>JAKELP010000048.1:112505-1343809 GCA_029929735.1 Mimosa pudica | reverse complement strand
TATTAAACTTAGTGAGAATTGCATCCAAGCATTACAACATCAACAAATAAAAGCCAATTCAGGCTTAAACCTTTATTCTTCAACATTCCTATACAAACAGCAATCATCCTCTCACAAGTATAATTTAAAGTTGAAATTGCTAAACGACATGGAAAAACACATTTGAACAGAGAAAGAGGAACATGACATAACCACTTGAAAATCAATCAAAATCCATATTAAAGTTCTAATCTTCTTATCAAATCAAGAATGTAAGTTAGCTAATGAGAATGAGAATATTAAAAACCCCAAACCCGAGTCGATTCCCCTCCTTTCTTGGCATTAATTTCAGCAAGAATGCAAGGAAAGAGGAAATAAAAGCAAAGAACACTCACCAAATGTTGTGACTGTTCTTGTTGGGGTTTATGAAGGTCACTGTCGCCGGAAAATTGCCTCGATCTTCGTCAACAGCGGCTGGGTTTGAAGAGGACACGAGATGGCAGTGAAACAGTGAGGAACATAGTGAGAACTCGAAGTGAGAAGGAAGAGGAAACTTGGAGAAAGTGAGAAAACGAAGTTGAGAAAGCTTTACCTATTAATCCCACCCTCTTCCGTCGTTATCTCCTTGCCGGAAAAACTCGCCGCCGCCGCTGAAGGTGGAGCAAAAACGAAGTCAGCGGAGAGACAGTGAACGAGAGAGAGAGAACGTGGAAATCAAAGGAATGAGGGAGGAGAAGATGAGGAATTAAAGAGAAGTAAAGTGAGAAGCTTGATGGGGATGGGTTTTTTTTTTTTTTTTTGGATTTTGGGAGGAGGCAATGGTGTTGAAAGGAAGATGTAAAGAGAAAAGTGAGGGGGTGTGCGGCGGCAACTCAATGGAAGGGAAGGGAATAGTGTAGGTTTAGAAAAGGGTGGATACTATGGTTTAGGCCCAGATAAAATTACATCAATGACCCAATTTCACTTCTTTCCATAAAACTAACCCTAACTTCCTTTTTCAATTAAACCCTCAATAATTTCATTCATTAAATAAAATTAATGTTGCCTAATTCCTAAAAAAAATGCCTTGGTCCCTAATTAATTAATATACGTATATATATACATATATATATATATCATAGTCATTTCACTTGAAATTTGAAATTCTGACGGAAATGGTCAAAACACACACTATTGTCAACTCCTAAGGCAGCATAGGCACCAGAATACTGTAAGGGCTCCGTCTAAAGCAAGACCCACAAAGAAAAAAAGGAAAAAATAGAGTACCAGAAATAAAAAACAAAACTCTTTGAAAGAAAATAGAAGATAAAGTAGCACAGTACATGATGAGGCGCGTTGTTGTAGTTGTTGTTGTTGTTGTTGTTGTTTGTTTTTGTTGTTGTTGTTGTTGTTGTTGTGTTGTTGTTGTTGTGGCGTACTCTCATTTTCTTTTTTAATTGAACTTGCTTCTTGTTAAATCAAAATTAATTTTACATTTCACAAATAATTTATTTTACAAATAAATTATTGTTAAATCAAAATTAATTTTACATTTTTTAATTGAATTTTGAAATTGAGACGGAAGTGATCCCAACGCACACTATTGTCAACTCCTAAGGCAGCATGGGCGCCAGAATACTGTAAGAGCTCCGTCTAAACACCGAAAAACACAGAAAAGAGGAGAAAAAATGAGAACCCAGAAAGAAAAAACGAAACTTTATGATTGAAAAGAGTGATATACATGATGGGGGACATCGTAGTTGCAGAAAACATGGGTTCTGATGAGGTCGAGATGTGGAGGGAGGTTGGAGGGAACATCTTCAAGGCTCAAGATGAAGTCAAGAACGGAGGAGGAAGCTTCAGTTGTAACGTGTTGTTGATCGATATCAATATCTGAGGTGGATTCATCATCTGAGGAGGAGGAGAAGGACATTGTACTGTAGCTTCAACTTCAATCTTCTCTCTCACCAGAAACAACAACGAACGGAGCAAACAGGCTTTAGGGTTTAACGATGACGGCTATATGAAGACGACAACGTTTGAACGGTGAGTTGGCCAAATGAATACGCTTTTTTTGTTTTGCCAGATAAATGAGTAATTAATGAATTTATACCAATTCTCCCCTTATACATTGGTTTACACTTTATATTTCTCATATTTCAATATCAAATACTCCAACTGGACACTTATTTTTGAGTTCTTCAGCAAGCTCGTTTTTTACATCTTTCAAGAGAACAACCTAAAGAGAAAAATTGGTCAAGCATACGATTGTCAGGTTTTTGTATGCAGTGCAGCTTTTGAATGCGAGTGTTTTGCTGTACAGTATATTCCTACCTCTGGTAGCATCCAATACCAAGCAGTGGCAACTGAGGACCATTTTGCATGTGTCTTGCCAATGCCTTTAACTGCATGAACTTCAAGTTCAATTTCCTACAGATGCCAACGGTAATGACTATGATATTTGATAGAAACCAGTATTCTGTCTTAAATTGTTTTGATTCCTGAGACCTTATGTTACATTACAGTCAATGATCAGAATCTAACAAATAATTATCACACTTCTAACATAAATCATATGAATGGTATAGAAACAAGACATAAAATATCAAGGTACTAAAAACCGGATCGGGGCTCGACCCGGTCAATGCAGAGGGTCAAAGGTTCAACCAAGGGTCAAGTATTGGTTCAACCGGTCACATTAAAATAATATTAATGCATTGAAATAATATGAGTTTTTAACTTTTAAATATCATTATTTATATATTTGCTAGAAAACCCATATATGCCCTACTATCTCTTTCTTTCTTTCTTAAATATATATATATATATATATATATATATATATATATATATATATATATAGTATTTTGTTAGAAAACCCTTATCAATTATATTTGTATTTATACATTCGTATATATCTGTACATAATAAATAAATGTAAGAAAAGTTATGGGCTTTTCTATTGTTTTTGGGTAGGTAAAATGGCCCAAGTCCGAAGAAGCCTAAAAACCCTAAAGACAAAATAATTAACATAGCCACAACTCTTGCATATTCAGTCGTCCAACACCATCTGAGCTACTCTGATTTGAACAGCGTTCTAGACATAACCACAACTCTTGCGTCTTCGAAGTTAACTCCTCCCCGCTCTCCTTCTCCTCCCCTCCCTCTCCTCTACTCAGATCTCTCTCGCCTCTGAGCAACTCTGATGCGTGTGTTTGTTTTTTCTAAGAATAAGTAGGTGACCCGGCCGCCTGTGAGCAGCCGGTTTTTGGTTCAACCGACCGAGTCCAACCGGTATATTCCGGGTTGATGCCATGGCCGGTGTGAACGCCTTCCGACCCTAATCTACCGCCGATTGCCGATTTTGCTGGTCTGACCGACCGGGCCGGTCCGGGTTTTTCTACTATGGAAAATATCGTTGACGCTCAAAATCAAATAATATCAAGCCTTCCATCTTAATTTTAAATTGCTTGGTCCTTGCATTACAATTAACGCCCAAAAAATAATTATTAGTTCATGTTCATCTTCCAATCATAAAACAAAGGAGAAATGATTAGAAAAGATATATATAGGGGAATTTCAACAATACATGAAAGCCACACTAAAGCTGCAAAGAGAAACTGGTACACAATTAACATGAATGATAATGACCTTTTTAATCTAAGAAAATATCTCTTATGAGTTATGTTGACAGCAGAGGAAAGTGGTTGGAAGATCATTATTATCTAAAAAATATCATTTTAATTGTTGGCATAAAAAAATACTAATATATTATTTTTATAAAAAACAATAATAATCATGGTATGGATTGATGTTTTCTTCTTCTTGAATAATTAATTAGGGGGATTCAGGCAACATATCAATGTTATATAAAAAAGATTGGGTAGATATTTTGGCGAGTAGTTGGAGGCGAGATATTAACTGATACTCCCTCCATCTATATAAGAGTCTAGCCGTCAAAACACATTTCTTAAGAACACATGTTAACTTATAAGAGTCTAGCCGTCAAAACACATTTCTTATGGAATCGTCTTCACTTACGCGTTAATTAACGCGTAAGTGAAGACGATTCCATAAGCGTATAGGTCGTCAAGTAGTATAGAAAGGTTGTCGTTCCGCTAGGATTGTGGTTTAACCAAGATGATTAACAATAATTGCATAAAAATTACTTTAAGTAAAAACATGTTGAAGAGGTTTGATTTCCAAGTAAGAAATGAGTTTTAAATATAAATATAAAGAGTTGGAGTTTTCAAACACAAGTTAACAATAATAATTAAGACCTAGAGTTGCTAATCCCCTATTCATTTCATGAACCAACATTTCCCTCTAATTTTCAAGTGATTAAATGAAGACATGTGCAAGTCTAGAGATCCAAAGCGATTGAAAAAGCTTCTTAAGACAAGATCAAATTTATGCTAGTATTTATTGCACAAGATCTTGTCACAATAAATGCAAGTTCTTTTCCCCATCCACCCTAATTATAACTATGTTAGGTCAATAACTATATCTCTATCTTATCAACAAACCATCAATTAATTAAAATCATAAACTTCAAGTCCAACATGCTTTTATCCAAGTTCTAAAACAAAATATATTTTCTCAAGTCACATTTCATTTAACAAATTAAGTCTTGATCAAGCACTTGAAGAAAATAGAGAGCAAGGTAAAAACTACACATATACTTCATTAATAACTTAAAAAAGAGAGAGTAGATGATTCAATTCATAAATAGGTTAATAGCAACCCTAGATTAGAGTTTTGATTACACATAAATGTAAATAAAACTAAACCCAAAACTATAGAAGAGTTCATTGAAGAGAGGCGAAGAAAAGAGAAGAAGACTTACAACCACAAGTGAGGAAAGCCCAAATCTTTCCAAGCTTCCCACTTGATTCTCAAGATTTCCCAAGGTTCTTAAAGCTCTTTAAGACTCCCAAAAGTGCCTTATAAGTGTGTATTTTCGTGTTTGGAAGTCTCACTTTGAATGTCCTAAGTTTCAATTTTTATACCATGTAAAAATCAGTCAAAATGCGCAGCTGCAGAATTTCCTCGTCAGGACCGCTTTCAACCGCGTGCCCGATGCGTCTTCTCCCCCTATTCTTGCTTCTCTTGCTTTCTTTATTCATTCGCTTGATTCTTTTTTCCTTCTACACTTGAGCACCTCTTCCTACACAAGTTAAAAAGAGGGTTGATGAACTTTTACACTTCAAAAACAACATATTTAACTCCACATTTCACACAAGTATATCATTTCCATGTCATGTCTATTCCTATTTGCATTGTATATTTTTATCATGTATATATCATCAAAAATCATGTAAAACAAAAGGAAATATGAGGTAACTTGGTGAAATTATGGTGTTTATCACATGCAAAAATTAGTTGAAAGTTTGAAGCTAATATTTTTTTTGTCAATATTATCCATATTTATTATGATAGTATTAAACTAAGAGAGATAAATACATAAGTATTAATAAATATGAAAGAGAGCTCAGATAAACACATTAAATGAGGAGAGAGTGTGAGATGATGTCTTATTTTGGACAAAAATCATTTAAATTTTGAGTTCTTATATTTTGGACTAGAGGGGGCCATAAAAAAGTGGTAGATATTTTGGCAAGTAGTTGAAGGGAAGAGATTAACTAATACGTCCTTTGGTCTGTAATGTAGGGGTCTAGCCCCAAAAATATTCTCTTTAAGAAAATATGTAAAAGTTATATGTCTCGAGTTTATGTTTTTTTTTTTCAATATTGTCTATATTTATTATGATAGTAACAAGAGAAAGAAATATATAGGTATTAATAAATATGAAAGAGAGATTGTGACAAAGTAGAAAAAAACACATTAAATGAGGAGAGAATGTAAGATGAATGGTTATATTTTGGACAAAATTTTTTCAAATTTTGGACTCATATTACCGATTTTGATTTAGTGCTCATCTCATCACCTTTTCATCATCAAAAAATACACACAAATAAAAAATCACATGGTGGCCAACATTACGAGAGATGTTTTGGGGCCACCATAATATGTTAATGTTTTTGTGTGTATTTGTGGTGATGAGAAGTAGATGAGCAATTTGGGTGATAAACAACGAATCAACCATCAACATAATATTTAAATGTACAGAGAGAATCCAAATTTTAATCAATTGCCTTTTAAAATCTCATCATCACCCTTGAATCTTGATCGAGGATGAGCCACGGTAACGTTTTTAGACAAGTTATTAATGACAGACGACTTGCTATTTAGGCTTCAACGTAATTATTATATGGCCCATGAGAACAGCAAATCAAGAAGACAGAACATGATGGTTACATGGCCCATGATTGACATACCAAGATAAAATAGAACTGGAAATTGTGAATACATAACATAACTAACACACCTCATGATCATTGAGAGTGATTATTCAAAAATGTCTGTAAACAAGAACGAAACTGACACTAAACACACACGCAACGTAGTAGCGTACGTGATTATTCCAAACAAGTATGGACATATAACAAGAGCTAACGCCACTTCTTCTCATTGCTTGTAAATGGTGAAGCCATAGTTTGCGACAGTGTATCCACCATCTGCCACAAGATTATGACCATTCACAAACTTCGACTCATCACTAGCCAAGAAGAGAGCAGCCTCAGCAAAATCTCGAGGCTCAATCTTAGCACCCTTGAGAGGATTATATATGTTGTGAACTTCTTCATCATTCAGCCCAAAGAATCCCTTTGCCATAGGAGTTGGCACCACATATGGTGACACACAATTCACTCGAATCCCATGACGACCAAGCTCCACAGCAGTGTTCTTAGTCAGCCCTAAGACACCATGCTTAGAACTTGTGTAAGCATGTGTTGATAACCCTCCAGTTATGCTACAAACACTAGCAGTGTTTATAATGTTGCCACGTCGTGCAGGAATCATCACCCTTGCAGCATGTTTGGTGCCAATGAAAACACCTGTGAGATTAACACTAATGACTTTGATGAAGTCTGATAATTCGATGTCTGTGATCTCTGTGTTGGGATCTTGGGTACCAGCGTTGTTGAACATGATGTCAAGCTTGCCATACTTTGAAACGGCAGTGTCCACTGCGTTTTCTACGTCCATTTCATTTGTGACGTCACAGTGGACATAGGTGGAATCAGGTATGGTTTTTGACACAGCTTCACCCACATCATCAATAACGTCTGCAATTACAACTTTAGCCCCGTGCTCAGCAAAGAGTCTTGCGGTGCATTCTCCGAGCCCTCTAGCAGCACCAGTTATGAGAGCCACCCTTCCTTCAAGCCTATAAGCAACATTGGAGGAAAAGGTAAGGGTATTAAAGATTTCATTTTATATTATACTCCCTTCAGTCCTAAATATAAGACTTAATTGACTTATTCTGGAAAATCCTTAAAAAAGCAAAATAAGTTAATTATAAATTGATTTACCTAATTTTTCCCTTTATTTTACCTATAAACTAATGGATAATCTAAAATATATATCAAATATGTCATCATTTAATAACATATTTCGCAACCTTAATCTCTCAAAAAAAAAATTAATTAGATCCTATCCTATATTTTGGACCGGAGGTGGTATTTTATATCAATCAAAACATTTATAATAGAATCAAATATATGTAAGTCGTTTTGATATAAGATCTAGAGAGGTATCTCTCCACAGATCATATTTTCGGTGAGGAGGGAATCTAGCTATTTCCATAGGGAAAGTCGGAAAGATAGTGAAAAATGCATGTCCACAGAGTGAGGAAAATTCATTTTAACCTTCAACGTTAAATTATGGCACCAAAAAAAAAACTCTGATGATCTTTTGGAAAAAAGCGTATGTGTCAGCAGAATGGCTTTGAAAATTACTTTTGCTTAGTTTTTTTATTTTTATTTTATCTCAGAACCGAAAAATGAAAAAGAATTAAAACACTCATGCAAAAATACTATTTTCAAATTTCTCCAAAGGCATTTCCCTGCAGAATTTGTATTGAAAAAATCAAGCATAAATTGTTCAGCCCAATGATAATGATGATGCACGCACATATAAGCGATAATCTAACTTTCGTTTACCTTCTAACACCAGGATGGACTGAGGAACTTGCCATTGTGGAGATGATGATCAACTACAAACAATACAAACAAGTGGTGTTATCCTATAATGAGTTTCGCTGTCATACACTTCGAGACATATACATATGTATAAATAGAGTGAGAGAGACCTTACGAGTGAATAAGTTCATGCACGTACAGTAAATTCATGTTCCCGAAAATGGTAATAAATGAAGGAATTGCCAAAGTGGCCGGCGAAGATAAAAGTGAAGGATAAGATAAGCTCGTCAGCTCATTGTCAAATGGGTGATTATATACGTAGATAAGATAAAATGACTTTTTTGATTGTATTTTATTATAGTGAATTTGAATAGTAGCCTAGTAGGACCATTGTTGTCCAACTTACGAGTAGACACTCTGATTTTACCGTTTTTACGGTACTATCTAACCAAAACATGTCATGAGTCACTTAAAATTTTAGTCGTTGAAAATTCAGTAGAAACTCATGTGTTTACATTGTGAATTCACTATTTTTACGTTTCTACGTACCTTACAGAAAATTGTGATAACTTGCTACTAAGCTCAATTTAATTATTTTTAGTTGACTAAATTCAATGATTTTATATATGAATTTCATTAAAATTTCTCTATAAAGATTGATATAGTATACATATCGATATATTTAATTCTACTATCTATTTTAAAATATATTCAATTGAAATTATTATTATTTCTGTATTTTGTATTTAATTATATAAAAGAAACACATGTTTATTAATAAACGCGTAACCTCGTACGAGCTTACGATTTGAGTCTACGGTGCGAATTTACCTTTTCTTCATGAGTTTAATTAGAATCAGGAGTTTGACAATCTTGGTAGGGACATTCAAAAATGTTAAGTTATTGGACATGGATTACATAACTTTTAAGTCTATACTTTTAAAGAAAAGTAATTTAAAAATCTAGCTAAATGAATTAAAAGCACACATATTCCCATTCGAATTGGTAAGTGATTTATGGAGGTCAAACATATTAATTATACTACCTATTTTGCGTATTAATGTCAGTTGATTATCTCAATTAAGATGATCCTGTCAACCTGTAATATAAACATAAACTTTGAATCATAAACTTGAATTGTAACCTTACAATCTTTTAATAAGTATGTATTTAAGGGTACAAAATCAAAAAATAAATGCAATAATCTTTACTGAATCCAATCTAATATGATGATGATATTCCTCTTTTACACTCAAAATAGGAAATTAGTAAATATGTAAAGTACTCCCTCTGATCCTAAATATAAGATCTGGTTGACATTTTTAAAAAATCCTAAAAAAGCAAAATAAGTTAATTATAAATTGGTTTACCTAACTTTTTCCCTTAGACTAGTTTATTTTACCTATAAACTAATGGATAATATAAAAATATGTCAAATGTGTCATGATTTAATAGTCTATTTTGCAACATTAACCTCTACAAAAAAAGTCAAATAGGTATTTAGGACAGGAGGAAGTATAATATTTACAAGAAAAAGTCAAATAGGTATTTAGGACAGGACTAATATGCTTAAATTATTAAGAAAATACAATTAATTATACCTAAACTTGGACCATACATGTAATTGTACGTAATTCATAGGGGTGCACAAAAGCCCGGCGGCCCGGTTGGCCCGTCATGACCCGATCCGGTCCTATGCCAAAAATGGTCTGTCACGAAGTGGCCCGAGACCAGCCCGATTAGGACATGACCGACCCGGCTATCGGGTAGGACAGGACCAGGGCATATGCTCTATGACCAACAGGACGGCCCGGCCCGATAATTTTATTATTTTTAGTAAAAATATTTTGATTAATTAACACAATTATCAAACTATTTCATAATTAATTAATTACTTATTTAATTTAAAAATAGTTGATTACAATTCTTTATTTTTCCTACATAATACATCAATTTATTTAATGGTTGAAAAGTGGAAGTTTTTTATTTAATTGTTAAAAAAAAAATTTGGGACCAACATGGTCCGTCATGTGGCCCGGTGGTCATGTCCGGCCCGATCTCGGTGTCGGGCCAAACAGGACATGACCGGGTCTCGGGCCAAAAATTCAGACCCGACAATTATTTAGGACATGACTAGGGCATATAGGTGGCCCGGTCATGTCCGTCATTTGTGCACCCCTAGTAATTCAATATATAAGTTCCTAAATACAATACGGATTTCCCATTATTAATAGTTAAAATCTTATAATTATCATCCACAATCAATCAATGTTATAGGTTTATTTTTCATGTTAAATTTTTTTATTTCAATAAAGTTTATATCCCTGATTTTTCCATATAATTCAAATGATGTCATGCTATCTCCAAACAGGTTTCACCTTCACTTCAAATAAATATGACGATAAAGTGATAAAAGAAGGATATCACTAGCATAGAAAATAGGCTAGACTTTTGTAAACTTCAACTAAATAGGCTTGAGCTTGTTTAAAAAATGTAAAATTTAAGCCTAAACCTGAGCCTATATATGCAACCTATTTTTAAGTCTGAGTCTGAGCCTTTAAAAGGCTTGACAAGGCCTAATAGCCTATTCAAAATTCTACATAAAATGTAGACTTGAAATTTTATATTTCTAATTCTATATACAATTTTTAAACCAATAATACATATGTATCTCTCAAAAAGATTTTATAGCTATAGAACTTGTATTTTCTATTACTTTCATATAGAAATTATGATAAATTATTTTTTGTAAGATTATAATATTCTTTATAGGCATAACTGAAATAAACTTGCTTATTGTAACAATTACTATTCTTGAGAGAATTATATAGATTAGGTGAGAGTATTGAATAAACAATATCTTAATTATTTGAAATATAGGAACCAAAACGAGGTGAACAACAAATAAGTGAAAAGGTGAAATGGTTGAAATTTGTATGCGGAATATAAGATGTGATACTTAGATGTAAAGAAAAGTTGATAATATTATTGTGTGTGTATTATATTATATAATTATAGTAATTAGTAATTACAAAATCATTAAATAGGCCACAAAAATATTGTCTGTTTTGCTAAATAGGCCTATTAGCTTGAATATGAATTTGATCTATTTAATAAATAGGCTGGACTAAGTTTTGTATCGGTTAGGCTGTAGGTGCAAGTCTACATTATTCCCACCCCCTAGATACCATAGTAGAAAGTGGGTGGCGTTATGTTTTTGTTTCGTTTTCAAAGGAGGATGATGAGCTTGTTGATCTTCAGTAGGATAATCACAGAAATAAAACAAACAGAATAGAGTGTGAATACCAATGGGTAGTTGGTTGAGCTGGTAAGTGAGCTACAACCCCCGTAAGGATGAGAACGCGTGTTCGAATCCCGGGAAGTGCTCTCATTGGGAGAGGGGACAACCTTGTCTATGTGGGCAACACTCCTACCCCTCGAGTCCGGATTAAACCGGGCGGTGATTAAAAAAAAAGGAATAGAGTGTGAATGAAATTAAGCAATTAATTTAATTAATTTAATAATGGACGGCATCAGGTAAGGAACCCTCCTTTGCTAAAATATTTCTTTCCCTTTTTTCTCTAATCTCAACCCTCAATCTAATCTTACGGTTATAAACACAATGCCTTCCACGATGATTAACTATAAACTACGATATTAATTGAATTAAATGTTGATAATGACTTTTTTAGTCTAATACTATCTCTTATGATGACAATAGAAGGCAGTGCGTGGTTGGAAGATATTTATTATCTAATATATTATTTTGATAAGAAAATAACTATTGTATGGATCGATGTTTTCTTCTTGAATATATTCAGAAAACTTTATCGAATGTTATAAAAAAATTGGGTAGACATTTTGGCAGGTAGTTGATGGGGATCGATCAACTAATAAGTCATGATTGAGTTGGGTGTGAGATATTTTGAGAAAATATTTGTTTCAACATAATATCGGGAATTCAAATTTTAATCAATTGTCTTATAAAATTTCATCCTTGCCATTGATCGAAGATGGGCCACGTTAACGTTTTAAGATAAGATGTCAATGGAGACGACTTACTATTTGTGGCTCATGAGAATTGAAAATCAAGAGGAGAGAATATGATGGCTACATGGCCCATTATTGACATACCAAGATAAAATAGAACTGCAAATTGTGAATATATATTACAAAACGAACACAACTACGCGTGATGATTGAGAGTGATTATTCAAAAATGTCTACAAATTAAGCAAGAACGAAACTGAAACTAAACAAACGTGCCATGCAGTAGCCTACGCGGTTATTCGAAAACAAGTATGTATAAACAAGAGCAAAGGCAACCTCAGTGGTGATTGTAACCATGCACGAACGTAGACAGTAGACTCATCACTTGCTAAAAAGAGAGCAGCCTCTTGTAACCAAAAAAAAAAACAGAGAGTGAGGCACCTCAGCGAAATCTTGAGGTTAAATTTTAGCACCTTTCATTTTTTTTATATAAAAATAAACAAAATAAGATTAAAGAAAATTAAAATCAATTTCATCCTTAAGAAGATGCACCACATCACCTTTAGACACCAGGTGAATGCCTATAGTTGAAATTGCTCCTTGCTAAAAGATCTGCAGCTACATTATCCTCCCGACTAATCACCCGAAGCTCTACGATCCACTAATGTCACAGTAATTCACCAAACTCAGCAAATAAATCAGCATTATCATCATGCAAGTCGAATATGTCATGCTCCAGCCCATTTAAACAAAGAAAAGTTAGATATGTAATGATTTAAAGGCATACAAACACTTAAAAAAAGTTAGATATGTAATGACTTAATAAAGGCATACAAACACATTTTTACATACCCGACACACATGTATGTGTTAAATACTACCTCCGATCCTCAGTATATAATCCCTTTAACATTATTTGTTGAAATTGAGGAAAGTAAATTAAACCACTAAATTATAAATTATAAAACATATAATTAGATTATTATATGTTTGTAACACCCCAAAATTCATAATGGAGATAATAAAGAATTATTTAAGGTGTTAGAGTGTCACTTAGAAATTTAAGAAGTCTTAGAAATAAATTTAAGATGATAAATATAATTGTAAGAATTTTAGGATCTGTTTGCTTTATGAACGAGTAGGGGCTCCCGTGCTACGCATGACAAGCTGGACTTACAAAGCATGATTCTCTCCCCCATAAACTGAAGTAATGACTTTATCATATGAGTCCAAGCAATAGCTACTGCTAAATTTTATTTCCTACCATTTCTAGAAAAAGCAACAAACATGTCAAATAGATTTTCCTTAATTTTTTGGATTTCTTCTATGTCGGGATCAATATGGACGAATGTGGCATCATAATATGAAGAAACAATAGCAGAACCTGCAAGTAGGAATTCTGGAGATAGACAAAAAGTCCCAGGAAAATCTAGAAATAGATGCTTCGACTGGTGCGAACAAAAAGGTCTTGGAAGTAAAAATAATCCTAACCATTATACACCACATATCACTCTTTGCATTAATGTTGGCGAGAAGGGTGTAAGATTCCATGTTATGTTTGACTACTGAGAAGATTAATTCACAAGAAATTGGGGTATTTTGCAATTAATTCACAAAAAATAAGAGTTCATATATTTAGGCTGTGATTTAGTGTATTTTTTTGTTAATGTCGTTTATTTTACTTCCTAATATATTCCACCACATATCTACTGTACAAACCCATTATTATTTTCAAACATATAAGGGGTTAAATGTCCAATAATACTTTAATTGGAAAAATTTACCTAATCTACTTTAGGTAAATGAAAATAACTCCTCACCTACAAAAAATCAATCAGTCACCTATAGCCCTATTTCCCAAGTCATGGATATATTTTTATAAAGTTTTTAATTCTGGTCAACTATACAGACAACATATCGAATGACATGGACAACAATTTATCCACCCGTCAATCTTATAAATGCAATTTAACAGAAGCATGTTATATGTTTGCTTTATGAATTAAAGGGAAATGGTTAGGAAGCAAGTTTTAGAATAGAAATTTTATGAAAATTAAATTAAATCTTAGATAAAGTAATAGTGGAAGAAAATCATAAATTAGATAGGACCATGAAATTGTAGGACTCATTTTCTAATGAAGGATCAAAGTAAAAAACATGAAAAGATTAAAGAATTGGGCTCAAAATGGTAATTTCAGCTATTACATAATATTTAAAAACACCCCTTCCCTTCTCCATCTTCATCCTCTACCTCACTAATGGAAGTCTCTCTTCTCCTTCCTCCATTCTCTACAATTTGCTTGTATTCGGCCACCAAACTAACGTGCAAACACCTATTCCACCTTAGGTGAGCTTCCTCTTTACATTCCTATTACTATTCCTACCACTTTTCTTTTCGTTTGGGCCACTTTTTGGGAGTTGAGCTTCTTGGAATTCCATTCAATAAGCAAATCAAACGAAAAAGTTAATCTTTATTGTGATTTTGACAAAATTTGGGACTTGTGTATTGTTGGAATCGATGGCAGTGCGAAGAGTTGATGATCCTAATAGAGAAACAAATGTTTTCTAAACAAACTAGATGGGATGCACAATAAGTGTTTGATAAAATGTTTGAAAGAAAATAGAGTTATGTTTGAGTTGAGAATAGTAAGGTGGAAAGTGAAATTTGTAAGATTCAGAAGTTTGTGTGTGTGTTTATGTAATAAAGTGGTTTGGATGAGTTCTTCTACATTATTAAGTTCATAAGTAAATAATCTAACTTACATATTTGGTTGTAAATGTTAAATATGGACAAAGCAATTAGTAGATATGAATGTTTTGTTCTTGATTACATATTTGTCATATGCACGTTCATTATGAAAAATGGGTTTTGACTTCAACTTTGGAATGATGTGATATCATCTTGAATCAGTGATCCATGTTGATTTTCATAATACTTAATGAAGGTTGCTAATGTTCATGTACACCTTAGACAATGCTTTTACTTTATGGATACAAATATGTGAGAATTTTTAGATAAATTATAATATAAAAATGTCATTCACAGGATAGTCTAATTGAATCGTTGATTGAGTATTGGTTCTTTTATTATTGAGTAACCTACACATGTAAGTATATGTATTTGAGTATCACACTTATAAACTTTATCAAAGAGATTTTTAAGTATGAATTCAGAAGAAGCTGGGAATTGATGTGAGCTCGTTCATTTAACGCCTTAACTTTTTTGGAAGCTTCAGTCATGCTTGATATATATTTAAGTCAAGCTTTGAACATGGTTCTAGAAGCTGGAATGTTTTCCAAATCTATTGAAGTTTTGCTGTCAATATTTTGAGGGAACCCTTAACAACTTATAAAAAGTGTTTGTATTTTTAGTAGAAGAAATTGTCATGAATTGAGAGAAATATTTCTTATAAGAGTTTTTTTTATTATTATTGTGAACACTTAATTGGACAATTTTATCACAAGACTCTTGTCATTCGTAGCTTAAGACGCGCCTGGTTATTTACCTTCGTGAACTGTGTTCACGCCTGTTTCGTGGCTTTGCCATGCCTATTTCGTGGCTTTGCCACATCTGGTTATTTACCTTCGTTGACTTTGTGTCCACGGTTGTTTCGTAGTTTTGTCACACCTGTTTTGTGGTTTTACCACACCTTGTTATTTACCCTTGTCGACTTTGTGTCCACTCCTGTTTCGTGGCTTTGCCACACCTGGTCAAATACCATCGTGGACTGAGTGTCCGCGCTTGAAATTCATAACCTTCGGGTTACACTTGTTATTTGTGGTTAGTGCTGCGCTTGCCAATCGTCCTGTGTTCATTTCTCTGAAAAACATAATACATTTATTTAAGTTTTCACTGTTTGAAATTAAGTAGAATCTTTCAGTGATTTTTTTTTACTTATGTTTGCACTTTGTTAAATTTGTGAAATGTTACGAGGAAAAGAATATGGGTAGAGTTATAATTAAGATTTAAATTTAAACTCATGACAATGTCTATATCTCTAATACTGTGAAATTAGTACCAACTAATGTCTTTCGTCATATTTATATTGTATTTTATAGATTTTACATTTGACCTTTCATACTAGTACATAAATCTTTAGTTATTTTTTATTTTTGCCAAGTTTATATTATTTATTTATTTATCTATTTGTAGGGGATTTAAATAAGAAGTCATGTAATGAGATTGCACATATTTATATAGTACCTTGTATTTCAGATTGAAGAATGTGGATCTACACTTGATGCTTTAGAACAATTGAAGAACACTCTCTCTCTCTCTCTCTCATTTCATCCTCACTTTCATCACTCTTTCTTTCTCTGCTCAAATGGCGACGGCGAAGGCCAAAGCTTGATTGACCGTAGTGGGTAAGCTTTCTTTCCTCCACTCTCCTCTCTATGTCTTTCTTTGGGAGCGAATCAATTCAGATTTTGAAGTTTTAGGCTTTGATTATGGCGTTTTTGGGTAGTTGCTTTCAGTATTGGTTGAGTTTTCGGGTGTTTTCAAAATCTCTGATGCTTGCCTCTGTTCTGTTTTGGAGGTTAAAGTGAACTTATTATGTGACCTGTTGTCATATATTGTTGTTGGACCAATTCTAGGTGGTGTTGAATTATGGGTTCTTGGTTATCAACAAGGTTGTTAAACATATGCATAGCTTCAATGATCAAAGCCCAGAATTTGGTTAAAGCTGAAGTTGTATTAATTGATGGTATAAAATTAGGGGTGCTTCCAGATGTGGTTACATACAATACTTTAATCGATGCATATTGTCGTTTTGTTAGTATTGATGCTGGTATTTCTGTTATTCATAAGATGAGGGAAGCTGGGATAAATCCAGATGTGATTTCGTATAATACTTTGATTGCTGAGGCTGCCAGAAAGTCCTTTTTGTTTAGGTCTATAGAACTGTTTGAGGAAATGATTCAGGTTGGTATATGTCCTGATCTTTGGAGCTATAATATATTAATGGATTGTTTGTTCAAGCTTGGAAAACCGGATGACGCATATCGCATTTTCCAGGGTATAATACTAAGTGATTTCCACCCAAGCAAGGCTACTTTTAACATTATGATTGATGGTCTTTGTAAAAATGGTTATACCAATAATGCTGTTATGTTATTTAGGAATTTGAGGGATCGTGGATTTGTTCCTGATGTAGTGACATACAATGTACTCATTAATGGGCTTTGCAAGGCTAGAAGATTAGTGGCAGCAAGAAAGATACTTAAAGAACTCGAAATAGCTGGTCATGAACCAAATGCTATAACCTACACTACTGTAATGAAGTGTTGCTTTAGGTGTAAGGAGTTGGAACGAGGTTTTGAAATCTTGTCAGAGATGAGGAATAAAGGGTACACATTTGATGGCTTTGCTTATTGTACAGTGATTGCTGCATTGATTAAGACAGGAAGAATTGAGGAAGCAGATTACATCATTCATTTGATGCAGGAGAGTGGCATTGTGTCTGATGTGGTGTCCTATAACACATTAATAAATCATTACTGTAAACAGGGAAGATTAGATGATGCCTTGAAGTTATTTGATGAACTAGAGAAAGCAGGTTTAGATGATCTGTACACTCATACAGTTATAGTTAATGGCTTGTGCAGAGCTGGCAATATAGATGGGGCTCAACAACATTTGAAGTATATGAGTGATAAGGGATTCAATAATATGGTTGCTTTTAACTGTTTAATTGATAGCCTAGGTAAAGCAGGTCAAATTGATCGTGCCATGAAACTATTTAAATCTATGAAGTTCAAAGATGCTTTTACATATACCATCTTGGCACATAATCTTTGCCGGGCTAGAAGGTATCTTTGTGCGTCCAAGCTTTTGATGTCTTGTTTAAAATCTGGCTTTAGGACCCTAAAGGCTACTGAACGAGCTGTTCTTGATGGTCTACATGGTATAGGATACACAAATGAAGCCAGGAAATTGAGATCTAAAATTCGATTAGCTCGACTGCTACATTGATTGCCTGGCAAATGTTGTATCTGTTTTGGTATATAGTACTTGCCGACTTTGATAACATTATGACTTTGCATGACTTACTCCCCATAACTTCATTGAAGGGGAGAGTATATTCATTATGTTGTTAAACTGTTGGCAAGTAATATAATCAAATAGACTGCTGCTACATCAAGATGATTGAGCCTTGACCTCTTTGGTGTCTATGAAAATCTTTATACCATTGATCCAAGCACCAACTGGAATTCAACCACAACAGCCATGACTAAGGTACATGTATCCTATTAAGGGTGCTGGAAGGATTTTTTATGGAATGGAACTTGAAAGGGAATACAAAGTGATAGTAAAAGGAATGAAATGGGAGTTTAAATGCATGATTTTGGCATGTTAGAATATACTATTGCAATACTCTTGGGAAACTATATAATGAAAATGAGTAAAAGAACCAAATTTAAAAATTTACTAAGGGCTATTTACTAAGGGCTTGTTTGGTTGTATGAAAGTAAAGAAAGTGAGGTGTAAATAATTGAAAAGTTAAGGGGTAATATGGTCATTTACATATATCCCGGGGCCCACAAGTTTTCTCTCTCCATCTCACACTTGTTGTGGGGCCCACAAACTTTACTCTCTCATCATTACCCCTACTTTCCATCTCTTACCCTTTCCATTTCTAATTCTTTACTTTCTTTCAACCAACCAAACACACTCTAAATGAACCTTGTGGTTTGCAATTCCTCTCTGTCGACAAAAGATAAGGAGACCTAATGGCCACCACATGTTTGTCTTTGACAGAAATTGTTGTCATTGCCAGACCTTCATCTTAGAATTAGTTGAGGATATTGTCGTGGGCTTGTAATTCTGTTGCAAGTAGTCTTAATTTGTCGAATTGTCGTGTCATGTGTAACTTCTTGCATATTCCAGTAAGATTCTTCTTTGGAGATCTAGCTGATTGATTGATTTAAGCTATTATTTTAAACTATTTATTCTTAATTTGTTATGCTGTGCTGTTTTTTTTTCTCAACTCTTGCAACAAAGTTTATAATGAACGCTTTTTTCTCATGATATTTTCATTGATTGATGTTGTGCTTGGACTTGTGTAGATGTTTCAAGGTCCGGCTTCTTCAGTTTATCTTGTTTAAATGTGCATTTTGGCCTAATATATAAATGTTTAAAGGTCTCAATTATAATCTCCAAAACTGATAATCAAAATAATCTCTGACGTGTTTAACTTGATTGCCTACCAAAGATGTAAAAGAGCCTATATATGTGGCATGTTTGCTTTATGCTTTGATTATGAAGTTTGATTTTTTTATGGAAATAGGTTAAAGAGTAAGGTATGTTTCTGGCAAGGCAAGGGCTGATGTTCGAAGGTGTGTGAAGGGCCGGTTTGTTGAAGCCAATGAAGCCTATGATTATGATCCTTTGGTTCAAACCAGAAGCTGCTGAGCTTAAAACTTTTAATCAAATTTCATAGAAGAATAGAAACAACAATCAATACTTTTGTGAATGGAACACAAAATGGCTCCAGTCTGATGCATTCTTTATCCATACAACCTCGCTGCTTTATTTTTGCTGTAGGAGTTCCAGAAATTCTTGTCAAGTCCTTAATTGCCCTTAATTACACTTGGTACTAGTCATATTTTTATGCAGGAAGCTTCCACTGGACAGGTGTAGATGACCTACAAGATTGTAATTGTTACAAGGCAAAGGTGCAAATCTGATACTAGACTTTGCTCCTAGAAGTGTTTCTAATACCCAGGTTTCACGAGATGCACCGATGATACCCATCAATTGAACATGGAGCAAATATAATATTACCGTTAAATTTGGATGATTTCCGTTAAAATTTTATTAACATGAAATCCGTAGATATCTAATTATCACCATATCCCAAGAGACTTCAGGGCAATCAAATTTAATTGAAAAATGATTACAACACCCTTAATTTCTAGTCTGGTTTAGGAGTTATGTGTTTGTTGTTGAGGTATAATTTGCTCAACAGTTTTAGACTTTGTATGGTCGAACAAATTGTAACTTCAACTCAGATGTATAAAATAGAAATTTTTGTTGATTATGTCTATAAGAAGATATAGTCTTTACTAGGTTTCAAAGTTGTTCTCAATAGTTTCATTTTAGTCAAATTTTCATTTATTACTTAAAGTTAAAAAAAATAATAATTTTTACCAACAATTTAAAATCAATCACCATTATCTTACAAAAACTTTATTATGCATTTTTGTTTGATACTTATTAGTATACATTTTTTGATCTACACTGTCTATGTGTGTGTGTGTGGTGTTCTGACTTTTCAAAACAAGATGCATAAAAAATATATGCAGCTACACGTTGATCAAGATGCATCACATGAAATAAACTTGGAGTTAAATTTATAATATGAAAAGGAAATAAAGTAATGGTGATTTGTTGGATATTTAAATTTAAGCAATCAAGACAAAAATTTCTTTAAAAATTTTTATTTTATAAAATAATTCATATTTTTTTATTTAAATAAGTGATTTATATTTATATCCATATAGAAGCAATATTTAATTTTTCCTCGTAATTAAGTTTCAAAAAAGTTAAACTATATTTTCCAACAAAATTCCATTCACGTATCATAATTTAATAATAAAATACTCCCGTCATTCTTAAATATAAGAGTTAGTTGACTTTTTTTGAGAAATTAATGAAGCGAAATGAACCCTCCAATGATAACATATTTTGTATGTTATTAGATCATATGCTAGATTATAAGTCAAGTAAACTAGGTTGGAGAAAAATATATTAAAATCAATTTTTAAATAACTTATTTTGTTTTGTTAGTATTCTCAAAAAAGTCAATTCACTCTTATACTTAGGAAGCGAGAGAGTAAATGTACAACATCTCCCTCCATAATTTGCTCCACCAACCAAGTTTGAACAATCAAAACTCATTTAAGGTTTTCTTACCACTATATCCAATTGCCATTAATTAAAAAAAAAGCATGAGAAAGAGCACCCCATCACCAAAAGATTGTTCTTTTTAAGATGGTACTACCTCCGGTCCTAAATATAGGACCTAGATGACTTTTTTTTGGAGAGATTAAGGTTGCGAAATATGTTATTAAATGATGACATATTCAATATATTTTTAGATAATCCATTAGTTTATAGGTAAAATAAACTAGTTTAAGGGAAAAAATTAGGTAAATCAATTTATAATTAACTTATTTTTTGCTTTTTTAGGATTTTCCAAAAAAGTCATCTAGCTCTTATATTTAGGACCGGAGGGAGTAATAAAAATAATACAGCGGAAAAACAAATAAAAAAGTCCATCCTAGCATCCGAATTATCATCTTTTTTTTTTTCAAACCAGTTCTTACCAGCCAAAAATTTGGCACAATTAGTGAAAAAATGATTGAAAGTCAAATTAAATTAAACAAGAGGACTGAAGCAATGACTGCATCCCAAAAAAAAAATTACATGCTACAACAATGCCAGGCAAATTAAATTAAACTTGGGGTCCAAGCACCCCAATAATTACTCTTTGTCAGGTACAGAACCAATAGACTTCACCTTTTCCATGAGGTTTTTAATCTCTTCCCCCAATTTATCTTTCAGTTCCAGTGAAATTGTATGACCTTTCTTCTCAAGGACTGAAGCCATCATCTCCAAATTCTGCCTAATGAAATCAAGGGAAGGTCTATCACAATGTGGTGGCATGGTCCCAGAATGCCCTTCAGTCATCTCACATTGTTTTGATAGTGCACTAGTTTCAAAAGGATTATTGTGCTCACTAAGGGTTTCCCTATATTGTCTGTTCTGCTTCAGATTACAACATGCTTTTTCTGCATCTGCGTCTACTAGAAAAGCAACTTGAGCATGACCGTCTTTCGACACTTGTGTTTCTGCTACATTCAAGGGACCATATTGACAAAATGCAGCAAAAATATCATCTTTTGAAGGCAAAAATTTTCCAGGGTTAAAATGTAGGAGAAGACAAGATCCATTGGCCTCCATTTTATTGTAATTGATTGACTGCATAAACTCCATACCAGAAGAAATGCTTCTTGACGGCTGCGAATTAGGTTCTTGGTTCAGCCTCTGTTTATGTTTGGATTTTGGGTCCTGAGGAAAACCATTGTGACCCACAAGTTTCTTCTGGATTGAAACATCCTGGAAGCCACCATCATTTAAATCAGGTATAACAGTTGCATGTTTAGTCTTGACATGCTCTGCAGGTGCATCCATAGGAGAAAATCCATTGTCAAGATTTCCAACACCAAATTGGAAGGAATACAAGGGCTGAGAGCCTCTCAAATCTATTTCAACCTCATTATTATTTTCAGAAACACTACTAGGCGGGGGCACCATCTGCAGATCTATCACAAATGAACTGCTTTTATTACTTTTGTCACCCCCACCCCCATCAACTAAGCCTGGAAAGAATTTAGTTCTTGGATCATCCAGAACAACTGTTATCTTCTTTGTCTTTCTAGGCCTGGAAGCTCTAGGTGTTCTACTACGTTTAGTTCTGCTGCTCCCTTCATGAGCTGTTGACCCAACATTTTGCGGCTGGAGTGCCGGTTTTACATCTTCCAGGCTCTCCCCCTGCCTTGTATTTTTTATTTTTGCAGAACAGCCTGAGAGAAATTCACTTGCAGCGATGTCTTTATTCATATCTGATTGGCTAGCAAGGGGTTTATTCCTGCACCTCCGTGTTTGTCCAGGCTTCGTTTTCTTTTCCTCCTGCTCACCGCTAACATATAGTGAGCCACTTTTTACTGATGTGGCCGTATTTCCACTCTTCCGGTTTTCCAGGATAGCAGCAAGTTCAGCCTCATCACGGAACGTTGATAACCTATATGCACTAAAGAACCACTCCATTAAATCAGAATTTCCATTTTTGTATGGAAAATTACAATCAAGAGCTTTCGAGTAAAGCCCAAAAAGCAATTCTGATGAAGATTCATTCATGAGCACTTGATTGCTAAACATAGTACTCCATCGGATGTGTTTTCTGCACCATTTACTTCGTAATTTCTTCGCACTAGATATAGCAGATGTATTTTGTACTTTCTTACTAGAATTAGCAGCTGTAGAGACTCTTTGAGAACGACGACGATTAGCTACATCAGAACCTTCTACTTGATGAGTAAGACTTGGAGTCTCAGAATCTTCTGTTTTAACAGGAAAACCGTTATGCCCTGGTCCCATGTTTGTGTAAGGATAGGACAAATACCTACTCTTCCTCCTTTCTCTAGAATTAAAGGTTTCTGACCAAAAAAATTGCCCAATAAATATCATGAAGAAAAACTTAAACACAATTAATTTTATTATCATGCATAGTGAAAAAGTTTAAAGGAAAATTGATTCAGAAATATTCAGTGCAACAATGTGAAGAGAAAGCAACTGTAAACAACATAATGATGAACTACACTGACTCATCCAAAGAACTATTATAATTTATCAACTTAGTTTACACCTCTTCAGATGAATGAACTAAAAATGTAAAGATTTTCAACATGGATTTACTTAAAATCCTTTGCGTAGTTATATGCAAAAGGGGGGATACTACTAAAAAGAGCTTTCAGCAATTGTAAACAATTTTTTTTATACAGAAGAAAGGAAAATAAAATGCATGTTTGACAATTTTCATGGATTTTTGTGCCCGAAAATCCGGGATATCGTCAACAAAAATATGAGCCGATCTCTCATCCACAAGTTTGACTAGTGGATACTATCTCTTCTGCTAACTCTATCTAACTGACAAATGAAATAATATTGTCAATTTCATATCAATTAATGATATACCATTTGGGCCTTTTTGGTACATATTTTGAAACCATTGCCTTGAAAAAGGACGTCCAATATTTTTCCTCAACAAATCATATATTCCTATCAAACAATAGAGCTCCACTCTAAACTTCAATCAACACACAAGCATAATAAAGGGATCGTACCAGAAGTCTACAGAGCTACTATAAAGTTCAACATAAGCACGATAAAAGAATAATATAAATCCAAATCACCATTTTGTTCATCCATAGCTACCCTCCTGATCTAGGTCGAATGAATGTTTAAGCACAGTTGACGTCCTGCAAGAAACGAAATAAACTATAGGGTGAGGTATGAAATCATTTAGTAGAAAATAAAGCACAACAGAGATGGGCAGGAACATAATTTTTCTACTTGAAAACATATTTATTCTTCTGTAAACTTTTCATCCTAGATAATGTTATGACTTAGTATAAATAGATAAAATCAGCTGAGCAAATGAGACTGAACTTCAGAAGTTCTATTTTGTGACTGAACAATGAATAGGAACCAAAACACTTTGAACAATGCATAAACAGAAAATGAATAACTATCATAACAGGGAAAAAAGACAGAAAATAGAAAGACTAAGATACAGCATTTTAGCCCAACAGGGCTCTCAACAGAACAGGTCATTCTCCACCACTCCCCTCAAGTAGGTAAATAAATGTCCACCCTTCCCACCAACAATCCTTTCTCTGATATAATGCCAATCAATCTACACATGCTTTGTGCAATCGTGGTGGAGTGGGCTTTACACTATTCAATGGTTATCATATCATCACAAAAATCCTTCGTTGGTGCTCCAAGTTTGCTTCAATCCCTTTAAGAAATAGACTGAGTCATATCCATTGACAAATCATGCACACAAAAGCGCAATAACCTGTAGTTGTTCTTCTCTCCAAGAGTGGGCCTTTCTAATCAGTATCAAAGTATGTTTCCATTTATCTTTCTTCAAAATTTGAGATTAACTTGCAACAGTGCAGGTGCTGGCTTTCACCCTAACACACCACTTTCCATTCGTAAATCAAGTGTATATATCCTTTGTCACACCACCATATTCTATCTGGATCTAGCTACGTCAATATTTAGAAAGTATCTCAACTTCACCAAGTCTTTGAGTTTGTTTGGAATAACATACGCAAAATTGAGTTTCATCCCAACTAACTTTTGCCAACTAAAGTAGGGGTGAAAGTCAACTAATATGATGTGATTTATGTCTAAATAAGCTTTGATAAAGAACTAATTTGACATAAACTCGTTTGAACGACATTTTGAAAAGCCAATTTCAAAAAATTACAGCCTGAAGAAAAGCCAAAAATCAGAAAAAAATTGCTTTAAGAAAAATAGTTCCTAAGCCACAAATAACAGATCATTTAACTTATACGAATTAACTCTGGGCTTCTCGTATCAACACCCATTCAACTCACCTTTAGTTAAATTCCAATACCCTACTAGCATGTGGTCAACGTTTCTCTAATCACACTATCTTGATTCAATACCCAATGTAATATAGGATCTGTGATGCTCTATTCTAAACCCACACAGAACGTACATTTTAGTCCATAAATCTGACAATATTCTTACCTTACAAAGAACAGTCAACTGTGAGTCAAGGAAGGAAGCTAGCACCTGAAAGTCAACAACAAGAAAAGATAAGTTTACTCTAAATATGGTCTACCTTGTAAATATCAAAGTTCAATTTAATATCATTAGATCAGAAACTGAACTTATGCCGCATTTAAGCATAAATCAAACAAAACAAGCATCCACTTTCTCAGAATGCCGAACACTTTCTTCTTTAACAACGCCATGAATCGAAGCAAATAAATCTCATCAAACCACTTCCCTTCCTCTCCAACAAAACAAAAAGATAATTACCCAACAAATCACATGTGTCCAAAATTCAAGTGCTAAAATAATGGGTACCAAGTAGATGTTGAGGTCAATCAATCCCTTCAATTCTAGAGCTCTTAGGGGGAAAAATCAGCTAATGGCTAAGAATTTAAATAGTTAAAAACATAAAGCACATATAAATGCCTAATGTGTCAGCTTTCCCTTGTAACTATTATCACTAATATCATCCATCTCTCAATTTTCTGCACTAACACTATCAGCTTATGACGATCCCCAATACAATGGGCAAAGCATCAAATCCTAAACGTCTCAATGCAATGCATAAATCAAATGAGATTAGCATAAAACTATAGATCATCCATTCAATCAATGAACATGTTAAACAGGAAAAAAAATCAATTTTTATGTATGTAACTTTACCAGGTGAATGAAGAAGAGTATATGAGTGAAATTTCAGATTTTGATGATAGGATGATCTGAGAGAAGCAGCATAAAGGCAGAGAAAACAAGTAAAGCAAATTATAATAATTATAATTATAATAATAATTATAATGATGAATGACAAATGTGAAAATTAAAAGTTGGGTCACCTATACGAACAGCGAACAATAGGGAATGGAATGCACAGAAAACAAAAGAGAGAGCCTCTTCCTATTTATAAATAAAAAGGGTTTGGGAAGAATAGGGCTCGCACAACATTTTTGTTTAGATTCCTCGGAGTTCGAGTTTGAGTTCGAGTTCGAGTTCAAGTTCGGAGTGAACTTAAGAGAAGTGTGGCGAATGAAGTCATTCTTAACTCTTTGAATAACATGATTAATTATTCTTTAGAATATTCTTAAAATGGTGTTTATGTAATTTTAAAATTCAACGGTTATTTATTTATGATTTCTTAATAAAACTATATTTAAGAAAAACTTAGTGTAGTGCTATTCCTTCATATCATCACATGTATGTTAATGTGATATGGTTTAAACTATGTAATTGCTCTCATTAATTGTTTTACCAAAATTGTTCTCATTAATTATAATCTATATATCTTGAAAATTAATGCTATAATTATCATTGTCAAACTCATGAGTTGACAATTCGATTTACCATTTTTATGGCACTATCTAAGCAAAATGTGTTACGAGTCACTTAATTTTTTAGTAGTTAATTGAAAACTCGTAGAAACTCATATGTTTATATTGTAAATTCACCTTTTTATGTTACTATCTTATAGAAAACTGTGTTAAATTACTACTAAATTCACTTTAATTATTTTTAATTGACTAAATTCAATGAATTTATATATAAATTTTATAAAAATTTCTTTATTGATGTTGATATAGCCAAGTTTTGTCAAACTCGTGACTTCAAGTAAATTCGTGAAAAGAATTAAATAAAATCGTAAACTCGTAAGATTTTACGTTTATTAATGAACATGTGTTTCTTGTATATAATTAAATAAAATATACAAAATAATACTCCCTCCGGTCCTAAATATAAGACCTAATTGACTTTTTCTAGAAAATCCTTAAAAAAGCAAAATAAGTTAATTATAAATTGATTTACCTAATTTTTTCCCTTAAACTAGTTTATTTTACCTATAAACTAATGGATAATCTAAAAATATATCAAATATGTCATCATTTAATAACTTATTTCGCAACCTTAATCTCTCCAACAAAAAGTCAATTAGGTCCTATATTTAGGACCGGAGGTAGTAATAATTTGACTTGAATATATTTTAAATACATATGGTATATTAAATATATCAATATTCATACTGCATTAACCTCGATAAAGACATTTCAATGAAATCTATCTATTTATATATAAAATCTCATGACGACATTCCTATTGAACCACTTAGCACATGATTGGATCATATGGATACCTAATTATGTTTCCCTTGAAAACTCGTAGAAACTCATATGTTTATATTGTAAATTCACCTTTTTATGTTACTATCTTATAGAAAACTCTGTTAAATTACTAATAAATTCACTTTAATTATTTTTAATTGACTAAATTCAATGAATTTATATATAAATTTCATAAAAATTTCTTTATTGATGTTGATATAGCCAAGTTTTGTCAAACTCGTGACTTCAAGTAAACTCGTGAAAAGAAGGTAAGCTTGGATTGTAGAATCAAATCGTAAACTCGTAAGATTTTACGTTTATTAATGAACATGTGTTTCTTGTATATAATTGAATAAAATATACAAAATAATAATAATTTGACTTGAATATATTTTAAATACATATGGTATATTAATATTAAATATATCAATATTCATACTGCATTAACCTCGATAAAGAAATTTCAATGAAATCTATCTATTTATATATAGAATCTCATGACGACATTCCTATTGAACCACTTAGCACAATATGATTGGATCATATAGATACCTAATTATTAAAAGTTAAAAAGATAATTCAAACAGAAATATTATCCTTTTTATCCGAATTTCATGAATTATTAATTTTCATTTCATTTATATTCATTTTTAAAATTTCAAAATTCTTGGAACAAAATCTTTTAATTTTGTCAATCAAAAAAGCAGCAAAAGTCAATCAAAAAAATCTTTTAATTTTTTTTATTCTTTTAATCTATTATATATACTAAAAGTCATGGTATCATTTCTATTGGACCAACAACAACAACAACAACAAAACTTTATTCCAACTAAGTGGGGGCGGCTACATGGATCACACGGGTTATTGTGCTCGATCAGTAGTTTAAATCTTTCATCAAAAGATCTCGTTGAATAACTTCGTTAAGAGTTCTCTTCGGTCTTCATCTCCTTCTGTCGTGCTTCCATACCATTTGATCAATTATTCTTACTGCCCATCCATTTCTCTTCTTTGAACCTTTTGTTTCTTTATATTCCTTCTCCCATGATAGTGTGATAGCCCTTGTGAAGTACCAAACAATGACCTATTGTTATAAACAATGCGTGTGTCCATGCTCAATAGATTCGACATATTTTTACGTTGGCCGCCGAAGCCTAACACAACCCTACTCCTTTATCCGGGCTTGGGACCGGCTATAAATATAGGCGGAGTATTTCGTGGACACACAGTCACACGAGGGTAAATAATCAAGCGTGACATGAAGTCACGAAACAAGCGTGGACACACAGTCACATGAGGGTAAATAACCAAGCGTGACACGAAGTCACGAAAACAAGCGTCGACACACTGTCACACGAGGGTAAATAACCAAGTGTGACACGAAGCCACGAAAAATAAGAGTAGCAAAGCTACGAAACAAGCGCAGACATATAACTTACGAGAATCAAGCGCTTTGTGTCTAGTTATTCAATATATATATATATATATATATATATATATATATATATATATATATATTTGTATAATAATGAATAAATTAATTTGAATGATAATAACTCATTTAGAAGAAATAAAACAAAATCTCTTCTCATTATAACTCTGGTCCAGTCAATATATTTGTTCAAGAACATTTTCTCATTTTGAATTAACTCACAACTTCTAATAATATATATATATATATATATATATATATATATATATATATTTTGCAATATTCAAAATATCAATGAATAGACTCAAGTTCTCCTAGTTAGGCAAAAAAAAACTTTCACTTCTGGGATCCAATCCGCTTCCAATAACACCACAACCATTCAAATCCAAAATGAATTCCAATAATCACATTGTTCCCATTTGTAAAACAAGTTAAGATATAGGGAATAAGAAAATATAAATTGATTCGCAACCCATATCCCACAAACCCACAACTTAATGATATATATATTTCTGAGGGAAAAAATTGCGGGTTAAAAAGAAATGGTTATGACAGTTAGGGCTTAAAACATAATTTTCACTCAATTCAGGTACTGTAAAAAGAAAAAAACACATAATTTTCGCGGTTAAAAAGAAATTGTTATGGCAGTTAGGGCTTGAAACGTAATTTTCGCTTAATTCATACTGAAAAAAAAAACGGAAAAAAACATGATTTTCACGGGTTAAAAAGAAATGGTTAAGGCAGTTAAGGCTTAACACGTAATTTTCGCTCAATTCAGGAACGGAAAAAAAGGGGCAAAAACATAATTTTCACGAGTTAAAAAGAAATGGTTATGGGAGTTAGGGCTTAAAACGTAATTTTCGCTCAATTTAGGAACGAAAAAAACGGGCAAAAACATAATTTTCGCGGGTTAAAAAGAAATGTGTATAGCAGCTAGGGTTTAAATAGTAATTTTCACTCAATTCAGGTACTGAAAAAAAAGTTGAAAATTGAGCTTCACCTACCACTTTGATGAACTAAAATTAGTAAACAATCACTTATCAAAACAATGAAGATCGAATATTCACTTATCAAAGATAAGTATTAATCAATCAAATCAATCAATCGCAATGAACTGGAAACATGAGAAGCTATTGACAACTAATAAGAATATATAGAGACTCAATAATTGACAGCTATAAGATTCAAATAAAACTTCGAAGATCAACAATAGTTCAACACAGAAATCAGAATCATTGAAGACAATATCGGAGAAAGATCAATCAATTTCCGATCAAAGCGATAAGCAAAATGAAAAGCCCTGATCCTATACATAGAATTACTCTAATACAAGTAATTACATGCAAAGAAGCTAAGAAATATTCGATTGTAAACAAGAGAATGAAAAAGAAAGGCGAAAGGTGTTTGATAAAATGACTGACCTGTGAAGTTGACGGCTATATCTATCATTGGAAAGAAATCAAACACAGAATATAAATATTAATCATACTAAGATATCAAGTTTTCCAAACTGGGTTTTGAGGAAATTTGCAAGAGATGAAACACTTGCAGGGTCAGTCACATCAAGCTGATGAAAAATCACTTGGCCAGACACAACATACTCTTACTTTAACTTGTCAACAGCTTCTTCTCATTTAAGCTTTTCTTCTCCTCTCATGGAAGCCGACGACGAAATCTCAGGTCCCATGATCGACGAAATCCACGAAAATGGCGGCGATGGCAAAGGTAAACGTAATCGGCGTCCGATTTCAAGCGGCGACCAACTCGACGTTGAAGCATACGTGAGTCTCTACACTGGATGCATGAAGATCATGCGACTTCTCTTCATCGCTGATCCTACTTTTCTATTGGACCACTTACCACAATATAATTGGACCACATGAATACCTAATTTTTGGATTTTTCATGTCTAATATTATTGTCATATTAGTGAAAATATCATTTTTGATCACATGGTAAAAGTTGGTATCATTTTTGTACCTTGGAAATTATGTATTATTTTTGTTCCTTGACCAATAGTTATGTATCATTTTTGGGCCTTCACCCTTGTTTGATAAGTAGTAAGTTGTTCTGGTGTGTCTGAAGGAGTTGTTGTTGGCGATAGCTTCCAAATCATCAAATAATCCATGAATATCTTCTAGCTCCCCACCAATGGTAACATATCCAAATAGCAGCTCTACCTGGAAAATAATGAAAACACAATAATAAAAATGATCTGAGTCGTGTCCTCAAGGACACTTTACTTTAGAGGTATTCCGCGACCACCTGCAAGCTTAGGACGCGGCTCTCCCCAGCATTAAACAGATCCTTCTTGCTTAGTAGCAAGGATCAACAGAACTACGGAAGATCTTTTACTCAGTAAGGTATAAAATATTCAAGAGGAGGAGGAAGAAGAATGCTCTCACTCAAAAAGCAAAGGGTCACATGATGCTCACACACCGAACACCATTCTGATGCACCTTTTAAATAGCATTTGAAAACATACGTTTTCTACCTCTCAATAGCCGCATAGATTAATTTGAGACTACTCACATTGGTATGTGAGTTATTGTGCATAAATATTATTTAAAGCTATTAAACACCATGCTGTGAGAGTTGTGTACGTTTTTTTTTTCAACAAATGCCAAATAAAACCAACTTAAATTCTATGCCAAAAACGTATGCATTATAATTATTAGCAATAAGTAGCATGTTTGAGTGATCCATGAAATCAGCGTTTGATTTCCTCTAACATTCAAAACCAAAATAATGAGTTGGTAACTTATTTGTTTAATTAAAAGCATAATTCAAATTAAACAAATATAGCATAATAAAAGGTGCTCAATCCACAATTTAACTCATATAAATGGTTGGGGAACATAGCCGGATTTATCCTCTTGTGGCCCATTATTGTATGAGTTAACTTTTCCTCTTCTCCAATATAGTATTCCAAATTCACTTATAATTTAGAAACTCACAATTCCAAACAATGTGAGACTTGTTCCTTATGACACACTCACTCAATATTTCCAACAATCCCCCACATGTGTTAAAAGGAACTCCTTAACTGAGTAACACATGAGTATAATCATTGTATCTAGTGTTCCTATGGAATTGAACTAGACCTAGACTGGTAATACTTGGTATACAGAGAAGGGAGTGTTCCTATGGATTTGAACTCACAACTCTTGGCGTATACCAGAGGTATTATGAGCCAGATTATACCCCCACATTTCCGATGTTAACGGCGTTTTTGCCCGTTGACGGCCATGAGCGTGGCCGGTGCATAACGAATGCTCTAGAGATTTCGTCATGATCTCATAGGAGCGGCTCCACTCCGACATTCGTAGAGGTGATTTCATTAAATGTGCCTGCAATGAGCACACCATCCCGTAGGATTATGAAATCATTAAGAGTCTATACTCAGTCTCACCAAAAATGCAATCTAACACTTTCCGGGTCATAGGAATGAACTAGCAAATTTATTCATCAAGTGCTAGCAGAACTGACGCACGATTTGTTCTTAACCATTGAACCTCCTTCATGGGATCACCAATCATAGAGGTTGGGTTGCCATCGCTTGTCAATTTCAAGTTGGCTTTAGTCACATTCCCCTCGACTAATTATAACTTCCCGAGGATTTTGTTAACGGCCGATAGGTTAATTTTTGACCCCACAAAATTGATTGAGATGACCCACTAGCGCGCTTTTATTACATCTCAAACAATTTTCACTTATACCATTGCTCTTCAAACAATGATTATTGCCTTTTTTAAAATCACAACTCATCAACATTAAATGTTGGTTTATCACCAATTTATTTGCCAATTATTTTTTAGCCATTTGGTCTCAAAATTTCAAAGGCAATTTACTATTCATGCCCCCACAGTTCCAAATATCTCATATACTTAGAAACTTGGCATATAATACATCAAGACTAAGTGTTGGATACACATCACAAAAAATATAATTTTGTGACTAGTGGATTTTCTCACAAATTCATGAAATTCATTTAACGTTCGTATATATATCTCATACAATGGGAATCCACTTATAAAATACCAATATTTAACTCTTCTCAAAAGAGTTTTATATATATGCTTCATTTTATATAGCATAAGTTATATCTCATGGATTCATCTAATCCAATAATGCATCAATTCTCAATAACTTGTGTGTTGATACACAAAAATATCAAATCAAAGAATGATGACTTTATTCGGAATGTGTGGACAAACCACAATGATCATACAAGGGATTTGTCGCCTAGACTTCGGTCGACTAGCGAAATAAAGAAATAGAGTGTATAAGACTCAGAAGATCTTAGATCTCCCTTTACATGGATTGAGTTTCTATATATAGGCTACAAGTTTCCTTCCCGTTGGAATAATCAATTCCCATACTTATGGGTATTTCCGTTTTGATTCTCATAAATATGGGAGTTACAAGGAATTATTTTGGCGGTTACAAAATATCTTTGACCAATAATAATGCCTTTGTCGACTTTCTAATGCAATGGGCTTCTCCAGACTTGTCCTCCTTTTGGGCTTAATGGGCCCCCTTCATTGAGTTGAAACATGTCGTAACATTAAGTCCCCCACTTCTCGATGACGTTGCAAATGGTCATTGGGAAGTAGCGGTTGAAATATCTAACGGCTAGGATCAATCTGTCGCTTCACTTGCCCACGTCCGACGGCTTGGATGCATTTCTCCTGTAATTGGCGCTATTTTCGCAATTTTGGCGCTATTTCTCTTTACATTCAAGTTTCTTCTTCTTAACTTCTTGTCTCATCTTCCATCGCCCTAGGTCGTTATCCTCTCGAGTGTTCTCCTTATTTCTTCTCCAGGTATCATCTTCTTCTATCTTTTATCTAGAACATGTCTGGTTCTGATTCTAACCCTTCGCATGTGAGTTATCCAAGTGATGATTCTCCCAACCTGTCTGACTCTGGGTCGAGTGAAACTCCAAAAAACATTAGTAATCAAAATGTACCTTCTGAGGGTACGAGTTATAGATCGCCACCCCTTAGATCATTAGTTAGGGTAATGCCTGAGGAAATAGTTAACACTGAAACTAAAAGATCCTCTTTGGTAACTGATTTGAAACCTGTTAAGTTGAAGGCGATTGAATCTAAGAAGTTAGAAGACAAAAGTTTGTACTTTTTCAACCCCTTAGTCCCTTTTAGGGTTCCCAAAAATGATGAAAGACTTGATTCATTTTCTAAACACACTATTGCTTTGAGTGTAGAGGCTTTTCGCTACGCTAGTTGTTTTCTTGTGCCCCTTATTATTGAACAACTTTGTAAGCGCTTTGATCTATCCCCTTCTCAACTTATGCCTCATGTTTGGAGGGTAGCTCTAGTAGCCGACATCCTAGGGCGTCATTTAGGTTTTCCCCTTGATCTCCTAGATGTTTTGACCTCTTATTCTATTAGCGAAGTTAATAAGGCTCCTTCAGGAGAAGTTAGGGTAGGTGTTTATACTTTAATTCGTAATCGCAAAGGGCTAGAAACATGGACCTCCGACAAGGGCCCTAACGATCGGCAGTGGGATGAGAGGTTTTTAATTATTCCAATTGCTAGCTTAGAGCCTCCTGGTGTCAAACTCAGAAAGGAATGACGTCGTCTAAGTAAGACGACTAACCTTATTTCCTAATTGTAATCTACCCTTTGATACTTTTCTTACTCCATTTTTATTTACAGGTGACAAGCAGCTGAATTACTCCCATCCCATTGAAAAGACCTCTACCGACAAGATTAAGAAAATCCTCGCCCTTCCCAAAGACTCTAGGCGTTTTTCATTCATTATCTCAGGTAAATTCTAACCTATTTCAAAATCTTGAAAATAATACTTGTACAAAAGTAATGACAATTTTACCATACTCTTTGTAGGAAAAATGCCTCCCAAGTTGACTGCTGCTGAACGAGCTCAATTTAAAGCTGAAGCAAAGAATGCTGCCGCTTCTGAAATCAGGAGCAAGAAAAGGCATTCTGTGAACGCTGCTGTCATCACTCCTCCTACTGTTACTGCTTCTCCTCCTCAGACTGAAAATCCTAGTCCGTCAAAAATTAAAGGTAAAGAGACAGCCGTTGTTGTAGCTGATCCCCCTGCCACCAGAAGTAAAAGGCCCAGAGGGGCTGTCCTCCCTGGGATTGTCATTCAAGAACCATCGATTCATTCTGCTCCACCATCACCTAAGAAACTCAAAGCATCCTCTGATTGGAGCTTAAAAAGTGCTTCTCAAGATTTGATTTCTCCTGAAGAGATGAAGGGTGTGGACCTTTCTCTTCCTGCTGAGGCTTCTGCATTTCATAGAAAGCCTTGGGCGATGACCCTGGACATCCTGCAAAGACTTCCAACCCCCACTGATAGGGCAACTTTTCAGTCTCTAGAGTTGACAGAGAACATTGATAATACGATGAGGAACCTTTACTTGGTAATCCACCTAATTCACATTTCTTTCATTTGGTAAATATTTGTAAATATCACATTATTACTTACACACTTTGTGGGCCTATCCAGGCTCTAGAGTTCATGTCTTTGCATAGGGAACAAGTTAAGTATTTGATCACCCAGGACCATCTGACCCAATTTAAAGCAGAAAAAGAAGAAAAAATTGCCAAAATGGAGAAAGAGCTAGAAAACCTTCAGGCTCAAATTGAAAAAGAGAAGCAATTGCTTGCTAAAGAGAAATCCGCCTCTATTCAAAAGACTGAGTTGATTAACAACCTGCGTAGAGGTGTCGAAGAGGGGCGACAAAAAGTTGCAGAGCTGAAGAAGATCAATACTGACTTGGGCAAGGAGCTTTCCAACAAGTCACAAGAAATCATGCAACTGTTAGTGGAAAACAAGGCCCTTAAGGATAGAAAGAAATACCTAGAGGAGGCCATAGCTGAGGTTGAAATGAGGACTCAAATGGAGTTAATGCTCGAGTACAAGGAGGGTAAACATATCAACTGGGACCCTGAGGCCGTGATTAATGAGTACTATGCAACATTCTCAGATCCTCCTGTCTCTTCTCCAGAAAATGAACCTCGTAGTCCCCCTGCCCAAGATGGAGGAGGCAATACCGACGCTCCAGCTGCTTAGTCTGCATTTTAGCTAGAAGTTACTTTAAATTTCCGCTACCTCTGCTCTTTGCTTTATTTCCCTGGATTTTCTTTCCCTGGATATTATCACAAAACATGTTTATGAATGTTAAGTTTTATTTGCATTTGCAATTTCATAACTGTCATGAATCTTCGCATAACAAGTTATCTTACCCGCTTTTGAGTTAAACGACTAGCATACTTAGATGCTTGGTTGCCAACTCTCGTTTGGGAAAAAGCATTACCCTCTTTTGTTTGGGAAAAAAGCATTACCCTCTTTTGGATTAATCGACTAGTTCGGATGCTTGGTCAACTATCCTACTTTGAGTAAGCATGGTCGACTATTTTACTTGAATTGTGTCGACTTAAGCTATTTCTGACGACTTAGTCATTTAGCTTGATTTTTGAGTCTTTTGTCACCTATCACCTGGGATAACCTTTTCGCAACCTGCAATAATCACGAACAAACTTTTTCGTTTTGACTATGGATCAGAATTTCAAGTGCTGCAGATTAACGCCATGATACCATGATCCTGCTAGCACATTATTCGTCATTTTCCAAAGTTCTTGACGACTTTGTTAATATCAAACAATCTGCATTCAACATCAATATCAAATTCATAATCAAAAATAATATTTCTTCAAATGTATGGCATTCCAACTTCTTAAAAGTTCTTTACCATTTTTATCGACTAGTCTATATGCTCCAGGTCCTGTAACTTCAACTACCTTATAAGGACCTTCAAATGTTTGACTCAACTTACCATCTCTACTTTCTTCAGTATTCTGAAACACCTTCCTAAGAACCGAATCACCTACCTTAAACTGCCTTTCTCGAATATGTTTATTCCAAAACTTAGTCGCTCTATTTTGATAAGCTGCTATCCTAATCAATGCTTGTTCTCTTCTTTCCTCTAATAAATCTAAATTTAATTGTAATCCTTCATTATTAGTTTCTTCTCGTGACCACTTATACCGTAATAAGGGTACCCCTGCCTCTACAGGGATCATTGCCTCCGTCCCATACACCAATGAAAATGGTGTTTCGCCAGTCGACGTCCTCGACGTCGTTCTATAAGCCCATAAAACGGCTGGCAATTCTTCAGCCCATCGGCCTTTAGCCTTATCTAACCTTTTCTTTAGCGAATTAACTATGGTTTTATTACTGGATTCAGTTTGTCCATTAGACTGAGGATTTCTAGGTGTCGAAAACTTCAAGTGAATATGCCATTTTTGACAAAACTTTCTAAAACTCTTCCCAATAAATTGTGACCCATTATCACATATGATATCTTTTGGTAAACCAAACCTACAAATTATATTTTTCCACACAAAATTAATTACCTCTACTTCTCTAATTTGAGCAAATGCAGCTGCTTCTATCCACTTAGTAAAGTAATCGGTGACTACTAGTAAGAACACAACGTTCCCAGGGGCTACTGGTAACTTACCCACTATATCCATCCCCCATCTCATGAACGGCCATATTGGCGCAATGGTATGTAGTTTTTCAGGTGGTAACCTATCTACATTGGAATATTTCTGACAACTATCACATTTCTTTACCAATGCTATCGCGTCACTCTGCAATGTGGGCCAAAAATAGCCAGCTAGACGCACTTTCCTCATAAGGCTTCTACTACCACTATGATCCCCACAATCTCCTTCATGGATTTCCCTAAGTACATAATTTGACTCTGAGGGGGATACACATTTAAATAAAGGACCTCCTGCATATGATCTTTTATATAACTCGTCCCCTAGTACGGTAAATCTAGCCGCCCTGATAATTATTCTATGCGCTTCGTTCCTATCACTTGGTAATTGTCCATCTTTTAAGTAGGCGACCAAAGGTGTTCTCTAGTCCCACGTCAAATTATTACTATTTATTAATTTATCAGAACTTTCTAATGCTGAAGTTGTCAAGAAATATAAGGGAATATGTTTATCTTGATTGACATCTAAAGTTGATCCTAAGTTTGCTAAAGCATCAGCTTGTTGATTGTCTTCTCGACTAATCTGCTTTATTTCAAAACTCTCGAATTTGTCTACTAGACTTTCTACGATACTTAAATACCTTTCCATTCTATCATCCTTCGTTTGATAACTTTTTTCTACTTGCTTTGAAACTAGTTGTGAATCACTACAGACTATCAAGGATGTTATTCCTAAACTTAGAGCTAATTTTAAACCGGCAATCAAAGCCTCATATTCTACCTCATTATTAGTTGCTTTAAATCCACATTTTATAGCTTGCTCTATCTTGTCTCCATGTACATTTTGCAAAACGATTCCTACCCCTGTTCCTTTAGAATGGGTTGAACCATCGACATGCAGCTCCCATGGAGCTTGTTTAGTACTTTGTCGACTATCGCCTAACATACTTTTATTTACTTCTTGCTGCAAATTAGGGCTAAACTCAGCTAAAAAATCAGCTAACGCTTGAGATTTAATTGTCGTTCTAGGCATATAAGAAATATCGAATTCACTAAGCTCTATTGCCCATTTTACTAGTCGACCAGATAAATCAGGTTTATGCAAAACATTCCTTAAAGGATAATTAGTTACTACTACTATGGGATGACATTGAAAATATGGCCTCAATTTCTTCGAAGCTGATACCAAAGCTAAAGCTAATTTTTCCATTAAAGAATACCTGGTCTCCGTGTCAAGTAATGCTTTACTCACGTAGTAAACTGGACTTTGTTTCCTTCCAATCTCTTTAATCAACACCGCACTCACTGCACTTTCTGCCACAGCTAGGTATAAATACAACATTTCACCTGTTTCAGGTTTCATTAACAAAGGTGGACTACTCAAGTAAGTTTTTAAATCCTGCAAGGCTTCTTCCGCCTTATCAGTCCATTGGAAATCTTTGCACTTTCTCAAAGCTTCAAAAAACGGATGACATTTTTCAGATGACCTGGAAATAAAACGAGTCAAAGCAGCTAAACGCCCCGTTAGTTTCTGAACATCCTTAACACTTTGTGGAGAAGGAATTTCCATTATTGCTTTAATTTGTGCTGGATTAGCTTCAATCCCTCTTTTTGAAACAAGATACCCTAAAAACTTTCCTGATTTTACCCAAAAAGAACATTTTTCAGGATTCAATTTCATATTATATTCTCTTAGCAAATCAAAAGCTTGTTTCAAATGACTAACATGATCTACTGCTTTTAAAGACTTAACTAACATGTCGTCTATATACACTTCCATAGTTTTTCCTAGATGCTGGTAAAACATTTTATTCACTAACCGTTGATAAGTTGCTCCTGCATTTTTCAAACCAAATGGCATGACTTTATAACAATACGTTCCTCTCTCTGTTATGAAAGATGTTTTCTCTTGATCATCACTATGCATTAAAATTTGATTATACCCAGAAAAGGCATCCATAAAACTTAATAATTCATGACCTGAAGTAGCATCGACCAATGTATCTATATGAGGCAATGGAAAAGAATCTTTTGGACATGCTTTGTTTAAATCTGTAAAATCAATACATACTCTATGCTTGCCATTCTTTTTAGGTACTACTACCACATTAGCCAACCAATCTGGATACTGTACCTCCCTTACTGACCCAATTTTCAACAACTTGTCAACTTCATCATTTATAATCTTATTTCTTTCAGGTGCGAATTTCCTTCTTTTTTGCCTAACTGGTTTAAACGATGAATCCACATTCAACTGATGAACTATTACTTCTGAGCTAATTCCTGTCATATCTTCATGAGACCAAGCAAAACAATCCAAATTGTTAGACAAAAATGCAATTAATTCTTCCCTAATTTCTTTACTTAAATCTGCTCCAATGGATAAAGTCATCTCAGGTTTTTCAGGAATTAAAGAAATTTTCTCTAATTCGTCACCTAAGCCCCCCTTATCCGTTGGAGACAGATTCTGTAATTGCTATACGGGCTCAAGACTTTTTGAAATTCCTTTCAAGGCAGTTTGATAGCATTCTCTTGCAATTCTTTGTTCTCCTTTAATTTCCCTTACCCCCCAAGGAGTATGAAATTTGATAGATTGATGCAAAGTATATGGTACAGACCTCATTTGATGAATCCATGGTCGACCTAACAACACATTATATGCTGAAGGGCAATCCATCACCTGAAATTTGATTAGTTGATTGACACCCACAGCCTGGGTAACTAAAGAAATTTCCCCTACCGTTCTATCTGGTGCTCCATTTCCAAAGACCAATATTGTAGGTGCTTGTACAATTTGAGATTCTAAATTTAATTCTTTAACTGTTTGCAAATAAATTATATTGACAGAACTACCTGCATCGATTAAAACTCGTTTGACATTGCAATTAGCTATCATTAAAGTTATTACCAAAGCATCGTCATGATAAGAAAACATCTGAATTTCACTACTCTTAAAAGTTATTTGTTCATTAATATTACTAGTCGACATAACGTCGCCTAAATATTTAGTCGATGAATCATAATTAAACAAAGAGCGAGTATGTCTTTTTGCTGCTGAATATGTACTTCCACTTACCTCGGACCCACTTATTATCATATGAATGGTACGAGCATTCTGTGGTGTAGTCGATGAATGGACCGGCTTTTGTTGTGCACCTCCTGCATGAGATGTATTTTTATTGCTTTTTATAATATCCTTCAACATACCTTTCTTCATCAATTCCACCACTTCCTTTCTCAGTTGAATACAATCTTCCGTCCTATGTCCATGGTCGTCATGAAAATGACACCATTTATCCGGATTACGCTTTTCTGGCTCACGTTTAAGCTTGTTGGGCCACCTAACAGAATCGCCTAGCTTCTGCAATGTGTTCACTAATTCTGCCGGGCTTACTGAAAAATTATGCTCACTTAATTTGGGTACGGGTGGTTTTTTGGAATCATCCCTATGCGACCCTCCTCGATTACCTGTGGAATAAGGTTCAGATCTCCAATTCTTACCTCGAGATTGCTGAGATCGCCTATCAACGTAACCGCCTTGCTGTGTATTTTTCTGTCGCTCAGCTAACTCTAATCTAAATTTTGCGTCATCTTCCTCCCATCTTATCTGAGCCCAAGCATAAGCTTGTACTTCCACCCAAGTCTTAACTTGATGCATAGTGAGCTCTTTATAAAGCTGCGAACCTGGAAGCAAACATCTACGAAAAGCTTGCACAGCTATGAATTCGTCACAATTTGGAATACTTACCATTTCTTGAGTAAACCTGGTTAATATTTCTCTAGTAGTTTCATTAGGTCTTTGTAAAATTCTATATAAATCATCAGATGTTTTGACCAAATTACGACTACTAGCAAATTGCTGCACAAACATTTTAGTTAGTTGACTAAACGAATTAATACTACCTGGCATGAGATTTGTAAACCATGACAGTGCTGGACCTATTAGGCTAATGCCAAAACCACGACACATCGCAGCTTGACGCTTTTCGGCGGGTATAACGGCAGCCATCATGATTTGTCTATACTGTGCCATATGTTCATCAGGATCTGTTTTTCCACTATATTTTGGCAAAACAGGAAACACAAAACGTTCAGGTAAGTCAATTAAAGCAATTTGATCGACAAATGGGCTATCTGAATAATTTCCCAATCTGGCAGACTCAAATGGTTTTCTGATTCCTGGGATTTGCAACACCGTTCTTTCGAGAGTTTGTACTTTCTTCTTTAGAAACTCCGTTTCAGTGGCACGTGTGTCACCCGTATAAGTGGACGCTTTTGTGGATTCTTCTTCTTCAGATCCTGCATCATGACCAGAGTTGTTATGCTCAGTATCTTTCTTACCTCCACCTTCAGAATTTTGAGGAATATCATCCCCATGTTCTTCTTCATTCTCAGGATGCTTATCAGCGATGACATTTATTTTTTGATGTAACTCTTGATTTTCCTTCTGCAGTCGTTCCAAAGTTTCAGTTTAGATGGCAATGGCCTCGCTCTGCTGTGTGACAAATTGCTCCTGCCTAGACATCCTTTCAGATTGTTCAGTCAACTTTGCTAGAATTTGAGAGAACTGATCACCATGGTTGGATTGTTCCATCGTAAGTGGTTTGCCAAAAAAGACGGTAGCTTGTGCGGAAAGACTATCGTCCCCACGGTCGGCGCCAAATGTTGATACACAAAAATATCAAATCAAAGAATGATGACTTTATTCGGAATGTGTGGACAAACCACAATGATCATACAAGGGATTTGTCGCCTAGACTTCGGTCGACTAGCGAAATAAAGAAATAGAGTGTATAAGACTCAGAAGATCTTGGATCTCCCTTTACATGGATTGAGTTTCTATATATAGGCTACAAGTTTCCTTCCCGTTGGAATAATCAATTCCCATACTTATGGGTATTTCCGTTTTGATTCTCATAAATATGGGAGTTACAAGGAATTATTTTGGCGGTTACAAAATATCTTTGACCAATAATAATGCCTTTGTCGACTTTCTAATGCAATGGGCTTCTCCAGACTTGTCCTCCTTTTGGGCTTAATGGGCCCCCTTCATTGAGTTGAAACATGTCGTAACATTGTGCATAGCCAAATCACTTCAAACAAAGTGTTTTGTAAAGGCAATAAAATTACTTTTTTTCATTAATGAAGCATAGGTACTCTATGTTGTCAACTATCAGATTGTCGCCTATCACATTGTCAACTATCAGATTGTCAACTATCACATTGTCGCCTATAACATTGTCAACTATCAGATTGTCGACTATCGTGATTTTGTATTGTTTGCCAACAATTAATGAAGCATAGGTACTCTATGTAAGACACCCCCACACTTTGAAATATCTCAAAATATGTTTACATCATTGTTATTTTTTAACAATGGTTATTCTCATTTGACAATCACAATTCATCAACAACAAATGTTGGTTATTCTCCAATATATTTTCTAAGAAGTTTGTAACAACTTAGTCTCAAACATATTTCAAAGTACACCCACATTTTAGGAATTTTCATAATACTAAATATCTCATTTATATCTAGTAATCATGTGATCACATTAAAATCGCACACTTTACTAAATATCTCAACTATATTTAGTAATTAGGAAATTACAATTAGATTGAAATTTCATCGCATGATATGTGTTCAATATAATTTCACAGGAAACCAATTAATCCAACAGATTATATGAAGATTATATTTAAACACTATCAAAGTCACAGAAAACAATTATATTGTCTTCCTAACAAGCAACCGATGATTTTCATTCATAAATAATAATTTTGATTTACCAATTTAATGATAATCAAGTCCTCAATGACTAAATTAAAATTTCAATGTAATGTTATGCCTTCACATATATAATTTCTTAGGTGACTACTACACTCTAAGAAAATACTCAATTAAAAATAAAAACCTCTCACAAGAGGAATTAAACTCTCCAATAAAATACTCATTATTACCAAAATGATATTAATAATTGATGACCAAATAACCCATTATTATGGCAATCAATATATAGCCATTTTTGTACAACAACGTTTTAGCATTACAAATACCCATTTGAGATAATAAGTCACACCATAATTTCAACCATAATTTCCAATGATATGATAATAAATTCAACATATACGTTTTATGACATTTTAAAGGAAATTGCATCAAGAAGGATATAAAATACTAAAATCAGTTTGACTTAACCCTTAATCAAACCAATATTAATTATGCTAGCAACACACGTCATGTTTACCGAAATCAGTAAAAATGCAATAATCACAATATATTCATTATGATTTAATAATGACATATTATTTTACTCTAGGCATAAAATTCTTTCTAATAACTTCCATTTTCTCGCCTAATGGTGAGTCATATAGTTTTGCTTTAACCAGAATGGTTTTATATAAATTTAATTTATCTCATAATCAAGCAAATTTATTATATATATATATATATATATATATATATATATATATATATATATATATATAGACATCCACAATATATGACTGTTAACGTGGTCCCTTTCATTAGCCTCATTTACTAATTACTATTATAATTTTAGTCCAAATTTGAATGTCAAATAACCAATGTCACATGATTTAGTTACTGACAAACAACACAATTTCTCAGAAGTATTAAAACCAATTTAATCAATTGGATTTAGCATATATCAAACGAATCAATCATGACTTTTCACAGGTTGTAAATTGTGCATTACAAACAATTGATGGCATTTAAAACAAAAAATGGTATTTGTCTCAAAATTCAATTAATAAATTGAATATAAAACAAGAGATTTACCATAGAGATGTTGTGTGCCTTTCTTTGTGTATTCCCCTTCACGCCATTTTCATGTTGATGCACATTTTGTTCAAAATTCAAACAGTCATTTTCAGAGGCATTAAAGTCCGGTTACAGGGTAAATTTGGCATTATGCGTTTATCAAACACAATAGCCCTCATATGTATAAGCATATGACTCATGCTTTACAATATAACAATGGATCGAACTCAACTCAACACCTCAACACAAACTTACATTGGGTTCACATACCTCACTAGATAGCTATACCCAGGTATCACTTTTGAGTAAAAACTCAAATCTCATATCATCTCTAGTCTCAAACAAATTCTAGAGGTTTACACATTTTCATCTCAATCCACACAGGAAAAGAGTAGCCTTTTGGCTTCTTCATTATAAAATTTCAAAATTTTGTCCCTTAATGGTGACAAATAAACGTAAGACTCAATTCTTACATCAAATCATCTCTAGCATACTAGAGGGTTAAACTTCTTCGTCTCAAGTTTCTTTATTATCATATCTCAAAGATGTCTTGGACAGTGACACAAATAGAGATGTTAGACAAATTATATATTTCCTACACAATAGGAAAATATAAAATAACATTACTAAATCCAAAGTTTAGAGATCCCCTTATTTGATGAATATGCCGACGCCAAATCAACTCATGCCGGAATTGCATCCCAGTGTTCGGCTCCATTGGATAAAGAACACGAGGAATACCTCTAAAGATTGTTGGCGATAGCTTCCAAATCATCAAATAATCCATGGATATCTTCTAGCTCCCCACCAATGGTAACATATCCAAATAGCAGCTCTACCTGGAAAATAATGAAAACACAATAATAAAAATGATCTGAGTCGTGCCCTCAAGGACACTTTACTTTAGAGGTATTCCGCGACCACCTGCAAGCTTAGGATGCGGCTCTCCCCATCATTAAACAGATCCTTCTTGCTAAGTAGCAATGATCAACAGAACTACGGAAGATCTTTTACTCAGTAAGGTATAAAATATTCAAGAGGAGGAGGAGGAAGAATGCTCTCACTCAAAAAGCAAAGGGTCACATGATGCTCACACACCGAACACCATTCTGATGCACCTTTTAAATAGCATTTGAAAACATACGTTTTCTACCTCTCAATAGCCGCATAGATTAATTTGAGACTACTCACATTGGTATGTGAGTTATTGTGCATAAATATTATTTAAAGCTATTAAACACCATGATGTGAGAGTTGTGCACGTTTTTTTTTCAACAAATGCCAAATAAAACCAACTTAAATTCTATGCCAAAAACGTATGCATTATAATTATTAGCAATAAGTAGCATGTTTGAGTGATCCATGAAATCAGCGTTTGATTTCCTCTAACATTCAAAACCAAAATAATGAGTTGGTTACTTATTTGTTTAATTAAAAGCATAATTCAAATTAAACAAATATAGCATAATAAAAGGTGCTCAATCCACAATTTAACTCATATAAATGGTTGGGGAACATAGCCGGATTTATCCTCTTGTGGCCCATTATTGTATGAGTTAACTTTTCCTCTTCTCCAATATAGTATTCCAAATTCACTTATAATTTAGAAACACACAATCCCAAACAATGTGAGACTTGTTCCTTATGACACACCCACTCAATATTTCCAACAGTTGTCTGAGGAGGGGCAATAGATTTGGAAAAACTAGTATCAAACATGTGATATGCTCACAATATTATATTCTACATGGGCTTTTATAACATACATATAAATTACATGCCTATGACAGAATAAAATATTATTAATATTTATTAAAATTTATCTTTTACCTTTCTTCTTCTCATTTTTCTTCATTTACCTTTATTATTTTGATTAACAAACATTATTTTAGTTGCTTAATTTTGTTACTTTTATTATCGCTCTTCACTTTTATTTGTCATTAGTCAATTTGATTAACAAATAAATTTGATGCAGGTGAAGAAGAGGAGTGGCTGCTATGACTATGACGCGTCTCTCTGTTGTTTTTTTTTTTTGCCATGACTATGACGCGTCTCAATACAATATTAGCTAAACTTTTCTCCCCATGGGATGAACAAAAATTAAAAAAGAAAAGAAACAAACTAAATAGTTTGATTTTGGAGCAATTAATTTGAGGTTCTGTCCAACACACATAACATAGAAAATGTCTCTAAAAATAGAGAAATTAAAGTAGGATCACAAGATTTTGTCATTTCGTGAGACATTTTCTATATAATTTATGTTAGATGTGATCACAAATCAATTACTCTGATCTTTAACTTTTTTTTTTGATTTCCCAAGGGTATCCCACCCGCGTGTCAAGTGGGACTAATCCTTCACTGTTCTGAAGTCCCATGTAGGGGGTAGACAGCTGGCCTGTGAATTTGCTCCATTCGCAAGGGCTAGGGATCGAACCCCCAACCACTTGTTTAAGGGACGAGAGTACTTACCACTCACGCCAACCCGCCAGGTTTCTGATCTTTAACTTTTTTGAGTGACTATTTATGATTGAAAAAGATAATTATCGGGAAAAATTAAATATTGCTTCTATCTATATATGGATCTGAATCACTGAATGCAATTATTTGAATAAAAAACAAAATATGAATTATTTTTCTTAAATTTGATTGTAAATTTGTGAATTATGAAAATAAAATTAGAAGAAACTTTTCTATTAATTGCTTAAAGTTGAATATCCAACTAATCACCATACTTTTATTTCCTTTTCGAATTATGAATTTAAGTCCAAGTTTATTTTTGGGCAATGACCCTATTTTGCCCTCTAAGTGGCCTTGGAACACTGGACACCTTAAATTAACACTAGGTACAATTTTACTCTTGAAGTAACTAAATTGGTCCAATTTTACTATCTGGCCAATGTAACATTGACATGTGGAATGTAATGTTGACACGTGGACGACACATGTCAACATTACATTCGCCAGAGGGTAAAATTGGACCACTTTAATTACTTCAAGGGTAAAATTGTACCCGATGTTAGTTTAGGGTGTTCAATGGTCCAAGGTGGTTATTTGAAGGGTAAAATAGGGTCTGTGCCCTTTATTTTTTATGTATCTTGTTTATGAAAAGTTAGAATACCACACACACTATAGATCTAAAAATGCATACTAATATGCATCGAAAATATGCATACTAAAGTTTTTGTATGCTAAAATAGAGATGATTGATTTTAAATTGTTGGTAACACATTTATTTTTGTCAATTAAGGATACAACAACAAAGTCTTATCCTAATTAAGTGGGGTTGAAAATCTGACTACTCGAAAATGAAAACTTTCGAACCTAGTAAAGACTATATCTTCTTATAGACATAATGAACAAAAAATTCCTATTCTATACATCTGAGTTGAATTTACAATTTGTTCGACCATACAAAGTCTGAAATTGTTGAGCAAAATATACCTCAACAACAAACACTTAAATTATTCACGAAAAAATACACTTAGATGGTGTGCTATACATCATCAAAGGCCAACAGAGCAAAAATATAACAAATTACAATCTTGTAGGTCATCTACACCTGTCCAGTGGAGCCACTTTCCTGCATAAAAATATGACTAGTACCAAGTGTAATTAAGGCCAATTAAGGACTTAACAAAAATTTCTTTAAATCCTACAGCAGAATTACAGCAGCGAGGTTGTATGGATAAAGAATGCATCAGACTGGAGTCTGGAGCCATTTTGTGTTCCATTCACAAAAGTATTGATTGTTGTTTCTTTTCTTCTATGAAACATTGTTAAAAGTTTTAAGCTCAGCAGCTTCTGGTTTGACTCAAAGGATCATAATCATAAGCTTCACCGGCTTTAACAAACCGGCCCTTCACACGCCTTCTAACATCAGCCCTTGCCTTGCGAGAAGCATACCTTATGCTTTTATCAAACCTATTTCCATAAACACAAAACATATGAATTACTCCAACATAGCAAGGACATACACATTTAAATGATATGACATCATGACTTGACACTAACAAAATCTGAAGAGCCCATATGTTTTTTTGAAAACGTTTACCATTTCTGATAAACTGTGACATGCAAGATACAGGCATAACTTTAATTGTCAAGCTTCAGTGATTTGTAGTAATTATAAATGTTGTTGGTGAAGGTGGTCGATCCTTTTTATCAAAAAAAAAAAAATGTTGTTGGTGAAACTTTGTGCTATTATTAGTACTACTCTTCTTCACTTCTTTGCTTTTGGGGATTTTTAATCTCTTTAAGTTCAATCTACAAGAAAAATTCTCTCACATAAGGTTAGACCTATACATAAGCAAAAATTGGCAACAATTGGGCTTTGTCTAAAAACTTAATGCACTTTTTTTTTTAATTTTAACCTCCAAACTAATTACATGTCTCTTCCATGCCTTCTTCCCATTTATTCACTCTCATTTCTTGTTTCGTTCATTCTCTCTCACACTAACTATCTTCCTAAATAATGGAATATTTGGGAAAAAATTGCACCTCATACACATTTATTTCTTTCAACTAATTTTAACCAACTCCACATAGTGAGATGAGTCTTTGTTGTTGGCGAACCAATCGTACGTTTCGAATGATTTGGGTAGTTGGTTATAAAAAGGATTAGAGGAAGTGCCTACTAAAATTTTATTGCTTCTACTTCAACACTTCAGTCAACAAGAAGCCAAAAGATGTATGTTCAAAATGAAGGTTAGGTAAAGAATATGAGAAATAGCTAGAGTTTAACTAGTTCTGACTTGATAAAGGCCGCAAACAATTTCATGAAACAATTTTTTTCTTGTTTCCATGGATGTAATTCACTAAACTCATGCTTGTGGTATACTTACTTGCGTGCCTTCTTCTTTTCTTTGTAACGCATTACCGCATCACTACGGTTGGATGTTTTGACAGAAGTCTCAGGGCATGGAGAGCACCACGGAGGCTCCCCAGTGAGAAGCATTGAAGAAGCACCGCAATCTTGATAGTCAGCACCACTGCTTTCTCCAGTAACACCAGAAAAGGAAAGGTTTGATTGCGCTTGCTTTCCAGTAAAACAGATAATTGGTTCAGTTTTTGTACTTAGCATGGAATCTACAGATGCTGCATTACTGCATGCTGGATGTGCTGTGTTGAGAATTCCAGCTGAGGAACCCTGGGCACAATTTTTTGTATCTGACTATTAATGTCAGTTGAAAAACCCATAAACCATTCTAGGAAGCCAAAGGAGGAAACACAGATGTTTAATCAAATATGGGCTTATATATACTTGTAAAGCATCCAGCAAACTGATCAGCAAACATCTCATTGCCAACAAGTACTTGCAAGCACCGCGAGAGGTTAAATGGAATATAACAAACTTAAATACAATAGGGGATATCCGGATTAAAGAAAGAGAATGGTGAAGGAGAGAAAAATGTTTAGACATTTTCCGCAATACAAATATATTTTAATAAAAATATAGATATCAGATTTAAATTTAAATTAGAAAAAGGTGTTCAGATTATCTTCCTTTCCAGTCTCTTAAGTTCTCTGCAATCAAAAGATTCTCAAGAGATGCAAGAAACACAAATTCAGTGATATTTTATGCCATCTTTTCAATTTTTTTTTTCATTTTTGGTGAATCAAAGCTCTCAAAATCAGCATGCAGCAACACTTGCTCCACTTTTCAAATTTTGAGCCTCTCCTATGCACCTAAAAATTTAAGCAATAACAAACCTATTCATATAACAGATGCACACCAGCTTTTACATGGCCTAAAGGGGTTTTGGACCTTAAAAACATATATGATCCAAACATGTAAGAAGCTTGTACTCAGGGACTTGTAAACATGTAGTCATACAATTCATGAAGATCAATTATTTAAAACTTCATGTAATCACGGATACAGAATGATGAGATTTCAATACCTCAGCAGCAGTCTGATGATTGGAATTACCAGCAAATGTTTCCTTCGTCCCGAACAAACTATCAATCCCACCATTTTCAAATAGCTCTTCAGAATGACTGAGAGCCACACCAAAAAGCTCCTCATAGTTCTCAAGATTCAGATCCACTTCGTCCATGTCAAAGTCACCATACATGTTATCTTCATCTCCATATAGTTCTGATTCTTTTTTACCGGGACAGTAGAACTACAAATTGATTAATAAGATTAGCAAACTTCTTTGATTGAATTGTGAGCATTTCCGAAAATGAAACTAAATTTGTGCATATTTTGGCAATGCTTCTACATTAATAACAATACTTATCACACATACTAATCATGTATTAAATGATTTAATGATGAATGAAAACTTTGAATAGAAATTGCATCTGCCACCATTTGCACCAAAAATCGAGAGCACTATTGTTTTTTTTTCGCTGCCTATTTTTGTTAATTTTAGAGTTTCCATTATCTTGTACCACTTTGCTGAAAACAAATTATCTTATCCCACAAAACTGGCAGCTCCTATAGACAAAAACCATTTACATTCAAAAGAAAAATGCAGGACTCATTTTCTTGCAGTGAGATCAAGCTACCAATATGAAGAAAGAAACTAATAGAAATGACTACAAGTATATGATGATGGGCACAGTTATTCCATTCCAATGTATATAAATATAATGATAAACGTATCATGAGATATGGCAAGGGACTGACTATACATCATGGTAATGAAACGGAAACAATTTATTTGAGAAAAGGCTAATGATATTTGGATCCTTGTAAGGAAATTATTGACATTTTGGTCCCTAGAACACAACCCTTTTGAGATTGACAACTGCAATAACCTATATTATCAACTTTGTTTTTCATGTAGGGATCAAAGTGTCAATGATTTAGTTACAAATGGATCCAAATATCACTCCACATTGAAACCAAATGCAGTGGATCTGAAGGAAATATGTGATTTGCAGCAGTTTTTCTTTTCTGCTGTTGGCTTATATGCATGGACAAAAAACTCATTTCCCTTCATCAATTATGAACTGATAACAAGACTTTACATTCTACCTTAAATGAATTTTCATTGACAAGTCCAGTTGGGTGGTCTTGAGAACGAGGCTCTGAGCTTGACTCAGGCATTGGAGATGGCCCGGCACAAGAATTATCCATGTTGCGTATATCAATTACTTGAGCTGAAGCAGATGCATCCTGACTTTCAGAGGGGACTCTATTGCTCCTGTTGTTCTCATTAATGCTCATCATACCTAGTTCTTGCTCACACGAGGATTCACCAATAGTTGGAATATCCATGACAAATGACCATATTGAAGAAAGTTCTGCGGCCGAAGGGCATCCCGAATAGCAATTGATTGTTTGCCTTTTATGTGTTGAAAAAGATGTGGAAGCACTGTGGCCCACCCAATCACAGTTCTGACACAGTGAAATCCTCTCTTCAGTACACCTTACAAGGGCAGGTTGTGAATTGCATCTCTCACATACTAGGGTCCTAGAATGACGTCTTGAAAGGGCATTAGCAGAATGAACATTTCGGTCACATGACAAACACAAACATGCCGCATCGGACCGACAATATACCATAGACCTTTGTTCCCCACAGAAATCACACATATAACCCATCTTACTTTGTGCTAAACCTTCTACCAGTCAGCTGTTTTTTGTTAGAAAAAGATCTCCTGTAACCAATCCAGCACCCAAACTGTGATATCCTCCAATGCAACTAAAGTGTCTTCTTTGGATCAGATAATGAAGCAGAAATAACTCGTCGTGCATATGGTTTGAGATAATGTGGCAAGGGGGCAGAAAAAATGAGTCCTGCAGATTATGGTGCCACCAAGAAAGACTGTCATAAATGTGATATCATAAGGAATCATTCATTAAAATAATAAGATAACCAATAATACAGCCTTTACTACAAACTTAACAATGACAACAATATCATGGCCAGACATTTGCTCAATGGAGTTCAATTCAAATTATGTAAATTTGCTTCATCACTTATTGAGAAGAAAAATGAAAATTTGCAAGCCAATCCCAGAATGTAAAGTGACAGGTCAAAAGATAGACAACAAATGCATCAACTAAGTACACAAACATACTCTGCCAAAAAAAGGATTTGACAAGCAAACTCTACACTTCAGTTCAGTTGGGAGAAAAAGACCAATTGAAATCATAATATCTGATGCTACATATTAAGAAGAGCTTGCAAAGATCACAGATTCAAAGTACTAAAAATTACATATCTTATTCTAAGTGAAATTGTACAAAGTTGAAATATCACAATTAAATAGAAAATCAGCTTCTATGGTAAACCTCTGAAAAAGGACATTTCCATCATCATAAAATAATTCAAATGAAAAATTGACAGAACTGAACAGAAACTGTAAAGCAACCATAACATTCTGGATGAAGTAATATAAGCTGCAGATCAATCAATTATCAAAAAAAAAAAAAGAAAGATGAGCATCCTATATACATACCAACACAAAATAATAATTACCCATCTCTTTAATTCTCACCCTCTCCTTAAGCTAAAAAACCCAGAAAATTTTGTGCACAAAAAACTAAAGGCACCCAAAAGAATATTGAATTTACCTGAAGGCAAGAAAGGCAGAGAGCACAAAATCCATAAAAAAAATTTGTTTTTTCAAGAATTGTACATACAAGTTATTGGTAAATCTAAAAGCAAAGGAACCAACCTTAAAAGCTGGACTTTTCCAGAAAGTAAACACTGACTCATATGAGTAGATTAGTTTGATGGATATGAGAGAGAGAGAGAGTGGGTGTAGGTGTGAGATAAATGAATGAGAATAATGCAAATTGGGTTTGATGTGGCCTTTGTTGTGTGTGAATGGATGGATTTATTGAAGGTAATGTGATATGTGACACAGGAAAAGCGGACCAAAAGTGCAAATAAAGTGCAAGAAAATCAATTGAATAATGATATCAGTAATGAATAAAATTGACTCAATGTGGGACCATACCTTTTTCCAAGTGAAAGTAAAAAGGTACCTGCCGAAAATGTCAAGTAAGTGAACTCCCTTGTAGTAAATTCAGCTCAAGTTCCTCTTAAAATCTCTGAAATCCATGTTATCCCAACAGAGCATAGTAAAAAATTGAAATGTTACTGTTCAGTTTTATATCTAAAATTCAATTTATATGGAGAATTTGCAATAAATTTGTGTTACTTTCCAAAGTCAAATATAACATGAGTATTTTTAGTTCTCAAAAGTTTTTGATGGAACCAATGACAATACATAATTGGTTGAGCTGATAAGTGAATTATAATATCCCAAGATGATAACACGTGTTTGAATTGGGAAACACTCTCATTGGAAAGGGGACATCCTTGTCTATGTAGACAATACTCTTACCCCTCGAATCCGGATTAGTCAGTTGTCAATAAGCGTCGAATTACCCGACGATAATTAACTAAAAAAGGTCATAGAGGAATCAAGGTTGTCAAAATCGCGATTTTAAGTAAACTCATGAGTGAGAGGTAAAATCAGATATGTAGAATCATATTGTAGACTCATAATAGTCTATCTTTTTTAATAATTAATTTAAATAATTAAAATTAAAACTCAGAAAAATGATACTTATTTATTTTAAGCTTATTTAAATTCTGAAACTGAAATTAATAAATCCATAAAATTCAAATAATTGAAATTAAATCCATCAATTTTCAAAAATTATCATGTTTAACAATTATTTTAAGAATATTCAAATGACACCATAACAAAAGTTACAATTATAAATTATAATTATGTATATGGATAAAATGAAGGTGAAAATTTGGCCAAAAAAAATGAAGGTGAGAAAAGGTTACCTAGTTACACGTAAGACTCTTGCTTATTTAAGTGCTTCATTGAGTGCTTGTTCGAGGAATAGTCTGCAGTAAGGTTTGAGTGAGTGTAATATAAATATTAGTTGGCATCCACAATAACATATGATACTATTTTTTAATATAAAAAAATCATGCTTTGCTATTTCCTTGTTTGAGTAGTCCGTCTTAACAATTGAAAAGGAAGAAGATCACCTGGTTGGTTGGAATGAATAATAAGTACTCTTGTCCCTTAAGTAAGTGGTTGGGGGTTTGATTCCTAACTCTTGTGAATGGAGCAAATTCACAAGTCAGTTGTCTACCTCTATATATGTGACTTCAGAACAGCGAAAGATTAGTCTCACTTAACATGTGAGTGAGATACTCTTGGGTAACAAAAAAAGGATGAAGATGACTCTATCAAACTCATAGACATTAGTTATTACCTAATACTCCCTCCGGTCCCTAATGTAAGAGCCCAAAATTTGAATGGTTTTGGTCCCTAATGTAAGAGCTCACCCCATATTCTCTCCTCATTTAATGCATTTTTTCCTACTTTACCCCTAACTCTCTTTCATATTTATTAATGCTTATATTTTTCTCTCTCTTAAAAGTACCATAATAAATATGGGCAATTTTGGAAAAGAAGCATTAACTCCAGACACCTAACTAACATTCACATGTTTTCTTAAGAAGCGTTTTTTTGACGGCTAGCTCTTACATTAGGGACCGGAGGTAGTAGTCAAAATCACACACCTTTTTCAATTTGCTTATGCTCTTTACCGTCTTCTACCCTTCTTTGCTCATTTTTTTTTGCTTAGAACCTCCGCTATCCGGCACTCTTTAAGTATCGACTAATCCGGAGTTTACCCGGAGAGGGCATGTCAAGTATTGAATCCACGACCTTGAAGGCGGGGAGATGGTTTATCTCTCATTTTCTAACCATGAGTCACTTTTCCTTTGGCACTCTTCTTTCCTCATTGAGTAGCTTCTTACCTTCTTCTTTTTCCCCTCTTCCCTCAAGTATCTGTATCGCCCTCACAACTTTCAATGGTGGACCTTGCAAGAACAAGTGCATATTTGTGGAAACAAAAGGAGAATGGGTAAAGTCTGATGTTTATTTCATAATATGATTACATATTTATAATACAATAGTTTCCTAAAAGATAATAACTTCTCCTACAAGTTTATTCCCTAATAATAACATAATATTCTTCTACTCTAAGTATTTCCTAATAATATAATTCACAATTATGACTAAGATATACAAATAATCTTCATAATACACAATGGGAAATATTACTTATTTTCATACTTTCTAACACTCCCCCTCAAGTTGGACTATGGACCAACTTGCCAACAAATCTTCATAATCTTCATTCTTCAATACTTTTCAACGGATCAACTAGCCCTCCAATGGTGAGACTTCAAGGAACAACGAACACAGCCACTGGATGAACATAAACAACAGAATCTCTGCGTGGGGAATGACCGTCCCATCACAAATCTTCAACCAGATTTTTTTTTTGATTTTTTTTATTACGTGGGGAATGATCATCCCATCGTAAACAATGTGAGGAATGACTATCTCACTTAAAACACATGCGTGGGGAATGACCGTCCCATCGCAAACAATGTGAGGAATGACCATATCACTTAAAACAACACATGCGTGGGGAATGACCATCCCATCGCAATTCACATACGCATGTACGTGGGGAATGACCATCCCATCGTACTACGCTCTTCAACATATTAAGCTACTTGCTCGTCATCAATAACTGGAGGATCAACTCCATAATAATTTCTCCCTCCTTTTTTACTACTTTTTTTTCTCTCCCCTTTAAAAAACTCTCTCTTTTTTTTTTTTGACACTATTTTTTTTCTCTTTTTTTTAACTCTAAATAATAAAAGACATTCTGACTCTTTTTTTTTTGTTTTTTTAATAGAAACTAAAAATAGGGAAAAGAACAAATACTCAAACAAACAAAGAAACACGAACACTGAAACGGAAAAAACAAAAGACAACTCAAACAGTAACCACGAAGAGCACCTACGATGAACAACAACCACGGACAACAACAACTTTGGTGGTGGTTCAAATTAGAGAGGAGTTTTTTTTTTATGACTGGTTTTGGGAGAAACATAAGAGACGAAAAGAGACACCCTTTTAGGGTTTCAACTACAAAGGCAACTTCAATGGGTTACCTAGGGATCAGACTAAACCTAAACTTCTTTAACCAAACTTCTTCAACCTAGCTCTGATACCATGTGGAAACAAAAGGAGAATGGGTAAAGTCTGATGTTTATTTCATAATATGATTACATATTTATAATACAATAGTTTCCTAAAAGATAATAACTTCTCCTACAAGTTTATTCCCTAATAATAACATAATATTCTTCTACTCTAAGTATTTCCTAATAATATAATTCACAATTATGATTAAGATATACAAATAATCTTCATAATACACAATAGGAAATATTACTTATTTTCATACTTTCTAACAATATTTAAGCAAGGGTGAGCGAATAAAGAACACGAAGGCCGTCTAAGCTTTTTGGGTTGTCTCTCATATAAGTAATATTTATATTTTTAAACCATTTTATTTTTTCTTTTTCGATTTCTTTAAGATAATTTTGGACTTCTTTCTAGATTTTCAACTCGTTAAACACAGTTTAAAAACGTCGAGTTTAACCAGTTTGAACGAGTCAAAAATGAGTTTGACCGATTATATGTCATGAACGATTTTTTGAGCGAGTTCACTCAATTTTTTTAGTTGTAAGCGCGAATTCGGTAAACTCGGCGAGTTGACAACACTGGATGGAATACAACATTGAAGCATAAGACATTTTTTCGAAACATAATATTAGCAATTTTCAATATGTTTGTACTTTTTTTCAAGGGAAAATTAAATACAAGGCCCTGGTAAGGGACAAAATACTGGAAAAGTCTCAAAAATTGAAAAATTAAAATAGAGTCCCTTGGGACCTCACTTTAATTATTTATGAATGTTTGGGCCCCACATTTAATAATAAAAAAATCCACCCACATTTTCTCTCTCCTCTACTTAAATTAAATTAAATGTGGGGCCCACACATTCATAAATAATTAAAGTGAGGTCCCAAGGGACTCTACTTTAATTGTTTCAATTTTTAGGACTTTTCCAGTATTATGTCCCTTACCAGGGACTTGTATTTAATTTTCCCTTTTTCAATATTAAAGTGAGTATTTTCAAAAATTAAAAATCATGGAATTCAACACTAAAACATCCAACATTACACAACTCAATTTCAATTTGTAAGTCAAATATGGAGCTTCTAAGGATTATGGGAAAATGACAAAATGACACTTGAATTTAAGTTGGACAAAATGAGGTCTCCAATTTCAACTTGAACAAATAAGGGATAGTCCCTAAGTTGTCCTAAATGGAGTTTGTGACTTTGTGTCAAAAGAGTAGTTAATAGCGATTCAAGTGTTATTTTTTGGTCATTTTCCCGAGGATTATTTGATCCTTTAATTGAAATATTTAATTTCACTATGCTCTCTTCTCTTTATACTCTCTCCGTTTCTTATTATAAGTCACCAACTACCTCTAATTTTTTTGTCCTTAATATAAACCACTAACCACCGCATTAAATGTTTTTTCCCACTTTACCCCTATCATTAATAAAGATTCAAAATTAAAAATGTGAAACACACAATTTAATATAATAAAGAGTGATGTTAAAAAAGTAGAAAAAATAAACATGAATTTTAAGAATTTTAAGAATCAACTCACACTTTTTGCCCAAATTACCCTTTCATTCTCTCATCTCAATCTGAATCTGAATCTCAATCTCAGCTGCCTCATTCCTTCTCCCAAATCTGATCTCACGTATGTCCTCCCATCCTCACTTCCATTCATTCAATGTTTCTCCTCTGAACCCTACAATCTCTCATTCATTTCATTTCATTTGATTTGGCCTCTCTTTAAACCTAGCTTCCTCCTTCCTTCGTTGATGCTGCCCCAAATTTCCACATGCAAGTAAACACACCCAACTTAACCTTTTCATATAAACCTTCCTCACTCACAATTCTTATCTTTCTGCACATCTTCACGTCACGAATTTCGAGAGCACTGACCCAATGGAATGGGGTATTATTGGAATTTTCAATTCAATTTTTGGGAACCCTGCTTGCTTGTTTTGAAATTCATTACGAATTTTGTGCTTTTATCTTGTTTTCCCACTCTCTTCATTGCTTCATTTACATGTTTTCTTGCTGATTTTTTATTGTTATAAGCGCACATTAGAATAATGCTAAAACTGTTTGGAATTATTGGCTTAAGTTTTTGCATTCTTTACATAATAATTGTTGTGTGAATTTTGGGCAGCGAAGGTCTTTGCTCGTTTGGGGTGCTTTCATTCTAATTCATTAGTGATATACTCCCTCCGTTCCTAAATATAAGATCACTTTGGTTAATTTGGGGAGATTAAGGAAGACAATAAAATTACATGATCTTCCCAAAATCCCCTCAATTACTTAACTTTAAAAGGAGGAGAGGTTTTCAATGAAAAGAGGAAGTATAAGGGTAGTTTGGGCAAAACTTGAGATAAAATAGGAAGTGGTCTTATATTTAGGAACTTATCCACCTCCCCAAAGTGATCTTATATTTAGGACGGAGGGAGTATTACTGTAAAGTAAGGTCATTTATGTTCCATGCCTGCATCTTCATTTCTGGACTTTTATTTTATTTTTTTCTATGTGGCCAAGTTGATTTAATGAGGATGCAATGTTTCCGTTTGTGACAGTGTTCTTGCAAATTTTGTTTAATTATAGTAGTAGCAATGTGAATGTGTAGAGTAAATATGATAGTCTCGGAATTTTCTGCCATCCTTCACTGAACAAACAGATTCAGGAAAAAGGAAATGCTTTAAGTTTTATTTGAGATTCATTTAAGGAAAGATGAAAATCTATTTTAAACATGTATGTCAAATTATGCATAACAGCTGCAATTTTTTCCTTTCAATTTTGGGGTTCTTGTATTTTAGGACTTAAGATTCTTTTTGGGCGGTGGATGTTTATAAATAATCATTTTGAACTCCTTGTGATCATTATTACTGTATTTGTGTACTCCGTTATGTGTAGCATAGCCCTAAATGTTATACTGACTGCTTTGTTAATTTTGTGTCTTGTGTTACTATTTTATGCTTGCAGATCTAGGCACATGGGTTTGATTCTCTGAGTTTATACTATAATGCTATTGTGTTATTAATGTGCAAATTGGTTGCTAAATTGGTGTATTGATGGTTTTATGTTTGATGCTTGCTTTATTGGTGATGGAATGATGTTGTGACTTTTATGAATGACATTGCAAAGGTGTAATTGTTATCGCTTTCTTTGTACTCTATTTGAAACCCTGAATTTTAACTGGAGTTGCTATTTGATTTATGCTTGTTGAATGGTTGGAGATTCTTAAACTAGCAAGAAACCTTTGAATATTTATTAAATAAGCTTTGAAAACTACATTGGTTCTAGAGAATATAATAATTACATAAGGGCTGGATAGTGTTAAACGTGTTAGGATTCACGAGAGATGTATACCAAAAATATATATGTTCAAGCATAGTTATTGAATTCCTTGTTTTACATTAGGTAAAAACGGAGAGAGCAATGGTGTGGAATTTTAAAGGCACCTTCAAGGAAAATAAATGTTGATGGACTGATAATAGCTGGAGTTCAGGTGACAGTTTATTTCATACACACCCGGATTGCTTGTTTATTTTCTGTCAATACTAATATTACTGCTTCAAATATTGATCGGGTTTATTTTTAGTATTTTAATTTATGAGAATATGGAGTACTCCAGGCATGAGGATGGTCTCACCCCCTATGCCATATTGTTTATTTATGAATTTAATTTTCTTAGAAATCCTGTCAGGTTTGCCTATTACAAAAGGCGAATTTATTGCTATTAGTAGTGAGGTGGTGCAATAGGCACATGCATTAAATATTCTACCTGTAACAAATGTATTGTTAAGGTGGGGTCCTATATGAGTGTTTTACTAACAGGTAGTAATTACCAACATAAGTGCACCATTATTATCTGAAGTAGGATCAAATGAATTAGCTGATAGGTGAATGAATGAATTAGAGTTTATGAAGTAAACTGCGGTAAATTTGGTTTCAGGTACACAATAGATAGGAAATTTTGGAGTGATGAAGAAAAGGAAGAATGCAGGAATGTCTACTTTTATTTGTATATTATATGTTATATTTTGGAAGGAGTTTGTTTAATTCTATTCTTGCTTATATGTAATATATATAAATTTGTGTTGGAGACAAACCATGGAGACTTTAGGTACATTGATAAATATTTTGAAGTCATACATAGACATATACGTACTCATATGGAAAATTACATATTTTGGAAGTAATATTTACTAGGGTAAATGGTAGAACTTCAAAGTAAAAGATAAATGTTTTAGTGTAGGAAATAGTAGCTTGAAATATGTTTAAAACTTGTGTTACTTTATAATATTAATATAGATCATCTCACATATCTTGAGTAACTTCATTTTGTTTTTGAAAGGTTTATTCTCAACCTGTGTACTTTTTAAAATTGAAATTTATCTTGGCTTACTTCATTTTGTTTTAGAAAGGATTATTCCAAAAAGCCCATTTCATAGCAAAAACCATTATTTTCAATTAAATTATATTTAATATTTTAAGAAATTAGTAAAAATAAACTAGGTGTGACACCTTCATTCATTTGTTTTTTCTTTTATCTTTCTGTTCAACTTTCATGATCTTGCACATGAATGAAATTCAACGTTGATGGTGCAGATTTTGAAGCGAGATTATTTTCTTCAGGGAGACTGTCTCAAGATAACCCCATGAAGATTGTTTGGAAGAATGGTTTTATTCGCCTCGTTCTTGTTGCCGGTATCTTGTGGATGCTATTGATTCTTACTGCATTGTTATTCCATATATGGTCTTGTCAATCATCCATCTCCTTTTTGTCAGGTATTCCATGGAATACTTCTTCCCTATTTTCTCAACTTCCTTTTCCAATTTCTATAACTATTAGTAAAGTCCCCATCAACGGCCAAATGTTAGCAGTTTTATGTAATATATAGCACTTGCTGTCTAAACTAAGCTTTAGGGCCTGGTATCACAAAAGCAAATGTTAGGGGTTATATACTACTATACAGATGAAGGTCTTTAACCATATCATTCTGGACATTTCCTTTCTAAGATAGATTATCTGCTGTACTGTAGAATATGTATTAACATATTTCTTCATGAGCATTTATGGTGAATTTAGGGACGCAGGGAATTCTTTATTTTTAGTTAGATTCAGGAAAAAGAAAAGTATTTTTAGAAACTTTCAATTTAAATTTTGATGTTGTCCGGTTGATTTTATTGCTAAATGATAGTTGGGTGTGATTTCATATAGGGTTTTAAGACAGTGTTTTTGTCACATATGTCATCAAAACTACAAATATATTCAACTCGATTTATGCATTTCCAAAGTTGCAATGCCATAACTAAATGAGATGTTCTTTTTTTTCGATTCAATTGTATGCTCCTAGGAAAGGTTGTGAAAAATAAAATATCCTACAATTTCCCACTTCTTCATAAACATTGTGAATGATGTGTTCCCTTTTCTGACGCTTCATTGCTTCACTTGCAGCTATATGTAATAAAGAAAGTAAGGTTTACACGATGTTAGACACTATGGGATTTGTATCAAAACCTCACAGTAAGATTATAACAGATTTTCCTCCTTTTATCCTTCTAGCCTTCACCTAAACAATTGATATTTATATTGATTTTGCTTCTATTTACCAGGATGTCCGATCCCAGTTGCAAATGATCCCAATAAAATAGTTATTCCAACTGGAAAAAGTTCTGATGATATTGTGAAAAGTTTATCATATATTGGTGAAGATGAAGTTACACACAATGAACACTTGTCATCTCTGTTTGGAGGCCATCAAAGCTGGTCTCGGAGGGAGGAGAGTTTCAAACTAAATTCAACCATGAAGGTAAAATTATTCACTATTATCCAATGTTATTCAATTTTCCATAAACTCATAGATTTGTATCATTTAGATGATGCTTGCTTAACATGTGATCGGTCCCTCAGGTTCACTGTGGGTTTATGAAAGGGGGTGGTGCTGAAATGGATCCTGTGGACACAAATTTTGTCAAGAAATGTAAGTTCGTGGTTGCGTCTGGTATTTTTGATGGATATGATGTGCCTCAACAGCCATCAAATATTAGCACTCGTTCGAAAGAGCTATTTTGTTTTCTAATGGTGGTGGATGAGATATCTTTGAAATTTATTAAGGAAAACACAACTGTCAAACAAGACAATGATGGCGGAAAATGGGTGGGAATTTGGCGTCTTATTTTACTTAAGCATCCACCCTATGATGAACCGAGAAGGAATGGAAAGGTTCCCAAAATTTTAACCCACAGGCTGTTCCCTCAAGCACAGTATAGTATTTGGATTGATGGTAAAATGGAGCTGATCGTTGATCCATTGCTCATCCTTGAGAGGTGCTTATACCATTGGCCATATTTTACATCTAGTCTTTCTGTTGTGTGAATATATATCTATGTTTATGTAGATTGAGTTTTGAATATTTATGCATCTGTTGGTTGAGGAGGTCAATGGGAAGAGGTATCAGATTTTGATCTCAGTGTCTTTACAATAGTTGATTTCTGTGTTCTCTGTTTTGGATTCATGGTTTTGGAGAGGTCAATTTTATGTGTTTTTCCGTTTTCTCTGTTCAAAGTGTTTGTCTGTCCTATGGTTCTCTTATCTCTCATATATAATTAGATATTAAACACCATAGGCTTATGGAAGCAAAATATTATTTTTGATTTTCTTGTCTTGTGTTTTGAACTTGACACTGGGAAATCCATCTACTGATTTTTAGCATTTATTGGTCTAAAGCCACCCCTTAATGGTTTATCTTCACACTGAAGCTCCTCATGGCATTCAAAGTAGATTAAGACTTGTTTTATACAAGTGATAACTAATATTTGGGGATGTTTTGGATATTCCTGGTTATGATGTTAAGAAGTTCATCCATTGTGTTTATTTGCGTTCGATATGTAGGATCCATGTGCTAAATATGGGCATACGTTTAGAAAATGTTTTGTATTCCAATCTAAATGCCACGATAAATCTTAGAATCATTGCATCAAAAGAGTTTTGGTGGTCGTATATAGATCATTTTATGCCAGATGGTTTTCAGTTTAGATTTCCCTTTTCAATTTTCATTGATTGTGTCATAAGCACATTCCGGAGGGATTTAATGCATCTGGCATAAAATGATTGTGACTCCAATTATGATTGTGATGATGATGATGGACATGGAAATAACTCAGTTTTACCATATAGATACTTATGGCGTGGGAAGCATACATTTGCCATTGCTCAGCATAAGCATCACCGTAGCATATATGAGGAAGCTGATGCAAACAAAAGAAGAAAGCGATATGCGCGCCCCCTAATTGATCTGCACATGAAAATATACTATTATGAAGGAATGAAGCCGTGGAATCCTATGAAACGGACCGTTAGTGGTAAGACTGGAAACAAAAATTCTGGTTATGTATTTCATTTGCAATGCAACTACAATTTTGCATGTCTTTCTTGGATGAGGAGAACCTATAGCATATGAGCTATAGGTTATAGCACATGAGCCAACAAAACTAAATTACCTCGGAAGAAGTAAGCATGAATACATCATTCCCTTGTCAACACGTCTAGCATGATTGTTCAGTTTTATTTGGCATGTGTCCTTTTTAAGTGACTGTACATATTATGATTTTATCAGGATTTCTGTGTTGAGTTATACTATGAGCTAATCTTGGTGATTTAGAAAGATCAGAAATCCAGCACTTCAAGTACTAGTTTAGATGGTATTGCTGAATAATTTATGATATTGCAGACGTACCAGAGGGAGCAGTAATTATTCGAGAACATACTTTAATGAACAACTTGTTCAGCTGCTTGTGGTTCAATGAGGTTCATCTCTTCACTCCAAGGGATCAGCTGAGTTTTGGCTATGTTGTGTATAGATTAGGGGATTCGTTCAAGTTCTTCATGTTTCCCAACTGTGAGTACAATTCACTGTTTTTGTTGCATCCACACACTAGAGAGCATTCTTCTCCCGTAGAGTGGGTGAAGCGGTTGGATGAACTTAAGGATAGTAGCCTTAAAGAAAGCAGGGGAGGATTGGGCTTGTGGACACCTTATCCAGGGGATCTTGCATCAGTTGTCCTGCCTAATGTAACAAGAACATCAAAAGCAGGCTGACAATTCTAATATCATTTCGTCATTATTGCTTTCCGAGGATTTCAGTTTGCTTATTTTACTTAGTATAATATAATGTCGTCAATGGAAAGTGATGTCAAAGCTATAAAAGTTTCTGTTAATTTGAAATGTACATATTATTTCCTTAAAAAGAGAAAAGATGTTGGATACCTTTCTACTCTTGATTTCTCACGGGAATTTTATAAGTGGCTCTGTCAATAAGCTAGATTATGGTAATAGTGTAGGAGCTGAACTGTGGGCATGCTTATTTGGGCTAAAATTGGCGTGGGAAAGTGGTATCAAGAAGATTATTCTTGAATCTGATGCAGGTGAGGTAGGAAGGCTTTTGAGGGATGGTTATTCTTTGTTGCATGAAGAGAACAGTATAGTGATTGAGATTCAATCATTTTTGGCTAAAGAATGGGAGGTAGAGCTACAACAAGTCACTAGAGAAGCAAATATGTTAGCGGATTGTTTAGCAAAATGTGCGCTGGATTGTGACTTGGGTTTTCAATTAGTGTTAGTTCTTTTGTTAATATAGAAGATTTCATTAGTAGGGATAGAGAGTTTCGTCAATAGGAGCGTAGTTTTATTTTCTGCTATCCATATGTATCAAATGATAGAAAGACAGTTTGTTGAAATCGTGAAACCTCGGTGTATGATTCATTCATGTAAGAGAAAGAATCGCTTTTTGACTTTGTAATCCCCTGTATTAATTTAAATATAGCTATTTATTGCCAAATGATAACACGAACTATTGAATCTCAACCATTCATGCATTAATTATATGCAGTGTACTCGAATTGCAAGCTTAGTTATTCATGTCATGACCTTATGGGCGTTTTTTTAGTACAAACTAGATATAGGCTCATATGAGCACATAGGACGTTAATGTTTAATTATGGGATTATATGACATCCCTAGGGATAACTCCCTCTATGGAAGCAACCGGTTCTTCATAGAAGCAGAAATTATCCACCATGTCATGTGATAACTTAGCCATCCAATCTATCTGCAATTACTTGCCAATCACGAGGTAGTATTGTTCTAGCATCCTCTATGATGTCTCTAAAGGGGTGAGATTGTGAGTATCCCCTCATAAGTAAATTAACTAATTCTATAGAGTCAGTTATTACTTGAATATGCTTGTAACTCTTTCCAACATATTTGAAGTCCTTGGATGATAGCAATGAGTTCCGAAAATGGTAAGAGGGACATTGATGAGTTTTAGGACGTAACAACCATACAATGAGTTTGATATCCTTCTGTGCTTTTTTTTTTGTTAGAAAATGTCCTTCATTGAATTAACAAAGAGTGGTACATCAATAAGTCTTACAAACTATCTGAATGAAAAATTAAAGGTTAAAAGTGCTGATCTAATGATTAATTTTTTCACTTCTGTCATAAACAATAAATGACTATTTTGCAGTGAAAAATAATAACTAACTTTCTGACTCAGTGCAAAAATAATAAAACCAGTGCTATACATTATTATTTTACTGTTGCTGCTTGATTATGGGAGACAATAAATAAAAGGAGGTAAAATGATTTTATTGAATGTAATCAAGTACAAGAGATGGGTCACCGGCAATGGTGGTTATATGCAGAACGTTCAACGTCCTATCAATGAACAGAGGAATTACTAAAAATAAGCTAGTAAGGGTACAAATAACAATAGGAAATAATGCCTTAGGCCTGTTATATTAGGCCTTTTATATTTCAGGCGTCCATCTAGCTATTTCGATAATATAGGCGTCAGTTGGGGGAATATGGACGTTGCGCGTTCTCCGTATCTTTAGGGCGACCGCGTCCTTCATGGTTAGTGGGGGCTGCCTCTCCTCATTTCAAAATTAACCTGTCTGATGCTGAATCTGTTTTGGGCCAAAAACTTTGACCGCTACTGTAGTTGGGCCGCCAAACTTGGACCGAACCCAATAACGCTAAACGAGGTCCAACATTTATATTTATGTTAAACCTTAATGATATTATTTTCCCACATTTTTGTGGCTCTCAATTATAACCTTTCTGGCTCCCTCCTTCCTCCTCTCAAATCAATATCTCCTTCTCTTCACCCAAATTCCATAACTACTTCTCAGCTCCTCTATCACCACCGTACCCATTTCCGGCCACCATTTCCTCCATCCGAGCACCTCCCATCTATTGGAGTTATCAACAATAACATGTGGGTGTGTCAAAAAGAGAAGTCTCACATTGCTTGGGAGTGAGAACTTACAAGGGTATATAATACACTTGTGTTCTAGCTCAAGTTAAAGGGCCAAAGGAGGAGTGGGCCTCGCGCGCACAAGTTGGGCCACCTTGAGGCAAACGTAGTGGAAATCCGGCGATTCCCCCCCTGCGCGGCACATTTTTACTTATCCGGGTTTTGCAAAATTAACAAATAAATAAATAGTAAATAGCTTACCAGAATACCTTGTATTTTGAGCTTTAATTTTTTGATTACCTCTGGTTTCTAAATTATTCAGACACAATGATTATCCGGATTGACTTAACGTTAGAATAAATGTCCTAACGTTCAGATACTGATGTTTTAATGGTCATTATTTTGTGACCGCAAAATAATGTATGTTTATGTGCCATCATTGTCGCTCCAACGTTCACTTGCAATTACCGCCTATAAAAGGTAGAGTCTGCAGACAGTCCAATTGAACCAGAAGCTCTTTCCTCCTCTGATATTCTCTGCTAATTACTATTTACTTCTGCTGTTCTGTTGCCTTGCGAAGCGCAGAAAGGGTCTATTTAATCCTGGGGAGAGCCGCGTCCTAACATTGTCGGTGGTCGCGGAATACCTCTAAAGGACAGAGTCCCACAAGGGAAGCGATTCAGATCATTAGATTACTGTGTTTGTTGCTTTGTTTTATACAGTTACAGCTGCTGTGATTGGAGGAATAATATTCAGTTCAGATCACGCCGTTCAAATCACCCCGTTCAGATCACGTCGTTCAGATCACGCCGTTCAGATCACGCCGTTCAGATCACGCTGTTCAGATCACGAATTTTGTATTGTTTGCCAACAATCTTTAGAGGTAGTCCGTCATGGAACAAGATGCTGGTAATCCAAATCCTGAGCAATCTCGTATCACTGTTGCTGTTCCAGGAGCAATTCCTTTGCCCAGACATTTTCCGGACATTACCAGAATTGAGCAATTTGACGGGAAGAATTTCCGGCGCTGGCAAGAACGTGTCTATACTGTTCTGGACCTGCATGGTGTGGCCGATGCACTCACTGAGTCTGCTCCTTCGCCCGATGCTGACTAAGCCAAGATTGCTGCTTGGACCTATGCGAATAAGGTTTGCAGACATACTCTGATTAATACTTTATCTAATGATTTGTTCGATGTGTACCATGTGTACAAGGAGGCTAGTAAAATATGGGAGTCGCTTATTCTTAAGTATACTGCTGAGGATGCTGGAAAACAGAAGTTCGTTGTTGGAAACTTCTATAAGTGGGAGATGACAGACGAGAAGGATATAAAGCTACAGATTAATGAGTACCACAAGCTGCTTGAAGAACTGAGAGCTGAGAACATCAATCTGCCAGATGAGTTCGTGGCTGGAGTTTTGATTGAGAAGCTGCCAGGATCATGGAATGACTACAAGCAGCAACTCAAACACAAACAGAAGCAGTTGACGCTCACTGACCTGATCACTCACATCATCATCGAAGATACTAATAGGAAAGCAATACATGCTGCAAAAACAAAAGATGCAGCTGTCAGAGCAAGTCTGGTGGAAGATAAGCCTCACGCCAAGAGGTATGATTCCAAACAAAAGCATAAAAAGAATTCTGATTACAAACCCAATGAATCTAACCCCAAGTTTAAAAAGAAAGGACATTGTTATGTTTGTGGCAAGAAAGGCCATTATGCAGGACAGTGCAGGAAGAGGGCTATGGTAAAAGACAATAATCCACCTAAGCCAAATGTTAATTTGGTCAATGGTGATGAGGGCAGTTGTAACGATGAGGTCATAGCTGCTGTGGTCTCCCAAGTCCTGTTAATTTCTGATGTGAAGAAGTGGGTGGTAGATTCTAGAGCTACCAAACTTATTTGTGCAAACAAAGATATGTATACCTCCTTTGAAGAAGGGGAAGATCGGATTTATCTTGCTGCACAATCTCAAACCGCTAAGGTTTTGGGAAAAGGAAAAGTGGTACTTAAACTCACATCAGGAAAGACTTTGGCACTGAATGATGTACTGTATGTACCAGATATTAGAGCCAATTTAATTTCTGTGTCACTGCTAGGAAAGGCTGAGGTTAAAGTTTCTTTTGAGTCTGACAAGATTGTCATGACTAAGAATAATGTATTGATTGGGAAGGGTTATTGTAATCAGAGCCTGTTTATGCTGAATGTTGATGAAATGAATAATGCATCTTCTTCTGCTTACTTGATTGATTCATTTGATATGTGGCATGCTAGACTAGGACATGTTCATAAGACATATGTTACTAGACTGCAGCATTTAGGATTAATACCTAAAATTGATAATAATATGAAAAATAAATGTGAAATTTGTGTAGAAACTAAATTAACAAAAAGGACACATATTACTACACAAAGAGAAACTAAATTATTGTCCTTAGTTCACACTGATCTAGGTGATCTTAAACAAACAGAAACTAGAGGTGGTAAGAGATATTACATAACTTTCATCGATGATTTTTCAAGATATACTAGAGTATATTTGTTGAGGAATAAAGATGAAGCGTATGATAAGTTTCTGTTATATAAGGCAAAAGTAGAAAATCAACTTGGTAGGAATATCAAGAGAGTTAGGTCGGATAGAGGAGGAGAATATTTATTGTTCAATGAATTTTGTGAAAAAGAGGGAATAATTCATGAAGTAACACCTCCTTATTCACCTGAATCAAATGGTGTTGTGGAAAGGAAAAATAGAACTTTAAAATAAATGATGAATGCTATGCTTGTAAGTTCTGCTGCACCTAATAATTTATGGGGAGAAGCTTTATTGTCTGCTTGTTTTTTACAAAATAGAATTCCCCATAAGAAAACCCAAAAGACACCTTATGAATTATGGGAAGGATTTGTACCAAATCTGAGTTATCTGAAAGTGTGGGGGTGTCTAGCAAAAGTTTTATTACCTGATTTAAAGAAGAGAAAAATTGGTTCTAAAACTTCTGATTGTTTATTTATTGGATATGTTCAACAAAGTTCTGTCTATCGTTTTCTAGTTTTGAAAAGCGATGTTTTAGATTGTAATACGATTATTGAAACAAAAGATGCTGAATTTTTTGAAAATATATATCCTTTAAAAGTTGAGTATATACCAAAGAGTATTGAAAATAATGTTTCTTCTTTTGAACAAAATTCAAATGAAGATTCTTTTGAGGTTTTAAGGAGAAGTAAAAGGCAAAGAAGAGAAACATCTTTTGGAGATGATTTTTATACTTATTTGGTAGAAAATGACCCCAAAATTTTTATGAAGCTGTCTCTTCTCCTGAATCAAAATTTTGGAAAGAAGCTATACAAGCTGAACTTGATTCTTTGAGTCAAAATAAAACATGGGTTTTAGTAAATTTACCTCCGGGAACAAAACCAATTGGTTGTAAATGGGTATTTAAAAGGAAGTATTTTCCTGACGGTACAATTGACAAATATAAGGCCAGGCTTGTAGCCAAAGGTTTTACACAAAAGGAAAATGTTGATTATTTTGATACATTTTCTCCTGTGGCTAGGATTTCTTCAATTAGAGTCCTAATTGCTTTAACTTCTGTCTATAAGCTTTTTATTCACCAAATGGATGTTAAAACAACATTTTTAAATGGTGATTTAGAAGAGGAGATTTATATGATACAACCTGATGGATGTGTAATTCCTGGACAGTGCTAACTAAATCCTCAAGGGATTCTGAGTTTATAGCACTGGAGTTGGCTGGTAGTGAAGCTGAGTGGTTGAAAAACTTCTTAGCAGATATCCCACTAGGAAGTAAACCGATACCTTCAGTGTCAATACACTGTGACAATAAGTCTGCGATATGCACAGCCAAAAATAAAACCTTTAATGGTAAGAGTAGACATATTCGATTGAGACATAATAAAAAGAGAAGTCTCACATTGCTTGGGAGTGAGAACTTACAAGGGTATATAATACACTTGTGTTCTAGCTCAAGTTAAAGGGCCAAAGGAGGAGTGGAAATCCGGCGATTTCCCCCACCCCTACGCGCGTGGTAAATACGGAGTCGGCACATTTTTACTTATCCGGGTTTTTCAAAATTAACAAATAAATAAATAGTAAATAGCTTACCAGAATACCTTGTATTTTGAGCTTTAATTTTTTTATTACCTCTGGTTTCTAAATTATTCAGACACAATGATTATTCGGATTGGCTTAACGTTAGAATAAATGTCCTAACGTTCAGAAACTGATGTTTTAATGGTCATTATTTTGTAACCGCAAAATAATGTATGTTTATGTGCCATCATTGTCGCTCCAACGTTCACTTGGCATTACCGCCTATAAAAGGTAGAGTCTGCAAACAGTCCAATTGAACCAGAAGCTCTTTCCTCCTCTGATATTCTCTGCTTATTACTATTTACTTCTGCTGTTCTGTTACCTTGCGAAGCGCAGGAAGAGTCTGTTTAATCCTGGGGAGAGCCGCGTCCTAACATTGCCGGTGGTCGCGGAATACCTCTAAAGGACAGAGTCCCACAAGGGAAGCGATTCAGATCATTAGATTACTGTGTTTGTTGCTTTGTTTTATACAGTTACAGATGCTGTGATTGAAGGAATAATATTCAGTTCAGATCACGCCGTTCAGATCACGCTGTTCAGATCATGTCGTTCAGATCACGCTGTTCAAATCACGCCGTTCAGATCACGCTGTTCAGATCACGCCGTTCAGATCACGAATTTTGTATCGTTTGCCAACACCATCTTCATTCTCCTCTGTCTCCGCCCAACCCAGCAATGTCTTCCCCACAAATAGAACCAAAAACTCAACGAACCATTCACTCCTTCGCCATTAGCATCACCCTAACCACCGAAACTCCACCATGCTTCTTGAACACCACAGCCACCACACCAGTGCTGTTATAAATGTGTTGGGCTTTGTGACACCAAATGAAGCCCAAGTAACAAAAATGAGCCCAAGGCTGTGGGAATTGTTAGGCCACGTCAGAGTAACAAAATGAGGACACTCACGTGGAAGGCAAGGGAGATCATGGCTTAAAAGCAATGAGTAATAGAGGAGTTGGTTAAGAAAAGTTTCAAGAAGTTTATCCTCTGAAATTTTCCCTCTCTGATGGCTTCTTTTCTGTCATTTCTTTTCATATTTGTTTCTTCATTTCCCTTGTTGTAAACAATGCCAGTTTTTCCCTATTTTCTGCTGTTTGTTTCCATTCAATCAAGGATTCTCTATACTTTTGCTTATTGATTAATAAATAATAGAGATAGGTTGTTTGGTTGGAAATTATTTTGTTAGGTTTATCTCATTGGTGCTTTTGTTCGTGCTTTTCTAAGAGTAAGGCTGAGAATACAAGGTTGCAGACTATGAATGCCGAGATTCAGAAGCTAGCCGAAGCAATGGCGGACACAGATCAGGTTTATTCAGCATGTATGACGTTTATGGAATCCACTGTGTCTACTACTTCGATCGAATGGAGGGAGTAGAGTTTTCTATGGCTTCCTTATCTCGTTCGATTGATACTCTAACTAGGGGTTTTGAGGCTTGGCGAAATAACCCTCAGTTTAGATCTCGACAATCAAAGCCATCCTCAGGTTCTGTTCAAAATTTTTCTAGGCAGATTAAGCTTGATTTGCCTCGTTTTGATGGTTCAGAAACTGAGTTGGTTATTTAGGGCTGAACAATATTTTGCTTTTTATCAAATTCCTGATAATCAACGTATTGTGGTTGTTATGAGAGAGAGAGAGAGGGTGTAGGTGTGAGATAAATGAGAATAATGCAAATTAGTTTTGATCTGGCCTTTGTTTGGTGTGTGAATGTATGGATTGTATTGAAGGTAATGTGATATGTGCAACAAGCAAAGCTGATCTAAAGTGTAGATAAAGTGCAAAAAAATGATGCGAACCCACCAGGGATAAACCCGGACCCACAACAATCTAAGATGAACACAACCCCAAGAAAGCTAAACAAAGGTTTGAACGATCCACTTGAACCCTTGAGCACGGAAGAACAAGGAACCGAAGTGTTGGAAGACGCCACAAGGTTGATCAATCCTTGATAAGTCTGTTAGTTCAATGAAGAACCCTAGAGAGAAACCCTCTCAACAAAGTGCATAAAGCAACTTCTAATTCTCAAATTCAAGTCTGCCTTCAAAAGAGGCTTACAAAGTATTTATAAGTTACAAACAAGCAAAGTTTAACCTAAAATTCGCACAAAAATAATGGGCCAAAATTAACAAATGTTTAAAGCCCAAAATTACATTATTTAAGCCCAAATGAAGCTTCCCATGTGTAGCTCTTGGTCCAAGCCCTTTAATTTGATGTCTTTGAGCCCAAAATATGATCAACATCTCCAAGTTCAGCCCAAATAACATTTGTGACGTTTTCAGCATATTTATTTTCAATTGTTGAACCAATTGCCATTTGCTTTGCCCAAGCTTCTTGCACTAGTCCATTCAGTGCCTCCTTAATGCTCTTGGATCTTGCTCTTGTGATTGGTCCGCTTGGAATCTTCAAAGGATCATTTGAAATTGAATTGTCTTCTTGTTGGATCTCATCATTCCCTCTCTCCTCAAAAGGATTCGTCCTCGAATCATGACCTGCATCAAAAGGAGATAAATCTGCTACATTGAAAGTAGCACTTACATTATATTCACCAGGAAAATCAATCTTATAAGCATTATCATTAATTCTTTCAAGCACTTGAAAAGGACCATCTCCTCTTGGAGCCAATTTTGACTTTCTATGAGCTGGAAATCTTTCTTTTCTCATATGCACCCACACCCAATCACCCGGTTCAAAAAGAACACGCCTTCTCCCTTTATTGGCCTTGAATGCATATTGTTCATTTTTCTTTTCAATTTGCTGTTTCACACGCTCATGAAGTTGCCTCACTATTTCTGCTTTCTTCTTCCCATCAAGACTTGCCCTCTCATCAATAGGTAATGGTACTAAATCCAACGGTGTTAGTGGATTAAAACCATAAACTATCTCAAAAGGAGAATAATCAGTAGATGAATGCACACTCCTATTATATGCAAATTCAATGAATGACAGACAATCTTCCCAATTTTTCAAGTTCTTTGAATCACAGTCCTAAGCAGTTGAGACAAAAGTCCTATTAACAACTTCAGTTTGACCATCAGTTTGTGGATGACAAGCAGTTGAAAACAACAATTTAGTACCAAGCTTACCCCACAAAACTCTCCAAAAATGACTCAAGAATTTTGTATCCCTATCAGAAACAATGGTTCTAGGAACACCATGAAGTCTAACAATCTCTTTGAAAAACAAGTCAGCAACATGTGTGGCATCATCAGTTTTATGACATGCAATGAAATGTGCCATTTTTGAAAATCTATCAACAACCACAAAGATGGAATCCATACCTCTTTTTGACCTAGGCAAACCTAACACAAAATCCATTGATATATCAACCCAAGGTTCACTAGGTACTGGTAATGGTGTATACAAACCATGTGGCAAGACTCTAGATTTAGCCCTTTTACATGTTATGCACTTAGAACAAATTCTTTCTACATCATGTTTCATTTTAGGCCAAAAGAAATGTTCATGCAAAACATCCAAAGTCTTTTTCACACCAAAATGACCCATTAATCCTCCCCCATGTGCTTATCTCACAAGCAATTCACGAAAAGAACATTGAGGAACACACAATCTATTTTCTCTAAACAAGAACCCATCAACTCTATAAAACTTATCACATGACTTCTTTTCACATGCAAGAAACAATTCAGCAAAATCAGCATCACATGCATACAAATCCTTGATATGTTCAAAGCCAAGCAATCTAGTGCTAAGAGTAGAGAGAAGAGTATACCTTCTGGACAGTGCATTAGCCACAACATTTTCCTTACCTTTCTTATATTTGATGACATATGGGAATGTCTCAATGAATTCCAGCCACCTTGCATGCCTTGTTGTTAGAAGAGCTTTGAATTGTCAGGTGAAGGAAGATGAGATTAATGAGCAAAGGGAAAACATTTTCCATACTCGCTGCCTTATTCAAAACAAGGTTTGTAGTTTGATCATTGATGGTGGGAGTGTTACAAATGTTCCAAGCACCACTTTGGTTGAGAAATTGAATTTGCCAACCATCAAACACCCCAAACCAAACAAGTTACAATGGTTGAATGAGTGTGGGGAAATTAAAGTTGATAGACAAGTTCTGGTTGCTTTCTCCATTGGGAAATACTGTGATTAAATATTGTGTGATGTGGTACCTATGCATGTTGGACATCTACTTTTGGGGAGACCATGGGAGTTTGATAGAAAAGTGAAGAAAGATGGGGTCACAAATAGATATTCTTTTGTGATGAATAACAGGCCCGTTACACTTGTTCCTTTGACTCCAAAGCAAGTTTATGAGGATCAGCTCAAAATGAGGAGAGATAGAGAAAAGAAAATGAGTGATCAAAAAAATGAGAGAAAAGAGAGTGATACATCAAAAAGAAAAGAGAGTGAGAAAAAAAGAAAGTGTGAGAGTTCTAAAGAAATTCAAAAAAAAGAGGAGAGAAAAGAGGAAAAGAAGAAAATGAGTTTTTATGCAAAAGAGAGCGAAGTGAGGAGTGCTTATCTTAGTGAAGCTCATTTACTTCTCCTTGTTTACAAGGAGTCCTTTTTGAATACTAATGACAATCACATTTCTTTTTCTAGTGTTGTTGGTTCTTTGTTGCAGGAATTTGGTGATGTATTCCCTGAAGAAATTCCTCCGGGCTTGCCACCCATTAGAGGGATTGAACATCAAATTGATTTCATTCCTGGAGCAACAATTCCTAATAGGCCAGCATACAGAAGCAATCCAGAAGAAACAAAGGAGCTTCAAAAGCGAACCCACCAGGGATAAACCCGGACCCACAACAATCTAAGATGAACACAACCCCAAGAAAGCTAAACAAAGGTTTGAACGATCCACTTGAACCATTGAGCATGGAAGAAAAAGGACCCGAAGTGTTGGAAGACGCCACAAGGTTGATCAATCCTTGATAAGTCTGTTAGTTCAATGAAGAACCCTAGAGAGAAACCCTCTCAACAAAGTGCATAAAGCAACTTCTAATTCTCAAATTCAAGTCTGTCTTCAAAAGAGGCTTACAAAGTATTTATAGGTTACAAACAAGCAACGTTTAACCTAAAATTCGCACAAAAATAATGGGCCAAAATTAACAAATGTTTAAAGCCCAAAATTACATTATTTAAGCACAAATGAAGCTTCCTATGTGTAGCTCTTGGTCCAAGCCCTTTAATTTGATGTCTTTGAGCCCAAAATATGATCAACATCTCCATGTTCAGCCCAAATAACATTTGTGACGTTTTCAGTATCTTTATTTTCAATTGTTGAACCAATTGTCATTTGCTTTGCCCAAGCTTCTTGCACTAGTCCATTCAGTGCCTCCTTAATGCTCTTGGATCTTGCTCTTGTGATTAGTCCGCTTGGAATCTTCAAAGGATTATTTGAAATTGAATTGTCTTCTTGCTGGATCTCATCAAAAAATCAATTGAATAATAATATTAGTAATGAATAAAATTGACTTAATGTGGGACCATTCTGTTTTCTTTGCTCCTTCCCAAAAGGGAAAGTGTCAATTAACTCCCTCTAAGTAAATTCACCTCAAATTCCTCTTAAAAAATTTTCTGAAAATTGAAATATTCTTATTTCTTCTCTTTCAAGTGGAAGGCCTCCTCTTGAGGGAGAGCTGAAATAATTCTTCAAGAGAATTTTTTATAAAAAAATTTACGCATTCATCTCTCATGATTTTACTTGATACTTTTAAAAAAAAATTAAAAAAACTACTACCAAACCCCTCGCTATGCACGCAAAATTATATTTTACATAAATTTTATAATATATACGCTACATGACTCTGATACTAACATATTATTAATATTTGATGAAATTTAATAAAATTCAATCAAATTTATCTTTTACCTCTCTTTTGTGTTAAAATTTTATAACTCTACTACAATTTTATAAAATTAAATCCACTCCCTCCAAAAAAAATTAACTGAACATTCTTGATAATAAAGATTTAGTCATATGCAATCTACTTTATAAAAAATAGTTTTTTGAGGAAATTAATTACAGAGTATACACCAAATAGTCTGACTATTTAAATTCTAAAGTAAAACATTGCTAGTGACTCAAACGTTTTTAAAAAAATTGATAATAATAGTCATAATGTGATTACAAAGCTAAAAAAAGTGTTGGTTCAACATTTAATTATCACAAATTCATAATAGTTGTTAATGTTGATAAACTAATTATTTGTGATACATGAGTAGTTAATGAGTTTTTGGTTTTTTCCTTAAACTTCATTCAGGACAAATTGGTGATTATGTCATATTTGTCCTTTTGAGAATTATAGTTACCTATTTGTCCAATTGAAAATTTAAATGTCATTTAATTGTCATTTTCCCTTAGTTTTATACAAAGAGCAAATTCAAAGTGGTTTTTCAACAATTATATAACTGTTTATCATAAGATACTTCCGGCATATTTCACTTAGACCAAAGAAAACCTTAAACTCTATTAATTCTACCTTAAATTTCAAAAAGTTTTCAATTTTACTCCTACGAAATTTCTACCACAACACATGAGAAATCGCCAATATATGATAAATCAATGGTAAAATTACATATTTATATGAAAATTAAATAAAATGACTTATAAATAAAAATTCTTTCATAACATGCTATACCATGCCTGAGTTCAATTTTACTCTATCAAATATCATTACGTGATAATATCTATTATTAACGGGCATTCATCTCTTTTGCTCTAGTAACAACTAAAAATACATTGTTTTTTGGGCGACAGTGCAAAAATGGTCATATAGTTTGGTATTAAATGTACCCAAAACTGTTTAGTTTTTTTTTTTGCCCAAAGTACCCATATAGTTATCAAAATGGGTAAAAAAAAAATGCCCAGGCGCTTTATTTAAATATATACCTCACTTCCATCATTATACCAAACACTTTAAATCTTACTACCTCTGCGACTTCCACCTGTTTTACTTTCACTTATTTTTTTCTTTTTACTCTTCCAACGAACCAAACAATGCATAACTCATGCTCTGCACATTACAACTTAAGCTTCTCGATGTTACAAGGACTTTCCAGTATACACTTCATAAGGTTATAACACGTATTCACAAAAGTTGCAAAAACCTGATTAGAAAATCCAAAATTTGTTAGCTACCTTGCGAATAAAATATAAAACATTATTATAACATCTAGGTATTTAACACGACCAAAAACTATCTCTATCATCAGAGAAGAATCTCAATAATTATCACTTTCTCCAGCATATATTGCAAGGTTCGATGCATGATCTATCTTCCAAAAAACCAAATGCATATTTTTGGATGCTACAAGCGGGATATTCTTCTGCATTTTAAAGGATGCAACTGGTCGTACTGTGAGACCATAAGCCCTTTGGTTTATTTCACATGGCAGCGATTTATGCCTCAGACAATATCACTAGTGATATAAAAATCAGCCAAGTGAACGTAAATCAGCATAACGTACTATACATGCTAAACTATGATACAATAAAATCAAACAAAGAAGCTAAATCTCCCATCAAAGAATGCAGTCAAATCCAACAAGATGTTGATTAGATGTTAGAAGCAAAGTCAAAACCACCTGGAAAATGCTTGTATCTTGGGAGGGCTGTTGGCAGGGAAGATATTGCCTCAGCCGCATTGCCACATGTTGGAAAAGCAGCACGCGAGTGAGAGATCACAGAATTGCTTGGGAGATACTCCTACAAAGTCTCATCATCCTTGAATAACCAACTGTCACTCTCTCAGCTGCTGTTCTTACATCACCTTCAAGTGATCCAGAGAGAGACTTTTGTTCGGCACAGGCAACATCATTTATATGAGAAGGAAGAATTTCCATTGGATAGATCCCACTGCTCAGAAATCATTTATAAAATCAGTCAGAGTTGTTGATTGCACAACCAAAGCTGATACCAGTGGAGGGAAAACATCATACTGGAAAGACATTCAATTGTAGGCAATTTTGCAGCAACAGATAGCAGTGTGAAACATTAAAGTAATCAGAAAAGTTTCAAAAAGTTTTTAGACAAACCATATGAACAGTTTATTTCACACGGGGTAGTTGTTTTTTCATCATGATACCTTATAATGAATCTTTATATGATCAATTTTTTTATCATAAACCATATTCAACTTATAATCATTTTTATTTAAAAATGATCAATTTTTTCAAATTTAATATAACCAATAAGGGCCGTCAGACTCAAGCATTTTTTAAAGAGAAGTTCTTACATAAAGTGCTCGATCCTAACCAATTAAGGAGTTTTTTTATCGAGAGACTTTTAGTCAGAGAATTGAAGTATTATATTTATGATCATATTAAGTATTTAAATTGCCCTGAAAATCACTCTCCTCCCCTCCCATTTGTTGAACCAAGCATAGCATAAGAAATCGAGATATTGCTTGCTTCGTTGCTTTTGCTGTTCACTACAGCCCAAATCCTAGCACTTTTTAAAGGAAAAAGTTGAACCTTTATCAGAAAAAAAACATTTTGGTGGAAGTTAGGCATTTGACTTTGGCTTAAGCATGTTTTCTCTAAAATAAATAAAGGAAAAACATAATAAGAATCCAAGGAGCAGCTGAAGTAAAAAAGAAGACCCTAAGAGGGACCTTACCATTTCAAGCAGGTCATATCAAAAACCACTTTAACCTTCCTGCCAGAATTGAAGTCAATGAAAGAAAGCAGCAACCCAAGCTGGCCAACTGCATATACTTGAAACATTGATAATACTCCAATTTTGTATTTACAAATCAAGTGAACCAAAGTCAGAACACTGTGATCAGACAAATTTCACAATAATAGGGACTACAACAAATTCATAATTAATACTCCTCCCATCCAAAGTGTGTGTGTACTTTACCTGATTTGATTAAATTAAGATTGTTAATTAATTTAGTTAATATGTCATACATTTTTTGAAACACCTAGATCATCTTCTTTCACTCCTTCCATCTCTTTTGATTATAGTTGAGGGAGTATCAATGGGAGCATTTGGTAAAATATAGATAAAAATTACAAATAGGTTTACTATTTAGAATCAAAATCACTTCCCAACTAGGCCTTTTACTAAAGCTTGGAGGGAATAGTTTATATGGATAGTTCAATTTTAAAACTCCATCCGGGAATACTGCTGTCAAGTATGAAACTCGTTTCTTTCTTGACAAATATTACTTGCAAATTCAGTCACATATTCTTTCAATGGAATAATTAATTTTCAATTTTTGCAAATTAAAGAACATTTAGAGGGAAACATGAAGCTAACAAGGAAACTGAATTTGAAACTCAGATCCAAGAAGTTTCATATTTTCAAGCAATTACAATAAAATCTTAAACCAAGAGTTCACCATCAAGTATATACTAAAAGCTCATAGACCACCATTCAATTCTACCTTCTCTAATTTTGTATTCATAAGGAAAACAAAGATGCGAATGACAAAATCAAAATGGACAGCATTAAAAAACATGAGAAATCAGGCCAAATTATTGAAGGACAATTAAAGTAAAACATGAGAGCAAATATTTAAAAATGAGTGTTTCTAGTCAAAATACCAAAGGTGGCACTTCTAAAGACTATCGTAGAATTCTCAAATACTTGAAAATATTACAAGAAAGTGGTCTCTCGCATAATATGGGACAATGAGTAGTTTAAACAGATAACAGCTAGGCAAGCTCAGTAAATAACGAAAGATCATCCAGTGGATATTACGCTTTTGTATAAGGAAACCAATGACATAAATAAGTAACAAAACATGTGGAGGAAAGTAGCATGGAAGCAAATTTGGGAGCATTGGCTTAAGGGGCATGTGAAGGGTTAGGGCACAGAAAACTGTTAGAAAAATCACACGTTCATACAAAGCTTCAAATCAACATAGATTTTAATAGAAAAGAAGAAATAATATATCCCTCAACCCGGTGCAACATGATTAAAAAAACACGGGGTTGACAAAAACTTCATCAAGGAAAAGTGGTAAAAATTGTGTGCATGGCATAAATTCCCACAAATGAACAAATGGCTAATCTCCCCACAAAGGCCTTACCACTTCGTACATTCATAGATCCCAGGTTAATTGGACATGAATAACATTTATGATCTACTTGAGGGGATATGGAAAACCTAATATTTCAGGATTATTGATGAATGGATGCTAGGCTGGTTTTTCAACTATCATACCTACTTTTATCAGGAAAAAATTACTATTATTGAGAGTAGTGTTTTGGATTGTTTGTAACAATTCATTGATTTCTTTTCCGTCTAAAGCCTTTGGGTTGTTTTAAATTGTACCTCAGACTTAAGAGTTAATACTAAACTTTAATCATTCACAATATCTACTATGCTCAAATGAACATTCACCAAAGTAACAAGAAAGTTTTACCTGATTGAGAATAGAATTTCACTAGCACCAAATTTCTGATCTCTATGCGAGCTAACTGAACCTCCTCGATCACATCAAGCAAATTGCATAGAAGTGAACTTGTTGTCTACATAAAGTATAATGTTTGAAGAAAAATATAATGTTAGGAGCAATTCTTTAATATGCACAAGATATTAACCAACTTTTGCAAGATAAAGGAGGATAAATATTTCCGAGGAAAACTAATTTTCAATAATACTACAAGTAGTCTTTTTTTTACCCAACTTGAGGCATCATGCAAATGGTATTTTCAGAGAATGCTTTTGATAGACTCACGGAGAAATTGACGAACCTTTTGCATCAAAGACTCTAATGAGTAAGGTGCGTGAGGCTTATATATTTGCAAGGTAAAAGGCACAAAAGGTGCTCGCCTCTTGGCACGTTACAAAAGGCAGCATCTCTCATGATGCGTGCAAGAGATGCTGGACCTGCCTAACCCTAGTGATGGGATATGAGAAGTGAAAAGTAGCATTTTGGGAAAATGTGGGATATATATATATATAGAAGAAAGAAATTGTCTTGCTTTTGAGTTTTGCTCATATTTTTGTAATGTTCTCTTTTAAGTTTCCATATATGCTAAGGAAGCCTATCTACTTTTTGCTTTTATAATTTCAAATCAGCAAGTTGTGAGGGAGACTGATCCATGAGAAGGAACTCAAGCTTTATATATAGAAACTAGAAAGCATAGTAATATAGACTTGAATAATGAATGAAATCTGATAAGATTGAAATGGTTTAGATAATCTCTCTCCCCCTCAAGCGAATCAACTTCCCCCTCTTTCTATTCTGGTCTTCCCTCCTCCGGTTCTGTCTCTCTGCCTCTACCGTTAATTCTCTCTGGTTCTGCAACCTTTCTTAAATCCTAATCTGTCCAACATCTGCCTAGGCTAGCGTGAGTGTTTTCCTAACCTGTTTTACATCACCTAGCCTGAGTGCCTTACACTCAAAGGCCCTGACCTTTGGCATTGTATTACAGAAGGTTCATGGATGATATTTGTAACTGTAGCTTGTCATTGTCATCATAACTAATAGGGTTAAATATCATATTGGCCAATGAACAATTACCTAAGTATCAATTCACCCAACAAACAATAACCGGTATCAACATTGCCTAAGAACAATTAAAAAGTATTATTTTGGTTAATACCGTCAAATTTTTCCTAAATGTTGTTAGAGTAGCTAATGTCTTGTATATACATGGCAGCTATCTAACGGTAGTTAGCAAAATTTGACGGTGTTGGCCAAAATGATACTTATTAATTGTTCTTGGACAAAATTGATATTGTTTCTTGTTCAAGTTGTGAATTGATACTTGGGTAATTGTTCATCAAACAAAATGATATTTAACCCTAACTAATAACATTAAATTATTATCACTAATAATAAAGCATATAATCAATGATCACAACTATTGCCTCATTAATTACCAAAAAAAAAACTATTGCCTCATATAAAAATAGTAAACATAGTCCTCAAGAAAAAAAAACGCATCAATTAAATCCAATGTAACATGATAACTTGTGATTATTACCTGAGTCTCTTGTGCCAAACATCTCGAACCGTTGAATTTCTTAGTGGTATCAGGATTAAAGACAAACACAAAAGCGGCAAATGCATCCATGTTTGGAAAGTTCTAAATCCAAAAGGAAAAAATGATTAAAACAATAAAAGTATGAGTAATGGAATATAATGAAATGCCACTAAAATTACCTTCAAAATAGTTTGATCATTCAATTTGTTGGAGATCATAATTGTTGATACATCAGTATGTACTCTTACCCTACATGTCATAAGAAGACACATGACTATTTAGTTTTATAGTTAGTTATATGCTAAAAGTCTAACTAGAAATAGATACAATAGTAAATAGATCAAGATTTGACCTCTGGATGATGCAACCACGATAGTTGAGCAGAATTTCATAACATGCATCCTTATGCTCAAAATTGTCAATTTCCCAAACCTAACAAAAGGATATAATGAAGACCATGTCTCAGAAAAGGAATGTTTAATATATGTGCAACAGGACCATGTGAAATATACCTGCAGATTTCGGGATATAAGCATACAAGACATTCTCCTCTTTAAATAATCAATAACTAATGTTATAGGATCAGCACTTTTCTGATCATCCTCCAACTGGCAGCAATTATGAAGAAATTTAGTCAAGAAATTTGCCTTGTGAACCAAAGTTTCAAGCTCCAACGACATTGCCTTCATTTTGTTGCAAGAAACAAAACAGTGTCAAATCAAGATAGCCAGTCAAACATTCCAAGCACAATATTCTATTAATTCAAATATACAACTGCACCAACCAACTAGGAACTATGAGAGGGGAGAAAAAATCATGACTCATACACATGAGCAAACATTTTAACCTGTGAGTATTTAACAGCATTACATTTCCACCGAGATGTCAAATAAATATTTGCAGATAACTAACTCTTATTATGGAAAAAAGGGTTGGATAATTCCCAACTCTGTTACACTGCTCTCAGACGAAAAGAGGGCATTTGGGACAAGATCAACCAAGACGAAATTTTTTTTTTCTAAAAAAAAAACTTGAAGATGTTTGATCAAAACTGTCATGTAGACAATTGTATCAGGATAAATAAACAGAAATTTTCTGCACTCCTTAGCCTTTGATTGCAAGTGTTCTGGTCTCATAAGCAATTATAAGTCAAATAGGACAATACGTAGGACAAAGCTGAAGTACTTAGGTTGAATGAACATCTGGTGGAGAAAGCTGAACAGCTTCCTCAACATGATGCATTTATATTAGCAGTAGGGTTAGACTCAAAATAAAGTGCATTACTTGAGATGAATTCTGATGTGGCGAACCACAGATCACTGTCTAATCATAATCAAAAGATTCATAAAGTGTAGAGACGAGTCAGGAAAAAGACAGCAAAAGAGAAATCCATGCTTAGTTTTCAAATTGTGGAATTTTACAGGGAAAATTGAGGTAACCTAAAGTCATAGTACAACTTAGTTTTAACTTCTCTTCAGCTTATTTCATATTCAAATACACCCACAATGCCTATTTCTCTTGAATAATCTTCCAACAGACAACAAAAACGCAGAACAATGATTCCGAATACCCTTATCACTTAGTCAATCTACAAAACTTCAACATACACATACCTGATGTTTTCCTTCAGATCCATTGGAACTAGAAAGTAAGAGATTTTTAGCAGGAGTATCATTGGACGCTGCAACTTTAGATGAAAATGGAGCAAGAGTTGACTTCAATGTTTGACACTCCTGAAGCCCAAAGCTCAACTGCTGTACTTTTTTCTGCTAATGATAGAAGTACACATGACAAACTGTAGAAATTTAAATAGCTATGTAACCTGCAACCAAATACCTGTAATATTTCACGCTTCATCTGCATTAGTTGCAGTTTTGCTTTCTCATATAGTATGCTATACAGCACCATTCTTGTTTCCATAATTCTAAAAAAGAAATACATCACTATTAATAATCAAAATTATCCTACGAGTTCAATAACCAAACCATAAGGAAAAACACAATTTAAAAAGTGACTTAATTAGATAGAGTAAGATAGTTACTTTCTATGTTTATGAATGCTTAGAGGCTCGCCTTTTTTCTGCTTAAATCAAAACAAGTAAGATCAATGAGAAGGAACACAGTCCAATCGCCAATATCGTAACTATATGTGATTATTAGACAAACCTGCGAATGAATTTTGACACAAAGAATCTCAAACTTTTTAACCCTCCACAGACGAACCAAAATATCTTCCAGCATGTCAATCTAATATATTGAATTAGTAAGAACAAATCAGTTGTTAAATTTTAGCAAAATTTAAACAAATTTTCATTGGTAATGAAGAGAAAAATATCACAACCTTTATCTGCATGAGCAGCATGACGTCTCATCTAATTCTATGCCCATATATTAAATAAAAGGGCAAAGGTGTACCCAATAGCATGGCTAATAAAACTCAACCAAAATTGCTTGGAACATACCATTTTCAAACTTAGCTTATCTGCTGAGGGACCTAGCAAATGTGTTGTTCTCCCTGAGAATTCTGCTAGAATCTGCAGGAAATATGTACAGTCAAGAGATGCAATGATACAACTAAAATTTTACAATAAACATTTAATATAGATGATAATCATACATCATTATGATTTTTCCATGTCTGATTTCCAAGCTTCTCACTAACACTAATATCATCTGACTGCTGCAAGATTATCTGTAAGTCCATATTCTGTTTGGTATGAACGTTCGGAGTATCATCAATAATCCTTATTTTATCTACAGTGTTTTCTTCCCTTAGTCGTTCGACTGCTTTTCGTTTTTTCCCAGAAAAATTCTCCACACAAGCTTCATTTGAAGGGCTGTCAGCAACTTTATTTTGTAGTATTTGATGGTAGTTATCATTGGAACAATCTGGTTTATGGTGTAGAGATTCACTGGGCAGCCCTTCCAAAGGGGGTAACAAAATTGATGCTTGCTGGATTGGACTTTGTTTTATACCTTCAATATAGGTGCTCAAAACTTGTGCTTTATTAGCCAGTCTCTCAGCTGAATGTTTCGTGTACATAGCCTAAATTACCCAACCAACAAAATCAGTGTCAGATCAACATGGATGAAAGGGAGAAATAACATCATTAACAATGAAAGGGATTTTTCAATTCACAGTCAGACACACTTGAAATATTTTCAGGCCCATCTATTTCAAGAAAAATATTTTCAACATTATTAATAGTAAGGATATGTTACAAGGCAATGGTGCAAGAAAAGGGAGTTCTGAGAAATTAGGCATCAACAGCATTATTTCTTGTTATTAATAATTGTTATGAACTACCAAAGTGATTAACATGAACATCACCTCTTTCTTGATTCCATTCAGCAACCATAAGCGATCTAAGAAAACCAAGGACACAATCAGGGCAAACTTAAGTTTTCCTTGTAAATTTCTTGTGGTAAAAATCCAATTACAACAGGACTGAGATGCTGAACTTTCAATTCACATGTTCTATGCCATGCAACAGTGATAATCATAACGCTAATTAGAACCCAGCCAGTACAATATCAAATACAGATACTAGAAGTTTAAAGTTTAAATATCAATATAACCAGAGTTGTTTTCTTCCAAAAGCTTCACTACTCAAAGTTTATCAGACTAAATAGATATGTAAATTTTACATAGAAAGGTATAGAAACAAATGGAAGCTAGAGGACCAACTACCCTACAAATAGATAAATTAATAACAAGAATAGACTTGCTTTAAACTACAGTAATTGACGTCTCCAAATTTGATCAAACATATACTTCTTAAATTTTCTTCTTACCTTAGAAATTTGGATGGCATCTTCAACTTCAAAAGCTGAGCTGTTACTCTTTGTAGATGCATACGTATCCAAATGCTTAGCTATTGTAGCAGGAGAGCTACATTCACCATAATGCCCTGAATCAGTACAAGCAGAAGTGTTCTGCTGATCTAGCTGTTCCAACTTATTAAAGCAATTATCTTGGCTCTCTAAGGATGGTGATGATTTCTGGTCCAATAATTCCAAAGGGGGTGAAGAATATCTTTTATGCATAGAAGCCACATTTTCATCTTCTATTGTCTCAACTGTATCATTTTCCAAGTCAAAATTTATCTTTTTTGCAGTTGAGTGAAGCATATTTGAGGGAGAAGCAGCCATTTGCATCGACTTGAAACTTTTACCATCTTGAGAAATGTCTACAGTAGTGAAACCGAAAGGTTCTCCTGCCTTATTGGAGTCCACTGTATTTTTATTTTGACTTAATTTGCCATGATTCATAAACATTTCAGCTCCATGAGCATCCATTTTGGTCAAATCCCATTGCTCAATATTTTTCGGAGTAACAATGATCAACTGGTTCTCCAAATGAGCATTCAGATTTCCTATAAGTTTGTGCTCTTTGTCTTTCATATTTACAGGTGTAGACATCAGAGAGTATTTTGATAACCTGCTTTTTGATCTGTCTATTCCCTCTCTAAGACTTGATGTTATAGGAGAAGTCCCAAGATTTTTCAATTTGGAAATGTTTTCACGTAAGGATAGTGGAGTCTCCCCTTTTCTCACATATTTGTCAAGTAAAACAGAACTTGAAAGTTTAAAGGAAGGCGTATTAGCTCCAGTAGGTCTGGATGAATAAGGGGAAACCATTAATAATGGTTCTCTCCCAATAAATGATGGAGTTGATAACTGTATTGGATTTCCATCTACTTGATTTTGATCAATGTCAGAAACATGCACTGCTGCTTTCAGATTGATTTCCTTCACCTGGTTTCTGTCCAGATTGTGATATTCAGGGTCATGTGATGTTGAAACCTCCAATAAATCATCAACCTCTGGTGAACTTTTCATATTAGCAGAAGTAAAGTCTAATTGTTTTGTAGCTGGCCCAGTGGCATCTTTGACGAATTCCCTGATTCCCTGCATACATATATTGATATTATATAACAAATAAAAGCTACGATGCATTTAAGCAAGCAATTCAACATAAACAGCTGCAGTACAAGAAGAGATGTAAAACTGCCACTTCAATCACACTAACAATGTGATTTGATCAATGTAAGCAAGAAACTTTGTCTCCTAGAAAAGATGCTGAATTAAATAGAGCAAAGGGAGACACAACACATCATGCACATAAAATGTCATAGCTTGTCTATAAGAGAACAAGAGTATTAAGACTAACAAGCAATGCAAATTTGAACTAAATAGCAGATGGAAGCAGACCCAGGAGTGAAAATTCTAGCATAATGAAGAAATAAACAATTCAGAAGGCTCAGAAAATATTGATATTATTGATAATTAATAAGTAAAAGAAAAGGGTCAACCTAATTTTAGTCCCCACAGGCATAATTCACGAACAGATTAGTAAGTAAAACAAGAACAATTAGCCTGTCTTGATAACAGCATAATTCATGAATGTCAGGCATTCACTAAAAGCATTTCTTCCATTACTTAAAAAATGCTTTGAATAAATGAAAATAAATATGTAAAGCAAGACATCAAGACTTCAACCAAATATTAACATGACATGCTGCTTACTTTAATTGTAGAATTAGAGCTTTGGATTTGGTTGTTGGAAGCATCAGCAAATATATCATCACCTTTATCAAACAAGAGAACATCCGCGATTCCATTAATAGGAGCGCTATTGGAAGATATATTTATCTCTTCAAATTTGCTTCGAGGCCTTGACATTTCATGTTTTGTAGCATCAGTCATTGCAGAATCAGATGGACTCCCCATCCCATTGTTGTTCAGCTTAGTCAGAGATGCCTTACTAGGTTTTGATAAACCCGAGCCAGCAGAATCTAACTCACAAGCAGCAAGCAAATTGTTGTCTCCTTCTGCTAGCATTGCTTCTATTGAAGGAGAAAGTCTGTCATAATCAAATCTACGTGGGTTTTGTCCAACAATACTCATATCGTTAGAGTCTTTGCTGATACTTGATGTGTCAGCAGGAGCTGTGGGGTGAGGAGACAGCCTGTTAATTTTAGTAAGTTCCATAAAACTTTCTGATGCAGTGGGGGCAGAAGTTTGGCTAGGAGTTTTGTCTTCAAATGAAACAGCAAATCTTGTAGGGGTCTTAAGATCTCCAGTGTCTGAACAAGCAAGACTACGGTAGTGCAATGAAAATGCAGTTGAGTCCATTGTAAGATCATGATTATCATCCGAGGCAGCAGAGTCAGAGAGCTCTCCAGGTCTGATGAAAGTTGCAGAAACAGGACCATGGAAATCATCTTCTGGAAAATGGAATTGTAACAAGTTCAACACGCCAATGCCACACAAGAAATGCATTCACTGAGAACAGGTTAAATTCAAAGCTGAAGCAATATGACAAAAGTTAGCCTTCCACCCACAAAAAGTCTCTATCCGCCATTGATATAAACCGTTAGGAAAACAGAAGCATCCTAGTTATTGCTCAAAATATTTTACCCCGTCCGTTCCTAAATATAAGGTCAGTTGACTTTTTTTTCTGAAAAATCCTAACAAAGCTCAATAAGTTATTTATACATTTGATTTGCCTGAATTTTTCTCTAAACTAACTTGTAAGCTAACAAATAATTTATTAGTAATACACAAAAAACTACGATTAAGGGGGCTCACTTCTGCAATCTCTCCCAAACAAAACTCAACTAGGTTTGATACTCCCTCTAGTACAAAATATAAAGCTCATTTACCTAATTGATTAGATTAAGGATATCAGTTAAGTTGGATAAAATTACTTGATATTCCCAATGCACACTAACCATCTACCTTTACTCTCACCCTCCCTTTCTCACTCGTTTATTATTAAGGCACATTCATAAAGATAATTTGATGGAAAAGCTGTGAACACTTTCAAATAGGACTTATGTTTACAACCAAATTCACCTCTCCAAAATACTCCCTCCGTCCCTAAATATAAGATCACTTTCCTAATCTGATTAGACTAAGAATGCTAGTTAAGGAACTTATTATGAGCACATGATATTATTAGTCTCCCCTAGTCATATACATTTATTCTCACTTTCACTCTCTTACTTATTTATTATAGATTATAGATGAGCATTATTTGAGAAAAAGTTGAGAAAAATTCAAAAATTGCTTATATTTAAGAAAGGAAAGAGTAGCTACTATATTTGGAAGACTAAAATTGATTAAAAACAATGAGAATCCCAATTTAACGAAATTAGGCACAATGCAAGAGAGGAAATGCCAATTATTCATGAAAATTCAAAAAATTACATTCATGAAAATTGATTAAAAAATTCATTCTCTTTCTCTCTCTCACTTATTTATTATAGATAAGTAATATTAAGCTTAATCGAGAAAAATTAGAAAGTTGTTGATATTTAGGAACCAATGGAATAGCTACTACATTTGGAAGACTAAAAGTTGATTAAAAACAATGAGAATCTCAAATTAACGAAATTAGACACAATGCAAGAGAGGAAATGCCAATAAATCATGAAAATTCAAAAAAATACATTCAGGTCCCAAAAAAGAGAATTAATATGAAAGAACTTGCCGTCGTCGTCGTCAGTAGAAGCGAGGGAAGCAGAAGTGGCGCTACCACCAGGAGAAGGCGAGCCAATAGGCTTAAGAAGAAACGGCTTTCGAACAGTATCCACACCTTCTTCGTCGTCTTCTTCGTGTTTAGGAGTGGAATGTTTGAGATCATCGTCGTCGTCGCTGTCGCCGGCGAGGTCTCTGAAGAACCCTAGGGCTTCGCGGTGGCGGTCGGGGCTCTTGGCGGAGGAGTCGAAGGGGGAGTCGGAGTCGTCGTCGCGGCGGAAGATGTGGACGGAGGTGATCTCGTTGTCGGCGAAACTGACGCGCCGAGCTCTCTTCTTCTTGAAATCAATAATGGCTCCGTCTTCGCTTGTGGCTCTTCCTGTGCTCGTGCCTGTGTTGTTCGAAGCCTCCATTGCTCTTCGCTTTTTGCTTACAGGGAATGAATGAATGACTTGAATTGAATTGAATTGAAATGAAATATTTATATCAAATTCAAAAGTTTCAAATTAACAAATTTAAACGTGGCCACTAGGCGGGAGGGAGAGACTTAGGTTACGTTTGGTTGATAGAAAGTTGTGAAATTGGAGTGTAAATAATTTGAAAAGTTAAGGGTAATATGGTCATTTCATATATCCTGGGCCCACAAGTTTTCTCTTTCCATCTCACACTTATCGTGGGGCCCACAAACTTTACTCTCTCATCATTACCCCTACTTTCCATCTCTTACCCTTTATATTTCTAATTCTTTACTTTCTTTCACACAACCAAACACACTCTTAGACACTAGACACTTCACAGTGATGGGGAAGTTAAAGGTCTGTTTGGTACGAGAGATTTGAAGGGAAGGGGAGGGGAGGGGAAATTTTTGTAAGTTAAATTCTTAAATATTGAATAAGTAGGGTTGTGATCAAGGTTGTCAAACTCGTGAGTTTAAGTAAACTAGTGGAGATTAGATAAACTCGGATAGGTAGACTCGAATAGTAAACTCGTAAGAGTTTACATTTATAAAAAACCATGTATTTCTTTTATATAATTAAATAAGAATACAAAAATAATAATAAATTAACTTGAATTTATTTTAAATACAGATAGTAGATTTAAATATATCAATATTTATATTATATCAACCTCAATAGATAAATTTCTATGAAATTCATATTTAAATTCATTGAATTTTTTCAATTAAAAATAATTAAAATGAGTTTAGTAGCAAGTTAACACAAATTTTTATAAGGTAGAAACATAAAAACGGTGAAATCACAATGTAAACACGTAAGTTTCTACCGAATTTTCAAAGACTGAAAATTTAGGTGACTCGTGACACGTTTTGTTTAGTAGTGTCGTAAAAACGGTAAAATCGGAGAGTCAACTCGCTAGTTTGACAACAATGGTTGTGATATTTTAATAGAAATAAGATGTTAAATATAAGAGTTATATATATTAATTTAAATTTTCCAACCTTACTTCTCAAATTTTTATAAATTCATATTACAAAAATTTTCCCTCCGCCCATTTTCCCTCCCCTCCTCCTCTCGTACCGAACAGACCTAAGAGTCCGTTTGGATGGCAAGAAAAGTTGGGAGGGAAAGTGAAACTGATGGAAAGTGAAGATATTTTGGTAATTTACAAATATCACTGGGCCCACAAGTTTTATCTTTCCATCTCACACTTTTCTTGAGGCCCACAAACTTTACTTCTCATCATTACCTCTACTTTCCATACTTTACCTCTATACCTATTTCTAATTCCATTTCCATCATCTCATTTCTATCCATCCAAACGAACTTTAAGGGTTTGTTTGGTTGACTAGAATTGGATGTGGGAATTGAGGGTAAGGGGTAAAGATGGAAAGTAGAGGTAAATTAGGTAATGATGAGATGTACAAGTTTGTGGCGCCCAAGAAAAGTGTGATAGAGAGAGAAAGGTTGTGGGCCCGACCTATATGGAAATCCTCATTTTTAATTCCCCTTCTCAATTCCACTTCCCATTTCCAACCATACAAACACGCATAGAATTGAAGTAATGGAATTGGAATTGGAAATGGGTATAGGGGTAAAATATGGAAAGTAGAGGTAATGATGAGAAATAAAGTTTGTGAGCCCCAGGAGAAGTGTGAGATAGAGAGAGAAAATTGTGGGCCCAAGGATATGTCTAAATTACCAAACAAACCATCACTTTCCTTCCATTTCACTTTCCCACTTCAATTCCCTTTGAAACCAAATGGAATTGAGAAAAGGAAATCAAAAAAGTCATTTCCATATATCTCAGGACCCACAAACTTTCTCTCTTCATCTCACACTTTTCCTGGGTCCCACAAATTTTTACATCTCATCATTACCTAATTTACCTCTACTTTCCATCTTTACCCCTTACACTCAATTCCATTTCCATTTCCATTACACACTTTCCTGTCAACCAAACGGGCCCTCAGGGAGACCTAGATTACTATAGATTTAATTAAGATATTTCTAACTAATTAAAAACTAATGAATTGATGAGAAAATATAATCTCTGTGAACAGGTCTCTTATTAATTAACAACGATTTCTAAAAATAGGAAACACATATAGATAATTAGGGTAAAAAAGTTTTTGTGAAGAAATTTGTGGCATGAGTATTACTAATTAATGAAACTTGAAATGAAAAAAAAAATCCAGGAAAAAATTTCTATGCACATATTATAAGCTTGAATTTATCATTTCAGTTGTAAGGGAAACCAACAACTTGGTAAATTGAATTGAGGTATATTTCTATCTAATTAAAAACAAAAAGAGCGTGTAACAAAAAAAATTGAACAATAATAAAATATACACAATAATTGCCCAAATCTTTGCTGTTGTTACCACCCATGATTAATTTTATTCACCCTTGATGCAATTTCCACAATCTCTAACTTTTCATACTATTGTATGATAATTGAATACCTAACTCAATTAAATTTACATACCTAAGTATTCTATTCTATTTATTACAACACAAGTCTCCTTCTCAAAGACCTATTCTCTTAAACCAAGCGTGGTTGGTGTAGTGGTTACCTCACTTCACCGCTTAACCAGAGGTCTTGAGTTCGAACTCTGGGAATGCAGTCTGCCCCTTGGCCAGCACTTTACCCTTAAGTGGAGGCCCAGGTGCGGATCTGGATTAGTCTGAGCCTGTTGAGTTCCCCGTGACATTGGGGCTGGCCCAGGATACCGGATTAAAAACTCAAAAAAAAAAGACCTATTCTCTTAGGGTCAAGTCTTTTTTCCAAATAGTCCTTTATTTGTCCTATTACGAAGTTTCCTATAAATAGTATCAAAATTTCCTATGCAAGTTCCTTCTCATTCAATTTATATAAACATTTACTCCAATATTGCAAGTATCAGTGGTCTATTACACCTCTTTATATATAACATTTACCTTTAAAAAATTTAGACTCAAGTTCATATCCTTAATTGAATCCATGCAAAAAAACTCGTGTCATCTTCTCACAGTAATCAGTGATTCTCAGTGATCTATTCCCTAATTCAGGCACAAAAAATCGCCCCTCGCAAAACTGATTCTTTAGGTGTATACTCCTTCCTTATTTTGCTTAATGAGATGCCTTAAATTTCAAAGTGAAAGATAGTTCTAGCAGGTACCTTATGCCATCCATTTTGACCTCTTGATGTGTTTTTCCTTCCGGCTGAGTTAGTTTGAATACAGGCAAAAAAAACTTGAAAAAAAGGAAGAAAAGAAGTATGCAAACAGCTATGCGATGCACTTGTCTTATACAGTATATGAACATGCATGAGGCGGGCTCATCAATTGGCTTTTCCCCTTCCATAGTACGTAGAGTTTGCAGCTTTTTCCAAAACTTTAATGGGTGGTGTACTGGTTTTCATAAGTTCATACGGGTGAATTAGTCCACATCTCCATATTTTCAATAAAATAAGGTTTATCTATACACAATGCTCATACATGTGTTTAAGAGTCATATCGACGGTTCTTCTTTGTCTATTGCATTCGTCTGTGAATAGAGAAGTTATTTCGCTTAAGTTTCCTATCACCCTATTTATCAAAACACGTCATGCTTTTCTTTCCCCTCTGCCCAGTCATGTACTGTCGCTCCCTTCTTCTTTTCAAAATAAATATGCTGTCGTGTTTCACCTGTCCAGTACGTCGACCAAAGCCCAATTTGCAAGTTTATGTCTGCATTATTTGTATTCTAGAGTTGGTGTGAATTTGCTCCATTCACAAGGGTTAAGGATCGGACCCAAACCACTTGCTTAAGGGACGAAGGTATTTATCATTCACGTCAATCCGCCAGATTTTAAACAGATGTTTAGATGATAACCCTCTTGGGCATATTAGCATTTATATGTTACAACTTCTATTGTTCTGTTTTATTATCATGTAACTTCAAGTGAAGCTAATTTGTAATCAAACCATGTTAGTAGTATATTTTTAAATTTAAAAAATGATGTCAGCTAAAATGAAAAATACAAGTTAAAAAATATATTCTAACTGCCAAACAATGTGAACATGAGTCTGAGGACATGGACTTTATGGTGATGAAATGAGCAATCCCCCAGTATCTAAAACTCTGTTAGCGAGTATCAAGGGTATGGCAGCTTAAAAAATGATTCCACCATAAATTCCCATTCTACAACATCGCATCAAAATTGACTATTATGAATATTCAAGACAAAAAGGAAGCCTGATAAATGAGAAAGACCTATTGAAAATGAAAATGGCTCTGCACAGTTTCCTACTTGACAAGGCCTCACATTGTGAAGAACTCAACGGACTTCCATCATTTAGCCAAACTGATCCAAGTGTGTGAGGCACTAGCTGCTTGGCCTGATAAAAACAAAAGAAAACCAGAAGTAACACAATTTCTGCTTATTAGGTAAAGATTTCACACATACATGGTTCAAGTGGTAATATCATCTAAAAACGTATTAAGTCATACTAACTACCATCTTTCTTTCTTTTTCCCCTTTTCAAGCCTTATACCTTTAATTAGGCCAACTACAGATTGTGAGACAACATTATGCACTGTCAATATTTTAAGATTTGGATAAATTGTTAAGCAAAAAGTTTTTCATATCAATCCATGTCATACTAGATTGTATAAAGTTTTCTTTGAAATGTCAAGGCCTAACATAAACTCATTTTCTATCCAGCCTTAGACCGGCTGTATTACATTAGGTAGAGGTAAACAAAAGGGGGAGGATATCTCTTGAGCTAAAGAGGCGACTGAAGGGGAGGTGGTATATATTAAACATGGAGGGGAAAGAACTACACCGGCCAACTAGAGAACCACATAGGATGCGAATTTGTTTGGCTTTCTAGGCATGAACTGAAGGGCCAAATTGGCTCAACCACAAGCTCACTTGCCATGAATTTGAGGTCGTAAGTTCGAATCAGTCTCTTTGCATAAAGCAGAGGTAAGACTGCCTAGTCATTTTCTTCCTCAGCACCGTCACTAAGTGGGGACTGAGTTGTCCCTTTCTAGACGTGAACTAATATTCAAAACCAGCCGGTTAAAGCATCGTCATGTTAAAGGTTAATACTTCTAAAATCTTTGGCAGAAACAATCATACAAATAGTGCACCTAACAAAAATACTCCACTTTTTATGACTGCATATATAACTAGCTTCTTATATAATATTTACTACTAGAACAAGTTTCAAAACGCAAAAGTTGAAGATGATGCTAAGATATAGAGCTCTTTTGTTCTTTTCCATTTTAATTTCAGTATATTAACTGTAGTTGATGAATTTGAGTGTAAGAGTATAGTCATTTCCCTTGTAATGCAGTATGAATATATCTATCTCAAGCTATTTTTAATGTCTTTGCTGTCGATTTTCTGGTTTTGGTCTTATTAAAAGAATTGTTTACGAAAGGGTCATAACAGGAACTAATATAGTTTAGACAACAGCCAATTTGAAGACTCATTACGTTGAGCAACTAGCCAGCCATGCTTATATTCTCTACAGCATTTCTAAAAGCAGCTCACAACATATTATTTTCCTTGATGGTTTTCCTTGACAAGCATCACAGTATACTTTTGTTTTCAAAATAATTCCTGCTTTTTCAAGCACAAAACCTTGGCAAATAAATAATGAAAACCACTTGTGTTCTCATCAGTCCTGAAACCGATTCATATGTCATTCAACACACACACACACACGCAGAGTCACACACAAAGCAAATCAGAGTTATGACATGGAATTACCTAACTTATTCCATTGTGACTTTAGCGCCAGCCTCCTTCATCTTGGCAATAATGGTGTCAGCCTCCTCTTTGGTGACACCTTTCTTCAAAAGAGTTGGCACTTTCTCCACCAAGTCTTTGGCCTCCTTCAAACCCAAACTAGTAAACGTCCTCACCTCCTTGATCACCTTGATCTTGGCAGCAGCATCAAATGCTTCAAGCTTCACATCAAATGTCGTCTTCTCGGCCTTCTCTTCTCCTCCTCCGCCCTTTGGACCGCCACCCTTCCCCGCACCCTTGAGGCCGCCGGCAATTCCCATTCCGGGCATCATTACCATCATGAGTGGGAGCTCATTGACACCCCTCTTCTCCCTCATCACCTCAACAAGGTCCATCACTTCAAGAAGCGTGAGCCCCATGAGCTCATCAACAATGACCGACACCTTCTCGGATTCAACCGGCTTTGAATCTTGCGAGGAAGCAGCATAACAGCGTGTGAAACCCGAAACACATTGAATTTTCAATGGGTAACCAATTTGGGTTGAAATTGATGGAGCATTGAAGCCACCCAGAGATTTGTGAAGTTGTGAAAGCCGTATAAGTCTTAAAAATCTCATCTTTTTGGAGACTGGAATTGCATAACGAATATTAATCAAGTTGAATATTGTTAGCAAATATATATAAATTGTTCAGGGTTTAACACATAGCAAAATAAGGCAATGAAATGAAGGAACTGAAATGGAAACTCCAGTATGTTATAATGGGAGAAAGAAAAAATACAAAGCCATATTAGTAAATTCCTGGAAATCAGTCAGCAGATAAATAGCTATGAGAGTTGAATATGCAGAACATTTGGTATGTAGGTACCTGAATGAAAGAGGCTGGCCGATGAGAGGGGAAAAAAGGCTTGTTTTGTTAGGCGGCGGACGGAGAAAAGCTATAGAGGACGAAGAAGAAAAGGCTACAGAGGAGGAAGAAGAAAATGAATTTTAATTGACAAGTTACAGAGGACATCTAGGGCAATGAAAAGAAGAAGAAAAGCAAGGCTAGGGCAATCTTACCTCAACGTTCAGCAGTGGCGGCGACCACGGGCGGCGGCCGGCGAGGAAGTGGAGAAATGGTGAAAGGCGCGAGCAAGTGAGAAGTGAGTAGAGATTTAGTTGATGAGGGTAGTTTTGGAATATAAGAAATTTAATATGGGCAAATTAGTCAAGAAGAGACACACACTTTCTCTCCCCTCCACAAAACCCACTTTTGGCGATGAAGAGAGAGAGAGAACAAAGGGCACTGGAAGACAAATTTTTTTTTTCCTCACCTTTTCTTATCTTTTATCACTCCCCTCCCCTCTAAAACCCCCAACCAAACAAAGCCTTATAAGTCCCAAACCACCATGCTCCCTTCTGTTTAAGGTTGGCAAATATTGGTGGAAATTAAGTAAAATATTATCTATCTTTCTAAATACTTTACAAAATCACTGTTTTGATTAAATTAACGATTTTGAGTTAGTTATTAACACATGATAGTAACAATTTATTCTAACTATATATCTTTATCCCCACTTTCGCGCTCTTGCTTGTTATTATAGATAAATATTATTATTAGGATTAATATGCGAAAAATTTTGGGAACATTAGAAAATGATCTTATATTTAATAACGGAAGGAGTATATGCATTTCAGTTATAAAAATAAGAAGAAAGAAGGAAGATGAAAAGGAGAAGAGATAATACTATGAGTAGTTGATTGAACTGATAAATGGGCTACAACCCCTGTAAGGATGAAAACGCTCATTTGAATCCCGAGAAGAGCTCTCATTGGGAGAAGGGATAACCTTGCCTATGTGGGCAACAAATTCTACCCCTCGAGTCTGGATTAAACCGAGCGGTGATTAATAAAAAAGGATAAAAGAGATAATATGAAAAGACTATAAGAGAAAGAAATTTATCATTTCTCATTCACATATATTTCTAAATACCAAATGACTCATATTTTGTTTTTATACATAGGACATCACACTTTAAAGTAGATTGTAATAGTTACAAAGAAATAAAGATAGATATAAAGGCAAATAATCGCAAAAAACCCCTAACTCTTTCATGGGAAGGTTTTAGGAAAAAGAATATAGAGAGATGTATAAAAAAAAGAATATTGAGAGTGTGGAGTTATAGTCTTATAGACATTGCCTCATATAACAATATTCATAACATTCACAACATTTTGAATGATTAATTTTTTTACTAGAATGATTCATTAATTTTTGGCCAAAAGAGGATTAATTATTTAATTAATTATATAATTATATAGTGGTGTTTGGTATCCACAATTCCACATAACTTTAGAGAGAAGTATAAATTAAATTTTGCGAGCATTACCTAATGTTCTTTTTGGTAACTTACAAAGTGAATATGATAGCAACAATTCAAAGTTTCAAACAACATCATTTTATATTGGTAAAAAGCCATCATTTTATTAAAAAGTTTTTGTTAAAAAAATTATTATGCTCACAAGCTATTTTTAAAAAATAATTTAGTTATATGAGGGTATATTTGGAACATGAGTTAAACATCCAATTTACCCCGAAAGTACGAATAATATATCATATCAGTCCCATAAACATTTTCTTGTCCATTTTTTTAGAAGTGTGCAAAATGTATCATATTTGTGTTTTACTCTTTTAAAATTTATCATGATTCTTAAATAGATGACCTTGATAGTCGTTACTTTTAACAGTAAAGGGTTCATATTATACATATTATACATTATACATACATACATACATACATATATACATACATACATACATATACATACATACATACATACATATATATATCTATATATATATATATATATATATCATATTATACATTTTAAACATGGGTAAAGGTGCAAAACTAGCCACCGTAAATTTCCAAATGGACAACTTTAGCACCCGTAAATTGGATGTGCAAAACCGTACATTATAAATCAAAATGGGACAAATTTAGCCACGTCGTCAAGTTGAAGCTAACAGACGTTTGTGTTGGCGTGGGGCCCACCTTCATTAAATCAAAACGTCTGTTAGCTTCAACTTAATGGCGTGGCTAAATTTGTCCCATTTTAATTTATAATGTACGGTTTTGCACCATCCAATTTACGGGTTCCAAAGTTGTCCATTTGAAAATTTACGGTGGCTAATTTTGCACCTTCACCCTAACACATTTAATTTAACAAGAAAATTGTCCAACAAAACCACCTCATCCTAAATGTAGTTTGATTCGGACTTTAAATTATTGTCTCCAAAACCAAACAAGTTTTGGAGACAAGAACACAGTGTGTGTGTATATATATTTGTTTTAAGAGTAAATGCATAGGTCTTCCTTCTATTATTCTATAAAACCTATAATTACATAAGTCTCTCCTCTAAACCTAGGGTAAAGGTGCAAAAATGGGTTCAAACTATTATGTCAGGAGCAGATAGGGGTAACAAGTATTTTCGGGTTCAATTCTGGGACTGAAGAATAAATATTGGTGCAATATAGGGAACGCCGTTTATGTTGACCGTTAAACACTGACGTGGCGGGGAAATAATATTGCTAAAGTGGCATGTTTATGTGGCAATATTTTTCTGACTGTGTGGGCCCACATTATTTAAATTAATAAAAAAAATAAAAAACACCCCCCACATCATCTTCTTCCACCTCCTGCCAACTCCACCTCCACCCACCCACAACCTTCTTCCTTGCCACCCCCCACCCACAACAAAGGAAACTGTTTAGAGGTGAGTAGAAGATACTCACCGGAGTCCAAATCTGGTCTTGCAGCAACGATCGGATTCTCCTTCGTCGAACATCATCTCCGTCGTCGCCGGTGGTCACTGGTCGAAGGATGTTGTTAGAATCTTAAGTTTTGATGAAAACTAAAATATGAAAGAACAAGTTAAACACTTAGACAAAATCAGGTTATAATAGAACCACAAGTAAGAGTACAACCGGATGTGGATTTACTTCCGGATGGACTAGGACTAGCGCTCGCGGATGAACGACTCATCCCCCAGCGGAAGCAAGTAATATACTAAGTCATAACTCAGTCTAGGAACATTAGTTGTATAAAATCCTTGAGACTAAGTTAGGATGCAACCGGATGTGGATTTGCTTCCGGATGGTTAATGACTAGCGCTGCCTGTTGGGTTAGGTAACACTGAGCGTCAGTGAGTATAACACTAAGCCATAACTCAACGTCCAGTAGGAGTGCTTCCGGATGTGGAATTGCTTCCGGAAGTAAGAGAACTTCCTAAGACTAAATGAACTCCCACTGCATGTGACTATGTGCTAATATATTGCTAGACTAACGTTCAAGTGCAGCACTGAGTGATGTTGCTTCCGGATGTGGATTTGCTTCCGCAAGCAATCAGAATGTCAGAACGTTCAGCAAGAGCAGAGCAGTGCAGTGTCAGAGTGCTTTTTTGCAGAGCAGAGTTGTCAGAACTACTTTTCAGAGATAAAGCAAAGTCAACCCTGCTAAGCATTAATGGAGCATTAAATGAGCCAACGGTAACTTGGGATAAACAGCTATATTCAAACGGCTATGCCACCTACCAAGAGGGAGAATGCTTGAGGACTATATAAGGAAGCTCATCTTCATTTATGAAGACAACTTTGACATCTTGAAAAAATCTAGAGAGAGAAACTGAGAATATCCTTCAAGCAATCAAAGCTGCCCAGAAAAGCGAAAGAGCATTTAGCACATTGAGAGTTCTTTTCATCTACTTATCTTGTACTCTTTGTAGTTAAGTAGTCTCTTCATTTATTAAGAGCATTAAGTGTACTTAAGTGTGTATCATTATCCGTTCTTAAAGAGAACTAAGTTTAGAAAATCCTTTATTTGTAAAGGTTGAACCCTTGCAGGTTGTAAGGGGGAGTGAGTTAGTAAGGTTGCAAGTGAACCTGTGTAAAACTTGTGGTTGTAAGGTTGCAAGTGATCCCGATCTAAAACTTGCGGTTGTAAAGGTTCCAGGTGAACCCGTTTGTAAAACCTGGAGATAGTGGAACTCAACCTGGGTGGTTGAGAACTGGACGTAGGTCAGGTAGACCGAACCAGTATAAATCCTTGTGTTATTGTTTAATTTTTATTTGGTAGCACAATTCACCCCCCTCTTGTGCATCCATCCCTTTCATTTGGTATCAGAGCGGGTCTTTCTGACTTGATTCCAACGAATCTAGAAAGAAAAGATCTAGTAATGGATGCAGATTATTCCTTGCCCGATGTTGCTATTCAGCCAAACAAGCCTCCTGGCTTTGATGGCCACAACTATCCATTCTGGAAGTTCAGAATGGAGACCTACATCAAATCTTGCGACATCCGCCTCTGGGATGTAATTGAACGTGGAAATAACGTCCCTCTAGATGATGAAGGTCTTGCAAAGCAGCGATCCAGATACACTAATGAGGACTATGCTCTAGTACAGCTAAACTACAGGGCCATGCACTACATTCAATGTGCCCTTAGTCCTAAGGAGTTCCACAGGATCAGCCACCACAAAACAGCGAAGGATATGTGGGAGGCTCTTGAGGCTGCCCATTCTGGAACCAAGGGAGTGAAGGCAAGGCGGTTCGAGATGCTGGTTGAAGAGTTCCACAAGTTTGCCATGCTTAGTCCAACTGAGCCAATCAGAGAGCTGGAGCTCAGGTTCACTCATCTTATCAATAACCTGGCCTCCCTAGGTAAAGACATTCCAGAAGAAGAACAAGTCAGCAAGATCTTAAAAGTCTTGAAAGGTGATTGGATCACCAAAGTTACCATCTTGCAGGAAGTCCAAGGAGAGTCAACCAGCTCTATCATTGCCCTGTTTGGTTCACTGGCTGAATATGAACCAACCCTGCTGGCTCAGAGAGTTCCTCAAGCTACATCTAAAACCAAGAACCTTGCTCTTGTTGCTCCCAGCAAGGAGAAGATTGATGATAATGATGATGATGAGGATGATGAGGAGGACATCGATGATGAGGAGATGACTATGATGGTAAGAAAGTTCAGAAAGTTCTTCAAGAAGAAAGGAGGCTTTCAGAAAGGTGAATCCAGCCAGAAGAAAGGATATAAGAAGGAAAGGGCCCCAGTGTGCTTTGAGTGTAAGAAGCCTGACCACTTCAAAGCTGAATGTCCAAGCTTGCAGAGATCAAAAGAGAAGGATAAAAGGAAAGCCTTTGTATCCTCTATCTGGGTGAACTGTTCGGATGAGGAAGCTAGCGATGAGGAAGAGATTGCTAACCTCTGCCTTGTTGCCAGAGAAGATGGTGAGGAGGAATCCTCAGACTCTGCGCCCATCCAGGACGATAATGAGGTAACTTTTCTTGAATTACAAGAAGCATATAATGATGTTCATGAAGAATTTTCTCGCTTATGTAAAGCTTATAAAGTGTTGAGAATTAAAAAGGAATCACTTGAGTCCAAGGTGGACTCACTGAGTGAAGAGCTAGCGGAAGCCAAAAAGCTTCCGATAGCAGATGGCAAGGGATCTCCCCAAGAGGAACCCAAGGCCACAACACTAGAAGGCTGCCCTAACTGCAGCAAGATCTCTATTGAGAGAGATAGACTGCAAAATGCCCTGCAGAAGTTTACTAACGGTTCTGAAACGTTGAATGTTATTTTAATGAATCAAAGGGCATATAGGGATAAAACTGGATTAGGGTATAAGCATAAGGGTAAAAAGTGGGTGGAGCCCAAAGTGAAGCCATACTTAAAGTTCTTCCACAAAGCCACTAGTCACAGCTCCACACCCTTTAGCTTCTGCAACTATTGCAACAAGAAGGGACACTCCACGTCCACTTGCAATGCAAAGAAGCATGGAGTAAATAGCTCCTATAAGTGGGTTCCAAAAGGAACCAGGGTAAATGAAGATCCTCCAAAGAAAGAAACTAAGGGAGGACAAGGGCCTAGAACTTGGAAACATATTCCAAGGGAAGTCCGTCAGCCTAGAGCCCACACAAGGCCAGAGGCACAACACAATCACAAACCCAAGGTCAACACTGGACCGAGGGGTATGAAGACTAATGATAAAGGACCCAATAAAGGTTGGGTACCTAAGCTTGTCTAATTTATGCAGGTCTGTCTCAAGGCATCCAAGAACAAGAAGTGGTACATTGACAGTGGATGCTTGAGACATATGACTGGTGACAGAGACAAATTCAAGTCCTTGGTGATCAAAGATGGAGCCACAGTAACCTTTGGAGGAAATCAAAGTGGAAAGATCACCGGAGTTGGAGAAGTAGGACCAGTCAAGGATGTCTATCTGGTGGATGGTCTCTGTCACAACCTGCTGAGCGTGAGCCAGAGCACTGACAAAGGAAATTGGGTAATTTTTGATTCACATGAGTGCATGATAATAGACAAGCATGATCTGAACCTAGATAAGGCCAACCTAAAATGCAAACTTAAGGCCAATAGAAATGGAAACCTATACACTCTAGATCTATGTCAACAACTAGATGAAAAGTGTTTAATATCTAGTGATGAGAATAGTTGGCTTTGGCATAAAAGGCTAGCACATGTTAACTTTACCCAACTTGATATGCTGATTAAGAAAGAGCTAGCTATAGGGATTCTATCCTTTAAGGTTAAGCATGATTATATTTGTGAATCCTGCCAACGAGGGAAGCAGACAAAGTCCTCGTTTAAAACCAAGAAGAAAGTCTCCACCAGCAGGCCCTTGGAACTAATCCACATGGATTTGGTTGGGCCAGCAAGAGTGAAGAGCTTGGGTGGAATCCTGTATGCTCTAGTTGTGGTGGATGACTATTCTAGGTTCACCTGGACAATGTTTCTTGCCTCTAAGCAAGATGCTTTTGATGCCTTTGTTGTCCTGGCTAAGAAAGTGCAGAATGAGAGAGATCTCAAGATCGCAGCCATAAGGACAGACCATGGAGGAGAATTTGAGAACCATAGCTTCTTTGAGCTGTGTGAGCAGAATGGCATTGATCACAACTTCTCAGCTCCCAGAACTCCTCAGCAAAACGGAGTGGTCGAGAGGAAGAACAGGGTTCTGACTGAGATGGCCAGGAGCATGCTCAATGAGAAAGAGGTTTCTCAAGTGTTCTGGGCAGACGCTATGAGCACTGCTTGCTACATCTCTAACAGAGCCTATGTTCGCAAGGGCTTGGACAAGACTCCCTATGAGCTGTAGAAAGGCAGAAAGCCCAACATCAGCTACCTCAGAATCTTTGGATCAAAATGCTATGTGCATAACAATGGAAAGGTAAATATGGGTAAGTTTGATCCAAAAGCTGATATAGGTGTATTCATAGGGTATTCCCTTAGGAGTAAGACTTATAGAGTATACAACATGAGGACTAGAACTGTAGAAGAATCTATGCATGTTGTATTTGATGAAATTCCTACATGGGAACAATCCACAGAAGATGATGGGATACTGAACTTTCCAAAACCACCATCATCTTCACCACCAAAAGAAACACCAGCAAGCAATGTCAAAGAAGAAGATGAACCCAGTGATGAGCCTAGAGTGCAGACGGTGCCTGATGAGGTACAGCTGCCAACGGCTAGGAGACATCACAGGGATCATCCTCTTGATCAAGTGCTTGGTGATGTTTCTTCTGGTGTCAGAACCAGAAGGCAGGTTCAAAATGAAGTTGAGTTTGGAGCCTTCTTATCTCAGATTGAACCAACTTCAGTTGAACAAGCTCTTGAGGACTGCGACTGGATTATTGCCATGCAGGAAGAGCTAAACCAGTTCGAAAGAAGCCAAGTTTGGGAACTAGTCCCAAGGCTGTCTCATCAATCCATAGTTGGGACCAAATGGGTCTTCAAAAACAAACTGGATGAGACAGGTCAAATAACAAGGAACAAAGCCAGATTGGTAGCCAAAGGGTATAACCAAGAAGAAGGCATAGACTATGAAGAAACTTTTGCTCCAGTCGCTAGACTTGAAGCAATAAGGATTCTTCTAGCCTTTGCATCCATGAAAAGGTTTAAATTATATCAGATGGATGTAAAGAGTGCATTTCTTAATGGTTACATTAAAGAAGAGGTTTATGTAGAACAACCTCCTGGCTTTGAGGATCACAAGCATCCTAAACATGTGTATAAGCTAAAGAAAGCTTTGTATGGCCTTAAACAAGCTCCTCGAGCTTGGTATGAGAGACTCAGCAGCTTTTTGCTGGGGAAGGGTTTCTCAAGAGGCAAACTAGATAATACACTGTTTATTCTGCACAAAGATGGAAACATGCTAATTGTCCAGATTTATGTCGATGATATTATTTTTGGGGCAACTAATGAAAAACTTTGTGAAGAATTTTCTAAGACTATGCATGGAGAATTTGAGATGTCAATGATGGGAGAACTAACGTTCTTCCTAGGCCTGCAAATTAAGCAAAAGAAGGATGACATTTTCATCTCCCAAACTAAGTATTGTAGAGAGCTCCTCAAGAAGTTTGGGATGGATGAGTGCAAGGAGTATGATACTCCCATGAGCACCACTGCTGCACTCGACGCTGATGTAAAGGGAAAATCAGTCAGCCTGCCCATGTACAGGGGAATGATAGGTTCCCTGCTATATTTAACAGCCAGCAGGCCTGACATTCAATTTAGCGTAGGCATGTGTGCTAGATTTCAAGCCAACCCCAAGGAGTCACATCTAACTTGTGTTAAACGTATCTTAAGATACCTTGAGGGAACACAAGAACTTGGTCTTTGGTATCCCAGAGGTAACCAAGAGTTCTTGTGGGCTTATTCTGACGCTGACCATGCAGGTTATAAAACTGATAGAAAGAGCACCAGTGGACAATGCGCCTTCCTTGGTGGTTGTCTGGTCTCTTGGGCTAGCAAGAAGCAAACCTGCGTGTCCTTATCTTCCACAGAGGCAGAGTACATTGCTGCTGCAAGCTGTTGTGCACAAGTGCTGTGGCTGAAGAATCAACTGAGGGATCTTGGCCTGGAATTTCCAGAGGCTCCCATTCTCTGTGATAACACAAGCACCATCAGCCTTGCCAAGAACCCAGTTCAGCACACAAGAACAAAGCACATTGACGTCAGACATCACTTCATCAGAGATCATGTTCAAAAGAAGGATGTCAAGGTGCAGTTTGTTCCTACTCACCACCAGCTTGCAGATATCTTCACCAAGCCTCACTACTGGAAATAAGGTCTTTCACGACCACAATATGGGGCTTTTCACGACCAGAAATAGGTGGTCGTGGAATCCCGCGTCGTAAAAAAGTGTGTTTTTCACGACCACATTTTACCTATCACGACCACACTCTCAAGAGTATGGTCGTGATAGGTGTTTTGGAGGCACTTAAAAAGGTGCCTCCCAAACCCCTATCACGACCACACTTTGGGAGAGTGTGGTCGTGATAGGTGTCTGGGACACCTATCACGACCACACTCTCCCAGAGTGTGGTCGTGATAGGTCTTTGGGAAAGACCTATCACGACCACACTCTGGGAGAGTGTGGTCGTGATAGGCGTCTGGGACACCTATCACGACCACACTCTCCCAGAGTGTGGTCGTGATAGGTCTTTGGGAGGCACCTTATTAGGTGCCTCCCAAATACATATCACGACCACATTGACGCAAATGTGGACGTGAAAGGGTTTTTTTTTATTTTGTGAATGCATTTTATAGCCATCTGCATTCTTGCAGATCATTTACAAACCACTTTCAATACCATACTACTGCACAATACAGAATACCAGAGCAATTGCAAAAAGTATCCCATAAATATTACCTTACTTAGACAACAAAATACAAAAGACATAATCTAAGTTTTATATCTTTGCCTTACTAGTAATAAGTTCAAAATTCAGCTACAACAATCTAAGCCTATACAATTTCTGCCTCACATAGTGATTAAAAATTCTGCAAGTGCGTTTCGTACAAAGTCAATATCCTCATCTTGTTTAAACGAGTCAGTACTAAGTCCACAAAGTCCCTCCAAAAGCTGCAACATAATTAAACAATATTAAAAAAGACAAGGAAAGTACCACTTACAATTAGAAATCACTATTTTCTTGGAGATATATGTTAGAAGCGTGCATACCTTTTGGAATTTCCTTCCTTGCTTAATTTGATCTTGATATACAATATCCAGCATGTATTTGCAGACATAATATCCGCACTCTGTAGAGCCCCGCTGGCTTGGACACTGATAAATCACAGATAATATCAGCAATATCATGGTAGTTCGGGTATGGCTAAAAGCAATATAAATGAAAATGAATATAAAAATTGCTTTTACCTTTACGTTTATAACATGAATCGAAGTCTGAGTAGCTGTGTAATAATCAGTGTCTTGCGCATCATGCCATTTTAACATTCCTCTTAAAAAGAGATAAAATCATAACAATAATGTTATATATAGTATAAAGATATATTATTATCAACTATAAAAGTAAAAAAAAACAGAGAAACTTACTTGTGGAATACTTTTCTGTGATCGTCGCTAATAAATTGCTGTAAAGAGTCAAACCAAAAAATCTTGAACTCTTTCGGGCAAAGTATAGCCAGAGCCCAATGTCCACTGAAAGAAATAAGTGAAAATAAGTGTTAATTAAACTAAGACATAGCATTTAATATTGTGTAAAAGATAACTCATTACCAATTCAAAACGGGGGCGAAATAAAGAGTGCCGCAATCAAGGCCCATCTGCAGCTCGACGTAAGATTGCATCTCCCAAAAATGAGTTTTCTTACTCGTTTTAAGTAGTTTCAAGGCGTTTTCATCATAAGCCAGTCTAGAAGGGCATAGAAACCGGCAAAACTTTTCCTTTGGGGTTCTTTGGCATAAATTGTGACAGTACCTATTAGACATGGCGAAATGGATTAGAACTTAAAGACTCATTACAATATTCAACTATATTGATAAAAATATGACACACTTACCAGACGGCCAAATCAAGCCAGCTTTGCTCAAGCTCTTCCATCATCAAGAACTCCTTAACGTCTCGAGAACCTTGCAACCAAATCTTCTCCTCTACTAGTGGATTGACGACTCCAGCAGGTATTAAAAGATTACGCTCAAATCCTGGTTGCATCGTCCACAGCAGATTCAGATATGGGTACTTCTCACCATTAAAATTCTGAAAATAAGAAACACATCAACTTTACACACATATATCAATAACATTGTTAATAAAGGTCAATTCATAGACAACTTGAGTACCTGTGGGAGAAGAATTGGTGGTTGAGCTTCCTGAGCAGTATCGAACACAAGCCTTTTAGGCCAAACAATAAAGCTCTTCATTGCTTGCCCTAAAGTTGTGACCTCTTTAGTACAAAATGGAACACATGTCATTTCTTGGCCCTTTATCACGGAAATGACTGTCACTTTTACTTGATCATCCCGGATAGACCTGTTATGAATGGTGGTGTGATTTGGGTACTTGAGAGCCTTAGCAACAGGGTGTAGGCAAGGCTCGTCAAGATGTAAGTAGCACTCCTCGTGGTAGTCATCAAGAGGATCAGGTGCACTTGGCTCACTCATTGTTGAAGTTGTTCTTTGGGAAGCTTGAAGAGCCTCTAACTGTGATGTAAGATATTCAAACCTCATTTGCCATTGGCTCTCCCGTTCGTCCATCCGTTCGTCCACCCGTGCATTCACCATTGCATCAAGCTCCTCAGTGGACATTTTAGGTCGAGACACCACTCGTTTTTTGGGCCCAAAAAATTCCTTTGCCCCAACTCTCCCAGAAACTCCTACAACTCGGCTAGGGTTGTCTAATCTCCCTAGCGAAGTTGCTAGGATGTCCATTCTGGGGTCTTGCGGTGTCCAAGACCCCTGAGAAGATTGCTCCTCCAGTTCATTCTGTTACAAAAGTGAACAAACATTGATTAATATACAATAATATCCTACGTAAGTGTTTAAATACAATTTATATAGCACTCACAATTCGGTTTGCCACCGCTTCAGCCTTGTTACTGGTATATTTTCCAGTTGGTCTCTTCCTCCGGGCCGCTGCCCATGTTACATGGCGTTGGAGGTCAGGTAAAGGTTCTAAGACAGTGGAAGATGACTCAGCTTCCATAGATTTCCGCTGCTCCTCCCACTTTTGTTGCCGCTCGGCTTCCACATAATCAGTCATCCAATCATACCCCCCACGGGACATGGTATGATTATACTCATTTTTAGCCCGAATCTCTTGTTGTTTTTTGCTTATCTCCTATGTACCACAATAATAAAATATTAATAATGCAGGTACACAGATTAAAACCAAGTTATGAACTATACATGTATAGTAGATATACCTTAAATGCTTCAGACGTCCGATATTTAACAAACTCCTTCCATTTCTCTGGTTCAATATTGGGATATGCTATACATGGATCCTCACCCATTTTAGACCCCCCAAATATGTAGTCCTTGGCCATGTTATATTTGAATTCACTAAACCTTTTTGCAATTTTTTGCCAAACGAACTCTTTAAAGTCTTTGGTATCCGGCACATCCCAATATTGCTGCAATGAACAAACAAATATGATTAGTCACCACAATATCTCACAAATATGGAGTTAAAATACGAATGTACATACCAATACATCCAACCAACATTGTTGCTTAACATCGTCATTAATGTGTTTCCACTCATTTATTGTGATGTCAAGTCTGTTTCTCGCCACTGTTCCAAGATAACTTGCAAATGGTTTTGCAGTTGGGCCTTTAGGCATATTCTTTTCATTTAGTTCCAAATGGTTTTTCTTCTTATGCTCAACTGTCAGAGCAATCACTTTCGAAAGTTTGGTAGGCCCTCTTTTCTTCTTCTTCACAGGGGGTGGTGGGGCCTCCTCATAATACTCTTGCTCGCGATCGGAGTCATTTTCTGCCATTATAACCTGTGAAAGAGGAACAATTACATACATTAGCACAGAACAATTAATAATATTAGATAGATTATTAAATGAAAAACAATAACAATAATCAATACATTTTCTAACATTATGTGTTGTCGTCCCATATGTCCCATAAACCCTCAGTATGATCATTCCTGACCGCACAGAAGTCATCATCATCATCATCATCATCTAACAAACTTCTTGTTGTTTTGCCTAATAATTGTATCTCATCATCATCACCATCATTTACTGTGAGAGCACAATCCATTTGATTTCTATTTTGCAAGGCAATGGAAAGCTTAACATTTGTAGGGTCTGAAACATAAAACACTTGCTTCACATGACTTGCTAGAATAAATGGTTCATCCTTGTAGCCGACCCTATTAAGATCAACAGATATCATGCCGCTTTGGCGCTCAATCACAACTGCATTACTATGTACCCACTTACATTTAAATATGGGAACCTTGAAATGCGGTGCGTAGATGATTTCCCAAATTTCTTCAATAACCCCATAATATGTAGTTGTAGCCAATTTTGGGTTTTTGTCCCTAGAGCTAGAAAAATGGGTTGCCTCAGCTTCAACCATCACCCCGCTGTTTTGTGTGGTGCGCTTGCCATCAATGACCTTAGTAGAGAAAGAATACCCATTTATTTCATAACCACCCCATGAAAAAACATTAAACTGGGGCTTCACAGCTAGCAACCTTACTGTGTCAGACACATCCTTTTGTTTTCGCGCATACTCCTCGAACCAACCAATAAATGACTTGTTATGTTCATTTGAAATCTGCATATCACTCTTCTTCGGGTTATTCTCTTTCAAAAGCCTTTTATGCTAAGCCAAATAAGGTTGCACTTCTTTCATGTTATTCAAGATGTATAGATGTGCCTGTAACAACTCCACTCTCTCTACACCCTTTACTTTCATGCCCCGCACCCCTTTACTAGAAAGTTCATCTTCATCCAGGTTGATTTCCTCGTCGTCAGGTTTTCTTAGGTATGGTTTGCAAAAGTCCATTGCCTCTTCAACAAGATATCTTTTAACAATCGAGGCCTCCGGGCGATATGGGTTCTTTGAATAACCCTTCAAAACTTTCATGAATTGCTCAAAAGGGTACATCCACCTTAGAGAAACCGGACCACAAAGTCTTATCTCTCGAACCAAGTGAACAATCAAATGAACTGATATATCAAAAAATGCTGGAGGAAAATGCATCTCCAATTGCGACAAAATAACATAACCTTCCTTTTCCAACTCATCAAGTATTTCATTGTCAATTACCTTACTGCAATTGGCATTAAGAAACTTACATAACCTTGTTAAAGTCTTCCGCGCATCATCCTCCAAAATTCCTCTTATAGCTACCGGCAAAAGTTGTTGCATTAACACATGGTAATCATGAGACTTCATTCCCGTCAACTTCAAATCATCCATTGACACAAGTTTGCTAATATTAGAGGAATATCCATGTGGCACTTTCATCCCACGCAAACACTCACACAATCGTGTTTTCTCAAGTTTGGAAAGTGTATGAGCAGCAGGTTCCATATATGCTTTCTTTCCATCTTCACTAATTGTCGGATGTAACCGCTGTCTTATGCCCATCTCAACTAAATCTCTTCTAGCGTTGAGCCCATCTTTGGTTTTTCCTTGAATGTGTAACAACGTTCCGACAATACTTTCTGCAAGATTTTTCTCCACATGCATCACATCAATACTGTGCCTCACATCAAGACAACGCCAATAAGGGAGATCAAAGAAGATTGACCTCTTCTTCCAAATGTTAGTCCACTTCTTCTTCTTCTTTCCTTTACCAAATTCCACAGTAACACGAGCAACACGACGATAAACTTCTTCACCTGTTAACGGAATTGGAGCAGATGCATGCTCAGGAAAGCCATTAAATCGCTTCCTCAGTCGACGGTATGGGTGGTGGCGATCAAGAAACCTCCTATGACCGAGGTAAACAGTCTTCCTTCCATACTTGAGCTGGACGAAATTAGTGTCATCCTCACAAATTGGACATGCCTTATGTCCCTTGACACTATATCCTGAGAGATTGCCATATGCAGGTAAGTCATTTATTGTGGTAAACAACAAAGCTCGCAACTTGAATGTCTCCTTTTTGTATGCATCAAACACATCAACACCTTCATTCCACAACATCTTCAAGTCCTCGATCAACGGTGCAAGATAAACATCGATATCGTTCCCAGGCTGTTTCGGTCCCGAAATCATCATACACATCATAAGATATTTCCGTTTCGTGCACAACCAAGGTGAAAGGTTGTAAATGACAAGCAAAACTGGCCAAGCACTATGTTTGCTAGAGACACTCCCAAATGGGTTGAATCCATCTGTACAAAGGCCAAGACGGAGGTTTCTAGGATCACTAGCAAACTCTGGAAAAATTGAATCAACCTTTTTCCATTGAGGAGAGTCAGCAGGATGTCGAAGATATCTAGAATCAGAATTTCTCTGATCACAATACCACCTCAGATTCTCTGCTTCTGTTGCATTCGCGAACAATCGTCTAAACCTTGGAACTATTGGAAGGTACCACATTACTTTCGAAGGTTCACCTTTTTTTGGTTTGCTTGTCTCTTCGTCGTCGTCGTCATCATCAGCACCCTTCCTCTGTTTATACCTTGGCTCCTGACATCTTGGACACACATGTAACCCTTCATATTCATTTCTATATAAAATACAATCATTGGGACAAGCATGTATCTTCTGATACTCCATACCCATCTTACTTAGCATTTTCTTGGCCTCATACATTGTCTTCGGAACCGCATTGTTATCCGGGAACATATCGCTCAAAGCTGCGAGCATTTTCGAGAAACCCGCGTCTGCCCTCCCATTTTCCGTCTTTATTTCTAGTATTGTTAGAATGAAGGTCAGACGGCTATACTTCTTACACCCTGGAAACAAAGGTGTCTCAGCATCACCACGCACTTTGTTGTACTCGTCTGACACAACAAACGACTCCGCTGCGATATCATTTATCATGTTGTCCATGCCAACATCGCAAACATATTCATCATCATCATCATTATCGTCCACCTCCGCTGCTTTTCCATGTTCCACGGTAGTTCCCAATTCCCCATGCCAAATCCACTTCCTGTATCGGCGATTGATCCCCTCACAAATAAGGTCATTCCTTATAGAGTCAAGGCTTTTGCGATCAACATTCACACACTTCACACAAGGGCACGGGTACTTTCCATTCTTACTCGACACATTTCTTTTGGCAAATTCAATAAACTCTTCCACCCCCTTTTGATACTCTTCACTAGTTCGCAAAGCATCCATCCAAGCACGATCCATTGCAGTAATGTGTATAATATGTATATACACTAGCTTTCATTACAAAGAATAGAAGACAATTGAACCAATGAGAGGACTATCTATGGCAGCCTAAAACAGTCCTCATCAACAACCAAAAACAGTCTCTCCAAAAAACAAGAGCCTATTTGCATGCAATTTTTACTACCCCTTCCAGCAAAGAAAACAAGCTTTTTCCAGCAATTAATGGCTAACTAGAGTAGCCCAAAACACTCTTAAAATGTCCAGAATAGTCAACCAAACAGTGTGCCAAATTAAGTGCAAATCAGAATTTACCACAAATGCACAAACCAAAAGCTAGCTGAATTTGATATTCAACAATAGAAGCAATATTTAAGCCAGCAAATGAACAAAAATAATCATAATAATCAAAATATCACTTAAAAATCTATTATGAAATTCCAATGGGACCCTGATTAAGCAGAGAACCAAACTGATTAAATAACAATATTTAAGCACACAGCTTTATCCGGCCAAGACATACAAAAGCATATATGAAATTCCACAGCTTTATCAAAACCCCATAAACTACCAAACGTTCCACAAAATTCCAATATATCCTAAACAAAGGCTTCTTTCAACTAAACATACAAAAGCATCCCAAAACACATCACATTTGAGTATGAAAGCACAAGCTATTTCAAAAACCAAAACAATGGTGAAAGAGCAAGAAAAAGCGAACCTGTTTGTGACTAAAGAGCGGCGGCGGTGAACTGTTGTGTGGTTTGCCGGCGGTGGAGAAAGGCCGGCGAAGAGAAAGGCCGGCGGTGGAGAAAGGCCGGTGGTGGTGACTGAAGAGTGCCTTTGCGAAGTGAGAGGGAGGCGGCGGTGAAGAGAAGTGGCGGTGAAGAGAAGAGGCCGGCGGTGTATGAAGGGCGACGGAGAGAGTGACGACGTAGGGCGACGGAGAGAGTGACGGCGGAGGGCGACGGAGAGAGTGACGGGGAAAGTGAGAAAGGGAATGAAGAAAGTGAGAAAGCGGCGCGAAGGGAATGTTTAGGTTTAGGAGGGAAATAACATATGTTGTGGCGCGAAGGGAATTTTTTTTCAGATAAACAGACTTTCCACGACCACATTTTATATATGTGGTCGTGGAACACCTTCCACGACCACAATTAAGGAATTGTGGTCGTGAAAGGTGACCCTTTTCACGACCACAATTTGCAAACTGTGGTCGTGAAAGGGTCATCTTCCACGACCACAATTGCTTAATTGTGGTCGTGGAAGGTGTGGTACTTTCCACGACCGCATATATGAAATTGTGGTCGTGGAAAGTGACCTTTCCACGACCACACAAAAACGTATGGTCGTGGAAAGTCTCCGCCTGAACAGTTATTTACATATTTTGCCACCGCATTTCTTATCCACGACCACTGTTAACTTTTTCGTCGTGAATTATGGTCGTGAAAAGCCATATTTCTAGTAGTACCTCTGGGGGTAGATCAATTTACCTTTATAAGGGGAAATTTGGGAATGGTAAACTCAAATGAAGTTTAATCTTCAAAATAAACCTATGCTTAATTGATTAAAACCTGGAACTATACTAACTTAGGCATCGGAGTGCCAATCTTTAATTTTGCAGGTCCCCCACAATGTTAAATCTTAAGTTAAGCCCAACCGGAAGCAAAACCACTTCCGGATGCTCTTTTGCTGGCGCTGGGTGATGACTCAAAGCAACCGGGAGCGCCAGTGTCTGGGTAAAAGACACGTCACTTCAACTCAGAAAACGTTTCACCTTCTCCCACCAAAAACTGTGCCTCTTCTGACATTGTGCAGGGACACGTGTCTCAAAGGTGCGACATTTCAATTTAAATGTTTACGTTTTCCCACAAAAGGTGCATATTTTCAATGAAGAGTCATTATGAACCATCACATCGCTTATTACTTCGCATATATAGGCCATTGTCATTCATTTCTCACTTCTCACACAAATCAAACACCCAAAACTCTCTGAAATCATTCTTCATCTTCATCGCATTTTCTTCTTCATCTTCTGCATTTATGTGCATTTCATCCCATTTAAACCCTAAACCACTCACAAATGGCTGGCTCTCATGAAACAAACCCCAACGTTGAGATAACCTCTACTTCCAAGAAATCGAAGTCAAAATCTGGGCATTCGCGTTCTGGGAAAACTGGAAAACCTCAAGAACACCATGAACAGCCTGGGAAATCTGAGAAAAAGGGTAAAAAGAGGGTGAAGTTCAGCGAGGAACCTTCGTCCAAAAGACAGCGAGTGGAGGATGATCCACTTGTATACAAGGATGGGCCGTTGGAGACTGTCTCTAGCAAGTTTGAAACTGCAAAGCCTTACTTCTCTCATGGAATGTACATCGACCTGAGTAAAATTGAAGAACTAGGGTTTGGCCATTTGAGGGAGCATCTCCAGAAATATATGTGCTGGCTAGGAATCAACAAAGAGTACAACATCAACGTACTCAGGGTGTTCGGCCAGTCTCTCACAGCCAATGCCAAGTACAAGATGGTGATTGGAAAAGCTTGAGGAAGAGCTTGAGGAAGTCTATAACACCAAGGGAAAGAAGGTGTCTGGTATGTCTGACTCCAACCGGGTACTCCAATACATCTATTCACGAATGATGACTCACAAAGGGGGAAACTTCAACGAGTTCACTCAACTTGACAACCCCTGGCTCCCAAGATTCCTCACCCAGCAGCCGATTAACCCTGGGCAGTTGATAAGTTTGGAGCTGCACAGGTAGATTGACAACAAGAAGTCTGGGAATCTCCCATACCCGACTGTCATCGCCTTCCTCCTGGAAAAATTCCTGATCAAATCCACTGAGGAGGGTGAAAATGTTAAGTGCTTGCCCGTCAGCGCAGTGAACATCAGCAAGATGGGAATCAGGTACAACAAGCCGGCAAGGGCCACTAGATCTGGATCTCAGGCAGAGAGTGCCTCACACACAACTGCTCCCTCTGCGTCTGGAGCAGGGGACCAAGAAGTGGACTCTCATGCTGGTCCAAGCCGTGTTCCAAGGGTATCAGCTGCAGTCAAGGCATTTGCTGAGGAAGTGAAAGAGGAGATCATCTTTCGGCTGGCTGACTCTTTGGTGGCTCCCCTTCGTGATGAGTGTGACAATGGATTCCAGCAGCAGGAGCAGAGGATCCAGAACCTCGAGAATCGCCTAGGAAGGGTCGAGGCCAAATTAGACCTGTTACTTAACCACTTCAAAATTCCCCAACCTCAGGGCAATCTACCTCCACCCCCTCCTCCACAAAATGACCAACCTCCACCTCCTCCACCTAACCAACCATCACTCCCTCCTCCTAATACACAACAACCCCCTCCTCAGAATGACTCACATCCAACTTCACCACAAAATGAGTCTGACACTCACAACTCCTCTCACCAAACCCCTCAAAACTCACCTTCACCTAACCACTCTCCTAGTCACTCTAATACATCCAACCACCAAAACTCCCCCAACCACTCACAATCCACCAACCCAACCCATTCCAACTAATTGGCCGAGCACCTTGGTTTCCACACCTCCATTCATCCTCTCAGTCACATATATCTGAGAGATTACCCTCACCTTCAGAGCTTACCTGAGGCACATGTACCCTTCACCCCTTTTTCACCTACCTACCCCTTCGATGGCCTATTCACAGATCCCTCCTGGTTCCCTAGCCCCACTCCTTCACCTGAAACCTCACCCACTTCCTCACCAGAAACCTCACCCCCCAGAACCTATGGCCCTGAACCTCCACCCTCCATCTCACCCTTTCCATCCTCCCTGGCCCTCGTCCCCATTGATGATGACAAAAGGGGGAGAAATGGTGTTGCTGCCCTCTGCCGTATCATGTATTTGAGGGATGTCCTGGCTCAACCTTCCCTCTGGCTAGATGAAGACATCACTGCTGCCCTCCGCCGTGCTATGAATGAAAGAAGAATGGGAAGTGCTGAAAGCCTGATCCGTGGGGAAGCCATTAGGTTCATGCAACAGCAGCGCTCAGACGAGCAAAGGTCAAAATGGGCAATGGTATTGGTTGAGCAACCTGATGATATCCCACAGCCTGAGCCTGAACCTGAGCCTGAGCCTTCATCTTCTGAGCCTCCTCCCTCTGAACCTGCCCGAAATTTTATTGAAGAAATTATGATGAAGTATGGGCTGAAGAGGCAAAACCATCCACCCATTGTGATAGCCAAGCCAATCCCTCCCTCTGAGCCATTTTCTGCACCTCCTCCTCCAGTAGTAAGCTTCAGTCAGTCTAGGAGAAAACATGTTGCCAAAAAGGGTGCTGCTACTGCTGAGTCTTCTGAGAGTGAAGAGGAACCTCGTGGTCGCTCTGAGGATCATGAGTCAGAGAGGGTATTTGAGAGGGAAGCATCTGAGATTCAGCCATCCTCTCAAGCATCATATATTCCTCCGCCACTAAAGGAAGTAAAGCTGGAAATAGAGGATATGACTGCTGAAGAGTTCGAGAGGTATGGATGGACTGACAAGATCACATTTGGTCAGATGGCTTGCCTCGATGCTGAAAGAGCAAATGCCAAGGCTTCCCAAGAAAGAAGAAAGGGCAAAGGAAAAGGCAAAGGGAAAAGGAAAGCCAAGGAAGTTGAGGAGGATCCCAACTTTCCTGTGTGGAACGTCAAAATTAAGGCTGTCCATTATCCCAATGGCGAGGTCATCCCCTTCTCTGATGCAACTGGGTTCCCTGGGTATGCTGAGGTTCAAGATCTGAAGAGAGCCTTTGAGGAATCCGTTGAATCTGAAAGACTCAGAAGGGAGAAGGAAGAGGCAGAGCTTCAGAGTATAATTGCTGAGATTGACCAGAGAGAGAAGGATGCCCACATAGCCAGACTTCAAGAAGAGAATGAGCGAAGGCAAGCAGAGAGGGAGAGGAAAAAGAGACACCGCCTATAAACCCCACTCTACCCTAGGCATTTAACTTAGAAATTTTTCTTCATATCTTTCATGCATAGTTCACTTTGCACAGCCTTGATTACTTGTGAATTTTATCTGTTATTATATTTCTAACTTGTAATCTTTTGCTTATCAATGATAATTATCTTTGAGTTCAGTTGTGCTCTTTATTTGATTATTGCTTTCATATGAACTTAATTAGATAACTTAGTATGTCATCATCAAAAAGGGGGAGAATGTTAGAATCTTAAGTTTTGATGAAGACTAAAATATGAAAGAACAAGTTAAACACTTAGACAAAATCAGGTTATAATAGAACCACAAGTAAGAGTACAACCGGATGTGGATTTACTTCCGGATGGACTAGGACTAGCGCTCGCGGATGAACGACTCATCCCCCAGCGGAAGCAAGTAATATACTAAGTCATAACTCAGTCTAGGAACATTAGTTGTATAAAATCCTTGAGACTAAGTTAGGATGCAACCGGATGTGGATTTGCTTCCGGATGGTTAATGACTAGCGCTGCCTGTTGGGTTAGGTAACACTGAGCGTCAGTGAGTATAACACTAAGCCATAACTCAACGTCCAGTAGGAGTGCTTCCGGATGTGGAATTGCTTCCGGAAGTAAGAGAACTTCCTAAGACTAAATGAACTCCCACTGCATGTGACTATGTGCTAATATATTGCTTGACTAACGTTCAAGTGCAGCACTGAGTGATGTTGCTTCCGGATGTGGATTTGCTTCCGCAAGCAATCAGAATGTCAGAACGTTCAGCAAGAGCAGAGCAGTGCAGTGTCAGAGTGCTTTTTGGCAGAGCAGAGTTGTCAGAACTACTTTTCAGAGATAAAGCAAAGTCAACCCTGCTAAGCATTAATGGAGCATTAAATGAGCCAACGGTAACTTGGGATAAACAGCTATATTCAAACGGCTATGCCACCTACCAAGAGGGAGAATGCTTGAGGACTATATAAGGAAGCTCATCTTCATTTATGAAGACAACTTTGACATCTTGAAAAAATCTAGAGAGAGAAACTGAGAATATCCTTCAAGCAATCAAAGCTGCCCAGAAAAGCGAAAGAGCATTTAACACATTGAGAGTTCTTTTCATCTACTTATCTTGTACTCTTTGTAGTTAAGTAGTCTCTTCATTTATTAAGAGCATTAAGTGTACTTAAGTGTGTATCATTATCCGTTCTTAAAGAGAACTAAGTTTAGAAAATCCTTTATTTGTAAAGGTTGAACCCTTGCAGGTTGTAAGGGGGAGTGAGTCAGTAAGGTTGCAAGTGAACCTGTGTAAAACTTGTGGTTGTAAGGTTGCAAGTGATCCCGATCTAAAACTTGCGGTTGTAAAGGTTCCAGGTGAACCCGTTTGTAAAACCTGGAGATAGTGGAACTCAACCTGGGTGGTTGAGAACTGGACGTAGGTCAGGTAGACCGAACCAGTATAAATCCTTGTGTTATTGTTTAATTTTTATTTGGTAGCACAATTCACCCCCCCTCTTGTGCATCCATCCCTTTCAGATGTAGAACCGAGAGAGAAAATCAATGAAGGAGTTTTAAATGGAGATGGAAGAAAAGTGAAGAAGATAGATGGGAAAAATAGAGAATGAGTATGATGATTGTGTGTGGTAAGAAGAGGGGCAGAGAGAGATGTGCAGTGATGATGGTAAGGTGGGAGAGTGAGAGTGAATTGAAGATGATTTTCCGGGGGGGGGGGGGGGAGGGGGGCAGTGACGAGAAAGAGAAGTTGAAGTGATAGTGAAGAGAAAGTGATGAGTTTGATGATGATATTTATGGGGTGATATTTAATAGACAAATGAATGGAAGGGGGGATTTAAGGAAAGGATAAAGATGACTAAAATGAATGGGTGTGGTTAATTTTGGGAAAGGTTGGAGACAGTGAGAAAAAGAGATAAGTTTTGAGATATTTTGATTCCCAATATAATTTACATAGGTATTTTTTAATTCCCAAATTCATTCCTAAATTTTTTTAATACTAAACAATACTTTTTGTTCTAAATATTGCCTTATTTATTCTTTTAGAAATTTTGGGTAATTACAACCCCATTTGTAAAATAGTTCCGCCCTGCTACTCAGATGGTTGCATCATCACAAAAATCAGAGCTAAGAATGGTGTTGCTTGGAAATAAACAACATGATGGTCTGACTTATAATTTACAAACATAATCTGAAGTTGCTGCTCTGATTGTTGGAGATATCAATCAAACCTTTAGTTTTAGAGATATTGTCATCCAGGAACATTCAGGAAACCTGCAACGTATCAATGAAATGCATTGCCGCTTACCTCCCTCTGCAGTATCCATTGTAACATACTGTTACTAATTACTTAATTAACCAATGATATCCATTTTAGATCTAATAACCTCTTTACTAACTATGATAGAAAAAGGATTTCCATAATATCAATGTCCTATCATAGTTAGGAAAGGAATTTCCTAATGATTAAATATTATCCATGATAGAAAAGAATAAACTAATACAACACAGTTGCTATCATGGATAATTTATTGCTAACAATGTTAGAAAGGATTTGTCTAACATGGTTAATAAACAAAACTAATTGATATTAAACAATAAATAAATATATATACATGCGGAAGCGAATGCAGACCTATAAATTGGCAATATACAATTCTAAATAAACTACATAACCTCCACTACCTAATTCCATTTCCTGATGGTTGCGCCTGTGCATGAATACCTGCAAAAATGTGAGTAATCGTGGAATGAGACAATTTGTCCCAGTAATCACCGCTTAACTCACTATAACAGTGAGATGTGCGGTAGCGAGGGCGTCTAAAGGGTACCACATTTTAAAAACCAGTAATATGTATATAACCAAATCTTCTTTCATTCATCACTAAGCCCTTCATTCACATCCAAATCAAAGTCAACATCATCATCTCTATTACCATATCCCACTCAAAATCCCTCAATCGATCCCATTCCAACAAAACCTCATGTCTCCATCTCCAATCTGAGTACTTTCACTATAACTCTCACACTCACCTATAGATACATTGTGCCATCAAGGGGCATCCCAGCATCTAATCTTCACTATATGAATTTGACACTGTGTCCCTCTCCATAATGAGGGGACAATTTCCCACTCTGGCAATCTCCAGAGAGGGAACCCCAATTCTGTTTCCATTACAGAACGGGAACGGTTGGGCTCTCCAATGCCAAACAACCGTAGGTCACTTTCTCTCAATAAGTTGACCTATGATCCCCGGTCTAATCAATCCGAAAAGGATCATTAGTACAAATAATTGTCGATCGGCCAATCGACAGTTATCATCGCGCGATGGTACATAAGTAACAGTGTCATGCAAGGCTCACCATGTCTATCAACCTCAACCTTATTCAAGACCTCAATGTCCATATCAGTGCAATGCACTCTTACAATTCCCTGTCAATATATCGTCCACAACATTCAATGTTTTCCCTAATAATTCTTTCCATAATCTCCAATTCAACATCTCATTCCTATCCTCATAACCTATGATACATCCAATCCATGATACCTCTCAATATCCCTGTCAAAGAACCAAATCCCAACGTATATACACTCACACATACACAGTCCAGCAATACCACCAGCCAGGATACTACATATAGTAAGTCAAATTCTTTATATGAAAACAATCGTGTTTGAAAGGCACCCGATAACCTATTTTGTAGAAAAATAACTTTTCAAAGATAATATATATATATATATATATATATATATATATATATATATATATAATGAGGGTGAGAAAGGATTTTCAAAATCCCCAACTAACGTCACCCTCAATGTTATTGCAAGTTTAAGTGTGATTACCTGTCGCCCTTAACACTCTGATGTCTTTTTCCCTTTACTTTACCATGCCTCGAGGGATGTATGCGAATCACATCCTTTCCTATTATTATATCATGTAATAATAATAGGTTAATAATCATTCTAAGTCATAGATTAACTAACGTCTCTCTCGTTCGTGTTACTCCCCATTTCCCCCCGTTTTCTTACTTCAAATCTTTTAACCAATTCAAATCACAAGTTACCTAAATTTCACAATCATCAATTTCATTCCAAAGAAATCACATTATTCAAGTATATTTCTTACAATCGTGTAGTTAGTCACGCCCTATCATTTCACTAAATACAGTCTAACCAAACAGCAACAATGTTTATCATTTCATCGCTAAAGAAACAATTTTAAACGAGTTCAAATTTAAATTCAAGCCAAGAAGTTTATAACCACCAATATCAATGATCTTTGAACATCAATAAAACACCGAGAATACCAACTCAATTCATGACATTTAATCACTTATCCGTCACATAGGTTAGCAATTATCAATCATGACATATTAACAATTTCATATGTATCATTCCATCATCATCCTTTCAAAATCCAATTAGATAATTCTTCTCATTAGTGAACTACCTAATGAAGTAACAACCACAAGAACATTCCCTTCTTGTCAATGCGGCAAAGGAAACAATTATCACAACATTAATCTTTCATTTATTGTAGTTTACAATCAGATTTATTATTTTTTTTCTTTGTTCTGTTCATTCCAAAACAATTTCCATTAATCAAAACCTGAAAGTGAGGATGCACAAGGGGGGGGGGGTGAATTGTGCTACAAAATAAAACTTAGAAAATTAAAATGCACAACACTTTTATACTGGTTCGGTCCAAACTCTTGACCTACGTCCAGTTCTCAATCCCCCAGATTGAGTTCCACTAATCCACAGGTTTTACAACGGGTTCACCTGCAACCTTTACAACCACAAGTTTTCCGGGCTCACTTGCAACCTTACAAACCAAACTCGCTCCCCCTTACTACTTGTAAGGGTTCAACCTTTAAACAAAGGATTTTCTAACTTAGTTCACTCAATGAACAGATAATGTTACTCACTTAAGTACAATAAATGCTCTCAATAAATGAAGAGACTTAAATACAAGAGGTACAAGAACACTAGAGAATAACTCTCGAATACAATAAGTGCTCTCTTGCTTTCTGGGTAGTATGAGCTTTGAATGCTTGAATGATTTTGCAGATTTTTGTTCGGCGCAATTCTTAGGTCCTTCATAAATGTTGAAGTAATTCCTTATATATCATCTTCTCATACACCTCATGCTTGGTAGGTAACAATGTCGTTTGAATATTGCCGTTAAACCCTTGTTACCGTTGGCTCCATAAATGCTCAGCAGGGTTGACTTGCTTTATCTCTGAAAAGCAACTCTGACAACTCTGCTCTGCTCTGACAAAAGCATTCTGACTTCTGGGCATATGTACGTTCTGTCTCTTGTACTCTTGCTGACGGATGATCATCGTGCATCCGGAAGCATATGTAGTGATTTTGCATCCGGTTGTATTCTAACTTAGGATTTGATTTTAATCTAATTCTTCCTAAGTGACTTAGTGTCTTACTTGCTTCCGCTATGGGATGTGCATTCTATCCGCAAGCGCTAGTTCTAATCCATCCGGAAGTAATCCTGCATCCGGTTGTGTTCTAACTTAGGATTTGATTTTAATCTAATTCTTCCTAAGTGATCAACTAGTTCTTTCATATTTTAGTCTTCATCAAAACTTAAGATTCTAACATTCTCCCCCTTTTTGATGATGACAAACTAAGTTAACTAATGAACTCATACTTAAAGGCAGATAAATAAATAACACAGGTATGAATTCAAAAGGCGAACTTCATTAATAACAAGTAAATTAATTACAAGTATAATCAACAAAAAGAAAAATTGCAAGTACAAAATCAGATTTACAAGTATGACAGATAACTCTCTGTATGAAAAATGAAAGAACAAAATGTTGTGCTATGCATGAGAGACTGGATTTTAAAGTTTGTGTCTTTTGTTCCTCTCTCTCTCTCTCTCTGGTTCTGCTGATGCTCTTCATTCATCTTGGCCCACATCTCATCCATCTGCTATTGGTCGATCTGGGCAAGAATCTGTTGAAGCTCCCTCTCCTCTTGGGCTTTTCTGATCCTCTCTGTCTCAAGGGACTCAGCAATGGCTTTCTTTAATTCACTGAGCTCATTTAATCCAAAAGCCCTTCCTTCCTCTGAATCTCCGATGGGGATGGTTGCGTGAGGGAGATGGACAGCTTTAACCTTGACATTCCAGGCAGGGTAATCAGGGTCATGAGATAGATTTATCTTTGCTTTCCCTTTTCCCTTCCCTTTCCCTTTCCCCTTCTCTTGAAGATCCTTAGCATGAGCCTTCTCAGCATCCAGAACGAAGAGTTGCTCATATGTGAGTCTGTCAGTTCTACCATAGCGCTCAAACTCATCAGGTGTCATGTCTTCCACCTCTAGCTTGACCACAACTTCTGGTGGGATTTCACTAGCCTGAGCTTGCTCTTGGGTGGATGACTGAGGCTCAGAAGCTTCTCCTTGCTGTGGCACCCTTTCAATCTCAATATTTTCAGGAGCAGCAACGGACTCCTCTTCACTATCTGAGGATGCACTAGGGGAGGAAGCGACCTTCTTTTTAGCCACAGTCTTAACCCTTGCCTTACTGAAACTGACTGGAGGAGGGACAGGCGCAGAGGGAGGAATTGGCTTGGCTATAACTATCACTGGCGGCTCTGGCCTACTGAAACCATACTTCTTGCACATTTCATCTATTAGGTTGGGTATTGGTGCAGAAGAAGGCACAGGCTCAGCAGGGGGTGTCACCTCAGGTTGATCAACCAGCACCATCTCTAGATTCGCCGTTTCGCTGGAGGACTGCTGATGGCGCATGAATCGTATGGCTCCGCCACAGATTAAACTTTCTGCATTGCCCATACGCTTCATGTCCATGGCCCGGCGGAGAGCTGCAGCAACTTCCTCATCCAGCCAAAGGGAAGGCTGACTTAGCATTTCTCTCCCCCTTTTGGCATCATCAAAGAGGGCGATGGCCAGGGAGGAGGTGGAGGAGGAAATGGAGGGAGAAGGCTCAGGGCTATATTTGGGTGGTGAAGGTGGAGGTGAGGAGGTGTGGTCGTTATAGATGAAGGGGGGTGAGTTGGTAGGGGAGGGTGAGTGATGGGATGAGTGAAAGTGGCTGGGTGATTGTGAGTGGCTAGGGGATTGAGAGTGGATAGGGGATGGAGATGGGCTATGTGATGGTGAGTTGCTGGGGGAGTTTGAGTGGCTTGGGTTGTTGGAGTGGCTGGGGGAGTTTGATGGAGAGGTGTTGGGTGAGGGAGAGTGGCTGGGACTTGGTGAGTGATGAGGGGAGTCTTGGTTAGGATGAGAGTCATTTTGTGGGCTTGGAGGAGGTGGAGGTGGAGGAGGAGGATGAGGTGGAACTTCTAGGTGGGCAAGGATAATACCTAGTGTTGTTTCAATCCCATCAAGGCGATCTTCCAATCGCTTGATCCGTCGACGTTGCCTTCTGTAATTGGCTTGGAATTCCTCCCTGAGATCGGTCATCAGCGGATCCGGCAACTTGAACAGAAGCTCTTCTTTTAATTCATTAATGAGAGCCTTCTGAGCAGCAGTCACTCTTGGAGCACGAGTGCTGCTGGGGCCAGCCTGGGAGTCTACTTCCTGATCCCCTGCTCCAGATGCAGAGGGTTGAGAGGTGTGAGAGGCACTCCCAGCCTGAGAGCCAGACTGAGTGGCCTTCAATGGCTTGATGTAGTTGACCCCCATTTTGCCCAAGTTCATCGATCCCATGGGCAGGCACCTCTTGTTGTCGGCTTCCTCAGTTGATTTTATGTTGAACTTCTCCAGGAGGAAGGCGATAAACTGAGGGTAGGGAGAAATGTGTTCCCCTTGTTCTTACTGTCTACCCATCGGTATAGCTCCAGGGAGATCAGTTGCCCAGGGTTGATAGGCTGCATGGTGAGGAATCTGGCTAGCCATGGGTTGTCCATTTGGGTGAATTCGTTGAAGTTCCCACCCTTGTGCGTCATTATTCTGGACTAGATATACTGGAGCACTCGCGGGGTGTAGGGCATACCCGAGACCTTCTTGAACGTAATGGATGCACAAGAGGGGGGGGTGAATTGTGCTTCAAAAATAAATACTTAAAGTAAATGACACAAGATTTATACTGGTTCGGTCTACCTGACCTACGTCCAGTCCTCAACCACCCAGGCCGAGAGTTTCACTATAACTCAGGTTTTAAATCGGGTTCACCTGAAACCTTACAACCGCAAGTTTTACGGGCTCACTTGCAACCTTACAACAAGTTTTACACTGGCTCACTTGTAACCTATCTAACTGTCTCCCCCTCACACCAAGCAAGGGTTTGAAGTTTACACTTGAAGGCTTTTCTGACTAAGTTCTCTTACAGAACAAATGATGTTACACACTTAAGTTCAATAAATGCTCTTTTAACAGAAAGAGACTTAACTACTGTGAGTACAGAATAGGTAGGTGAAAAATCACTCCAAGTGTTAAATGCTCTTCATTTTTCTGGGCAGCTTGAATGAATAAGGATTTTCTCGCTCAAGAATATTTGAAGATCATTAACTCCTTCATAAATGAAGTTGAGCTTCCTTATATAGTCTTCAAGCATTTTGAACTCTTGGTAGGTGGGCTAGCCGTTTGAATATGTCCGTTTTTCCCTTGTTACCGTTCGCCCATTTAATGCTTCATTAATGCATAGCAGGGTTGACTTGCTTTATCTCTGAAAAGTAGTCCTGACACCTCTGCTCTGACAAAAGCATTCTGACACTGCATCTCTTTGAACGTTCAGACATTCTGATTGCTTGCGGAAGCAACTTCTCATCCGGAAGCAACCTTACTGAGTGTGCTGCACTTGAACGTTAGTTTAGCAATATAATCATATAGTCTCATGCAGTGGGTGATCCTAAGTCTAAGGTGTATCCGGAAGCACTTCTACATCCGGAAGTAAATTCACTTGATGAGGGATTTAGTTCACCATGACTTGCTCTCGCTTAGTCTATTTCATTCCACTACTCAGCGCTAGTCACTGAGCTATCGGAAGCACTTTTACTTGACGTGGTGAATTCACTGACGCTTAGGGTGAAATCTATTCTATCAGTCTGCGCCAGTCAAGATCTAATAGGAAGCAACTTCACTTGATGTTGCATTTCTGCTGACGCTCGGGGTTATATCTAGTCTATCAACCTGCGCCAGTCTAAATCTAATAGGAAGTGCTTTCACTTGGCGAAGTAGACTTACTGACGCTTGGGGTAATAACTATTCTATTGCTCTGCGCCAGTCTAAGTCTAACAGGAAGCGCTTTCACTTGGGAAAGTAGACTTACTGACGCTTGGTGTAATATCTATTCTGTCGCTCTGCGCCAGTCTAATTCTAACAGGAAGCAACTTCGCTTCCGATTGAACCATAGCTTAGTCTTAGGGTTTGTGCACCTAAAGTTCATGGACCAAGTTAAATCCCTAGTTATTTACTTGCTGACGCTGGGGGATGAAAGCATTCATCCGCATGCGCAAGTCCTAATCTAACCGGAAGTAAATCTTCATCCGGAAGCACTCTTACTTGGGATCCTAAGTATACTATTGCTTCCTAGGCACTTGGTCTAATCCTTTATATTTTAGTCTTCATCAAAACTTAAGATTCTAACATTCTCCCCCTTTTTGATGATGACAAACTTAGCTTTATCGATTAAGTTCATATGAAAGGATTAGCTGGGGAATAAAAACAATAGTTCAGAATAAGTAACTTAGACAAATATTATTGATAAGCATAGGTTACAGGTCAGAGCATATAATTAGATAACATTTACAAGCAGCGAGCATATAGTAGGCAGTTATGAGAACATGCATGAAAAGATGAACATTTCTAAGTAATTTTGGGCTAACATTTCTAAGTAAACAAAAGAAATTTTGGGCTGGGGGTTGTTTCTTTGTTTCTTCTTTCTCTCCCTCTCGCTTCTTTGTTTCTTCTTTCTCTCCCTCTCGCTGAAGCTCTTCTTCATCAAGGAACTCCCAGGGTAGCAAGGCTAGTGGTCAATGCATCTCTCCCCCTTTTGGCATCATCAAAGAGGGTTTTCCATATTTGATCGCCGCAGCCTCCTCCTTAGGGATGGACTTCCTCTTCTTAGAACCCACTAACAGTTCTGCCATTCTACCAGAAGTTTCAGGCTGACCTTGAATATTTTCATCCTGCCCTAGAGCAATTTGCCGAGAAACTTCATGATGTTCTTGATGTCTTTCACGATGCCCAGATTTTCCAGAATGTTGATGGCTTGATTTCCCAGATTTGGACTTGTGTTTCTTAGATGAGGAGGGTTTCCTCGAAACTGGGTTTGCTTCAGAGGGTTCGGCCATTTTTGTGGGGTTGATGAAATGTTTATATGAAGAACATAGATGAAAATGAAGAATGTGTGAAATGAGATGTCCCTTTTATAGGTAAAGTCACTAAGGGCAAAAAGGTCATGCTCCTTCACATTATCACACATTGGGTAGCGTAAACGCCTTAAGTTGGAACGATATACCTGATGACACGTGTCGCTTCATATTGTCAGAGAAGTCGAAACGTCTCATTTGGAAGTTGAAGCGTTTTCTGAAGTGACGTGTCTTCTTGGACTTGTGCTGGCGCTCTCTTGGTTTGATCATCCAGCGTCAGTGTGTAATCATTCGGAAGTGGTTTTGCTTCCGGTTGCACTTACTTAAGATTCAACATTGAATACCTGCAAGGACATATATTGGCACTCCGATGCCTAAGTCAGTATTGTTGTAAGTGATAAAAAAATAGTAATTACACTTCATTTGGGTTTACCATCCCCAAATCACCTCTAATGAAAATAAACTGGTCAGTCCCCAGAGGCTTGGTGAAGATATCCGCAAGCTGTTGTTGTGTGGGAACAAACTGCACCTTGACATCCTTCTTTTGAACATGGTCTCTGATGAAGTGATGTCGGACGTCAATGTGCTTTGTCCTTGTGTGCTGAACTGGATTCTTGGCGAGGCTAATTGTGCTTGTGTTATCACAGAGAATGGGCGCCTCAGGAAACTCCAAGCCAAGATCTCTCAACTGGTTTTTCAGCCATAGCACTTGTGCACAGCAACTTGCAGCAGCAATGTATTCTGCCTCAGTGGATGACAAGGACACGCAGGTTTGCTTCTTGCTGGCCCAAGACACCAGACAACCACCAAGGAAGGCGCATTGTCCACTGGTGCTCTTTCTATCTGTTTTATAACCTGCGTGGTCAGAGTCAGAATAAGCCCACAAGAACTCTTGGTTACCTCTGGGATACCAAAGACCAAGTTCTTGTGTTCCCTCAAGGTATCTCAGAATACGTTTAACACATGTCAAGTGTGATTCCTTGGGGTTGGCTTGAAACCTAGCACACATGCCTACGCTAAATTGAATATCAGGCCTGCTCGCCGTTAAGTATAGGAGGGAACCTATCATTCCCCTGTACATGGGCAGGCTGACACTTTTACCCTTGGCGTCAGCGTCGAGTGCAGCTGAGGTGCTCATAGGAGTATCATACTCCTTGCATTCATCCATCCCAAACTTTTTGAGTAGTTCTCTGCAGTACTTGGTTTGGGAGATGAAGATTCCGTTCTTCTTTTGTTTGATTTGCAGGCCTAGGAAGAATGTTAGTTCTCCCATCATTGACATCTCAAATTCACCCTGCATAATCTTAGAGAAATCTTCACAAAGCTTCTCGTTAGTTGCCCCAAAGATAATATCATCAACATAAATTTGGACAATTAACATGTCTCTATCTTTGTGAAGGATAAACAGTGTATTATCTAATTTGCCTCTTGAGAAACCCTTGCCCAGCAAAAAGCTGCTGAGTCTCTCATACCAAGCTCGAGGGGCTTGTTTCAGGCCATACAAAGCTTTCTTTAATCTATACACATGTTTGGGGTTCTTATGGTTTTCAAAGCCAGGAGGTTGTTCTACATATACCTCTTCCTTAATATAACCATTAAGAAATGCACTCTTTACATCCATTTGATATAATCTGAAACCTTTCATGGATGCAAAGGCTAGAAGAATCCTTATTGCCTCAAGTCTAGCGACTGGAGCAAAAGTTTCTTCATAGTCAATGCCTTCTTCTTGGTTGTATCCTTTAGCTACCAGTCTGGCTTTGTTTCTAGTGATTTGACCTGTCTCATCCAGTTTGTTTTTAAAGACCCACTTGGTTCCTACTATGGATTGATGAGACGGCCTTGGGACTAGTTCCCATACTTGACTTCTTTCAAATTGATTCAGCTCTTCCTGCATGGCAATAATCCAGTCGCAGTCCTCAAGAGCTTGTTCAACTGAAGTTGGTTCGATTTGAGATAGGAATGCTCCAAACTCAACTTCATTTTGAACTTGTCTTCTAGTTCTGACACCAGAAGAAACATCACCAAGCACTTGATCAAGAGGATGATCCCTGTGATGTCTCCTAGCTATTGGCAGCTGTGCCTCCTCAGGCATGGGTTGCCCACTAGGTACATCACTGGGTTCACCTTCTTCTTTGGGATAGCTTGTTGTTGTTTCTTTTGGTGGTGAGGAAGATGATGGAAGATTTGGAAAGTTAAGTGCTTCATCATCTTCTGTGGATTGTCCCCATGTAGGAGTTTCATCAAATACAACATGCATGGACTCTTCTACAGTTTTAGTTCTTATGTTGTATATCCTATATGCTTTGCTCCTAAGGGAATATCCTATGAATATACCTACATCAGCCTTTGGATCAAACTTACCCAAATTTACCTTCCCATTGTTATGCACGTAGCATTTTGATCCGAATATTCTGAGATGGCTGATGTTGGGCTTCCTTCCTTTATATAGCTCGTATGGAGTCTTATCCAAGCCCTTGCGAACATAAGCTCTGTTGGAGATATAGCAAGCAGTGCTCATAGCGTCCGCCCAGAACATTTGAGAGACTTCTTTCTCGTTCAGCATGCTTCTAGCCATCTCCGTCAGAACCCTGTTCTTTCTTTCGACTACTCCATTTTGTTGAGGAGTTCTCGGAGCTGAGAAGTTATGTTCAATGCCGTTTTGCTCACATAGCTCAGTGAAGCTATGGTTCTCAAACTCTCCTCCATGGTCCGTCCTTATGGCTTTGTCCGTGCTTTGACTTACACTTAGCAGGTTGTGACAGAGACCGTCCACTAGATATACATCTTTGACTGGTCCGACTTCTCCAACTCCAGTGATCTTGCCACTTTGATTTCCTCCAAAGGTCACTGTGGCTCCATCTTTGATCACCAGAGACTTGAACTTGTCTCTGTCTCCAGTCATATGTCTCGAGCATCCGCTATCGATGTACCAATTTTTGTTCTTGGATGCCTTGAGACACACCTGAAACAATCAAGCAATTTTAGGTACCCAACCTCTCTTGGGTCCTTTGTCATTAGTGTCTAGGATCCTTGGCCTAGCTTTGGGCTTATCCTTGTGCCTATACACATTTGGAACCTTTGGCCTAGTGTTGGCTCTAGACTCTTGGGTTCTCCCAGTGGGATGATTCCAGGCTTGGGATCCTTGTCCTCTCTTGATTTCCTTTACAGGTGGAGGATCCTTTGTAGCCCTGGTTCCTTTAGGGACCCACTTGTATGAGCTGTTAGCTCCATGCTTTTTAGCATTACAGGTGGACATCGAGTGTCCTTTCCTGTTGCAGTAATTACAGAAGCTGAAAGGTGAGGAGCTATGACTGGTGGCTTTATGGAAGAACTTTAAGTAAGGCTTTACTTTTGGTTCTTCCCACGTTTTCTTCCTGGGGGTATATCCCAAGCCAGTCCTATCCCTATATGCCCTTTGGTTCATTAAAAGTATATTCAGCATTTCTGAACCATTGGTGAATTTCTGCAGGGCATTTTGCAGCTTATTATTTTCTTCTGAGATTTTGCTGCAATTTGGACAGCTCTCAGGTGTTGGGATGTTGGGTTCTGCTTGAGGAGAACCCTGTCCATCCACCATTGGAGATCTTCTAGCTTCCGCTAGTTCCTCACTGAGTGAGTCCACCTTGGACTCAAGTGACTCCTTTTTGGTTTTCAAGAATTTATAGGCTTTACATAGTTTAGAGAATTCTTCATGAATCTCATTGTAAGCCTCTTGTAGTTCAGGAAGAGTTACCTCATGTTCTTCATTGGTGAGGTCAAGATCTGAAGATGCTTCCTCATCCTCTTCTCTAGCTACCAGGCAGAGGTTGGCAACTTCTTCATCATCACTTGCTTCCTCATCTGAGCTGTTTACCCAAATGGAGGAAACGAGTGCCTTTCTTTTATCCTTGCCTTTGGACCTCTGCAGGCTGGGACACTCAGCCTTGAAGTGACCAGGCTTATTGCATTCAAAGCACACAGGGACCTTCTCTTTCTTGTATCCCCTCTTCTGGCTGGTGTCACCTTTCTGATAGCCTTCCTTCTTCCTGAGGAATTTCCTGAACTTCCTCACCATCAGGGCCATCTCCTCATCGTCCATCTCATCGTCGTCATCCTCATCATTGTCCTTGATCTCTTTGCTGGGAGCAACGAGAGCAAGGTTCTTACTCTTGGATGAGGTTTGAGGAGCTCTCATAGCCAGCAAGGTTGGCTCATATTCAGCAAGTGAGCCAAAAAGAGCGGTGACGGAGCTGGTTGATTCTCCTTGCACTTCTTGCAGAATAGTGACTTTGGTGATCCAGTCACCCTTCAAGATTTTCAGAATCTTGCTCACCTGCTCTCTTTCAGGGATATCCTTACCAAGCGAGGCTAGATTATTGATGAGATGGGTGAATCTGAGCTCTAGATCTCTGATAGGCTCGGTGGGGCTTAGCATGGCGAATTTGTGGAATTCTTCCACCAGCATCTCAACACGTCTTGCTTTAACTCCCCTGGTTCCGGAGTGTGCAGCCTCAAGAGCCTCCCACATATCCTTTGCATTTTTGTGGTGGCTGATCCTGTGAAACTCTTTGTAGCTGAGAGCACACTGGATGTAATGCATAGCTCTATGGTTGAGTTGGACTAGAGCATAGTCCTCGGCAGTGTATCTGGCTTTTGCCTTAGCAAATCCTTCCTCATCTAAGGGAGTTTGATCCCCATGTTCGATCACGTCCCATAGTCTGATATCGCTTGACTTGATATAGGTTTCCATTCTGAACTTCCAGAATGTATAGTTGTGCCCATCGAAACCTGGGGGCTTGTTGGGTTGTACAGCAACATCTGGCAGACCATACTCCGTATCCATTACTTAGATCTTTGCTTTCCGGATTCGTTGGAATCGAGTGAGAAAGACCTGCTCTGATACCAAATGAACGTAATGGATGCACAAGAGGGGGGGGTGAATTGTGCTTCAAAAATAAATACTTAAAGTAAATGACACAAGATTTATACTGGTTCGGTCTACCTGACCTACGTCCAGTCCTCAACCACCCAGGCCGAGAGTTTCACTATAACTCAGGTTTTAAATCGGGTTCACCTGAAACCTTACAACCGCAAGTTTTACGGGCTCACTTGCAACCTTACAACAAGTTTTACACTGGCTCACTTGTAACCTATCTAACTGTCTCCCCCTCACACCAAGCAAGGGTTTGAAGTTTACACTTGAAGGCTTTTCTGACTAAGTTCTCTTACAGAACAAATGATGTTACACACTTAAGTTCAATAAATGCTCTTTTAACAGAAAGAGACTTAACTACTGTGAGTACAGAATAGGTAGGTGAAAAATCACTCCAAGTGTTAAATGCTCTTCATTTTTCTGGGCAGCTTGAATGAATAAGGATTTTCTCGCTCAAGAATATTTGAAGATCATTAACTCCTTCATAAATGAAGTTGAGCTTCCTTATATAGTCTTCAAGCATTTTGAACTCTTGGTAGGTGGGCTAGCCGTTTGAATATGTCCGTTTTTCCCTTGTTACCGTTCGCCCATTTAATGCTTCATTAATGCATAGCAGGGTTGACTTGCTTTATCTCTGAAAAGTAGTCCTGACACCTCTGCTCTGACAAAAGCATTCTGACACTGCATCTCTTTGAACGTTCAGACATTCTGATTGCTTGCGGAAGCAACTTCTCATCCGGAAGCAACCTTACTGAGTGTGCTGCACTTGAACGTTAGTTTAGCAATATAATCATATAGTCTCATGCAGTGGGTGATCCTAAGTCTAAGGTGTATCCGGAAGCACTTCTACATCCGGAAGTAAATTCACTTGATGAGGGATTTAGTTCACCATGACTTGCTCTCGCTTAGTCTATTTCATTCCACTACTCAGCGCTAGTCACTGAGCTATCGGAAGCACTTTTACTTGACGTGGTGAATTCACTGACGCTTAGGGTGAAATCTATTCTATCAGTCTGCGCCAGTCAAGATCTAATAGGAAGCAACTTCACTTGATGTTGCATTTCTGCTGACGCTCGGGGTTATATCTAGTCTATCAACCTGCGCCAGTCTAAATCTAATAGGAAGTGCTTTCACTTGGCGAAGTAGACTTACTGACGCTTGGGGTAATAACTATTCTATTGCTCTGCGCCAGTCTAAGTCTAACAGGAAGCGCTTTCACTTGGGGAAGTAGACTTACTGACGCTTGGTGTAATATCTATTCTGTCGCTCTGCGCCAGTCTAATTCTAACAGGAAGCAACTTCGCTTCCGATTGAACCATAGCTTAGTCTTAGGGTTTGTGCACCTAAAGTTCATGGACCAAGTTAAATCCCTAGTTATTTACTTGCTGACGCTGGGGGATGAAAGCATTCATCCGCATGCGCAAGTCCTAATCTAACCGGAAGTAAATCTTCATCCGGAAGCACTCTTACTTGGGATCCTAAGTATACTATTGCTTCCTAGGCACTTGGTCTAATCCTTTATATTTTAGTCTTCATCAAAACTTAAGATTCTAACATTTCTTTCCACCAGTCCCATAAGCAAGCTCCAACTCTGCTTGGTCCAAGCGCTCAGGGAAGGACCACTGGTTCGTCTCTTCATCAGTGACCTCCAGGAAGCGGTTTATGGTTCTCCAGTTAAACTTGATGCTTCTTCCTCTGACGGTGGCCTTGAAGTCAATCTGACCAATTGCAATCTTGTTCTTGCCAATGTTCTTATCCTTGGCTTTTGCAGTCAGAGATTCATAGAAAACCCTCAGAACTTGCACGTTGTATTCATTATGAATCCCCAGCCAAGACATATATTTCTGCACTTACCCAGCGAGGTCATAACCCAGATCTGCCAATTTCTTCAAGTCAACATAGATGCCGTTGTTGAGATAGGGGTTTCTGTTCTCAAAGTTCTGGGAAACAACTTCCAGCGGCCCAGATCTATATTCAGAATAGTCATTTTCTTGAACTCGCTGGCGTTTGGAGGGCTGTTCTTCAGCAAATTGGACACGCTTCTCCTTCCCTTTCCCAGATTTTCCAGATTTCTTCTAGGAGGAGCCTTTCTGGTGATGGGGGTTTGATTCGCTTGATCCGGCCATTTCTGTGGTTTGTGCGTGAAGGAAGGAGGAGTTGCAGAGGTGATGAAGTAGATGGAGATGATGAAGATGATGAAGAAGATGAAGAACACTCAAGAACAGGCGAGAGAGTTCAGAGAGTTTGGGTGAAAATGTGTGTGATGAATGATGAATGAATACCTCTATTTATGCAATGTGATTTTTTTGATGCGAAGGGTCATGATGGCAGTTTATGCAAAACACACACTTTTATGGGAAAGCGTGAACATTTAAAATTGAAACGGCGCACCTGATGCCACGTGTCGTTTCTGATTGTCAGAGAAGGCACCGTTTTTGTGGGAGAAGATGAAACGTTTCTGAAGTGACGTGTCATTTTCCCAACACTGGCGCTTCCGGTTGCTCAGCATAAGGCCCAAGCGTCAGCAACCATGCTGAGTAGAGCAAGGAGCTTCCGGAAGTGGATTTGCTTCCGGAAGTGACTCACTTAAGATTTAACATTGACATGCTAGGGGACCTGCAAAACTAAAGATTGGCACTCCGATGCCTAAGTTAGTACACAGTTTACAGGTTTTAACAATTAAGCACAGGTTTATTCTGAAGTTTAAACTTCATTTGGGTTTACCATTCCCAAATTTACTCTAATAAAAGTAAATTGATCAACCCCCAGAGGTTTGGTGAAGATATCTGCAAGTTGATGCTGAGTAAGAACAAACTGCACCTTGACATCCTTCTTTTGAACATGGTCTCTGATGAAGTGATGTCTGACGTCAATGTGCTTTGTTCTTGTGTGCTGTACTGGATTCTTGGCTAGACTGATGGTGCTTGTGTTATCACAGAGGATAGGAGCCTCTGGGAACTCTAGGCCAAGGTCCCTAAGTTGATTCTTCAACCATAATACTTGAGCACAACAGCTTGCAGCAGCAATATACTCTGCCTCTGTGGATGACAATGACACACAGGCTTGTTTCTTGCTCGCCCAAGACACCAGACTTCCTCCTAGGAAGGCACATTGGCCACTGGTGCTCTTTCTATCTGTTTTATAACCTGCATGGTCAGCGTCAGAGTAAGCCCACAAGTACTCTTGGTTACCTCTGGGATACCATAGACCAAGTTCTTGAGTTCCCTCAAGGTATCTCAAAATACGTTTAACACATGTTAGGTGAGATTCCTTGGGATTGGCTTGAAATCTAGCACACATGCCAACACTAAATTGAATATCAGGTCTGCTAGCCATTAAGTATAATAGGGAGCCTATCATGCCCCTATACAATGACTGGCTGACCGAACTTCCCTTAACATCAGCATCGAGAGCGGCAGTGGTGCTCATAGGAGTGTCATACTCCTTGCATTCATCCATCTCAAACTTCTTGAGAAGCTCTCTGCAGTACTTGGTTTGGGAGATGAAGATGCCGTCTTTCTTTTGTTTGATCTGCAGCCCTAGGAAGAAGGTTAGTTCTCCCATCATGGACATCTCAAATTCTCCCTGCATTATCTTTGAGAATTCCTCACAGAGTTTCTCGTTAGTTGCTCCAAAAATGATATCATCAACATATATCTGAATAACTAACATATTACTATCCTTATGCAGAATAAACAGTGTATTATCCAGTTTGCCTCTAGAGAAACCTTTTCCTAGCAGGAAACTGCTAAGTCTCTCATACCAAGCTCGTGGAGCTTGTTTTAGGCCATATAATGCTCTCTTCAATCTATACACATGTTTAGGATGTTTAGGGTCCTCAAAGCCAGGAGGTTGTTCAACATACACCTCTTCCTTAATATAGCCATTAAGAAAAGCACTCTTTACATCCATTTGATATAATTTAAAGCCTTTCATGGATGCAAAGGCTAGAAGAATCCTTATGGCCTCAAGTCTTGCGACAGGAGCAAAGGTTTCTTCATAGTCTATGCCTTCTTCTTGGTTATATCCTTTTGCTACTAGTCTGCCTTTGTTTCTAGTTATAAGTCCGGTCTCATCCAGTTTGTTTTTAAAGACCCATTTGGTCCCAACTATGGATTGGTGAGACGGTCTAGGGACTAGTTCCCAGACTTGACTTCTTTCAAATTGATTGAGTTCTTCCTGCATGGCAATGATCCAATCACAGTCCTCTAGGGCCTGTTCAACTGAAGTTGGTTCGATTTGAGACAGGAATGCTCCAAACTCAACTTCATTTTGAACCTGCCTTCTAGTTCTAACACCAGAAGAAACATCACCAAGTACTTGGTCTAGTGGGTGATCCTTGTGATGTCTCCTAGTGATTGGCAACTGTACCTCATCAGGTACCGTCTGCATTATAGGTTCATCAATGGGATCATCTTCCACCTTATGATCTCTTGCTGATGTTTCTTTGGGTGGTGAGGGTGATGGTGGTTTTGAAAAATTTAGGATTCCATCATCCTCTGTGCAGGGGTTTTCATCAAATACAACATGCATGGATTCTTCTACTGTTCTAGTTTTCATGTTGTATACTCTATAAGCTTTGCTTCTAAGGGAGTATCCTATAAAGATTCCTATATCTGCCTTAGGATCAAACTTACCCAGATTTACCTTTCCATTATTGTGGATATAGCACTTTGATCCGAAGATTCTTAGGTGGCTGATGTTGGGCTTTCTCCCCTTGTACAATTCATATGGAGTTTTGTCCAAGCCCTTGCGAACATAGGCCCTGTTGGAGATGTAGCAGGCAGTGCTCATAGCGTCAGCCCAGAACACTTGAGACACCTCCTTCTCATTAAGCATGCTCCTGGCCATCTCAGTCAGCACTCTATTCTTTCGCTCAACTACGCCATTTTGTTGTGGAGTCCTCGGAGCTGAGAAGTTGTGATCAATCCCGTTTTCTTCACACAGCTCTGAGAAGTTGTGGTTCTCGAATTCTCCACCATGATCTGTCCTTATAGCAGCTATCTTGAGATTTCTCTCATTCTGCACTTTCTTAGCAAGGACAACAAAGGCATCAAAAGCATCATGCTTAGAGGGAAGAAACATAGTCCAAGTAAACCTTGAATAGTCATCCACCACCACTAGAGCATAAACGTTTCCACCTAAGCTCTTCACTCTCGCTGGCCCAACTAAGTCCATGTGGATTAGTTCTAAGGGTCTGCTTGTGGAGACTTTCTTCTTAGTTTTGAACGAGGACTTTGTTTGCTTTCCTCGTTGGCAGGATTCACAGATAAAATCATGCTTTACTTTAAAAGATGGAATCCCTATAGCTAGCTCCTTTTTGATAAGCATATCCAACTGTGTAAAATTTACATGTGCTAGCCGTTTATGCCATAACCAACTATTTTCATTACTAGTAATTAAGCATTTTTCAGTTAGTTGTTGGCATAAATCCAGAGTATATAGGTTTCCATTTCTATTTGCCTTAAGCTTGCATTTCAGATTAGTTTTGTCTATGTCTAGATCATGCTTATCAACTATAAGGCATTCATGAGAGTCAAAGATTACCCAATTTCCTTTGTCTGTGCTTTGACTCACACTTAGCAGGTTATGACAGAGACCATCTACTAGGTAGACGTCTTGAATAGGACCAACTTCACCAACTCCAGTGATCTTTCCACTTTGGTTTCCTCCAAAATTCACTTTGGCTCCATCCTTGATCACCAGAGATTTAAACTTGTCCTTATCTCCTGTCATGTGTCTCGAGCATCCGCTATCGATATACCACTTTCGGTTCTTGGATGCCTTGAGACAGACCTGCATGGATCAGACAAACTTAGGTACCCAACTTTTATTGGGTCCTTTATCATTAGTGTCCGGAACCCTTGGTCCAGTGTTGACCTTAGGTTTGTGAGTGGTTTGTGCCTCTGGCCTTGAGTGGGCTCTAGGCTGATGGGTTTTCTTTGGAATATGTTTCCATGTCCTAGGACTACGTACTGTCTTAGCTTCCTGCCTTGAGAAGTCCTTAGGCAATTTTGTTCCTTTTGGAACCCACTTGTGAGTGCTATTGGTTCCATGCTTCTTGGCATTACAGGTGGACGTGGAGTGTCCCTTCCTGTTGCAATAGTTACAGAAGCTGAAGGGTGAGGAACTATGACTAGTGGCTTTGTGAAAGAATTTCAGGTAGGGTTTCACTTTGGGTTCCACCCACCTTTTCTCTTTGTGCTTATAGCCTAATCCTGTCTTATCTCTATAAGCCCTTTGGCTCATTAAAATAACATTAACCATTTCCAAACCGTTGGTGAACTTTTGCAAGGCATTGGATAGCCTATCCTTTTCAATAGAGATTTTGCTGCAGTTGATGCAGCTCTCTGAGGCTGAGGGTTCCACTTGGGGATTTCCCTTGGCATCCGCTAGCGGAAGCCTCTTGACTTCTGCAAGCTCATCACTTAGTGAACTTACAGTCAGCTCAAGTGATTGGTTTTTCTTCTTTAAAGACTTAAATGCCTTTGTCATTCGATAAAACTCTCTATGAATATCATTGTAAGCTTCCTGAAGTTCAGTGAGACTTACCTCTTCGCCATGGACAGATTCAAAGTCTGAGAGAGTTTCTTCACAACCATCTTCCCTAGCAACAAGACAGAGGTTTGCAACCTCTTCTTCATCGCTTGCTTCCTCATCTGAGCTGTTAACCCAGATAGAGGACACGAAGGCTTTCCTTTTGTCCTTTCCTTTGAATCTTTGGAGGCTTGGGCATTCAGCTTTGAAATGACCCGGCTTCTTACACTCGAAACAAACAGGATTCCTTTCTTTCTTGTAACTGGATTCTCCTTTCTGGAATCCTCCCTTCTTCTTGAAGAACTTTTTGAATCTCTTAACCATCATGGTCATTTCTTCATCATCAATATCCTCCTCATCATCATCATCCTTTTCCTTGCTGGGAGCAACTAAGGCAAGATTCTTGGCCTTTGTGGCTGCTTGGGGAGCCCTTTGTGCCAACAGAGTTGGTTCATATTCAGCCAATGAACCAAATAGAGCGGTGACAGATCTGGTTGACTCTCCTTGTACTTCCTGCAAAATAGTAACTTTTGTCAGCCAGTCACCCTTTAACACTTTCAGGATTTTATTTACCTGCTCCTTCTCAGGGACGCTTTTGCCCAATGAAGCAAGGTTGTTTATAAGGTGAGTGAATCTGAGCTTCAGATCTCTGATCGGCTCATCAGGAAGCATCGTGAACTTCTGGAATTCTTCCACCAGCATTTCCACCCTTCTATCCTTGACTCCTGAGGTCCCCGAATGAGCTGTCTCAAGAGCCTCCCACATCTCCTTTGCGGTTTTGTGGTGGCTTATCCTGAAGAACTCCTTCTGACTCAGCGCACACTGAATATAGTGAATGGCTCTGTGATTCAGCTCGACCTTGTAGTAGTCATCATTAGTAAACCTGGACCGAGGCTTTGCAAAACCTTCATCATCCAATGGAACATTGTCACCATGTTCTATAACATCCCAGATGCGAAGACCATTGGCCTTAATATAGTTCTCCATTCTGAATTTCCAGAATGGATAGTTGTATCCATCGAAACCAGGAGGCTTGTTTGGAGGCATCGCGACATCAGGAAGTGTAGCATTCTGATCAACATCCATCACTGGATCTTTTCTTTCCAGATTCGTTGGAATCAAGTCAGGAAGACCTGCACTGATACCAAATGAAAGTGAGGATGCACAAGAGGGGGGGGGGGGGGTGAATTGTGCTACAAAATAAAACTTAGAAAATTAAAATGCACAACACTTTTATACTGGTTCGGTCCAAACTCTTGACCTACTTCCAGTTCTCAATCCCCCAGATTGAGTTCCACTAATCCACAGGTTTTACAACGGGTTCACCTGCAACCTTTACAACCACAAGTTTTCCGGGCTCACTTGCAACCTTACAAACCAAACTCGCTCCCCCTTACTACTTGTAAGGGTTCAACCTTTAAACAAAGGATTTTCTAACTTAGTTCACTCAATGAACAGATAATGTTACTCACTTAAGTACAATAAATGCTCTCAATAAATGAAGAGACTTAAATACAAGAGGTACAAGAACACTAGAGAATAACTCTCGAATACAATAAGTGCTCTCTTGCTTTCTGGGTAGTATGAGCTTTGAATGCTTGAATGATTTTGCAGATTTTTGTTCGGCGCAATTCTTAGGTCCTTCATAAATGTTGAAGTAATTCCTTATATATCATCTTCTCATACACCTCATGCTTGGTAGGTAACAATGTCGTTTGAATATTGCCGTTAAACCCTTGTTACCGTTGGCTCCATAAATGCTCAGCAGGGTTGACTTGCTTTATCTCTGAAAAGCAACTCTGACAACTCTGCTCTGCTCTGACAAAAGCATTCTGACTTCTGGGCATATGTACGTTCTGTCTCTTGTACTCTTGCTGACGGATGATCATCGTGCATCCGGAAGCAGCAATCTTGCTCTGCAAGTGTTAGTCTCAGAATCCCAGTGCCAAGAGTATTTGCATCCGGAAGCTCATTTGCATCCGGAAGTAAAACTAAGTTCTGCGCATAATTGTTAGTCCAACAGAGTAGTATATATAATCAAGTGCAGCAAGAACCATACATGCTATCGGAAGCGTTTTTGCTATGGAAAGCAATCTTACTTAGATCTATGTTATTGACTTTCGCTGAGGGATGTATACTTTATCCATGAGCGTCAGTCATTTTAACTCTAAGACTTCCGGTAGTGATTTTGCATCCGGTTGTATTCTAACTTAGGATTTGATTTTAATCTAATTCTTCCTAAGTGACTTAGTGTCTTACTTGCTTCCGCTATGGGATGTGCATTCTATCCGCAAGCGCTAGTTCTAATCCATCCGGAAGTAATCCTGCATCCGGTTGTGTTCTAACTTAGGATTTGATTTTAATCTAATTCTTCCTAAGTGATCAACTAGTTCTTTCATATTTTAGTCTTCATCAAAACTTAAGATTCTAACAAAACCATCTTTATAAACCTTAAGAGAAATTATACATTTAGCATTTAGCCTTAATGTAATGTACCTGATACCAAATTGTAATGTACCTCCTACTAATATAATATTAACCTTAACCTAACTCAACTGCTAATCAAAACAATCCAAACAATGGAGTCTACCCATGTTAGCAAAAGATTCACCTAACATGGTTAGCAAAAGAATTTCTCTATTAATAAGAGATTACATATCTAACTATGTTAGAAAAGAGAATCTTCTAACATAGTTAGCAAAAGAACCATCATCACCTAACAAATCACACATTCAATGCAATAACCTAAATCTAACCATGTTAGAAAAGAATCACCTAACATGGTTAGAAAAGGAACTAACCAAACTACACAAAAATAAACCATATTAGAGCGGGGCCCATCTAATATGATTATACACACAGGAAAACATAAAACCACTCAATACATCATCCATCTACCACATCAACATGTTAGGAAATCGAGTTTCCTATTTACCATCCATCCAAGTTCTCGTCACCTGGAAACAGAACATACACCAACCAAAATTGACATATTAGTCAAGGTAGTTCCTGAACTATCACAGTAGCAGGAACAATATCGCATACCATCCACAACTTTACATTAAGTCACAGTACAAGTAATACAGTTCACATATAATAAAGTTCACTCAAAATAACATTCATATGTGCAGAAGCTGGTGCAGCCTAGTGAAATGGCCATATATGTCCCTAAAAAGGTCACCTCTGGCCTACTTACTATATCAGTTTGGGTCGGACGGCCCCTTCCCCTTCCTCTGCGCCTCCCCCTGGGCATGATCACCTGTAAAAAAATAAAGGGAATGGGGTGAGACAAAACAATGTCTCAGTAATCACTACTTAACTCACTGTGACACTCAGAAGTGGGGTAGTGGAGTGTCTACAGGGTACCACAGTTCAAAACCTGCATACAACACATAATATTTACGAATATATATACAGAACAGATACATCCATCTCTCAATAGACAAAAATAAACGTGTGTGACACTGTGCCCGGTCTACAATCCGAAAAGCATAACAAGGGACCACTCTAATCAATGTGAAAATCCCTGGTTCCTTTACAATCCGAGGAACCTGTACAATTAACCTATCGATTTGCGCAAATCGATAGGTTACATCGGCCGACGGTACTAATAGTCAGTGTCATGCAACATACAAAAGATTTATATATATATAAATATATAAAGTACAGTTCAGTTGAAAGGTACCCTATAGCCCACGTTTAAATATAACATAATCTGAACTCATTTTATTTATATATATAAGTAGAAGAGGATGTTAGAAAATCCTCAACTACCATCACCCTCAGCATCACAGTCAGTTAAGCGTGATTACCTGCTAAACTTCACTGCAGCAGATATACACAGATAAACAGTTGCCCTCAAACTCCGACTGAAAGACCACCGTCTACAATAATACCACCAACAACAAGGAGGGTAAGACACTTTACAAGTGACTTTACTCAACCTTTTAAATAACTTTCATTAACAATAAAAATATAAAAAAATGCTTCAATATCAAAACCACATCCATATCCTTTCCTCCTCCAACTTCCCTTTACCAAACCTTTACAATACCAACACTTTCAACCTTCATCATCTCTTGAAGAATTTATAACATTGCCCACCATAACCAAACCATCCTTTAAAACACCTAAATCACTTTCAATCAATACTTTAACTATCCAACTTCCTTTCAAACCCCAATCTAGCCAACAATAGCACTCCAACATCAATAAACAACCTTTAATCTACCAAAACCACTTCATATCAACACTTTAACTATCAAATTTTCTCCCAAATACCATTCTAGCCAACACTCACATTCCATCAACAATAAACAACCTTAACTAGCACTACATAATCACCAATTTAGTCCAAAGCCTCCTCCTTTAGCTAACCCTCACTTAAAGAGCCAAAACAAATAGCCAAATAAAATCTAAACTCAAATTCCAACTTTAATGAGCTTAAATACTTCCCAAATATCTTTAATTTATCACTTATTCTTGCACAAATCCTTGGTTAAAGCTTCAATAATTAACTCATGTCCAAACCTTAACTCAAAAGAGGCAACTTTAATCAAAAATTAACATCACAAAGTGGTAAGAAAGCTTACGGAGTTCAAAAATGAGGAAGAAAGGAGCTTACCACCGTCGGCCGCCGCGGAAGTCGCCGGAAAACGTCCCCAGATCGCCGGCCGAACTGAAAGGGAGGAGGAGCTTAGGAAAAGATGATATGAAGTTGAAGAAGGAAGGACAACATGAAAAATCCACCCTTTTTTACCTCAAATTCCGACCTCGCCGGAAAATATGGCTGCCGCCGCCGTATAACCCGCCGGAGAGGGAAAAGAAAACAAAAATTTCTTACACACACAGATCGGCCGCGTGCTTCACTGATCTATGGAGAAGAGAGAAAGAGAAACCGAAATAAGGAAGCTTTTTGGGGAAGGAATGGCCAAAAGGTGAAGTGTGAGGAAGAGAAAAATGAAGAAAATGGTGAAAGGGGGGGTGTCCGACGCGATTTGAAGAAGGGAGGGGGAGTTGTCGGTTTTGTTGATAAGGAAGGAGGGAGGGTGCGTTTGGTTGGGGAGAAATAAGGGTGGTTTTTGATAATTAAAGCCTAAACTTGTCATAGTGTACTCTTTTTGATTTAAAACCACTTAAACCAGCCTCCAATCTTCTTAACCTTCAAAATATTTTTAGCTTTACCATTCCCTCATATTTCAAACTCTTCATTTCTTAATTAATTATATGCACATTAATTACTCAATATTTCCAAAATATTCCCAAAAATCACCAAAAATTCCTAAAAATTCCCAAAATTCCTAATTTCTCCATTTATCATTTCCCAAAACACTCTTTAATCCTGTATTAAATTTTCAGGATGTTACAATTCTCCCCACCTTTTAGGAATTTTGCCCTCAAAATTCACTACCATCACATCTTTACCAAATGAAAACAATAGAGAAATGAGGTAAAATTTACCTAGGAATAGCTGTGGGTACTTCTCACGCATCCGTTCCTCAGCTTCCCAAGTCGCATCTCCTGGAGTCATACCTCTCCAGAAAACCTTCACAAGGCGAATGGTTTTATTTCTCAATTGCTTATCCTTGACATCCAAAATTCTTTCAGGCTCCACTTGATAAGTCAAATTGTCCTCCAACTCTACTTCTTTAGGCTCAATATCATGAGAAGGATCAGGGTGATATTTCTTCAACTATGACACATGAAACACATCGTGTAGTCTCGATAGCTGTGGCGGAAGAGCTATCCGATAAGAAACCTCACTGATCTTCTCAATCACATCGAAAGGACCCATATATCGAGGGGACAACTTCTTAGCCCGAATTGATCTGCCAACACCTATCATCGGTGAAACTTTCAAAAACACATGATCACCCTCTTCAAACTCTAGCGGTCGTCGTCGCTCATCTGCATAACTTTTCTGTCTACTCTGAGACGTCAACAATTTCTCCCGAATCATCTCAATCTTCTGAGTCGTCTCATCCACAATATCCGGGCCAATAACAGCCCTTTCACTCACTTTCGTCCAACAGATTGGCGATCGACACTTTCTACCATGCAAAGCCTCATAAGGAGCCATACCAATACTCGACTGGTAACTATTGTTATAAGCAAATTCTGCTAGTGGAAGATGCTTATCCCAACTACCAGGCAACTCAATAGCACATGCCCGCAACATATCCTCAAGGATTTGATTAACCCTCTCAGTCTGACCATCTGTGTGCGGGTGATACGCAGTACTGAACTTAAGCTTACTGCCTAAAGTAGCCTGTAATGACGTCCAATAGCTGGATCTATACCGCAGATCTCTATCTGAAATAATACTCTTTGGTACCCCATGCAAACGCACAATCTCATCAACATATAACTGAGCCAACTTTTCCAATGGACTAGAAATCTGAACAGGCAAAAAGTGTGCTGACTTAGTCAACCGATCCACAATCACCCAAATAGAATTATGACCTGACTGAGTACGCGGTAACCCCACAATGAAATCCATAGATATATCATCCCACTTCCACTGAGGCACCTCAATACTCTGCAGCAATCCGCCAGGCTTTTGGTGCTGAATCTTGACTTTCTGGCAAGTCAAGCACTTAAGTACAAACTGTGTCACATCCTTCTTCATCCCTGGCCACCAAAACCCTCGCTTCAGATCATTATACATCTTAGTGATTCCCAGATGCATGGCATATTTACTCCTGTGAGCCTCTTCCAAAATAGTCTGCTTTAACTGACCACAATCAGGAACACAAATACGATGCTTAAACCGTAGAATCCCATGCCCATCAATCTCAAAATCTAAGACTGAACCATCCTCCAATTCCTTTTGAATCTTACTCAACTTGTCATCTTTCTCCTGTGATACCCGCAAATCTTTATACAAGTCGAAATTAACTACTACAGCTCTCAAAATGGCCTGCTCTACCCCAGGAACAACTCGCATATCACGTAAAGTTTCCAACCAAGTCTGTTCTTCAAGACTCATTGCAAAGACATGAGCTGATTTCCTACTTAAAGCGTCAGCAACCACATTGGCTTTCCCAGGGTGATACTTGATTTCAAACTTATAATCACTTAGCAACTCCATCCAACGACGTTGCCTACCGTTCAACTCTTTCTGATCCATCAAATACTTGAGACTTTTATGATCACTGAACACTTCAAACTGAGCCCCAAAAAGATAATGGCGCCAGATTTTCAAGGCAAACACCACTGCACACAACTCCAAATCATGAGTTGGGTAGTTCACTTCATGTGGTCTCAACTGTCTCGAGGCATAAGCTATCACTTTGCTATTCTGCATCAGCACACAACCCAAACCCATCAATGACGCATCAGTATACACCTCAAACGGTTGAGACGAATCTGGCAAAACCAACACTGGAGCGGTAGTCAAAAGAGTCTTTAACTCCTGAAATGCTGCTTCACACTGCTCCGTCCATACAAAAGGGCGATCTTTCTTGGTCAAATTTGTCAAAGGACGGGCAATCTGGGAAAAACCACGAATAAATCTCCGATAATAACCAGCTAATCCTACAAAACTCCGTACTTCAGTTACTGATTTCGGAGATTCCCACTGCAATACCGCCTCAACTTTACTGGGATCCACCGCAACACCTTCAGAAGAAACCACATGCCCCAAAAACTTTACTTCGTTCAGCCAAAATTCACACTTAGACAGCTTAGCATAAAGCTGATGATCCCTCAGAACTCTCAAAGCAATGCCCAGATGCTCACGATGCTCTTCTTCGCTTTTAGAATAAATCAGAATATCATCAATGAACACTACAATGAATTTATCTAAATACGGCCTGAAAATTCTGTTCATATAATCCATGAACACAACAGGAGCATTGGTCAAACCAAAAGGCATCACCAATAACTCGTAATGACCAAACGGGTTCTAAAGGCTGTCTTGGGAACATCCTCTACCCGAACTCTCAACTGATGATATCCCGACCTCAAATATATCTTAGAAAATACGGAAGCCCCAACTAACTGATCCAACAAGTCATCTATCCTGGGCAACAGGTACTTATTCTTTATTGTGACTTTATTCAGCTGACGGTAGTCTATGCACAACCTCATGCTACCATCCTTTTTCTTAACAAACAAGACTGGAGCTCCCCACGGTGGCACACTAGGTCGAATAAAACCTTTTTCAAGCAATTCTTCAATCTGCTTCTTCAACTCAGCTAATTCCACTGGAGCCATCCTATATGGTGCCTTAGAAATCGGGCTAGCACCTGGTTCTAAATCAATGGTGAATTCCACTTCTCGCTCAGGTGGAAGACCCTGGATATCAGCAAAAACTTCAGAATAGTCCTTAACTACATCTATAGCGTCAATACAAATCTCGTCCTCAGATTTAATTGAAAAGAAAACAGCAAACACCTGACAACCCCTCCGCACACACTTCTCAGCTTTTGCGGCGGATAATAGCAAGGAACCACTGTAACCCTCAACAGACAAAGAATTTATTGCATATCTCACAGCCCGTTCCTTGCAAAGCAAAATGACATTATTGGCTATTAACCAATCCATGCCAATAATCACCTCTATTCCTTTAAGGGGTAAACACACAAGGTCAACCACAGAGTCTCGACCTTCATACTGAAGGTCCAAGCCTTTACATACTTGAGCAGTTATAAACACAGCTCCACTAGGGGTAGTTACTTTCAAATCATAAGATAATGCAGATAGAGTAAGGCCAAGTTTCAGAGCACAATCATAGGAAATAAAAGAATGTGTCGCACCAGAATCAAATAACACTTCAACACTATAACCTCGGATGGAAACCATACCTTGAATCACATTAGGAGACGATGTGGCCTCCTCTCTTGTGGTAACATACACACGTCCAGGAGCCATAGGGCGACTGCTATGACTTGCCTGACCTTGCTGCCCCATCCTAGGGCAAAACTTGTAAGTATGGCCCAACTCATTACAGTGATAACACCTCCAACACTCACCCAAATGAAACCTCCCACATCTATCACAAGGACCTCTCACACTAGATGCTGAGGCAGCTGACTCCTGATAAGACCCCTGACTAGCACCTGCTAGACCTCTACCACTAAAAGATTGGGTCCTGCCACCCCTGAACTGACTTCTCTGCCCAGATCTTCCCTATTGTCTGCGAAAACTACCTCTCTGGTTATACCCCTGCGTATGACCTTGGCCTTGAGATCTTCTCCCAGAACTCCCAGAAGTACTCGTACCAGCACTGTGACTCTTAGATATACCTCCTGAAGGCCCTAAGTAGCCAGTGTCATGCAACATACAAAAGATTTATATATATATAAATATATAAAGTACAGTTCAGTTGAAAGGTACCCTATAGCCCACGTTTAAATATAACATAATCTGAACTCATTTTATTTATATATATAAGTAGAAGAGGATGTTAGAAAATCCTCAACTACCATCACCCTCAGCATCACAGTCAGTTAAGCGTGATTACCTGCTAAACTTCAGTGCAGCAGATATACACAGATAAACAGTTGCCCTCAAACTCCGACTGAAAGACCACCGTCTACAATAATACCACCAACAACAAGAAGGGTAAGACACTTTACAAGTGACTTTACTCAACCTTTTAAATAACTTTCATTAACAATAAAAATATAAAAAAATGCTTCAATATCAAAACCACATCCATATCCTTTCCTCCTTCAACTTCCCTTTACCAAACCTTTACAATATCAACACTTTCAACCTTCATCATCTCTTGAAGAATTTATAACATTGCCCACCATAACCAAACCATCCTTTAAAACACCTAAATCACTTTCAATCAATACTTTAACTATCCAACTTCCTTTCAAACCCCAATCTAGGCAACAATAGCACTCCAACACAATAAACAACCTTTAATCTACCAAAACCACTTCATATCAACACTTTAACTATCAAATTTTCTCCCAAATACCATTCTAGCCAACACTCACATTCCATCAACAATAAACAACCTTAACTAGCACTACATAATCACCAATTTAGTCCAAAGCCTCCTCCTTTAGCTAACCCTCACTTAAAGAGCCAAAACAAATAGCCAAATAAAATCTAAACTCAAATTCCAACTTTAATGAGCTTAAATACTTCCCAAATATCTTTAATTTATCACTTATTCTTGCACAAATCCTTGGTTAAAGCTTCAATAATTAACTCATGTCCAAACCCTAACTCAAAAGAGGCAACTTTAATCAAAAATTAACATCACAAAGTGGTAAGAAAGCTTATGGAGTTCAAAAATGAGGAAGAAAGGAGCTTACCACCGTCGGCCGCCGCGGAAGTCGCCGGAAAACGTCCCCAGATCGCTGGCCGAACTGAAAGGGAGGAGGAGCTTAGGAAAAGATGATATGAAGTTGAAGAAGGAAGGACAACATGAAAAATCCACCCGTTTTTACCTCAAATTCCGACCTCGCCGGAAAATATGGTTGCCGCCGCCATATAACTCGCCGGAGAGGGAAAAGAAAACAAAAATTTCTTACACACACAGATCGGCCGCGTGCTTCACTGATCTATGGAGAAGAGAGAGAGAGAGAAACTGAAATAAGGAAGCTTTTTGGGGAAGGAATGGCCAAAAGGTGAAGTGTGAGGAAGAGAAAAATGAAGAAAATGGTGAAAGGGGGGGGGGTGTCCGACGCGATTTGAAGAAGGGAGGGGGAGTTGTCGGTTTTGTTGATAAGGAAGGAGGGAGGGTGCGTTTGGTTGGGGAGAAATAAGGGTGGTTTTTGATAATTAAAGTCTAAACTTGCCATAGTGTACTCTTTTTGATTTAAAACCACTTAAACCAGCCTCCAATCTTCTTAACCTTCAAAATATTTTTAGCTTTACCATTCCCTCATATTTCAAACTCTTCATTTCTTAATTAATTATATGCACATTAATTACTCAATATTTCCAAAATATTCCCAAAAATCACCAAAAATTCCTAAAAATTCCTAATTTCTCCATTTATCATTTCCCAAAACACTCTTTAATCCTGTATTAAATTTTCAGGATGTTACACTTAACAATTCAGATTACTCAATCAAGTCAAATTATCAAAGAGCATTATATTTTCCTCTACCAAACAAAAACTACTTAATTCAGCAAGAGTTTTCCATTTCTTCTTTTAAACATTCAGCCACTATCCATAACATCAAAAATTCCCAACGACACTTGCAACATCAAGCAATTATAATTTCCCCCAATCCCATTCAGTTTCTAATAGTAAAATGTGCAGAAAATATAAATCATACATGCAACAATCTAACAACTTCAGCAAATATCAGACAAAATTTGCACACACAAATGGTACTTATTCATGAATCTAACAACACAGCACTCTAAGATTTTTAAACAAGTAGCATACCACCACCAACGTCTAAAACAGAAATCGTGAATCATCCTTCAATCAACTCAGCCCATGGGAAACAAATCAAATCAAACATCCATGAAGTAAACATGCATGCTGAAATCTGTTTAATAACCAAGTGAATTAAAAACTAAACTTCAATTAAATGAATCTAGTTAATCTAAACCAAGTAGCAATCAAAAATAGCTTCAAACACCATAAGTTCAGCATACAACTTTGAATGCATCAACAATTTCTTATATAGGCAGCATAAATAATCATTTCTAAACATATAGGCCATAGAACCGATTGGACATCACACTGAGGAGACATTAAATCTGTCAAAACAGCAGAAATAAATACCATCACAAGCCCAAGTAAACAAACACCAAAAACACAAAGTTTCAGCCAAAATAAAGCAGTAGCAACTTTCAACAAACAGTTACAACTTCACAGAAATTTGACTCAAGCTGCATAAATTCTATACTCTTTCCCTTAAATGACCTGAATCATAATATAAAACCTTCCAGATCAAAACAAATCAGATTGAACATGAAAGAAGAGAAACAATCACAAACAATCCAACTAGAGTTTTCCATTTGATGATTATTAAACTTAAAAATCCCAAACCAGAATCGATCTCGCTCAAAACTCACTCAACATAGCAGAAAAGAAAACAAAATGGAAAGATTTTAGCTACCTAAGCTCAATGTCGCCGGATTCCACCATGACCCGCCGTGAAACTCGCCGGAAAAACGACCACTGTAGAGATATGCCGAAAAGCGAACCCAAAAAGGAAGGAAAAGTGAGAAATCACTTTGTAAAGGAGAATAGCTCGAGAAAATACAAGAAAGGTCGAAGCTTTACCTCTCCCTACCATAGGTCGTTGCTGGCTCGCCGAAAAAACTCACCGGAAAGCACTCAAAACAATCGGCCAACCTTACATCAACTACCTTTTGTTCTCTCTCTCACTCGCGAGCTTGGGTGAGGAATAAGAGAGAAAGAAGACGAAGGAAGCCACAACAGCTTCCTTCTCCGTCGTCGCTGTCGACGGCAGCGGCGCCGGCCTCCTTGGTGGCTGGCGAGAATGGGAAGGGGAAGAAGAAGAGCTCATGTTTTTGGAATAGAGAGAATGGAGTGTTGGGTGTGAAGTGGGTTGAAGTAGAGAGAGTGGTAAGAAGATGATGATCAATGGAGATGGTGATTTTTTTGAGAGGAGGGGGCGGCCACATATGAGTGAAAGGGAGGAGTGAAAAGTTAGGGTTTACCAAATGACCATTTTGCCCTTATGCCTTTATTTATTTACTTATTCAATTTAAATCTCTACTACTTTTCTTTAATCTTTAGAGAAAATAGGCATATTATTTTCTTAAAATTATATTTATCTTCTTTTACTTATCCAAAAGGCCTTTTTAATTTAATAATGATATCATAATATCTTAATTAATTCTTCATTATCTCTGATTTAAAAATTGGGATGTTACACTTTTCCCCTATGGTGAAGATGGTTATAGAAATAATATCATGCATCATGAAAAAACATTGATAACAACCAAGTCAAAGGAAAGGGTTAGCATGCATGAATTTATTAGTTACAAGCTAATATTTAGGCAAATTGAAATATCACCTCTACTGCATGTCTGACAAATCCTTGGATTTGCATGGTTTTATTTGCTAAATTTGAGACAATTAAGATAATAGAGATGTAATTTCTATCCAATTGTGCTTAATTAATATCTAAGATTCTTATGTGGAATGACTCTCATTCTTAATATATTTGACAAATATATTGGTTATACTTGGGAAGTCTTTGATATTTTCATTATATTTGAAGGTAAAAGAGAAGGAAAAAGAAATATGGGCCACAAGAAGAGTAGGCTTTTGATTGATTAAAGCCCATGATTTGCTTGGGCTGAAGATAAAATAAGAAAAAAAAGGAAGTGGTGAGGCAGTAGCAGCACGTGTGAGAGAAAAGGAAATTGAATTTAAAAAGAAAGGGAGGAGGCTGTGTGCAGTGGCTGGGGGGCTGAGACACAGAAAAAAAAAGAAAAGAAAGAGAGAGGGCAGCGAACAGTGAAAGGAGAGGAAGGTGGAGGCACCCAAGTGTGGTGTTCCATTTCTTCCTCTTCCATACCAATTTTCTCTCTTTTGATCTTTATTTCCTCACCATTTTCCCCACAAATTCCTCTATTCATTCACTATGAGTGCTCAAAAATTAGAGTTTAGGGTTTCTAATCTCTTCTTTATGAGTGACTAAAACACCCTCCTTGCTCTTGGGAATGATTTGAAGATAGCTTGAGCTCATGGTCTTCAAAGGGGAGTTCTAATTCCTTTCCTTCCTCTTTATATTTTTGATTGTCTAGGTTTAGGTTTACCATCTATGTTTTGAGATTGGACTGGATTTGGTTGTTATTGAGTTTATTTAATTTTGGTTTGTAATGAGAGATTTTGACTCATCAATATACATGGTCATGTATATGTTCATCATGGTTTATTTGATATCATTCTATTTATTCATGGTATTGATAGATAGTTTGATTGAATTGAATTGTAATTGAACCTAATGCATTACAAAGCACTAATCACACTCTAGGGTAATTAATAATGTCTATTTGAATGGGTTCATGAGACTAGACATTATACTTACCGGTTGGTGAGGTTTGGTACTTTAGGAAACTTAGAGAAACTCAAAGTGAACCTATTAATTGCTTGAGTAACATTGGACTTCAATCCTTAGATTTTATTTTATTATGTGGGGTTCCAATAGTGAATTAAAATCATAGGATTAATTAAGTGGCGATTCGGGGTCCCGGTCGTAGGATTAATAGTTCCTTACAAGTAATAGGTCCACAAGCACTAAAGAGCTTAACAATGCCTAATTGGATGAGGTTTCAACATTTAGGTATTGGACTCATGGGTCCATGGGGTTTGGAAAATTAGGAAATTCGTGCATTAAACTCCCCAAAAATATTTAGAAAGCTATGTGATAGCCATTGAAAATCAATTTCAAGAGCACTTCACTTCCATCACACCTTTTATTAAAAATACCAAAAATATTTATTTGTGTTTCACCCATCATTTACTCTTTAAAAAATCAACAAAATATATTTTCTTTACTCAAATTCATCTTGCATTGCATTTAGTTTACTAGGATAGTTGAATTAAACAAGGCTCCTTGAGAACAATACCCGGGGTAACTTTCGCTTACCTTGAGGTCCTAAAATTTCTTTAAGGACTAGGCCTAAGGCACACTACACCAACCGCTAAATCGGTGCCCTTCAATGTAGCTAAGTTGCTTCAACAATTTATTGTTGACAGTTATACTATGATTGAGTCACAAAGACTACTATGGATTCATGTGAATCAGAAAGAATTGAGGGTTGATCTTTACTAAGGATTGATGCTTTAATAAATGGTGAAACAAATGCATCAACCATAGGAAAACAAGTTGTTTTGCCCTCTTCATTTACAGATGGTGCAAGCTACATGATGGTCAATTATTAAAATACAGTGACAATTGCCAAACAGTTGGTTATTTTGATTTGTTTATTACATTCACTTGCAACCCAATATGGCCATGATAATTAGGATTTTTTATAAACTAAATGTGGATCCATGTGATTGCCCATAGATGTTATCCCACATGTTCTTCTTGAAACTAGGCAACTTGATGAAAGTGTTGAGAGTCGGAAAGCTCTTTAGAAAACTTTGTGAAGTCAATTTGTATTGTATTATTTGAAGTATTCTATCTTATGTCTTTAACTATATTCTTAACAAACATTTACTATTGCAATTGGATGTTCACTCTGTTTTTGTCCATTTTTCAGAGGTATACACTACAGAGTTCCAGAAGAGGGGCCTCCCCCATGCACATATTCTCTTGTGGCTTGATCAAGTTCATCAGATAAATAAACCAGCGAAGATTGACAACACCATTTCAATATAAGTTAGTTCGCAAGTTCATGAATCACGGTCCATGCGACAACTCTTCTAATGTTGTTAGCATGAAAGATAAACAGTGCTCTAACTATTTTCCTAGGAAATTTGTGGATGTTACCTTTGATTTAAGATAATGGATATCCTACACATAAATGTCGGAATGATGGGAGACAATTGAGGTGAGAATAGTTGAATTGGACAACCGATTTGTTGTTCCATATAATGCTGCCCTACTGAAGATGATTACTGCTCAAGTCAAGTGCAACTGGTCAAGTACAGTAGTTCTAAGGTTGTTTGACAAGAACAACGATGAATCACATGAAGATAAATGTGATGAACCAAGATGAATGATGTGGTTTAAGAATGCTTAGGAAATTATTTAATCCATGATGTTAAGGGAATGTAGTGTTCTAGCTCATACTTTATTCTGGTAATGCATTAAATTAGTGAGTGTGAGTAAGAGACAAATTTTTAAACTATGGATAGCTCTAGACTTGCTTTTGGATGATTTTGTGACTTCGTAGGACTTTGAAGTTTTTCTGAAGGAATGTTGTGGTTTGGGAGGAAAGAGAATGATTCTTTTATATGTATATATATTTAGGAGGTAGTAGTGATTATTTATTTGGGAAAATTAATTTGTAGTCTCTCACAATGTACTTATTAGAAGAAAAGTCCCATAAACTCCACTATTAAAGTAGGGTCCCTAGGGACCATACTTTAATATACTTCAAATACAAAAAGACCAGATTGCCCCTTCTTCCCTGCCCATGAACTTGTTATACATGCAAATGACTTTATCATTCCTGCCCATGACCTCGTCAATGTTTGCTCATTAACTTGCCACAGGGTGGGCCATGACCTTCTTCCCTACCCATAAACTTGTTATACGCGTGCATAACCTTGTCATTCCTGCCCATGACCTTGTTAATGCTTGCCCATTAACTTGTAACAGAGTGAGTCATGACCTTATTAGAGGTGCCTATGATCTTGTTATACGTGCACATGACCTCGTCATTCCCTGCCCATGACCTTGTCACAAACTCACAGGGAGGGGCAATCTATTTTTTTTTGTATTTGAAGTATATTAAAGTAAGGTCTCTAGGGACCCTACTTTAATATGTGGAGTTTATGAAACTTTTCTACTATTAAGTCCCTTTTGAGGGACTCCAAATTAATTTCCCAATTAATTTTGGGTGCAAGCACAAACGTAGGAATTCATTTTATTTATTGAATAAATAATAATAATAAAAGGTAGTCACACATGAAATATGGTAAATTGATGTTATTGAATTAGCATTCTAATTGGTATAGTTATGAAGATAAAATGATATTGAGAAATTTGATGAATTAAAAGAGTAGGAATACTAATGCGAAAATAATAATAATAATAATAACACAAATATTTATAACAAATAAGTTAAAAATAGGAAGGGTATAGGTAAGTTAGTAAGGCTGAGAGTGATAGCTAGGAATTAATTGTTAATTGTTTTCTTGCATTGATTAGTGATTGCTTGTGACATGTAATATATGTATTATCAGAGTGTGTGGAGTTGCCACGAGTGTAGGCTACACTATTTTGGAATTGGTGCGAAATTACCAGGTAACTACTCTATTTGCATGCATGTGTGTATATTAGTAAGCATATATGTTAGTTGATAAATTTATGATGATTATTATATTAACCTCTACTTTCCATCTTTACCCCCTTACACTTAGGGCTCGTTTGATTAGACAGAAAGTTTATAATGGAAATGGAATTAGAAATGAGTGTAATTGGTAAAAGGATGTAAAGTAGAGGTAATAATGGGAAATAAAGTTTGTGGACCCCAGGAAAAGTGAGCTGGAGGGAGAAAACTTGTGGGTTCAGGAATATATGTAAATTACCATATTACCTTTGAAATGCAATTAAATTAATTTCACTTTACTTTTCCATTGGAAACTTTCCAGTGATGCAAACGAACCCTAATTTCCATTTCTATTTCAATAATCCACTTTCTGACCAACCAAACTCGCCCAATGATCATTTTAAAGGACATTTAATTTTAACCTAACAGTCAAATAACCAACTTCAACTTGTGTGTGTAAAACAAATTCATAATGTAGCCTTAACAATTGTGCTAAAAAATGTAGCTCTTAACAAAGTATTGTGGAATATGAGGGGGGAAGTCTGGTGGGCTATATAAAAGAGATATTGATACCCCATTGCGGTACGTTGACACGCAAAGGTCTAAAATCATGTACTTCTATATCTTTAAAACACCTCGCGACCCAGGTTTATTTAAGAGATATTAAAACGCCTCACTCTCACATATTTGTGGTGAATTTGTGAATGTTGGTGCACACCGGTTAATATAATTATGTCATTCTGAAATGATGTTCCCTGCCCATACAGTAGGGACAACTTCAACTTGTGTGTAAAACAAATTCGTAACGTAGTCCTTAACAATTGTGCTAAAAAAATGTAGCCCTTAACAAAGTATTATGGAATATGAGGGGGGGAGGAAAGTCTGGTGGGCTATATAAAAGAGATATTAATACCCCATTACGGTACGTTGACACGCAGAGGTCTAAACCATGTACTCCTATATCATTAAGACACCCTCGAAGCGGATTTGTTGAAGATATATTAAAACGCCCCGCTCTCACATATTTGTGGTGAATTTGTGAATTGTTGGTGCACACAGGTTAATATAATTATGTCATTCCGAAATGACGTTCCCTACCCGTACAGCAGGGACAACTTCAACTTGTCTGTGTAAAACAAATTCGTAACGTAGCCCTTAACAATTGTGCTAAAAATATGTAGCCCTTAACAAAGTATTATGGAATATGAGGGGGGGAGGAAAGTCTGGTGGACTATATAAAAGAAATATTTAATACCCAATTGCGGTACGTTGACTCGCAAAGGTCTGAAATCATGTACTCCTATATCATTGAAACACCCCGCGACGCTGGTGTGTTGAAAAGATATCAAAACACCCCGCTCTCGCATATTTGTGGTGAATTTGTGAATTGTTGGTGCACACCGGTTAATATAATTATGTCATTCCGAAATGATGTTCCCTGCCAGTACAGCAGGGACAACTTCAACTAGTGTGTGTAAAACAAATTCGTAACGTAGCCCTTAACAATTGTGCTAAAAAAATGTAATCCTTAACAAAGTATTATGGAATATGAGGGCGGGAAGGAAAGTCTGGTGGGCTATATAAAAGATATATTAATACCCCATTGCGGTACGTTGACACGCAGAGGTCTGAAATCATGTACTCCCATATCATTAAAACACCCCGCGACGCGGGTTTGTTTAAGAGATATTAAAACGCCCGCTCTCGCATATTTGTGATGAATTTGTGAATTGTTGGTGCACACCGGTTAATATAATTATGTCATTCCGAAATGACGTTCCCTACTCGTACAGTAGGGACAACTTCAACTTGTGTGTGTAAAACAAATTCGTAACGTAGCCCTTAACAAAGTATTATGGAATTTGAGGGGGGTGGAAGGAAAGTCTGGTGGGCTATAGAAAAGAGATATTAATATCTCATTGCGGTACGTTGGCATGAACAGGTTTGAAATCATGTATCATTAATAATGGCTTTTATCACCAAATCTTCATGACATGGTTTGGTTTAGTTAAATAAGTGGTTAAAAGAAAAGTAACTAAGTCTCCCTAGTACAGTATGAAATGAATTATACTTTTTAAGACTGAGTGTTTCTCTTACTTGAGATTTGTTATGCGTTATTTCTTGCATTACATATACGTTAAACACATGTTTTTTGGGGATTTATTGATTTGTCTATACTGAATGGTATATAGAAAAATTTAGCTTATCTTGAATAGTTATCTATAGTTTGTAAAGGAAATTTTGACATATTTAGAGTAACGAAGGCTATAGTTGGGTTTTTATTTGAGAATTTAAGAGTTGTTGGAATCTCTTGATTCAAATTTATAAGTGTATATGAAAAAGTATTGTGAAATATAAGTTGTTTGATTTAGATTGAGCTGGGATCAATTGAGATTTCGAGGATTTGAGCATCCATTGCAGGTCATATATTGATAGAGAATGAATGAGTTAGATAGTATAACTGAGTTTGAGATGAGATCTTCAGTTTGAGAAATATGGTTAATAGAAGTTGAGTGACTTAGGGTTGATTGAGTGACTTAAATTGGTATGGATAGTAGGGGTTAATGAATGCTTAATTTGATAGTCGTATATATATTTTGAACGATATTAAGAATGGAATATTTTTTTTATGTATAGTTGAAGTTAATTTTAAAATTAGAGTTTGTTTACTCATGAGAGATCAGAGAAATCTAGAAACAAATGAACACAATGACTATGGTACGCAATGATAATGACCAAATAGGAAGTGATGTGTGAGAAAAGGCGGACAATGTCTTTAACCACCGGATATTAATACAGAAAGTGAAACTCCAGTTACCACTAACAGTTGAACCAATATAAACTATAAACTATAAACTAATAAACTAATGAAAGAAAAAAATAGAGGTACAGTGTGGAACATACCTCACCAATGACACAAAAAATTAAAGGGCATATTAGAATTAACATATGAAATGTGCAATATAAAATGTGATCAATGTAACTTACGTTCCACAAAATATCTTATTGATCATATAATTTGTTTTCTTTCATTTAGCAGACTATGTAATTATTAGGTGCTGTGACGGAAATTTTTTTGATCAGGGTGCTGTGACGGAAATTCAAATTAAGGAGATGTGGTAACATGTTTGAATACAAAAAAGACTAATAAAACAAGTATGGAATAATAGGCTCAATTAATATTTTCGGTGATAAAATTTAAACACCAACTCCTATAGAAATTTGGGTAATCTATTACATTTATTGTGTATAGTGTTTGCTGTATATAATTGCTTAAAGAAAGAATTTAAAATATTTCAAAGAGGAAGACCATTAAAATGTTAATGTCATCTTTAAATGAGTTTTTCAGAAATAAATATGAATGGGAGCGTTTGCAGTCAAGTGGAGCAAAAGTAGAAGTAAAAGTTGTAAAATTCACAAGAAACATGAAATATTTACAGCATAAGTTGGTGTAGCTGCGGTTGCAACAAATAGGAGTTCGTAGGATATACATTAGTTCTAATAAAGTCATGTGGGCAATACCAAGCTAGAGATAAGCTCCACAGAAAATAAAACCAGACCAACAATGTTCAACACCAAGTATGTACACCCAAAATAATTTCCATTTAAGTTAACTCATGCAAATGTTCTCATAAGCTGCTCCTTATACTGCTAAACCTGAACTATTGGTGGATCAATATCCAGAGTGGTGGCATTAGAGTATGAAATCACTGCAGGAATTTTCTGAACTTCACCATGCAAGACAAGCACATAACGAAGTTGCACAAAAACAATATCAGAGTTTTGCAAAGCAGTGGCCACATATTTTTGGATATACTCAGCAAATTCACCTCGCATGAAACATTTTATCTTGTCTTCTTGCCTGCAAAGACAAACACATAAGTCAAGGAAGAATTATTAGGCTGGAGCATTCTACCTTCGTGTCAAATAGAGCAGCAACAAATTAAACAATTTGAAGTCTGCTGGAAAGACTAAAACACTAACCATCCAACCCTATTTGCAAATGATTATATGTCCATGCTGAATTATTTATCAAAATAACCTTTTCTAACCGAAGGCACAACCTCAGAACAATGAGTAACAAACCCAGCCAAATCTGTTTTAAAATGTTAGAACAAAAGTTCCAAATGTTTAGAAGACCGAATGGGTAAAGGGAGGCAATTATAAGTTTTCTAGGACATTAAAACACCTTAACATGAATAGTAGATTAGTATGTCATGATTAAAATGTCAAGGAATATCAATTATTTTGCAATATATAGACAAAGAACACACTTATTAATTTTGGTTCAAGTGCTGTGACGAGAAAATAACAAAAAGGTAATAACAAATATCTGAAAAACATAAAACTAAACACTATGCAAGTAAGTGAAAAATGGCACGACGCATTCACTTAAATGGAAGGGACAAATCATGCAATATCTATAGTTATAAAAGTGTGATTTATGATGACAATTGGGCCACACACAAAGGTACACATGGGTTAACATGAAACAAATATACTTAGACAGAACAATAATGTATCAAAGGCAATTAGTCTTGGTGATGTGTATGGGGCCACACAGAGATGCGTGCAGGCATTTATATCCATTGAAATGGTACCATGCTTTCTCATGGAAAGTAAAATGAGACTTTAACCCACAATATATAATTCATTTTGTATCTCACCAAAAAAGTCAGTACGAGGAGCGGTTTTCCAGCTGACATGGTAGTTGGAGTATAAAGGACGTCTAATGGGGGAAAAAGCCTCATCTTTCATCTCCACTGTTGTATCTCTCAGGGATGCAAGGTGGTAATTCTGGTGTATGCCAAGTCCTCCACCACGAACAGCCAATCCAGTAATCTCGAAGACGGATCCAGGAACAAGCATCCAAGGGTATCGATTTTGCATCACAATGTCACCAACCTACCTGCCATACGCGCACCCTACCCAAACAGATTACCAATAAAAAAACGGGAAACAAAGCTTTAGGTTTCTTGGAAAAAAAAGTTAGAGCAGAGATTGGATGAAAATTTATGCGGAAAACTCACCACTTTATCGTAGAAAATCACATCGTAGGCGGGAAAATGTTTGCGTCTAGAGGAACCATCCAGAGCAGGCTCAAAAGCTTCCCTCCCAAAATATGCATCAACTTGAACTGTGATGCTTAAGTCATTCCAGCAAGGTGAAATGTCTCTGAAGAACACTTCGTCGACCAAATCCACGCTAAGGAAAAAGGAAACATGAAAAAGCGACACACCAAAGGATCAAGATATCACAAGACAACAATGAACACACCCTGAAAAAAAAACAGAAGTAACGCATTTATATTATCGCAGAAAGAGGCTAAAAACCCACACCTAGTAGCTACAACTGAACTGATGGGTGGAAGTCTGATAGATCGGAGCACCATGACAACACGGAGAAAATAAAATGAAAGAGAGATCAGAGACATCTAGAAACAAATGACACAATGACTATGGTACACAATGATAAAAACCAAATAGGAAGTGATGTGTGAGAAAAGGCGGACAATGTCTTTAACCACCAGATATTAATACAGAAAGTGAAACTCCAGTTACCACTAATAGTTGAACCAATATAAACTATAAACTAATAAACTAATGAAAGAAAAAAATAGAGGTACAACATGGAACATACCCCACCAATGACACTAAAACTTGACAGAAGTAATCAGATACATTCATTGAGTTGATTTCAGAAACAAATATGTGTGGGGCCCCCATATTAGCCAGCTCATAAAACCAAAAGCTTACACACAAAATTACACAAAACACGAACAAATATTGAAGAATCAATCAGCTAATGAACAGTGCAAGTCGGCTCAAAAGCTTAAACACGACATGAGTCAGCCGTTTTTCTATACTGGTTGGCAGAGAGAGAAATATAGGAACATTACAGTGGAGCGGAGTCGGCTAAAAAAATTGAGGGCGAAGGACCTTTATATTATAATACATCATGTACACTATCATTTACTAGAATGACTGTAACATTATGTTGGTCAGCCATTTTAGATATGTCTACTTAATTGGAATTTAGATGTTATGTTCTTTAACAAGCATTTCGATTTAAGAAAACTGAAATGGTGGTGAACCAGTTTGTATATCAATAAATGGACAGCCGAAGTCAGAATATAATATTTAGAATTCATACACATTGACAGTTACAGCCTAATTCTATAATTGTTTGGTTGGGCTTTGATCTAAAGCCCAAAATGTTATAAAACGTCTTTCTTCAATTTTATAGTCCTAAACTCTCAAAACTCCTTCCCATGTGAGCGTGAACAATATTATTGGTCTCTTCAGGGATGCTTCATAGACGACATAAAATGGAATGGCAAAAGTGATTTTTTTTAAAAAAAAAATGTCATAGTTTAAACGAAAAAACAAATCCACTGACATACATTGGGGTTATCTATAGTCAATGCACTTTTTTTTTTGTTAATCACCGCCCGGTTTAATCCGGAATCGATAAGTAGGAGTGTTACCCACATAGGTAAGGTTGTCTCATCTCCCAATGAGAGCGCTTCCTGGTATTCGAACACGTGTTCTTATCCTTATGGGGGTTGTAGCCCACTTATAAGCACAACCAACTATCCATTAGCAATGCTCACTTTTGTTCTTCCCCAAATTATCTTCCATTTTTTTCTTTACTTTTTTTATTTGCGGATTGTCCTTGAGCCTGAATCACACTGTCAATATTTTAAGAGTGTTAGGTGTAAAATAAATATTTAAAAAATACTGAAGGTTAATGAAATTAAAAGATGTAGTTGTTATTAAACTAGAAGGATCGCAAATTAACTCAAAATGTGTGCAAGAAAGTGTATAATATTTGAATTAGTTTTTTTATGAAACTTCAGTATTTCTTGTGATACCTGGATCATTCTTAATAGGTTTACATTTGTTTTTCGCCAGAATATGCTTAATAGCTTACTTGCTCCAGGCTAAAAAAGTTTATTTGCTACACTTTTGTGGCGTATGTCAAATCATATGTGTGTCTATATATGTAGCATTATTATTTGTAATCTCTTAACATAAGTTACGTTGACCTTTTTAATATGTTTAGTACTTTATATTTATATTATTTTTAATATGTTTATAAAATTTGAAAAATATGCTTTGAATTTTTTAACGTCATTAGTTTCATTTACCAAAATAGTAAATTACCAAAATCCAAAATATGATTATAAAATTAAATGCTGAGAAAATGGTTAGATTTCAACGTATAGAAATAATTAAACAAAAGAATTAAACATATTTTTCCTCAATTAACTATAGAATAACTACTTAAAATTTTGTTTTTTGATGAAAATTGTAACTATGCATTAATAACAACAAAAAATTTTGTTAAATGAAGCTAGCAGCGTCAAAAAACACTAAATTAAATTTTTAAACTTAAGGGATCAAAATGATTTCGATGAAAACACATGAAAGATAATATGTAAACAATCATTACAAGTTTATTTGGATCAAAAAATTTATGAGTTAAGCATACTAATTTCAAAATTTGTAAACGTAATTAACTACTTTTTTTAATTTTTTAATTTCAAAAAAATCAAATGGCCTTTTACTCATCCCATGAGAAAATACAAAAACAAATGTAAAACTCTTTAATTTAAAACATTCTATCTTATTAATTGGTTCCTTTTGCCAAAAGATTTTAATTGTTTGTTTGGTTGTGCTCTGAAAATTAAAGGGACATATTCAATTTTTGAGATCTTATTAAATTAATAGCAAAACCTTTTCCCGCCCTTTCTCAAAAACGAAAAAATCTGAAGAGCCGTGTGTTGATGCACAATTTAGGGGAACTATAGAATATGAATGAATAATAACGGCTTCTTTATTGATAATAAGATTGAGTACAATAAACGGGGTCACCGGCAACGGTGGTTACAAACTAGGCGTTAATGCCTTGATCACAAAGACTAAATCCAGAATACAATGATAATCAGAGAGGGAGAATACAGAGAGAAAAGAGAGATAGAGAGAAGATGATCGCAGAGAATTGCTTGTGCCCTCTTGAATGAATTCGTGGCCTTCTTATAGTTGAAGCTTCGTCTTGGTGGTTGCGAAATTATAGGCGACCGTTACTGGTAAGGGACGTTGCACGTGCTCCGAAAAAGGTGGGCGACTACTCCGAAAAGGGTGGGCGACTAAGTCACTCCACTTCATAGTCGTTGGTAGTGTTGTTTCCGACGTCCTACAGGCGTCCATCTTGCTATTGGGCCTCTGCCAAGGCCCAGACCCATTATGACATAACGGTATATAACATTAAGTCCCCCACTTCTCAATGCTTACGTCAGCGTACATTAGGAAGTAGCGGTTTCTCCATTTTCAACGGCCCAGATGCTTGCAGACATTTTTCCTCTTTGTTCCCTCTCAAACGAACGGCCTGGATGGTTTCACTAAAGTAACACCGTAACTTAACGACGTCAAACAGTTTGCATATACTCCATTTCGACTGTTCATTTTCCCATCTTCCTTCGCTGACGCTCTTTCTTCTCCATTCTTCCAACACTTCGAAAAAATCAAAACTTTGTTCATTCGCTCACATCAACGGGTCATCCCATTTTCTTCAAGGTATCCTCTTACCAAAAATCTTATCTTTTACTACTTTCATGAGAAATTTCGTAGTTATGTCGTCATCTCAATCTGATTCTGAACGAACTGCCTCTGAACATTTGTATATTAGCGATAATGCCCAATCTTCTTCTTCTTCTTCCCCTCGTAACTCCAATGTTATTATAGACTTAGAAGACCCAGATACATCTAGAAAAAATCCCTTAGAATTAGTCGAACCATCGAAAAAGGGAAAGGAAATTGCAAAGGTTAGAAAACCCAAACATTCTGGTAAATATTTGAAGGTTTACGATAGTCGTTATCAAGAGTGCGTTGATGCTGGTTCATCGCCCTCAACTAGTTCTGGGAGGAAATCCAACCCCCAAATCATAAATGCCCCATATGCTTGTGAAACTGGGGGCTTACCGACGTCTAGGGCCGACATCCTGAATGATGTCAAAGAACCACATCTTAGGGTCTTAGAAATCTCAAAAATGCCATCACTCTATTACTTCGATCCTAGAGTACCCTTTAGGTTGCCTGAAGACGGGGAAGCTCTCGACTCCTGGTCTAGTGATACAATCGCCCTGAGTTTCGAGAGCTTTCGTTATGTCAATCCCTTTCCTTTACCTAACATAGCCTTAGAATTATGTGTTTTCTATGAAATTTCTCCCTCTCAACTTTCCCCTCACGCCTGGCGTCTCATCGCCATGGCTGAGTTAATGTACCACGAGATAGGAGTCGACTTAGATATGTTTGATCTATTCGGCTCCTATAAACTCCAAGAAATTAGGATGGGCGTCTACTCTTTCATCCAAGCCAAGGAAGGGCTACCAACTTGGACGCATGGGTCGTTGCCCAATGATCGTCAGTGGGATGCACGATTTGTAATGGTGCCCTTCCAATCAGTCGCCCAGGAGGATTATGTGTCTCCAATGTGGCGTCGCTTAAGTAAGTCGTCGTCTCAATAATATTTTTCTCATTGCACTTGTTATCTGATTTATAATGTTTTACATTTTTTGTAGGTGCGTACGAGTTGAGGATCTCTCCGCGCTTCAACAGCGACACCAAAAAGAAAATAAAGAAAATCCTCCAAATTCCAGCAGACCAGCGGAATTTCAAAGTCATGATGGAAAGTAAGTTTCTCATCGCCCATACTCTGCTTTTAATTCAAGTGATTTCGTCTTCATTATCTTATTCTATATTCTTTCTGTCAACCAGGAAAGAAAATCATTCCCAAGGCGACGGAGCAAAAAATAAACAAGGAAGCTCTCGTTAGAGCCAGGGCTGAGCGGCTGGAGAAGCTCAAAGCAAAGAGGGGGGAGATGACGCCGAGGCGAGAAAAGAAGGACATGACCCCCATGGCGCCCCCCCCCCCCTCTAATCCTGAATCCATTACAGCTCCTTCTCCTCAACCTCCTCAACCACCAAAACAGAAAGAGCCTCCACCTCCAGTTAACGAAGAGGCTGTCTCATCGGGAAAAAGACCTGCGGAGGTGCCCGCCAAGGAACCTGTCACCAAGAAATCCAGGACTTCCAAGTCCTCTAAATCTGCCAAGGCCAAGAGCGGCAAAGAAGACTCTGGCGAAGTCACTCTAACCTTTCCTCCCAATTCATCTGTCAGAAATAAAGAGGGATGGGACGACGTCTACTCTGAATTAAACAAACTGGAATTCGAGTACGACAAGGCCACCCTAGAATCTCTTGGGAGGAAAGAGGCTTTCAAGAAGGCTGTTCGCCACCAAATGAAGGTATCCACACTTAATCTTTTATTAATTCTATTCTGTCTTTTTAACACTGGACGTCTCTAATTATTCTCATTCCTTTTATTCTCAGTCCCTACAAGTTCTTCTTCACCACGCCAAGGAGAATGAAGATGACACAGCGACGCTCGTCGCCCAAAGGGATGCAGCCATGGCCGACAAGGACAAAATCTTGGCTGACTTGAAGTTCGCCCTTCAGTTTAAAAAACAAGCTAATGAAGACAGAAGGAGGGCGGAAGGGCTGATGAAACAATCTGATAAAAAACAAGAAGAATTAAAGGCGTTCATTAAGAAGCTGAAAGCCGATCATCATAATGACGTCGAAAAACTGAAGGATTACATCAATCAGTCTCGAGCCGAGTCATCTGCCAAAGATAAGGAAATCGAGGCTCTCAAATCAGCCAGCAATAAGTGGGAAGTTGCCTATCACCAGTTGGAGAAGGATATGAGTCAGATGTCTGAAAACTATGAGACTCATATCTTAGAAGTCGATGCTCGCGCTCGGATGGAGCTCATGAAAGAATACAAGAGTGGCGAGCACGTCAACTGGAAACCCGATGACGTCATAGACGACTACTACGAGCTCTTTCCTGAAGACGAAACTGAGTCCAATCCTTCTCAAGAGGACAATCAAACGATCAATGAGATGAGGGCTCAGGGCGACAATCAAAGGGGCGACAACCAAGGCAGTGGCAACCAAGGCGACGGCGACCAAGGCGGCGGCAAAGCTTAATCCTTGTATTAATTAATTTCTGGCTTTGAACAATTATGTAATTTTCTTCAACTTCAATGCATATTATGTTTCTTATCTTCTTACCCAATATTCTTCATATCACCTTATTTCATTATTTCTCGCCATATCAATGTCTTCCTCGTTTAACACCCACACCTCCAACAGGTGTGGGCAATAACCTTGAAAAGAAAAAAAAATTCTATCCATCATTAAAAGAATCTTTTAAAATCACAATCATCTACTGTCAATTTAAAACATGGTTGTTCTTACCTTAATCAAACGTTAGCGGTCCTGCCAAGGGACTATCAAACATTAGTCTAATGTCGACTATCAACCAATCGAATAAAAATCACTCAAAATAATTCAGACAATATATACCTTTTTCAAATCAACTTGTCATCCATTAATCACTGAATTACTCATAATATCTCATCAGCCTCCCAGGGTGTCATGTCATCATGCCATCTTGGCGTCTTCTTATCATCAAGTTCTTTTAGCGTCAATTCATCACATTATCTGGGAATTGACATCTCATAACAAAACAACTCAAAAATGGGGTTAAGTAGCATCAGATTGTCACGACCACAGCTAAATGTATCATCAGACACTAGGTCTTCTAGCTGGGCTCGTCGCCTACAGGCGTTTCTCATCATTTGCATTCTTTCTCAAATAATCGTGTCAGTATCATCGTTCTTTAAATCAAATAATCAAATAACTTAGAAATAATACCTCTTGAGATGGATGGCGTTCCAACTCCTTGGGACGTCTTTACCATGGACGTCAATCAACTTGTAAGCACCAGGACCAGTGATTTCGATTACCTTATAAGGGCCTTCATATGAAGCATTTAACTTTCCATCTTTATGCTCAGGTGTATTAGGAAAGATTTTTCGAAGAACCCAATCTCCTACTTGGAAATGGCGCTCCTTAACACCTTTGTTCCAAAATTTTGTCGCCCTTTGTTGATAGGCGGCAATTCTAACAAGAGCTTGTTCCCTACGTTCGTCTAGCAAGTCTAAATCTTGGGCTAAATGTTCATTGTTAGATTCTTCTCTAGTCCATTGTCTCCTTAAAGATGGAATTCCTACCTCTACTGGTATCATAGCTTCAGATCCATAAACTAGAGAGAAAGGCGTTTCACCAGTTGACATCCTAGACGTCGTTCGGTATGCCCATAAGACGGCGGGCAACTCTTCAGCCCACCTGCCTTTAGCTTTATCTAACCTCTTTTTCAAAGATGTAACTATGGTTTTGTTGCTAGCCTCAGCCTGCCCGTTTGATTGTGGATTTCTAGGGGTGGAAAACTTAAGCTTAATATGCCACTTATCACAAAATTTTCTAAATTTTCTTCCTATAAACTGAGATCCATTATCACATACAATTTCCTGGGGCAGACCAAATCTACATACTATATTCTTCCAAACAAAATCAATTACCTGGGGTTCTTGTACCTGGCTCAGGGCGACGGCTTCTACCCATTTGGTGAAATAGTCTGTGGCAACCAACAAGAAAACTAGTCGTCCAGGTGCTGGGGTGAACTTGCCTACAATATCCATTCCCCACTTAAGGAAAGGCCACGACGGCACTATTACATGCAACTGTTCAGGGGGTTGTCTTGCCACGGTGCAAAATTTTTGGCATCGTTCACATTTAGTCACCATATTTACTGCATCTTTTTGCAAAGTCGGCCAGAAATAACCTGCTCTAGTTACCTTCCTTATCAATGATCGACTTCCACTATGGTCTCCACACGCTTCATTCTTATCTGAAGGCAATTTACCCTGCAACAGATATGAAAGCAAAGGGGATCGCCAGTCCCATGTCAAACTGTTATTCAATACAATTCGGTTATTTACCTCGATCGCCGGTGTTTTCAGATAAAACAATGGGATTTGTTTGTCTCTGCAACTTCTATGGAAGATCCAATGTTGGCAAGGGCGTCGGCCTTCCGATTGTCTTCTCTGCCTATTTGGGTGATTTTCAAGACGTCAAATCGCGTGGTCAAATCAGACACTGCATCCAGATATTTCTTCATCCTTTGGTCTTTTGCCTGATAAGAACCATTGATTTGTTTTGATACTAACTGTGAGTCGCTTTTTACTTCCAAAACTTTGGCACCCAATTCTGATGCTAGCTTAAGTCCGGCTATGAGGGCTTCATATTCAGCTTCATTATTCGTCGCCTTGAAACCACATCTTATCGCCTGGACAATTTGTTCACCGTCGGGGGTTTCAAGTGCGATACCTAGTCCACTTCCTTTCACGTTGGAAGATCCATCTACGTGGAGGGTCCAGGGCGACAAGTTCACTTGTTTCTTAATAGAAAAAGATTCATTGTTAGCTGTTACCTGAAGGTTGGGGCTAAATTCTGCCAGAAAGTCGGCTAGGATTTGTGATTTGATGGCTGTTCTTGGGGCATAAGAGATATCAAATTCGCTCAACTCAATCGCCCATTTCACCAATCTCCCAGACAAGTCGGGCTTGTGGAGGATGTTCCGCAAAGGGTAGGTCGTGACGACCACAATTGGGTGGCACTGAAAATACGGCCTCAACTTCTTTGAAGACGCTACTAGGGCCAAAACAAGTTTTTCCATCGTCTAATATCGCGTCTCCGTATCTAACAAAGCTCTGCTAACATAATATACTGGGCTCTGTCGCCTATCTTCTTCCCTAACAAGCACTGAACTCACAGCATTAGAGGCAACAGACAAGTATAAATATAAGGTTTCACCTGGACTTGGCTTAGAAAGCAAAGGAGGGCTCGTGAGATATTCCTTCAAGTCCTGAAGTGCCTTTTCAGCGGCGTCATTCCATACAAACTCCTTATTCTTCTTCAATATATCAAAGAATGGTTGGCATTTTTCAGAGGACTTAGATATAAATCTGGTCAGAGCAGCTATCTTGCCCGTCAGGCGCTGGACGTCCTTCACACACCTGGGCGACGGGATGTCTAACACAGCTTTGATTTGTGATGGGTTTGCTTCAATTCCTCTCTTTGACACCAAGTACCCTAAAAACTTGCCAGACTGCACCCGAAAGTGCATTTTTCGGGGTTGAGTTTCATGTTATACCTTCTCAAAAGATCAAACGTCTGCTGCAAATGGTTAATATGATCTTCCGCTTTCAAGGACTTGACTAACATGTCGTCTATGTAGACTTCCATCGTTTTCCCAAGCTGGGCGGCAAACATGGGATTTACTAATCTTTGGTATGTAGCACCATCGTTTTTCAACCCAAAAGGCATTACCTTATAACAATAAGTTCCACGATCTGTGATAAACGACGTCTTCTCCTGGTCGTTTGGATGCATCAATATCTGATTGTACCCGGAGAAGGCGTCCATAAAACTTAACAATTCATGGCCTGATGTTGCGTCTACTAGGCTGTCGATGTGTGGCAGTGGAAAAGAATCTTTCGGACAAGCTTTGTTCAAATCGGTGAAATCAATGCATACTCGGTGCTTACCATTTTTCTTTGGGACGACCACAACATTAGCAAGCCAATCTGGATACTTTACCTCTCTAATAGACCCAATTTTCAATAATTTCTGAACCTCCTCATTAACAATTCTATTCCGTTCTGGTGCAAATTTCCGTCTAAACTGTCTGACCGGCTTGAATGTGGGGTCGACGTTCAGTTGGTGTTCAATGACGTCCGGGCTTATACCTGTCATATCATCATAGGACCAAGCAAAACAATCCAGGTTATTTGTTAGAAAAGAAATTAGCTCCCTTCTTACCTCAGGAGCTAGGTCCATTCCTATGGACAAGAGTTTTTCAGGATTTTCAGGATCTAACGATAATTTTTCTAAATTATCGTCTTCTTCCTTTGTCGCCCTGTCCATAGGAATGAACGCCTGTAGTTGCTATGCTGATGAAGGAGATTGCTCCAAGCCCTTCAACGCTGCTTGGTAACATTCTCTTGTCATCCTTTGATCGCCTTTGATCTCTCTGACACCCCAAGGTGTAGAGAACTTGATCGCTTGGTGTAACGTCGAGGGGACTGCCTTCATCTCATGGATCCAAGGACGTCCTAACAAAGCATTATACGTAGATGGGCAGTCCATCACCTGAAACTTGACTAAAGCATTAATGCCGACGGCGAAAGTCATCAATGAAATTTCTCCAATCGTCCTGTCTGGCGTTCCATTCCCAAACACCAAGACAGTTGGAGCCTTAATTATTTGGGATTCTAATTGTAACTCTTTGACAGTTTGAAGGTAGATAATATTAACGGAGCTACCAGCATCTACTAATATTCTTTTGGTCAAACAATTGGCAATAAGTAAAGATATTACCAGGGCGTCGTCGTGCAGCTGGACGTTTTGAATATCAGTGTCGTTGAAGGTTATTGGACCTTTAACAGCCTGATCGTTACTTACATTGTTAGCAATCCACTCTGCCTCTTTTGGTAAAGATCTAGCATGTCTCTTTGCAGCAGAATAGGACATCCCACTTATCGCTAACCCCCAATGATTGTATTAATCGTTCTGACGGCCTGTGGGGGCTGAGCTGGGGCGTTCTGCCTCTGATCTCTACCTGCATTGTTAGTAGCATTATTCTTAAGAAGGTGTTGCAAGTTACCGTGTTTAAGTTGGAAGGCTATTTCTTTTCTGAATCTCCAACAATCTTCTGTTCGATGACCGACGTCTTTGTGGTAGTCACAGTATCTGGTGGTATCCCTCTCATTGATAGGCGTCGTCATCGGCTTAGGCCATTTCACTCTATCCATCTTTTCAAGTGCACTAACCATTTCAGCTGGTCCGATGGACATGTTGAATTCTTCATATTTAGGAGGAGGTGGATCCCTTCTCTGTTTGTCGCCCTGTTCATTATTGTTAGCGTAAGGGTGAAAACGAAAATTTCTACCTCGTTGCCGTTTAGAACGGCGATCCGTGGATCCCGGGTTGTTCTGTTGTTGGTTGGGCTTATCCGTAGTAGTCACCGGATTAGTAAGATTGGTTGACGTAACTTCTTGATTCATTTGCAATGCAAAATTTCTGCTAGCGTCGTCTTCTTGAAGATTGATGTGGGACCACGTGTAAGACTGGACTTCTGCCCAAATCGTTACTCGTTTCAAAACAAGTTCTTGATAGAGACCGCATGTAGGCGGCAATGCTCTTCTAAATGCCTGCACTGCAATGTTAGGATCACAATTTGGGATACTTACCATTTCTGCCGTGAACCTCTTCAAAAGACTTCTGTAAGACTCATCTGGCCTCATGACGATTCGATACAGGTCGTCTGACGTCTTGACCATGACCCTGCTACTTGCGAATTGCTCAACAAAAATATCAGTTAGATGACTAAAGGAAGTTATCTTACCTTGAGGGAGGTTGGTCCACCACATCAGAGCGGGGCCAATCAAACTTATTCCAAATCCTCGACACATAGCTGCGTGTCGTTTATCGGCTGGGAGAACTGCTGCCAGCATAATCTGCCTGTACTGGGCCAAGTGTTGATCTGGATCCGACTTACCGTCATATTTTGGCATAGCGGGGAAGACAAATCTCTCAGGTAAATCAGCAGATGCAATGTCGTCTATGAAGGGTGACTCTGAATAACTCCCTATACGGGCTGCATCGAGTGGCTTTTGAACGCCTGGGATGGCGTACATCTTCTTCCTTATTTCAGCGACTTCCTTTTCCATTCGAAGGGTCAAAGAGAGGATTTCATCTTCCCTTCTTTGTCCTCCGTGAACGTGGCTGTGAGGGATTTTCGCTTGAGACTTCAGGACAGATTGTTGGTCGCCTTGATCGCGACTATCATACGTCTGAGAGTCATCATATCCTTCTTCATCCTCACGACCTGCATCATCATAATTAACATCATTATTACCATTATTATCGATATTCTTACCTCGATTACCTTTGTCGCCATTGGGATTCCTCTCAGGGTCATTAGGATTAGGAACTTGGCGAATCTCCTTCTCGGGTCCAGCTTGCCTTTTCTTAGATTTCTTGGCTTCTAAGCCTGCTAGATGTGTCTTTAACGCATTATTTTCTTCCTCCAAACGTTTCATCCTCTCAGATTGGATTCCTGCAGATTGTTCTAGGCGTTTCATTTGTTCAGACTGAGAGGTCAAAGCTTCTAGGACTTTTTGGAGGTCAGTGGAAGGGCTGGATGGCTTAGAAACAATTTTTGGTTGCTGTTCCATCTTAAAATCTCAATCTCTCGCTCAGAAAACGTGAAGCTTTTAAAATAATGTTGCCGGAGTCCCCACGGTCGGCGCCAAAATGTTGATGCACAATTTAGGGGAACTATAGAATATGAATGAATAATAACGGCTTCTTTATTGATAATAAGATTGAGTACAATAAACGGGGTCACCGGCAACGGTGGTTACAAACTAGGCGTTAATGCCTTGATGACATAACGGTATATAACACCGTGTACAGAGTGTCCGGCTCCTGACTCAAAACACTATTCATGAGCCTTAATTTTTTTAGATGAGCCGTCAATTGAAATTTTGAATTTTCAATCCTTCATAGACTTTCCCTCCAACATGCTTTTGAATTTGAAATTTAAACCTAATGGGTATTCTCACTTAAAAAGCAACAACAACAACAACAAAGCCTTAATCCTAGCTAAGTGGGGTCGGCTACATGGATCACACGACACCGTTCTGATCAATAAGCAATGATCTATTGGTACAACAAATGTGTGGATCTACGTTCATAAGATTCGACATATTTTTAGGTTGGCTGTCGAAGCCTAACACAACCCTACTCCTCTATCCGGGCTTGGGACCGGCTGTAAATATAGGCGGAGTATTCCTTACAGAAAATCAAGTAATATAAATAAATTTTTTTTAGTTCTAACACAAAAACTCCAGCACCAATAATTAATAAGCCATAAATTAAATTATATGAAAATAACTAATAATAAACTAATGGGAAAATATAAATAAAAGATTTAAATAAATAAAAAACAATAAATAAATAAATTATAAAATGAAATGAAAGTAATAATAAAACTAAAAGAGAAGTTGGAGTGAAGGAACCAGCAATCTTTGGTGGTGAAAATTGTTGATGATAAACAGTGAGTGATGATGATGACTAGATACCACAAAATTGCCGCCCAGAAGAGATGTGCAGGAGTGTGGAAGAAAAGGACAAAGTGGTGCAAAAGAAAATATGGAATGGAAACACATAAGACTCTTAATTTTGGACAGGGTACTATTAAAATGAAAATTGAATAGGCGCGCAAAATGAAACAAGAAGTGCCCTATGATGCAAATTTTGAAGCCCAACGTATGAAAAATAATATAGATAAATAGAAAGAAGTGGTCTGTAGAAATTAATAATTAACAATTTGGTGAAATAATTAATGGGTGTATGAAAAACTGAAAGGGTGTATGAATGATGATGAAAGTACAGAACAATTATAACAAAAGGAGAGAATGGGGATGGAAAAATGAACAAGAACTTTGATTCACAATTTTTGTCCGAGTGTGTTCTAATTGTGCCTTGAAAGAATGCAAAACTGGACCAGGAAATGATTGATTGAGATCCTTGCTGATAGAAAAACGGTGCAGATGTGGTTGAAAAGTGCTGATAAAGAAGAAATTTCCACCCAAAATATAATAAATAATAAAAAAACAAATATAAATGAATAAGTAGGGTATATAGTGGTAAATTTTGAAACAGTGAAAAGGCATTACACTCTACAATTGATCAGCCACAAAATTGTCACCCAAAATTGAAACCATGAAAAGCCATCAGAGGTATTTGTGTGAAATGAAATCGTCACCCAAAATTGAAAACAAAATTTGTGCGATTAGAGGCTAAAAAGATGCACGGTGGGTAATGGAACAATGAAAGATTTTTGTTTTGTTCTGGGTTCAAGAAGGAAAATCACAATCTCAATGATTTACTACAATCAGTCCAGAAAAATGATTTACCAAGAAAAAAAAAATTCTAAACGGCCTTGTCCAATTTTGATCTCAAAAATGAGGAAATTTCAAGACTGAGTGAAATGCAAAACATGCCCAAGTGAAATAAGTGAATGAATTTTCCGAAGGTAGGAAACAGTGGGGATGAAAACAAAGGGTAGTTGTGAGAAAAGTTTCACCGGCCCTGTGCTTCTTCCTCTCTTTGTCCAGTACGTCTTCGTGCTCTGTTTCTTTTAATTTCTATATCTGCAATTTGTAGTTCGCTACTTTTAATTAAATTCATTGGTGTTTCCCTCTCCAGGTCTCCTGTGAGGGATGCTATAAGGGTGGTTGTGAAGATAGACCGTTCTTTTACATGGGAGATCGTCCATTATAATTCCATTCGATTTATTGTCCCCTCGATTCTGCAGTATTTATTGTTCAGCCTCTGTTTCAGGTTTTCAGCTATGCATTCGTATTTTCTTTGTGTATTGAAAAATGGAGGAAGGTTGAGATTCATTATGCATTCATATTTTTGCTCTCTGTGAGGGAGAGGGAAAGGTTGGTGGTGGTGTGTTTGCAGTCATGGGGTAGGGGTAGTGGCCGAACAATAATATTGAGGTTGACGGCGGTGTGGTTGAGGTTTTTGTGGAGGGGGTTCTTTTTATTTTTATTTTTTGGCCAGTTGGAGGGGTTTTTTAAATGTTTTTGTTATTCTTTTAAAATTATTTTTACCTATTATTTTTATATTTTATATTTATTTTATTTCAGAACTTCTGATCACCCAAAACCCTCACACACCTTATTCGTTTCTTTCTAGGCTTCACCATCGCCGACATCAGAACCTCTCCTTCATCTTCTTCGTTTCTTTCCGACCCATCTAAAAGGTATTTTCTTTATTGTTAATCTTCACTTTTACATCTCCTTTGTTTTTTTTCAAGACTTTCTTTTTCCCCTGAACTTCTAAAGGCTTTCTTATTATTTGTTTTGATCTTATTATATTTATTTGTGATTATGATTATGGTGTTTTTACGTTTGAGAAATTTGTTTTATAAGTAAAAGAAAGATGTTATGAAATATTTAAATGTTTGATTTTTCCATTGATATATTGATTATTTTGTTTTGGGATTTTAGTGTTTTATAGTTTTTTTAATAAAGGAAATGCACATTTGCAATCTCTGGTCAAAATGAGCATTCTCCTCTAAAATCCTAGCTTTTATTACACTTGATGGTATATTGCAGAGCACAGAGGCAGAGAAGTAGCTAGGAAATGACAAACCCACTTGGTTTTGGTTTTCACTTTCATTGCTGTACCAAGGAGTTGCATATTACTCATTTACTTTTTCCCTTTTGAAATGGATTTCAGTTTGGTACACAAACCCACTTGGTTTTGGTTTTCACTTTCATTGCTCCATCATATTTCAATTTTGTTGGGATGTTGCTCCCTATCTTAATTTCACAATTGTAGTTTATGTTGTGGTTTGTGCCATCTTACTTTTGGATTCATAATTTTGTTGGGATATTGCTTTGTTTTTGAGCGATTTTGTGCTGTGAATTTTACAGATTCAATGCTATTTAATGTCGGAAAAACATGGGGTTATGCAGTCTTCTTCCAATGTGAACTCGCAATGAACTTTCAATCACAGTGAATATTTTTCATTCCGCTTCTTCTGTATTTTTCACCCCACAGCATTAAAGTTGCAAAAACCTTTTCAAATTCTTTTGCAGGTGTTAAGGATCCCTTGAAACTTCAGATTGATGGAGGAATTATTTTTGCAGGTGTTTGATGAGTTTTTTGCGGGAGTAGTTGTTTTGCTTTAATTTTCTGTGGTTGGACCATGGTTGGAGCTGTGGTTCATGTGAGTGTTTTGCCAATTTCGGTTGTTTTAATTTTCAGATGAATCCGTAATGCACTAGCTGCTTCATAATGGGCACTACAATTAAGGAAGGGTCAACAAAATAACTACTCCTATTTGATTATAGCATAGCTTATTATAGTAGCTGCTATTTGTTCCTTAAGTGTTGCTGTTAATGACATCTACTAAAACACTTATGAATAATTTGGGTTACTTCATATGCTGATATGCCATATGATACGAATGGGCCCCAATATAGATTATTTTGGTAACTTCATTTGCTGTGATTATTTTTGACATTTATTTACAAGCTGTGATTATTTTTAACATTTATTTTTGTATGGTTATTATTTATTCTTTAAATTAAATGCATAGATCTCTTACTTTTCCCCCTCTTAGATCATCATAATCCTTATCCTGCATTTAATTCCTTTTCTCTTCTTTCAGCTGGCGAACAAGTGAGTGCACCTTGCAGATTTGTTTAGCTCAACAGATGAAGTGCAAGCAATTTGGACTTTGGTACTACACCATTCATGTTCTAATGGAAAAACTATTGCCCATTGGTATTTTGGTAAGGCTTCAGATTACAAACAATGTGTATGGAATGGTTTCTTTGATGCTATGCGCTGTCTTGATTTGGAGAATTGAGTTGCATTTAGTGTTAAACCAAAAACTGACCTAATATTTGTGACAAAAGTCCATTGTTGAGTCCAACATGCACTTAAATTTTCTGCAGCATTTCTACAATGTTGTTAAGTGCTACCCTCTATCACTTAAATATATTATTATGTTTTAACAATGTCATAACTGTTTTTGTATAATGTGGGTCAGCTCTGGACATTTTTAAACCTGAAATCTTCTAATAACTGTTTTTGTTGTTCCATGTAATACATATTTAACTAATTTTCATGGCTCAAAGAGATCTTACATTGCATTAATTTTTAGAAATGGAAATTTGATCCATGAGGCTCAAATCTATGTTCATTATCCTTGACTTACAAATCTTTGTATTTGATATGTTCTTGGGTTTGGAACTGACATGGTTAAAAAATAATTGAAATCACTACACGGTGAAAGCATTGTACTGAAGAGCACATGTCTTTTATGTTATTTTGAAAGGATGTTGTGGGTAATTCACTAAAATCGTCACCTGCTCATCCAAGTGAAAATCAAATTTAGTCACAGGTTGTTCAAAGGGTTAACTATTGCAAAAGTCTTCTGTATATGTGCTTGGCAACACACATATAGTCAAATATTGATTGAGTTCATGACTAACACGAATCTTTGCTTTGATCATGCAGAGTCATTGATTTGCTTCTTTGGAAGCACCATTGTTTTTTGTTCTATTGTTGCCAAGTGTACATTGAGATGGACAACTTAATTCATATTGTTGGTGGCAATATTGTTTGAATTTTCATTTTAGATTATGAGCTTATATTATTTTTTAAATGTATGATGGCCTTTTTTCTAAGGAATTAATATTGGATAACATTATGTTGCAAAAGTTATTTAGCATTTTGGATGTTAATTGTTGTCCATTTTGGTATTTGACAGTGAATGATGTTTAGGAAAAATCCTCCATGCAACGCACGGGAGATATACCTCGTTAAGACTAGTTTTAAAGACAAAAAAAAAGAAAAGATCAAAACTAGCTTCACATTATATATGTAAACTAACGTGAATAATTAGATGTGGTGACCGGTTTCCAAATTCTTTAAAACAGTAAGTATGGAGAATGAAATATTGAAGGGTTTCGGGCATCCCTAGTTTGCCGATGAACTTGACCGGGTACCCACACGAAGTTGGATCAACGACTAGAATCTGACTACGATATACTCCCTTCGTTCCTAAATATAAGAGCACTTTGACTTTTTCGGAGAATCCTAAGAAAGTAAAATGAACAATTTAATCATAACATATTTTAAATATTATTAGATCATATGTAAGTTCATAAGTCAAATAAACTAGTTTAGTGAAAAAATTTGGGAAAATCAATTTTTAATTACCATATTTTGCTTTCTTAGGATTCTCCAAAAAAGTCAAAGTGCTCTTATATTTAGGAACGGAGGGAGTACAACATATGCAATTGAGGAAGAAATAGAGAGACTGAGAGAAAGGAATTTATTTTTCTAGTCATAGTAAAAACATTAACTTTTTCAATAGACTTCATATATTTATAATGATTCAATGAAAAAGTCATATCGCATATGAAAATGCACATTGTTTTAACTTTAAATCTATTGGGGAAAATTACTCCTTTAAACCCAAATTTTCTATATGTACATAATAGTCCCAATTTCAATTGGGTTTGGTCCTAACCCACATAGGGTGGACCTTAATTTCCCTACAAATATATTTAGACTACCTTGCTGTCATCTGAACAATTTAGATTATCTATATATATTTTTCGGACGGATAGATTATCTATATATGTGCTTAAAATTTATATCATTTTTCTTATAAGCAAGTTGCGCCGGATGGGTATATACAAATCGAGGGGATACTTCAGTTCAAAAAAACCGAGGGGATGCATAATACAGGTGTGGCAATGATTATATATTCCCAATTTGCGAAACAAGAACGTGCTCATTATATATATATATATATATATATATATATATATATATATATATATATATATATATATTCATCTTAAAGTCTTAATATATCCTCTTTACATAAAAGTCAACTCTTCATTCACCCTCCTCATCTCACAAACATCTTACATGTAAAACGAGCTGTTCAAGAATCATGTATCCTTATTAAAAATATTGAAAATTTTTATTGAAGATATAAATAAATTTAAAATTTTATTATATAAAACATGTTAATCGTTTTTTCATGTAAACATAATTATTCAAATTTTGTGAAGAAATTTCTTTAACAGAATTACTTTCAGTTAAGCTCAATAAATCGATAATGCTTCAGTACGGAACCATAATTTCGTAGTACATGCATAAACAATTCGATACAATGATATTATTCTATGTCACTATATCACTTGCATCATTTATATGTCATATATTAGCGTAAAATGATAGCACAATTAGCGACTGTATGGCTGAATTAGAGAATGATTGGATGAACACAAGCGGCCGGATTTTACTCAAAAGAAGCTGTAATTAGAGAAATAGAGTTTGGATTACTTAGGAAAAACCCTAATTAAAATGAGATCTCACATAATTGTCGTGTCTATAATACTTATCTATTATAAACAAGCAAGAGCTGAGACAGAGAGTGAGAATAAAGGTATAAGATTAGAGTAGATTAGTAATATCATGTGCTAATAACTAACTTAACAACTATCATCGATCTAATCAAATTAGGAAAGTGATCTTATATTTATCAGGAACGGAAGAAGTATGTTGTTAGTGACAAATATAATTTATAAAATATGTGAATTATGCCTATAATGTTGAAACAAATGCCCAAAATATTGTTTTAAAAAGTGCTTTAGTGACCAAGAATCAATAGCACTCCTACAACTTTTCTATTCAACAATAAAACTTTTGGCCGACCAATGACAATATTCTGGCTAGAATTAGCAACCTCAATTTAATTAGAAGATTTTGTAGAACAATATTTAAATTAAGTTTATTCAATAGAACTTATAATTTATTTCTCCTTAATCGAAAATTAGGTAAATCCATATGACTTACAAACATGCATTGCTGGAATATTGGGAAATGTAATACTTACAAGCTAATACACAAAAATTGACTTTTTTGGAAAATCCCTAAAAAACTAATTAAATTACTCATAAATGGAGTTGTCTAATTTTTTTAAATAATTTATATTATTTAGAAGTTAACACACGTGTTATAATTAATTTGCTTATTTATAATCTTAATCTCTAAATAAAATTTACTATATTTTATATTGATTAACGGAGTGAGCGAGTAACTCTTGCTTTCTTATCTATCCAAAATGTCATTTAAAACTATATATTAATAACAAAACAATGGGAATTTCAACTAGGGTTATGGTGAAACAGGCCAAGCCAACCCCAACATACACTTTAATAGGCTATGTGATTAAAAAGAAGTCTGAACTTATCTTGTGGTGTTTTATAGACCATTTTTTGGACTTGAGTTTAGGTTGTTAAGAGGTCTAGCCTATTAAGTGGTATGTTAAGAGGCCTATCAAAAAACCATTCTTATGAAACTTTTCTATGGAATAAATATTAATGATTATTATAATAATTATTTCACTACTTGTTTCCATTAAATAGAAAAACCATTTATAATTATTGTCTCAAATTGGTTTTGAATAATTGTCTGGATATAACACTATATATGCAATGACACTAAATAAGTAAATATTATAAAATATAAAGTGAATAAGGTCAAAGTTATAATTTTAAATATAGTTATTTACTTAAAAGGCGAGTCTGACAGACCTAACAAGCTTTTTAGCCTGAGCTTAGCTTTTTAAGCATAACGGGCCAAAAAGAGAAAACTTGAGCCTAAGCCTGGTCTGGAAACAAATAGGCAGGTTGCATGCATGCCCTTAGCAGGTCGTTTGTGCTATTCCCACACCTAACTAGGGACGGAGCATTGGTTAGTTTTAATGAGAAGAATAAGATACATATTATCTTTTTTAATATGACAATAATGTTATATGATATATTTAGAGATAAACAAAAAGCCAGTGTAAATAAGAAATGGACTCAATAAGTAATTGCGCAAATTTTTATGTCACATCCACAACTATTGTATGTATATTTAATCATTTTAAGGATTTCTATTTTTTTTTGTAAAAAAATATATTAATAAGATGAAATGAAATTTTATAAAGTACTTATATTTGATTTGTTCAAAAGATAAAACGATAAATTATGGTAAAAAAGGATAAGAAGATAAATAAAGGTATACATTTTGTAAATGGATGAGCCTATAATGATTATAGAAAAGATGCATCAAATAATTATATGGTAAAATAGAGTAGATTGGAGGATCGGGCTTTGCTTAGTTGTTTTTTGAGAATAGGCCATGCTAGAAGCATTCAACATAAATGTTTTGATTGTGCTCTTCCGTCAAATAAGCAGTTGAAGCAATCCTGGAATACATTAGGCAATTATAAAGCCTGATCTTGGACATCTCTAGTGTCATGCCACTACAAATAAAGACTTAACGTCGTTGGTTTTTTATGACATCTCTACACTTTTAAGGGTGTTTAATGTTGCTAGTATCATATGCAACTGATAATAGGACTCTAGTGCGCAACAAGTTATGTGGGACTTGATTGCCTTCACCAAAAGCTTGTATAATCTACCTAGAAATATAAAAAACAGGAAAAGAAAGCAAAGAGAAATTAAAGCACGAACAAACTAAAAGGGTGCAGCACTACGAGTTGAACCAAGTGTTACTATAATTAAATTACTATATATTAACTGTTAACATTTATATCGAAAGCACTTTAAATTTTTTTAAAATTGTTTTAGAATTTTGTATCCGCTTCCGTATGCATCTTGGGCAATTTTTGTGCAAAGGTAAAATTTATGCATATTTATTTTTTAATATAGTAATATAATGTATTAACAATTGAAAATTGATATCCAATTGAAATTAATATAATGCTTTGCCTTTATTATTTGACATGTTTCTAATTTAGTTCAGAAGATTTTGTCCACATATACAAATATACAATTCAATCCATAGAATGTCGATCGGCTGTAATTCACTCATTGAATTTGACTTGAGGTAATCCAATCTAATGTAATTTCAACCATTTATGTTACATCCTAAAAATTCACTACTTCCTAAATATGAACAATAATAACTTCGATAATGGTTTTATAACAAATTGAAAACATTTTAATAAAAATTACTACTTTTAATTAATAGTAGTCTTACTTTGCAGTATAGGTGAATGTTCAATTTTTACAACAAAGTTTTGTGTAAAGGGTGTATGGCATGATAAAGTTCTTTGATGAAAAAAAATAAATATAAATTTTATAAATGGAGCAATTTTAACTCAAATTCTAACACCCTTAAACTTCCCTTATATGGCCTCATATCAATTTTAAATGATTGTTTTAAAAAAATTGAAAGTTAACTTTGAAATAATGTTTTGTACCAAAGTTAATTTTTAACTTCCATTACACAAAACTTTGTTGTTAAAATTGGTCTTTGGCCATTTTCGAAATAATCATTCAAATTAATATGGGTTCCATTACACAGAACTTTAATATTATTATATGCTAAAACAGTGAATTAGCCATGAAATTAATTAGTGACGGAATTCCATCAGTATAGATAAAATTTCATTGATAAATGAGAGATCAATAACTACTCCCTTCGATCCTTATTATAAGTCACCAACTACTCATTTCTCACATATCAAGGAATGGTAGTTAGATCTTAAAATTCATATTAAATTTGTCACTTTTCCAACTTCACCATTCATTAAATGATGTGTTTCATATTTTCAATTTTGAATCTCCATTGATTACAAGGGTAAAATAAGAAAAAACATTTAATGCGGCGGTTGATGTCTTATATTAAGGACAAAAAATTGCAAATAGTTGGTGACTTATAATAAGGGCCGGAGGGAGTAATTATTTTTAGTAACGTCCCATTTTTCAATAGATTCTCGTGACTAGTTAGTAATTAGTAAAAAGCTTAACTTCAAAAAAGTCCCAATGAGTTATTACCAATAATTAATAAAGACTATTGCAATTGTTAATAGTAATCACTAACAACTTTTTGGAATTTCTTTGAAATTAAGTTTATTATTTTAGATCTAGATGCAGTTGTCTCATTGTATACATATTGTATACATATGTCAAGTTTATCTGTATATTTTTTCCGTCAAAAACTTTATGGTACCATCCAGTGGAAAAAAAACTTTATTGTTAAAATTGACCTTTCTGGTTTGTGATTGCCTTATAATTTGAAAGATGAGATTCTAGGGATATCATGAGAGAATAGTTAACATTATGATTGAAAAGGGCATCTCTTAAGTAGATCTTTTTAATGGAGATCAGAGAACAATTTTAATATACTTAATACAAATTTATTTAATCTATATAAATCTCACACTCAAAAATACATAAAATAAATTTAATAAAAACTGTACAAATATTGTCTAAAATGGACTAGCCTGCCCATTTAAATACTCATGAAATGCCAACAGAGAGAGGGATATAGAATAGCGATAGAATAGCTATCAAAAAAAAAAAAAGAATAGCGATAGAATATCGTTATTGTGATAATTATTTATTTTATTCCAGTTGACAAGTCAACAACGTTACGTTCATGTGATTATTTAAAATATTATTTTGGCATATATTAAATTTTTTATTTTATTCTTCTCTTCTGGAGTCAACTGATCTCTTTGTATAACAAAGAAAATAATCCTCTAACCAACATCTTCCTAGTAAATCACACTATTACGTGTGTGTGTCAGAACTTTATATAACTATTATTGTAGGGACGGTGCAAACAGCGTTACTAGTATCATTTTTGCAAATAATAAAGCATAATTAAGCTACAATATTGTTGACTTTTACTTAAATTTTATTGAAAATCAGGGGAAAATATTTTATGGATCAGTTACTACTTCCTTCATCATGAATTTAAGACCTATTTGAGGATCGTGTATTATTTGATCATAAATGATGACATCTTTTTAATTATAAAATACTAATTAGAATGAGGAAGTAATAAATTAGTATAAATGACTTCCCACACGGTAAACAAGTCTATTTTGGCCAAGTGATTATTTGGGGTTATAGGATTTGTAAATCATCTAAGGATCGGAACATCTTAAGCTATGAGTTAGGCGTCCTTAGTGATAATTTGAGTGTTCATATAAAGGTTTTGTCTAGTTGTGTTAAAACCCACAAATTCGGGAACTTGATCAACCTGTTGATTCTTTCTGAAATTTAATCCAACTCTTTTGCAAGTAATGATTAAAACCGAGATTTTCTTGGGGAGAGAAATCTATAAAATGGGCAGAAACTATTTCTTATAGTGGACTTGTTTCTACCCTTATTTATAGACCTTCTCTGAAACAGTAAGTATCTCATTAATGGGAAAGTCACAACTTTTCATTTAAATTTTGAATTAAACAATAATTGGGTAAATTACACTTAATAACCCAATCATTTTGAATAATTATATTCAGACCCCAAACACTCATTTGGGCTTAAATTTACCAAGGTGGATCATTTTCTTACATCATTAAATCTCATTTGCTTATGTTTAAGTAAAGATTGTTGGACACGTTTTTAGGTGGAAGAAGAGAGAGTGGGAACTGAAAAGAAAAGAAAGAAAAGAAGAAACTCAAAACAAAAAGGGCGAAGGCCCATTTTTGTTACTCAACTATTGGGGTTGGATCATAAATGGTACACATCTATTGCACAGTACAAAAATGATCCTCACCTATTGGGTAGTGGTACAAAAATGACACTCCAGTTATTTCTTACTAACTCCGGTTAAAATTTGCTGATGTGGCAAAAGAATGACTTATATGTGGCATAACTTGAACACATGGCAGGTGGGGAATTTACAAATCAACATTCTCATTATTTCCAGTATGTTGAATTGTCAAATGCCCAAAAAACCCCTTTTGTTTCAGATGTGCCCTCTTGTTAAACAGAACCCACCGAACAAAACAACAAAACTCTAGCCCCCATCGAAGATTTGGGCGAAAGACGGAGCTAGAGAAAAACAACAAGAAATGGCTTCATCCTCCAGTTCCACGCCTGCGAGAGAAAAACGACGTATAACCTTACTACGACAGACAAGTAGGGAAGATTGGTATGAAGCTCCATTGAGATATTGTAACCACGACATCATTGCTCCAAGATGGACTTCGTGGACTGACGAGAATCCGGGGCGAAGGTTTTATGGATGTCGCTATTACTATAATACGGTGCGTGTTTTGTTAATTTTATTTTGGGTGTTGTTTGTTTAACTTAAGAATAGGCAAAGTGTTTTGTTAATTTTATTTTGGGTGTTGTTTGTTTAACTTAAGAATAGGCAAAGTTTTTTGTTAGTTTTTTGTTAATTTTATTTTGGGTGCTGTTTGTTTAACTTAATTTTATGACTTTGTGGAAGGAATAGGCAAAGTGTTTTGTTTGATTTTTGCTGTGGTTTTTGCTGAAGTTTAATGGATTATTGTGTGTTGGTTTATTGTGTAACAGAAAGTGAGATGCGGTTTCTTTGATTGGCATGACAACAAATTTGGCCTGAGAGAGAACAATGTGATATTGGAGCTGTTAGACGATATTGATCAACTATACAATGAAAACATGATGCTGAGAAGAAGGTTAAGTGAAGTAGATCGTGGACAGAGTTTTGCGGAAGAGATCGCGCAGATATATGATGATCTGAAAAAGTTGAAGCGCAGGCAAAGAGCTAATGAGTGTGAAACTTCAATGTGGAAGATGAAGTATGGAAGATTGAAGGCAGCAATGATTTGTCAATGGGCTGTGTTTATGGTATTGTTTATGGTAGTTGTATTTGTAATAGGCACTGCTAAGTCATAGCTTTATTGGCACAATTGCAGTGTTGTTAACTTAAATGTATTTTGGTGGGAAGTTAGAACCACTTCACAGCTATGTGGGTGTATGTAATATTAATGGGATGTAGTGGCAAACCCATTAACAATCTATAATATTTATGTGTAATGTTTAATGTTATATTTGAAGTTGCTCATTTGCACTTTTTAATGTTTTGAGTTATCAATATTATGGGGGGGGCTGTATATTTCCACATGGAATTTAAGACAAGGTGCAAAGTGTATATATTTCCACATGTATACATATATCACAGCCTAAGCATTTATATTTCCACATGGAGTTGAAGATAAGATGCAAAGTGTATGTATATATATATTGGTCAAACTTCATTACATATCGGTCATCAAGCAAAGTGAAACATTGGCCATTACATTTTACTTGGCCATGTCAAAATACATACATAAGCATCCCTGGTATAGGTGGCATTAAATGGTGCTTAGCCATTTCAAAATACTTGGCTAGCATTACAGGTTTGTCAAAATACTTAAGCATCCCTGGTTTGTCGACACTAAATAGAGGTTGGCCATTTCATAGTGTTCGGCCATTTCATAGTACATACCCAAAAAATAGAGGTTGGCCATTTCATAGTGTTCGGCCATATACATACACTGCACATGCATAAATAAAACATCAACATCAAGTCAGTCCTTCATGCTCCGAGTCATGATCCTGCTATTCTTCAGTTGATTCCTTGTAATCATCGCACGGATTTGTTGTTCTCCTTGCTGTTGTAGTTGTCTGGTAGTTATGCTTGGTTTCCCCCTCCACATGAGGCCATCGGGCTCCACAGGAAGCTTCCCAACTGAGGGGTCAGTGCCTCTATATGCAATCTTCCTTGATGGCTCCACATTGCTTGAGCCTTCAGCAGCAGCCTGCATCATCCTCTTCTCGTTAGGAATGGGAAAATTGACTTGAGGATCGGAATATTGGTCCATGTATTGGCCAGCAGTGCCCTCATTAATAACCTCCTCAGTGTGTTGCCCAGGCTACAAGGCACAATACAGATGAGTCAGTGCACATAGACATATTAATTAAATACTCACTACAAGCATTGAGTTTTCTCAACTTACATCATATACAAGCCCCCCATCCTCAAGTCCGAGTGTGCCAAACCCCACTTGAGCAGTCCTTTTGCTGCGGCTATACACATTAGGACAGAACTGAACAGTCCTCTTGTGGCCCACTTGATTTGGGGTGGGCTGTGAGGCAGGTGGTGGTGGGGTGGGCCTTGGAGGTGCCTACAAGTCCAACACCAAGTTCAAAATAAGTATGATACCATCAGAAGCCAATAACAACAATTCACAAAAAGTATGAGTAGTTTACCTCTTTGCAAGTTGTTCTGTTGTGGCCTTCCTGCCTGCAAATGGTGCATTTAATTGGCCTTCCCTTCCTGCTAAGCCGCTCAAGTACAGCTCCTTCTGGAGCCCCTTCTTGTCGCACAGGATGGAGGGCCACATGAATCCTCCTTTGAACCTCTTCTGTCCTTCTTCGTTTCAGTTTTGGCCTCCCAGGCAACTTAGTTATTGGTGGTGGCAACACGGGTGCACACTCCTCTATGTCCCAGAACTCCCTTCCCCTTACACATCCAAATTTTGTTCTGTATGTGTCGAGATATGTCTCTTTGCTGTAGTAGTCCGAGATGTGTGTCATTGGGTCAACCCGTGCATGCCACATTGCTGCAATACTGTGTTGACAAGGGATTCCAGTCAACTCCCAGAAACGACATGTGCAAATCTTTGCTTGAATGGAAACCGTGTGTCTATTCTGCCCCTCACGGACCTCATATCCTGCATCTCCATTGTATCTCACTTGGCATCGGGTTGCCAACCCCCTATGAATCTCAAAGAATGACATACAGTGTGGGCTGAAATTCCCTTTCCATTTTCTGGCCCTACTCACTTGAAGCCCACTTGTCCATCAGCTTCTCACGGATCCCATCAAACATTCGAATAACCGGCAGGTACCTATAGTCATCTATCCACTTATTCAAGCTCTCAGACATGTTATTGTCGACCATCTGTGAATGACATCTGTTGGAGAAGTATGCTCTGACCCACGATTTAACAGGGCATGTCATCATTGCCTTACTTGCATCTTCATTCTCCTCTTTCATGGCCTGGAGGTTGTCCTTGAATTGTTCCTCAAAAGTGCTCCATGCACAAGCCCAGAAAAGCTCCTTCAATTTAATGCCAGTCCATTTTTTTCCCCAATTTGCATAGATGTGACGAGCACAAAACCGATGTTCAGCTTCAGGAAGAACTTGTCTGACTGCCTGCAACAGACCCTGCCAAAACAAAGAGATGTCATTCATCATTGAGCAGTAAAGTCATTTAAAAACAACAAACACACTTAACAAACACAATGCCTACAGGACAACAAACACACTTAAATGTAACAATGATAAAAAAACACACTTCCAGGATTCATCATTTAAGTTTGGCAGTTCATTCATCAACAAAGAGAATATTCAATGAGAGCATTCGCTGAATAGGAAAATAATTCATAGAATAGGAAAAAATAGACAATGTTTTGAGACACAATGCATCACCTTTTGCATGTCCGACATCATTGTTATCCTAGATCCATCTTCTAGGTCTAGAGAAGTTTTGAGACACTCCATGAACCACTTCCAGTGATGAGTATTCTCTATTTCAACCAATGCAAATGCTAGCGGGTAAAGACACTCATCAGCATCCATGCTTAGCGCTGTAAGCAGTATCCCTCTTGCCTTGCCCTTTAGATGAGTGCCATCACAGCCTATCAATGGCCTAATTCCATTCTGCCACCCAACCTGAAATGTTTACACAAGTGTAAGAATGTTATACACAGGTGTAATAAATGCAAAGTTAGGTAGCATGTAACAAATGCAAATTGTACAAAGATGCAAAGTTAGCAAAGTTAGGTAGCACAATTTAACTCAGTAATACATATACTCACCTTCGATGCATTGAAGCACATGTACATTCTCTTGAAAACTCTCCTTTTCCTATCCTTCGCTAGTTCTTCTTGACTGCCTTGAAAGACAGCATCTGTACCAGGATCCGAGTGCTTCACCTCTTGGCAATAAGCTCCAAGTCTAGCAAACTCATCCACATAACTACCTTCAATCTCTCCCAATATCATCTTCTTGGCTCGCTTACACTTTTGTTTACTAACTCGGACATTCCATTCTCGCATGACCTCCTCCCTCATGTCCCTGCACTTGAAGCTAGGCTTCTCCTGCACCTTCTCTTTGAAAAGCTCCACAAGCCACTTCATCGTTGCGTTTCTATTTTCAAGACTCCTGGCGCAACTATGCTCCCTAATAAGTGTTCTCACCTTCCAACCTTCATCATCCATATCTTTCGCAGCATACATCCTGAACACGCAGCCCTCTACACAGGTGGCTACTATCTTCCTCGGATTTGAGACAGACTTCTTCACGTTCACTCCATTCAACAGAGCATACATTCGAATATGTTTCTTCAACTTCTCCCTGTCAGAGAATGTCATTCCCACTTCAAAACCCCCCATATTTTGTTGTACACCACCCCTAGGCTCCACAGGCACTTCATCCTCATCTCTGTCAGAGGACTCATCATCAGTATCATCATCACTGCTCTCTCCAACATTAACATCCTCAAGATTGGTCTCCCCAATATTAACATCCTCATTGCTCTCCCCAATATTAACATCCTCATTCAATTCCCCAATATTAACATCCTCATTGCTCTCCCCAACATTAATATCCTCAACATTAATATCACCAACATCACTGTTTCCCTCAACAAAATCAGCATTATTAGGGTTCACAGACACTTCATCATCATCACTATCAGAGAACTCAGGTCCATTGTCATGTAACTCAATGTTTCCCTCTACATTACCAATGAAATCATCATCCTCAAACCAAGGATTACTCTCATTCTCATCAACCCCTAGCCCTAGCCCACTTGTACCCTCACCCGAGACAAACCCTTTTTCATGGTCCAAGTCTAATTTCTCCTTTTCCTTCGAAATATCAATGTATTTGTCAGAGAGGGCACTAACCTTCTTCAATAAATCCAAAAGTGCTTCTCCAGTGGCATCCACGTTGTTGTCATCCTCGTTGTGGTCCCCCCTTCGTTGTTTGCCGCCATTATACCTACCAACAACTAAAATAAAAGCTCATTCAATGGACATTTAGGGCATTACACTGTTACATGACAAAAAAAAACAAATTTTCACCAACCTCGAAGCTCACACTTTACACCTCAGAGATTCTTCAACCACGTGCTCTCTGCTCCAAACAGGTCGTACAATCACCCCCACCCTCGATTAACTTTCGCTTACACGCACAAACCACGCCTTAGTCGTTGATTTGGCCAGATCGCCTCAATCGCCTAAACCCTAGCACACTCGCCTCCCACGCTCGCCTCCATTTGTTTCATCTGAATTTTTAATGAAAACCCTAATCCTATTTGAGGCATTGTTATATTTTATTTAGTGTTTTTATGTTTTAATGAAAAACACATGTGTATTACCCAGTCAGATGCCACGTGGGTATAGTTGGCAAAAAACAATCCCACCTGGACAAAACTAACGGCCACCACCGTTAAATTTAACTGGAGTGTCATTTTTGTACCACTACCCAATAGGTGAGGATCATTTTTGTACTGTGCAATAGATGTGTACCATTTATGATCCAACCCCAATAGTTGAGTAACAAAAATGGGCCTTCGCCCAAACAAAAAACACACAAACTTCTGTGGGTCCCACGTAACTCCGCTAGTCGTCATAAGGCATAAACCGTGTAATCATAATTCAGACAATTTTTAAAATGTGGCCAAAATAATACAGACAATTGCATAACCGTATTGGCTAGCTAAGCGTATAAGCTGCCTTACTCTCCTCTACATATATAATCGTCAAAGCAAGAATTGCCATCAAACCACCACCTCTCTCTTTTCCTTTACTTTTACATTCATCCTTAATTTCTGCCTCTCTTTTTCATAATACCATACAGAGAGATACACTGCAAAATCAATAAGAAGGGGAGATAATGAATCAATTGACAGCAAGCTGATCAACAACAAGAAGAAGAGCGGTAAGATTAATTGTTCCATTAGTGTTACATTAATAATACTTCTCCCTTCTCTCTTTGTCTTGCGTTATGATTATAAATTTACGTTGGCTTTTTTTTATAGATTAAGGATGCAAAATAAATATCTTTAACTTATTTATATTTATCTTATTTCCTTCAAAACTAATTTATTCTATTTATAAATTATATAATATTATTATATGTTATATGCTATAATTTAGTGGTTTAATTTGCTTCTTTTACCTAAAAAAAGTCAAACTTTATTTTATAATTAGAAATGGAGGAAGGAGCTTCCTTCACGTTAACTGTCTAGAGTAATTTAAGAGGAGCTAGATTATAGAAATTAAACACTGTTAGATTATTTTTCATAATCGGTTTCCAGTGTTGATGGCAGGGAGATAGATAGATCAATAAAAGAGGAAATTATAATTTCAGTCAAATAAAATCAAAACCATAACAATCATGCATACAAGGAACCATTGGGGAGGATCATTCGAGCTAAGCAACAATGAAATCAATGGAACAACATCAGCAGCAACGGATCATAATCAGTATGAGACATCAACAATGGAGTGGGAGGACAAAGGAGCAGCATCAAGAAGGCACCATATGATGATGAATAATCAAAATCAGTCAGATTTGGATGAGATGCAACAAAGTTGGCTGCTGGGGCCAGAGGATCCAATGAAGAAGAGGAAGAAAGAGTATGTTGACTTGGGATGTGTTGTGTGTAAGAGGAAGATTCTGAAATGGAGCATCATAGCCATTCTTGTTCTCTTCTTTGTTGTTGCTCTTCCCATCATCATCACCAAGTCTTTGCCTAAACATGCCCCTCAAACTGCACCGCCTGATAATTACACTCTTGCCCTTCACAAGGCACTTGTCTTCTTCAACGCTCAAAAATGTACGTCATCTCTCTCTTTACACTACTCCCCCGATCCAATATTACATCATTATTTTCAACTTCGCTTGTTATTTTTCTATAAATAAGAGTTAATTCCATCAACTACGAAAATTCTTATATGAGTTTCATTTGTCACATTATTTATATGTTTCATTATTTATGTTGTGAACAATCACAAATGTGGGATTTTTAATTGCATCCTAGTAAAATTTCCTAACAAATAAGAAGTGGGTTAAGGGTAAAAATATAGATGTGATTTTATCAAAATTTTGTCCATTTGTCAAGCATCAAATACAAGTAAATAAGAAATTCTAAATTAGGCTCAAAAGTTAACCTTAAATAAGGATAAAAAATACACACGTGATTTTGTCAAAAGTTCTTTGAACATCAAGCGCTTTTGTTTGCACCATAATTACAATTGTGATTTGCCAATCCAAATTTTAAGTTCATTATTTAATTTGGCGAAAAAAACACTTGGTGCTGAATGAACATCTGAAAAAATCACATGTATTTTTGAAAAAATGGATGAAACATATGATAAAAATCAAATTGAGAAGAGGTAGAAGAAGCATGCTAAATTTTAATGAATGCGCAGTTGAGCATCAATTTGTTATGAATTAACTTAAGTTCGTGGAGGAAATTTTAATTAAAATAAATTAAAACAATATTTATGTAAATTTCCTTAATATGATGTATATCATTTTTAATTTCTGCATTATAATTTAAAATTATATTGATACAAAATATTAAAAGAATCGCCTATGTATGCATTTGAATGGCGTGTTGCGTTTACACCTAAACATGATGCATGCTTTGATATTATAGGCATATTAAATTTCAAATAATTATAAAATTATGGCTGATTGTCCTGGAGTTGAGAGGAAGGATCGAAAAACTAAAAAGTAATTAAAAAAAATCCTTTTATGTTTCTGAAGGTCACATCAAAAGTAGGACTTGATATTGCAAAATTCGTCAATTATATGACAAAACAAGTTGAAATTATTGGCAATGGCAGCAACAAATCAATTTTTTTTATTAAACACAACCAGTTTATAAATGGTAAAATCTTTTGCCATGTTTTTTTTGGACTAAAAGCTTTTGTGATGTTGACTACTCATTAAACATTATAGTCTGGTTAATTAATTAGAATGTAAGTTAGGATGAGAGTCGGGTAGTATTATTAAGTATATTATATTAAGTTTTGTATTTCTTGTTGTATACAGCTGTATTTTGCATTCTACTTAGTTGACTTGCATATATTTAATTACGTGATGTATACTATATATTTGCTCAGTCCGAGTAAGATCTGACCAGTGAATGTATTATTATTATTATTATTATTATTATTATTATTATTATTATTATTATTATTATTATATACATATTTTTATAAAAATATTTATAAAATTCATGTCAGAACTATCATTTGTTTCATTTCCAAAAATTATATGAATTTTTATGAAATTTTTTAATAACATTTTTCTGCGATTCAAACTTTACTTTATCTACCATTCATTAAACTAAATGCATATCTAAAAAATTGTTTTCAATATCAATTTTTCAAAAGAAATAAAAATTATATAATTTGAAATGATTTTAATAAATTATTGCAAAAATAATTAAATTTAAATTCATACACGCACGTCGGCAGCATGCTGTTGTATTATTAAACTATTGATGGAATCCAGGAAATAAAAAATAAAAGAAGGTTGTTACTGAAATTATTCTTATTTTATAGAATAATATAGATCATGACAGAGTTGATACTGAAATATTCTTATTTCCCCCTGATTTTTCCAGTTATTTCAAAGAAAGGCGTGTAGCTACAAGCCTTTTGACTTGTTCTAAAAGCTTTACTTTTGAATTGCAGTGCTAAAACTTAGAAAAATGAGCAATTTCCATGATCTAATTGTATTGCTCTTTGTCGGTGTTCTATCATACTACCAATAAATTGTTTGAGTTTATTTCAAAGTAATCCAACAATAGTTGTATGATTTGACGCAGTCTAAATACATGGAAATGAATGCTAATGGCTTTTCGCGTCATCATGATCCTTTTGCTCTTTATATATAATATATGTAGCAGCTGGCTTAATATACACACAGATACAGCAACCCGATCTTGACTTTAAAATTTGAAATTGACATAAATTAGTCAAAGAAAATATATATTACAGTAATGCCATAACTAAGCATATGGTTTACGTTCATATGACCAAAGGAAACATGTGATATAACTTTTCCATTTTGTCTCATTGTTTTGGTGAGGGAAAAACAATTTTATTAGAAATTTAAAAACAAAATGTTTAAAAATTTGAAGTCAAAGTATATTATAGATTCTCAAAGGAATTTGAACTTGCTAGCTATGATGTTGAGAACAAAATATTAATATTGGACCAACATATGAAATCTCAGGCAACTTCCTATGAAATCTTGATGGATTGCATCAATATAAGCATTTAATTAGGAAGATAAGTTGCTCCATCACCTAGTATATGGAAGCAATAAGCCTTTTCTATGACGACACAGTCATTTAATTAAATTACTAGTAGGTTAAATTATTACATATATTTGACCTGATTTTAAGAGTAAGAATCATGTCATTTAAAAATTGCATGGAGCAGCTGGAATCAGTTATAAATTAATAACTTTTGTGATCTAAGTGAATAACATATTTTCAATAAGTGAGAGGTTATTTAATTTAATTAACTCTCTCATTTAAGCTGTTATTAAATCCCCTTCAATTTTATTTTAAAGTGATTGTAAATTTTTTAATTCAACAAAATTGAAATTAAACAGAATAACAAACACTTCACAATAATTAACTCATAAAAAGTGTGACACTACTCGTGCATTATTGAATTAGTGTATGCACATGCATTATTGATTATTAATCATTAATGTGATTATTTTTAATGTATGATTGAAGCTGGGAGATTACCAAAGAAGAACTACGGTATAACATGGAGGAGGAACTCAGGGCTGAGCGACGGAAGCGACGTGCCGGAGCTGAAAGGCGGACTGGTCGGAGGGTACTATGACGCCGGAGACAACATAAAGTTCCATTTTCCGATGGCTTTCACGATGACTATGCTGAGTTGGAGTGTGATTGAGTATAGCCAAAAATATGAAGCCATTAATGAATACTCTCATACTAGAGAACTCATCAAGTGGGGTGTTGATTACCTCCTCAAAACCTTTAATTCTTCTGCCCCCAGAATTGACAGGATCGCTGCCCAGGTATATATACTTTCTCTTCCATAACTACCAATAATTGTATGGGTTTGGATTCTTTAATTTTAATTAAAGGACATGCAGTTTCGTTTGAAAATTACACTACGGATATTCCTGACAGGATTTGGTAGATTTGGTTGAGACATATTATCAAAATCGATCGCATTGGTTGTTTGAGACCTAATTAAGATTTTGCAGAGGAATGAATTAGTTCGTGTTCCTAATAATTGTTCTTTACTTATAGGTTAAAAGCTGAAGGGTGTACGTGTTATTTTAAAATATATACAGACACATTTATCATTATTTTCATTTAATTTCTCAGCTTATAATAAATAGGTATAGATATGTAATACTCCCCTCATTCCTAAATATAATATCACTTTAGCAAATTTGGAGAGATTAAGGAAGATATTCCAATGAGTTAGGATCACATGAAATTTCCAAAATACCCCTCACCTAAGTTTTAAAAACTTCAAACAACTATTTTTTGGGTGAAAGGAGTATATGGGTAATTTGGGGAAAACTTGAGTCAAATTAGAAAGTGATCTTATATTTAGGAACAAGCTATTCCCTAAAGTGATCTTATATTTAGGAACGGAGGGAGTATATATGATAATCTGTATGTATAGACATTTTAGAAACATTATGTAAGGCATGCAATAAGAGTTAATTTATTTTGTTTTTTAATCTATTTAAGTTAGTAAATTGAATCTTATAGAGTGCATGCCTTTTACAAAAGCTGGTCAAACCTTTTATAAAATTTATAAATAAGTTTTGTATTTAGTACCATAGGAAGGGATCGGAGTATATATCATTTTTTTTTTCAATTTGTTTTGATTTTCAAATCCTACTTAATAAAAGTGAGTGATAGAGAGACATGAGAGTTACTAAGCCCATTAGAAGAGACTAGCACATTAAAGGCCATGGCGTTTATGTTATTATATACTCTCCGGTATAAGACCTAGTTGATTTTTTTAGAGATGTTATAAGGTTACAAAATAGGGCAAAGGTGCACCCAGTAGCATGGTAAATTCAAAATGGTGCATCTAGTAACATACTAAATTTGAGGGTGCAAATTTAGCAGTTATAACATGAAATGGGGCAAATTTAGCAGTTATAACATAAAATGGGGCAAATTTAGCATCCCGTTAAAAATGACAAACCACTATTATTGAGAGGTGGGTCCAATAAGTTTTTAATTGACATGACATACAGGTGGCATGACAATGTGACAATAGTTTGCATTTTGAATAAAAAGAAAAATGGAAATTTGAAGAACGCTTAAATTTGAAGACACTTGCATATGAACTTTGCAGAACTAGCAGTAGCATAAAGAAACACAACATAAAGAACTAGCAGCAGCATCATCAGAAAAGCTCGAAAAATGAAAATTGGTGGTGATAATTAATGAAGATGCACCTCTCAGTAACACTGGTTTGTCATTTATAACGGGGATATTAAATTTGCCTCATTTTATGTTATAACTGCTAAATTTGCTCCATTTTATCTTATAACTGTTAAATTTGCACCCTCAAATTTAGTATGCTACTAGATGCACCATTTTAAATTTAGCGTGCTACTGGGTGCACCTTTGCCCTTACAAAATATGTTAATAAATTATGACATATTTGATATATTTCTAGATTAATCATTAGTTTATAGGTTAAATAAACTAGTTTAAGAAAAAAAAAATTACGTAAATCAATTTATAATTGACTTATTTTGCTTTTTAGGATTTTCCAAAAATCTTAACTATGTCTTATATTTAGGACCGGAGGAAGGGAGTATTACATTGCACTTGACCTTCCTAACAATAACAGAATCATATATATTCCTAATACCTTAGGCATTCAACATTATATGATGCTGAATTTCAGGCTGGTACAGCCATAATAAATACAACAACACCTGACGATCACTACTGTTGGGAAAGACCAGAAGACATGGACTACCCTCGTCCTACCCAAATGGTGAGCACCGGTCCTGATCTCGCCGGTGAAATGGCGGCGGCATTAGCAGCGGCATCTATAGTGTTTCGAGACAACACTACCTACTCACAAATCCTCGTCAACAACGCCGCGAAACTCTATGTTTTCGCCCGAGATGGCGGCAAGAGGACATCCTATAGCCGTGGGAACCCAAACATAGCACCCTATTATAATTCTTCAGGCTACTATGATGAGTACATGTGGAGTGGTGCTTGGATGTTCTATGCCACTGGCAATGCTTCGTACCTTAATTTGGCAACACATCCTTCTGTGGCTAAGCACTCTAAGGCTTTGCTTATGGTAAGAGATTTGATTGTTCCAAGTTGGGACAATAAGTTACCTTTGGCCATGTTGTTGTTAACGAGGATGAGAATATTTCTGAACCCTGGATATCCTTATGAGCAAATGTTGGGCATGTTTCACAATATCACTAGCCTTACCATGTGCTCTTATCTTCATCAGTACAACGTCTTCAATTTTACAAAAGGTCAGAATCTTTCACATACAGTTCATTATATATTTTTTTATATTTTTATTATAGGGCAAAAGCGCTGATCTAACAATTAACTATTTCAATTTGGGCAAAAATGATAAATGAATATTTCGCGGTGCATAAATAATAACTAAATTTGTGACCCAGTACAAAAATAATAAAACCGGTACTAAATGTTAATTTATAATTTTGTGGAACCTTTCTGATATTATTTTCTAAAGTAAACATACCTTTTTACCCCCTCACAATTAAAACTCAACATTTCTTCTTTTTTCCCTTCATCTTCTCATGCTAACTAGTATCAGCAAGGTTTTAATTGGGAGGAGTAAAAATGTATTTTTCACTTTGAAAATAATATCAGAAAGGTCCCACATAACTATAAATTAACACCCAGCACCGGTTTTATCATTTTTGCACCGAGTCAAAAAGTTAGATATTATTTAGTCACCGCAAAATAGTCATTTATTAGTTTTGCCAAAACTAAAAGAGTTAATTATCATATCACGCTTTTGGCCTTTATTATAATCTTTGTTGTGTTTTGGAACCTCTATATGTTAATATATCCACAATCTATTGTCTAAATGAGATACAAGTGGTCTAAATATACACGACTAACTATTCCTATTTATCTTTTTGATAAGTAGCAAAGCATGTTCCTCTCTCATATGGTCGTCCGATATGATTCTTTTGTATATATCTACTTTATTTTCAATATTCCAATATGGTCCATCATGTAGTTTTAACTTGACCATCTCCTCCCCTCTTTTTCTCCTGTCATATATATAATTTCAGAGGTATTAAATTTGTTTGTTATTTTTCTATTATATTACTTATGTGTTGTAGGAGGATTGATACAGTTGAACCATGGACAGCCACAAACTCTGCAATATGTTGCAAACGCAGCTTTCTTGGCCTCACTATTTGCAGATTACAATGATGCCGCAAGAATCCCTGGATGGTATTGTGGCTCTACTTTTTATAAAAACCGTGTTCTCAAGGATTTTGCTACCTCTCAGGTAAACCACATTATTTTCCAATATCGGTGTAAAATTAAAGAAAAATTTCGTGATACATATTTTAATTTGGAAATTAAAACGGTAAAACGAGCATCTTCTTTCTTATGTAAAAACAATGACATAATAAGTTTTAAAAAAGTACTATTAAGTAGATTTTTTACATAGAGGGGGGGGGGAGTAAAATAATACTACCTCCGGTCCTAAATATAAGACCTAGTTGACTTTTTTTTTTAGAGGTTAAGGTTGCGAAATATACTATTAAATCATGACACATTTGATATATTTTTAAATTATCCATTAGTTTATAGGTAAAATAAACTAGTCTAAGGGTAAAAATTAGGTAAATCAATTTATAATTAACTTATTTTGCTTTTTTAGATTTTCCAAAAAAGTCAATTAGGTCCTATATTTAGGACCGAGGTGAGTATCAAGTTTTTTATTTAACTCTGATCTGATTGCAATGCATCACGAACGCTAAAATCGAATTTTAATTTTAAGCTAACGGAATCAGCTCAGTGCCAAGTGGGTCAACTGATGATGCAAGAGCTTTAAGCCTTTAAACATTATACATGCATCGTTCATATTTAATTTGATGGCTGGAGTAGACTACCTTTCTAGTTTTGTTAAAAAAAATATATTTCATTGTGCATCAAACATAAAATAAAGATAATATGTTGATTATTATTTTTAAAAATTAAAAATCATTAATTAAATATTTTAAATCTTGACTATTAAAATTGTGTTTTTGAAGGGTGCAGATTTCCCCGCAATATAACATGGCGCTCAACATTATATACATTTTAAAATCAAATATGATATGATGAGCACTCAAAGGAATTGGCTTCATTATATTTATTACTAATCTATCTAATTTCTTCATTAAAGCCCATAATAAGTGAATTGAAATTATTTTTGATGCATTAATTGGACTGGAAATTATATCAAGGATAATAGGTATACTATTTAATACTAGAAGTTATATAGTATACCTAGCTACTAGAATTTGTTGGCTCTCATATTTTTCACGAAGCTCATGTGTAGTTTAATATAAATTATATGGCACAATTATTGTACATCATGGTTTTGGAATTGTAGGACACTTAAACTATAGATGTTAATTATTGTGCAGCTTGATTACATATTGGGTAAAAATCCCATGAAGATGAGCTACGTGGTGGGGTATGGAAAAAAATACCCACAACGTGTACATCACAGAGGGGCATCCACACCAAATAACAAAAACCATTATTCATGCACTGGAGGCTGGAAATGGCGAGACACTTCACACCCCAATCCAAACATCATTGTGGGAGCCATGGTCGGTGGACCAATCGGTTCGGACCATTTTAGTGATGTGAGGATCAATTATGGAGCCACCGAACCCACTTTGGCCGGAAATGCTGGCCTTGTGGCTGCTTTGATTTCCTTGACCAAGACAAATACCACTGATAATGGTATTGACAAGAACACCATGTTCTCCGGTGTTCCGCCACTTGGCCCGCCGAGTCCTCCTCCACCGGCACCATGGAAGCCTTGAGTTATATATGATGAAGGTTGAGTTGAGAGTTGAGAGTTGTTTTTATCTGTTTTTTTTCCATTGGGAGTTTGAGACATGCTATGTGAGTTTTACTCGATCCCTTTAGCATATTGTTATTTATGATTGAGTTATGAGTATATATATTAATAATGATGTACCCATTTTTTTCCATACGCAACAAGGTTGCCTCTAAACCACAATTAAATGATCTATTTTACGCTATTTTTATCACAATTTTTTTCAAAATTCTATTTATACTAACTATGTTAGGAAAACAATTTACATATAAAGAACACTAATATAGTTAGAAAGGATTAATATTATATTTCAAAATGATTTCTGATGACTAACCATGATAGAAAAATTAAATACCTAAATTATATATCTACCTATCATGGTTAGAAAAGGATAAAACTAAATTTTAGACAATTTCAATATAATAAAGTCAATTTAATACATAATTCAAATATTAAGTAACAAAATTCAGTAGGTTCCCATCACGCAGCTAAATATATAAGTTTGTAGAAATAATCAACTACAATATTTTCTGAATAATAAAGATCATAAAGTATGCAAATATCAAATTAAATATGCAGGATAAATCAAATTTAATATGAGGTTCCTAATGTGGCAATAACACGTGTCGGCATCTCACTTTAGTGAGTAGTCCCCGTATCCCTCCCTTGATTCTCTACCTGAAGTGACAACGATTGAGGTAGACCAGAAATCGCAACTACTACATTTTTGTTTAAAAAATAACCTATTATCTTTATATAAAAATATTTACTTTTGAAAAAACTGAAATTCGTTTAGTATGCTAATCTGAAATATACACATACCAGCTGACTCGTTGTCTTATGGCAAAATGGCATAGAACTCCCACTTGAATAAGAGGTTTGATAGCAAATGTAGGTTGATTTTACTGAAATACCAGTGTATTAAAATTAGCTATTTACAACAAACATATGTTGATTTTCTTAAGATACACTCTTTAATTGCGTGTACTAAAATAAACACAAAATAAGTAGAACTTTGAGAAACTGTTACTTTAAGTTAAAAAAAGGTGTAACTATATTTGTAGCATTCCCCCTAACTCATATCTTTGCGGCATTAATAGGAATATACTAAAGAAGAGAGCAATTTTACAATGGCTTTTTGTGTGCTTAGTGCTTACAACTTTAATTTCTGAGGAGTTTGACTTGGTTTTCAGTATTTGTGATTAATTAATTGGGAGAGTTAGTAGAAGCCTAGATTCGGGATCGTTTGATTTTTGATTGATTTTCCAAATCAAATGAACCTTCTACTAATTCTTATATTTAGAAATGGCAAGCAATATTTATCAATTGATATGATGTCACTCTTAAATTTGGATAATCAATGTCAAAACTGAACTTAAATGTAAAGATCAGTTTATACAGCGTCACAATAATTTTCTTGCTAGTGAGCATTCGACATGTACATTTACAATTTTACTTGTTATTTATTAAACAATCCAACTATCTTGACTCCTGAGTCCTGACCATTAACAAACTGATTTAATGTGGTAAACAAAGTGCAAGCCCATACAATATATTTTTTTTATTACAACAAGCCCATACAATATTTACACACACATACACACTGCAAGATCTCCTAGAAAGCAAATACAAGAAACTGTGGAGAACGAAAATGATTACACACTTGTGCATATATAGAGGAAAGTTCAGATAAGAAGCATGTCATACTAAATTTTCATCTTGACATGCCCTGTGATTCACATTGCTTGAAGATTTATCCAAATCTGCATTTGTGCTTTCAATTGAGATATTACCACTATATTTGGTGCTAACATGTCCCCCAATATGACTACCTGAGGCCCTAGCATGCAGTGCTTCAATGTATAAAACCTTCACCAGATTTCTGATTCGCCGTCGAAAGGTCGGTATGCGGGACAATGAAACTACAATCCCCTGCAACCTAATAGAAAAAAGGATGATAAAATAAGAAAAAAATCAAATAATAAATAATGCTACTAATTTAGTTTAGATCCATATGAAACTTGGTTAAAGTACATGTGATAATAATGCAAGGTCACTGAAAAGCATCACAATGCACAATCCCCCCCAACCCCCACTTCAATTAATGCTTCTTCTAGTGATAGAGAGCTTATAAGCTTCAAGCATGGAGCAATGTCACCTATGTGATCAAGTAGCATCCTAATCTAAACCTGAGCATAAGTCTGTTAAATATAACAAATAAGTATAAGACTTTTTATTCTTAAGAAAGACAAGTTCAGCAATGAGTGTTTGGGATAATGCAATTTCCTGATGTTACTTCCACATATAGCTACTCTAGGAAGAGGGCAGATCCTAGTGGGGAAGTTACAAACACCTTTCTATACACTTTGTGTTAGGAGTAATTCACTTAATTTCCCCTGCAAAATCAGGTTTTGGCAGCATTTATATATACACTTCTGGGACCTTAATTAAACTGTTGAATGATATTTTCTATTCTTCGGCTTTGGAAAGATAAAAATAAAATGACTACAATTTCAGGTATCCACTTAATAATAACGTGTGCGTGTATTTTGCATTAGGTGGCATCTTGGCAAAGAGCATTAACGGGGAATTGAAGCAAAGGATTAGAATCCGAAAGATTAATAGTTATTAACTGGTAGTGATTAGGATTTTGGCACTTTTTTGTATCTACAACCATACCTTCTTATGATAGCTTGCAACTGCGCTCTCCTGACATTATCATTTGATTGGAATTCAGAGCCATCCCATTCCTCAGGTATCTCATTTTTGTACTGTATAGCTAACTCTTTGAGGCAAATTTCTTCCAACTCTTTCAACTCAAGATTCTTTAGCTGCTCTTTCATGATCAGTAAAGGCCCATAAAACCACTCAAAAATTTTATCTCGAGGCTTATTCATTCTTGTGAGCTCAGTATCATCAGCTGCAAAGAAATGCATGTGAGAAAGGCATGAAAATTTATGTAACTTACAAAATAACAGATGTCTGAGTAAGAAAAGTACAGATCACCAATCCATCTGAATTGGACTTTGCTGAAGTTAGCAGACAATGAAGTATGGTCCAAGCTGGTAACTTTATGGTTAAGGTCTTACAATTGCCTTTCATTAGACATTCCTCAACATCCTTAAAACTTATCACGCCATCACGAAGGAGTATTCTACCATTTATCTCACATGACCTGAACAACCAGTCCCATACCTAGCAAAAATCTTTAGTCAGAAATAACCTCAAAACTGCATATTTAAGTAATTACACATACACCAGACAATATTTATACTCATTTTAGGCAATAGTTTTTTCTGTTAAGATATGGATAGGAACTAAAATAAATACAATAAATATTGGTTGCAGAACAGACATTTCACTACCTGTACTGGTCTATATTGCTGAAATTTCCCCTTCAAATTTCTGGTTTGTTGAGAGATAAATCTTGAATTCTGTGTATTGTCACTCTTGTATTTCGTATCATTGTTATCATTTTGTCCAATACTTCTATATTCATGGATAGGCTTCACTTCCATTTTGCATTTCATATTGTCACCATCATTTTCTCCAAAATTGTTCTGCTCATGGGTTTGTATCATTGCCATTTTCTTACGGTACTTTGGCCTTACTGTCGCAATTATATCTCATAATCAGCAATTCATACCTCTGAAAAGAACTATAAGTCAATTTGAAGGGAGAATTAGAAGGCACCTGGGCAGGCAGGATCCCTCTCTCAAGTACAATAAATCATTTACATATTCATCAAAGAGGGAAACCACTGAGACAACGTAGGCAAATCCCATCTTTATTGAGTCTTCCTAAAAATAAAAAACAGAAAGAGCTAAAAAACTGTCAAATTATACTGGGAATGGTAAAAATGAATCAGTTCAATTAAGAACAAAGTGTTTCAAGTCATTTCTAGTTTATCAATTTAAAGTGTAAAAATCAGCAGTTATCCTTTTATGTTGGCAGTAAAAAAGGTCCTTAAAGGTGTAAAAACTTTTCTTTAGCCCCCCCTATCACCAAACCTCTATCAATGAATCATTAAATTCTAGAATTGCGTTTGACTCACTAAATACTTGGGATCTTTAATATGAGTAAATCTCACTCCATCATCTACTTTTATGATTGGCATAAATCATGAGTATTTCGAGTGCAAAGATGGCATATAATTGGCCAAACATATCAAATTGAATGACACATGAAAATAGAATGATAGGAATTGAGTGTAAAAATCTTAAAACTCAATTGCAAGCTTTGGAAATACCAGGACCACATTTTGAAGTGAGAGAAACATACCAATTGGACATATCAACAACCATCAATAGTATAATCAAAGCATACTAGTATTGTACATCATACTTTGACAGACCTGATGTACAACAAGTCCACTGTAAAGGCCCAGAAACAAGCTGGATAGGCAGGCTGCTAAAATGGCCCCCAAAACAGCCAAAGGCCAGAGGATTATGGCAATGCCTGCAAATGGTACACACATAGTTTCCGAGAAAGGTCCCTCCCTTCCAATCAGATCTTCCAATAGCCTCTTCCACCCTCTGAAGAGCATGTAAGGGCTTTTCCAAATGGCAATAGACGTGATTAAAATCACATCAACTGGAACCCCAACCATGATCACCAACAAACAACTCGGTAACAATGACAATCTAAAAAGTAAAAAATGGCCAAACATCTCATGATTCACCAGAAAATATGATGCTTCACTTTCAAAAAATTAATAAGAAAAGAAAACTACTCACCTCACATCTAATGGCTTTTCATCAGGAGGTAAGTTCTCCCTTAGTTCATCCATATATGAGAAATATGAATGGAAGCAAAAGTCTGTTAAGTCTTGAACAACCATACAGCTCCTTTCAATCGTGGACCAACAGCCATCCTGGTTTCCAAAATAAGTCATTTAAGTTTCCTGCACTCCATATCAATCAACAAGATCAAAAGCTATTCTATATGTAGCTTGACTGATACACCAAATCAGGGAGTGTCATATCCTGTGTCCGAATCTGCACTTCATACATATTTATTTGCATGAAAGGAGAATGGAATAACATAAGTTGGAACTGACACTCACCATTATGCAATGGTAAAATTTGTCGACTACATCATTTCCAGCAGCTTCAAAAGTTGCTAGTAGGGGAGAGAAAAACCCATATCCAATTCCACCTAAAAGGCTTCCAACAATACCAACTATTGGTCCAACAAACAAGGGAACTGGCAAACATATCAGCATCACAATCTTCAAAACTATTCCAAACCGTTTGGTTCTGATTCAAGAGGAAAAATTAAGAAAAGGGTAAGCATATATGATAGATAGAAAGAGAATAATTTTAAGCAACCAAAACACTAAAATATATGGGGGAAAAATCAAAATAAAAAAATAGAATCATTTTTTAATAGGAAAAAGAAATCAGACATATGAATTTCCATGAGAAATCAATGCAACCTGGCCACGCAGTAGTAAGTCCAAACAACATGTGCTACCCAAAGTCCAATGATGACAGATGAATTGCCAATCACAATGATGGCAGCTGCAAATGGGCATATTATTGTCGCTGCCATTAAAAAAAAGATGTTACTATATTTTTAATTGAAAGATGCAAATATTTAAATTCATGGGGAAATCATAATTCACTCCCTAAACTATAGCTTGATTACAAAATCCACACCCTCATCCCGTTAAATTTTATGTTATAAACAAATATTTCAGTCAATTATGAAACTAGAGAGAAATGCTAACTAAGCTATATATGATGAGCATTGAACTAAGCCATGCAATTATATAACAGTCAAAATAATAGAGTCTCCTACTTTTTAACTGAAACCGAAATTTGTCTCCTTCTCTTTTTTTCCACTGGAGACCAAAGTTTAAAAGTAACCTTCAAGCTTTAGAGTTCAAATGCACTGGTAATTCTCATAAATTCAGGCATAAAGCAAATCAAATATAAAGATGTTAGAGTTATATATATATATATATATATATATATATATATATATATAAACACACATATATAAAGATGTTGGTACGTATGTAACAACGAAATCTATCCTAGAGAGAGTAACATAAATTGGGAAATGAGAAGCAAGTGTAAACCTTTGAGAAGGGCGAGAATGAAAAGGAAGAGGAAGAAGGGAAGAAAGGAGATAAAGGTGCACAAATTAGCCATGAAACTGAAACCCACAGGAAGCTCCATGAGAGTGATATTGTTTTGTTTGTATAAGAACACTATGAAGGGTGTTGTGACTATCTTTCCCGTTCATTTATTTATTTGTACGTGACTGGTTCACATTGACATCTTGAGAGGGAAAAGCAGGCGAATCGGCTAAGTGCGGGACACGTGGCAGAATGGAAAGTGGTCACGTGTTAAGGAATGATGAGTCAATGGAGACACTTAAACCCCACCGCACGGTTGTCATTTGAAGCCAATTGAGTGTTTGAGTATGGGCGGCTATCAGCCTATGACAATACGTAACTCTTACCTGCCTGTTTTTTTTTTATTATTTAATAGCAATTCAATAGAAGTGTAAAAATTTTGATCAAAAAAAATAGAAGTGTAAAAATATGATTAAATTAATTTTTTTTATTTTAAAATATATGTAAAATCTTCTCGTCTTTCAAGTGTCCCAGTAATAATACTACCCAATCTCTTCTCATTTACACTATCTTCTTATGGAACCATTTAAATTATAATGAGTTAGCTATTACACATCATGAGTTTCTTGACAAATTCAGAGATTCTTTAACAAAAACATTTCTTATTATTTTATAATCAAACAATACCGTCCATAACGTCAGAAACGGCACGTACAATCTTATTAAACTTTCATTCATATAGCATATATCATAATTAACAAGCTATTAGTTACAACGAGCAATCATCTTGCATTCTTGCTAATACTCTTATTAACCCATTTAATCAATTTCAAAAAGCAATACCGATTTTCCCATCTGAACATCACAATTAAGTTAATTAAAGAACAAGAGAAACAAACAACAATTCATTTTCTCTTAACCTCTTCATATTTGTTTCAAAAAAAAATTTATATTTCTTAAAACAATTATATTCCAACAGTTTCTAATCTAAATAATTATACAACTCTTTTCACTAATTTCAACTTTCAAATATTTTCTATACTGATAAACTACCTAAAATTTAAAATAAACCTTAGCCGATAATCAAATTTCTCAATCACACACACAGCTATATCTTTAGATACTCATAGTTCTCTTGTCATCAAGAAATGTGTCCCAATAATATTTGTTCATCCTAATAAGGATCAATCAATGACATATTCTTCCTACACAAACCACACATGTATATATATACCAATATTCATAGGACTTTAAATATACACAATACAATTCTAATTCAACTATCATATGTTAACTTAGTATTTCATTTAACTTAATCACTTTAAATTTCAATTTTAATGAACCTAAGAACCAAATGATAAAAACCAAAACCTGTAACGCCAGAGTTAGTGAGTAGAGACATATAAACTGATCATTCCACAAGACTACCATCAACTTTAAAGTATTCCTATATATATAGTTAGCATCCAAATGCCATAACCATCTTCTTTAACACTTCGAAACCTTAAAATTACTGTCCGATTCATAATATAATAGGCCAAAATTTGAATGATTTTTGTCTAAAATATAAGAGCTCAATCTTACATACTGTCATAATTTAATGTGTTTTTCCTACTTTAACATTAGCTCTCTTTCATATTTTATTAGTGTTTACACATTTCTCTCTCTTAATAGCATGAAAATAAATGAGGGTAAATTTGGAAAAAAAATTACTCTCGACATCCAATTATATATAGACACACACACATTCCATCTTATTAAAAATTAACTCTAAATATTCAATTATATACTCACTTCAGTCCTTATTATAAGTCACCAATCGCCTATAAATTTTGGTCCTAATATAAGTCACTAACTACCATTAACTAACTTACTTATTAAATTTTTTCCGATATATCATCATCATTGGAAAAAGAGATTTCTTTAATTGAATTGACTTTTTCTCCAGTTCACTTTTGTTTCCCTCCTAAAGATAGATAATTAATGAAGAGAAAAAAAAGTTATGGGTCATAGTGATAGAGGTGGGAGGGGCAAAAATGGAAAAAGTAAATAAAATAACCAATTTAATGATGCAACTTCCATTAACTTCCATTCCTTGTTTTGTACAATTTAGTCGGTTGGTGTCTTGGTAACTTATAATAAGGACTGGAGGGTGTGTATATATATATATATATATATATATATATATAAACAAACTAGCTGAAGTGAATGAAAGCCGCCATGGGAAGAGCCAGACAGCTTGTTCGACTCTGTTCATCTTCTCTTGCCTTTGGCACTAAGAAATCAACACTCCCCACTTTCTCTACTCCTTTTATGATTCCCTTCTCCTCAAAGTCTCAAAGGGACTCGTTGCTTCTACAGAAGTTTAGGCTTAGAAAACTGAAAGGGTCTCCTTCAGCTTCACAAAGGGGTGGCCCCCATGCATCATCATGTTTGGCAGTGGAAAAGGATGTGAGGAATGAGGATGAGTCCTCTAGGGTAGTTACCAGTTTCAGGGAGTTGGGTTTGTGTGATGAGCTTATTAAGGTTTTGGAGAAACTAAGGCTGCTTGTTCCTACTGAGATTCAGTGTGTGGGGATTCCTGCTGTTTTGGAACGCAAGAGTTTGTTGATGAGTTCTGTCTCTGGCCTTGATAGGGTTTTGGCCTACTTGTTGCCTCTTGTTCAGGTAAACTTTGCTACTTCCTCCATTCCTAATAATTATAACCATGCAATTCTATCACTCTAAAATGTCATAGATATCTATCTATCTAATACTCCCCCTAGTTCTAAATATAAAATCTATTTGACTTTTTTGGAAAAACCTAAAAAAACACAATAAGTTAATTATAAATTAATAAGTTAATTATAAATTGATTTACCTAATTTTTTCTCTTATATTAGTTTATTTTACCTGTAAACTAATGGATATAAAAATATATCAAATGTGTGATATTTTTAATAGTCTATTTCACAACCTAACCTCTCCAAAAAAAGTCAACCTCCGGTCCTAAATATAAGATTTAGTTGACTTTTTTTTAGAATCCTAACAAAGCCAAATGAATCTCCTAATCATAACATACCATGTGTTAATTTATAAGTCGAATAAATTAGGGAAAATGTCATTTAAATCCCTCCGAATATATAAAAGGACAATTCAGGAACTCAAACTTCTAAAAGGACCATGAAGGAACTCGGACCTAGTTGACATTTTAAATTTGTGTGAAAGGACAAAATTACCCCCATCATTAAACAAAACATTTACACCGCACCTGTTAACAATTGAACTTTGGGCATTAATAACTGAACTTTAGACATTGACATTTTGAACTTAAAAATTAACTTCTTCGTTAACAAGATAACATTGGTGTAAATGTTAACACCAATGTTATCTTGTTAACGAAGAAGTTAATTCTTAAGTTCAAAATGTCAATGTCTAAAGTTCAGTTGTTAATGCCCAAAGTTCAATTGTTAACAGGTGCGGTGTAAATGTTAACACCAATGTTATCTTGTTAACGAAGAAGTTAATTCTTAAGTTCAAAATGTGAATGTCTAAAGTTCAGTTGTTAATGCGCAAAGTTCAATTGTTAACAGGTGCGGTGTAAATGTTGTTTAATGATGGGGTAATTTTGTCCTTTCACACAAATTTGAAATGTCAACTAGGTCCGAGTTCCTTCATGGTCCTTTTGGAAGTTTGAGTTCCTGAATTGTCCTTTTGTATATTCGGAGGGATTTAAATGGCATTTTCCCAATAAATTAGTTTAGAGAAAAAATTTAGGAAAATCAATTTTTAGTTATCTTATTAGTTTACTTAGGATTTCCAAAAAAGTTAATTTGGTCTTAGTGGAGGAATAATTCAAAATATCCATGAAAAAGTCAAAGCTGTCCAATATTTTTTTCAATTTCGAATTCTGTACCAACATTATTGTAAGAGAAATATGTTTGTGTTTAGCTTGTTAGCTTTTGATGCAAGACAAAAAAAAAATCCGTTCTTTATGTTTTCAAATGAAATGTGAGATAAACATGAGTAAAATGCTGTTGTGATTTGTTCTTAACTTTTGTAGCTTTTGAGACAAGACACAAAATTGTCCCATTCAAATTGTCAGCATCCTCGGGCCATTTTGCTCTGTGCCACTGAGGAGAAGGCTGAACAGGTGATCTTCCTTACCAGTGTTATTTTATTAGTCCAATGGTTTATGGACCTCATTTTTTATTTTCCCTCAGCCTTGCAAATTATTGTAATGGTAATTGCAGTGCTTTAATGCTGCAAAATATATCATCCATCACGCAGAATTGAAATCTACAAAGGACACTTCACCAAATACTGAGAAGTCAGATGTTTCAATTGGCCTAGTGATTGGACCTCCCAGTGAGATTCTTCAGTATATTGAAGAGGGAACAGTTATTCCTGAAGAAATAAGATATTTGGTTAGTATATATGGTTTATGGCTGGCCTTCACTGATCAATTTAAATTTTTATGTTAGAATGGTTAATTAGACAAGCAAGGTGTTTAATCCATGCTCCTAGCCTGAAGGAAACCGCTTACGTCTTTAGGGTGAAGTTGCAAATGACAATTTTCTTTGAGATCTTGTAACATTATTTTTTTAATCCCTGAAGCAGAAGTTTAGAAGGGTAAAGGTGCAAAAATGGGTTCAAACTATTACGCCAGGAGCATGTAGGGGTAACAAGTAATTCTGGGACTGAAGAATAAATATTGGTGCAATTTAGGTAACACCGTTTTGTTTGACCGATGTTGACCGTTAAAAGCTGACGTGGCGAGGGAAAGAATTTTTTCACTGACGTGGCACGGCACATAAGCACGCTACGCCAGCAAAAAAGTTGCCACATAAGCACGCCACGTCAGCAAAAATTTGCCACATAAGCATGCAACGGCAGCAAAAATGCCACATATGCACGCCACGTCAGTAAAACTTTTATTTCCCCCGCCACATCAGCTTTTAACGGTCAATGTCGGTCAAACTAAACGACATTACCTATATTGCACCAATATTTATTCTTCAGTCCCAGAATTGAGCTGGAAATATTTGTTACCCCTACGTGCTCCTGGCGTAATAGTTTGAACCCATTTTTGCACATTTACCCAAGTTTAGAAACATCTGACACTGGTAGTTATTTAACATCATAAATGTCTGCTTATACATGAACTTAAATCTTTGTTGTCGTACTTGAATTCCCTACTCTGAAGATGATAGGACCCAACCAAGATGCACATGTTAATTCTATTTTTAGGAAAAAGGACTAAAGGATGAAACTACCAAATGCTCCTTGCATTGATCATACTTGTATGTTCACGATTCTTGAGCAGGTGATAGATGATGTAGACTGCATGTTTGATAGTGGCCTCAGCCTTGAAACTCGTAAGATTCTCAGACAATTACCGGATTATGCTACAGAAGTCACTGCCAAAAGATTGCAAACTGTTTTAGTTGCTTCAACAATCACTGAGGTTTGATCATGAACGTCAATTATTGTTGGATTTATAGTGAAGTTATTGATAGGTAGGCCTTTTATCAGATTGGTTTTGCTTGAGTTCATTATATTTTACATGTGTTAGGTGTTGGGAGAAGAATCTCCTGTTATAAAGCGCCTGCAGAATAATCATGCTGGACATGTTTCTGCTATGCTCTTAGAAATGGATCATGCTGAAATCTCTCAACTTACAGAATCCTTGAATGCTTTAAGGCAAAAGATGACAGAGGCCATGAATTCCTTTCTTAAATGACAGTAAAGTAAACTCTTGTGCAAGAGGTGTAAAGTTGTCATTGTGGCGCTTCTAATATTTCATGCTTAAGTGATTTTTTTTTCACTGAGACTTACGCTTGTTGGTAAGTCATGGGTAATATTATGTTCCAATTAGTGCACACACATTTATAGGGAAGGCTTCAATATTGGTGAAAAGTAGGGTGGATAGAATAATATTTTGAAGAGTCAAAGGAAATGTCCAGATAGTTATTTGGTTTGAGAGATTAGAATAAGAAAAAAAAATGGCTGAGCAATGGTTTTCAGGTCACATATATAACAGACTCAGTTCAAAAAGGTCACATAACAGATTAATGAACATCATGCATGAGTTGAGAAGTAGAGTAGATTTTACTTTAGAGGTCATGTATCAGATAGAAAATAGAAGCCCTTGTAAGAATATAATCACCATTTGATTGAAACTGTCCCTTGGTAAATATGTATGTCAAAATTATTGTGTCAGCCACACTTTCTTGTGATTTTTTTTGGCATATTTTCACCTTCACCCTTAACCCATTTATAAATAGAGCTTATGAGATAGGAATAGAGGGAATAATCAAGGAAAGTTGAGTAGGGCAAGAAAATTCTCAATTACTCCCTCCAGTCCTAAATATAAGACCTAATTGACTTTTTTAGAAAATCCTATAAAAAAGCAAAATAAGTTAATTATAAATTGATTTACCTAATTTTTCCCTTAGATTAGTTTATTTTACCTATAAACTAATGTATAATCTAAAAATATATCAAATATGTCATTGATTTAATAGTCTATTTCGCAACCATAATCTCTCCAAAAAAAAGTCAATTAAGTCTTATATTTAGGACCGGAGGTAGTATTTTACAACCTAGTTTGTATTTCTCAAGTGATCAAACCAATTATTTTACCATTGGAATTATCTTGTTGGATGTTATGGGGCTACTATCAAATTTTCAGGATAATCCAACGTAAAAGAATTTATGTAACTGTTGATTTGATGGTTTGGGTTATAGTTTGAGAGCACTAAAAATCTTACTTCAGTTTAGTTGATCAATTGTATCTCACAATTCTAATTATTTATCTAACCATTGACCAATCCAGCATCAATTCACCGGAATGATGTAAAAATATATTTCTCTCGTATTTCACCTTCATGAATTCTCAATTCGGATTCCAATCTTATTGTTTTCCAATCTCAAATTGAATATCTATAAAACTTATGAAAACTCAAAAAGAAATCCAATAACCCGTGAAAAATGTTTTGGATGTTGCAGTGTAGATGAGTGCAAATGGGCAGAAAGTGCAGATGATGATAGGGTGCCTTACCTTAATAGGCTGCATTTGACTGACTAAATTTAGTTGTATTTAATCATACTCTATGTATGACAATCTCTTCTACTTCCCACTCTCCCTACTGAAAATAAACAGTCACTCCAAATATAAAACTAGCTACTTTTGGGACAGTTCTTTTTTCCTCTCTTCACACTGCATGGCTGCTCGGAAAATGTAGCTAACATATTACATGATGGATGTGTATATTTTTGGAAATTTATCTGCATTTGCTATTAATTGTATTATCCAAACCTTTTGTTTTGTTATTGGGATGTTTAATTGTGACACTTTGGTCCTAAATACATTTTGACATTTTTTTTAAGTCATGGAAACAAATTACGTCACTAAATTTTGAATATGCTACATGTAATTAGTTTATAGCTTAGTTTTATAAGTAGAACAATAGAGTTTTGAGGAAAAAGATAAGTACAGTAAAGGTGATCTTATGATTAGGACTAGAGGGATACTTAGTAGTAAATGGAAGAAGGGAATTACAATTTTAGACACCTCTAGATGATAGATAAAAAACAAGAACTTCAACAATGCATGACTTCCCAATCCATTACTCTCATCCACTCTCACTTCAGTGTGTAGAGAGAGAGGCTTGTTCTTATTCTTCTGCCATAGCTCAACCGTATCTCATCTCCACTTCCACCTTCCATAGGCATGAGCCTTTGGCTTTTCCTCTCTTTCACTTATTTTATCTTTATAATATACAAACCTATTTGCTGTGTGGTTTGTTATCTTCTCTCACCCTTTCTCACATTGATTTGCATCAAACATAACGACTTGCTGATAGTTTGCTTTCATTAGGCGACCCTTCGGATTTGATTTCTTCTTTACTTGAAAATGATGTTGTTGGCCTTACCTTCATTTCACATGTACTTCATTGTTAATGCTTGAGCGTATGAAGATAGATTCTATACAGCATCAATGTAAAGTGAAATGATTAAGTGCAGTAGTTGTAATTTAACTTTTGATGAAAAAACATGAAATTTACTGTTGGCTGCTCTTACCGGTGTTCAGTTTTTTATTGATATTTATAGCTATCCACTGTCAAAGTAATTATTTCAACTTTCCATAGTCTTAAAAGAGAACACAGGTTTTAACAACAAATTTTCTTCTTAACGTTTTGTTTTAGGTTTTCGTTATAATTTCCGTTTCCACATTTACAGCATATAAGGAATGTTCAGGAAGAGCAAACTCCTTGAGGTTGTGCGTTCAGAGAGTATATGAGAATTGAGCCTATTTGACAAGCATCGACATTCAAGATTGAAAACTCCCATCTGTAGTTTCAATATGTCCCAAGATTCTTACACTAGGCCTTAATGAGAAGATAGTTCCCATGGTTGAATGCCTCAACGAAATCTTTGGATTACAAGTCACCAACCATGTTTGGATCACTTTTTAGACAGAATAGAAATAGAAGCCAGGCCCACCTTCCATCCATACATCATAGTGAGGCTGTGCCTTTGAGGAAGAAGAGAACCCAAGCCTGTACGTGAGGTGTTGGTAAAACTAACCTGCTTGGCACTTGCCTCTGAGGACCTGATTTATTTCAGCATTTTACAGGAAATCAATAAGCATTAGGATGATTTATGCAATAATAATAATGCTTGGCATGTGTTTTACCAAAAACAAACGCTTGAAAAACAAATGCTTGGCATGGGAAAGGGCATAAATTCCCAGGCACCAAGAATTTTGGCTACAGGGAAGCATTAAGGAAAGGGGAAAGCAACATAAACTTTATGTGTTTGGTCAGTTATACATTATAAACAATAGAGTACATAGAAAAGACCACCTCTGAATTTAGTTCAAATTGAACGGACTTTTCCAAGGGACTTTTCCAAGGATCCGTACAAATCACAGACTTTTAAACTCAATGCAAGAAGCTGACAGGTATAACTAAACAAGTTGTTTGATATGGAAAAATGCTTGGTTCGTGTAAAAGGTACAATGATTGATAATGTGAGAATGAATGAAAAGAATGTGTAACAATGCTGATATATTCTTTGATAGATCAAATGAGAACAAGGTCTTGATTTTTTAAATTTAATTTTACGTACTATAATAAATAAATGAAATTAGTCAACATGCTATCCTTTTTAAGAAGTAAAAAGATGAAAGGGAGAGTACAAGCAAATTCACTCACAAAACTAGAATTGAGCCTCTTAGATTCTAAGAATCCTGATCTATCAAGAAATGGTGTCCCTTCCAATGACTTGGTGAAACATTAGAAAGTGGTATTATACTACTATTTAGGAATAAATTGAAAATTGAAAGTGATCTTATATTTAGGAATGGAGAGAGTAGTTTTGATGAGATCAATTTTACAGCAATCCGACCAAGAAGGAACTGAACATCTACCAAAACCAAATGCAATCACCACCAAGAAAAAAATAACACATACACTGTATGATATGATTCTGCTTGTGCAGTTGTTGACATGCCTTGTCTTTGCTTGTGCTTAGGATTGGCTGTGCATAACACATATACACGTCCTCGACGTTTAACTGTCCTACAGAACTCACACATCTTCTTCACAGATGACCTTACCTTCATGGTTACTGCCTACAATTCATATCATATTACCCCTTCAGCATCATTAAACAAATAACCATAGCAAACAAACAGGGATGCATTCTATGTGGTGCTCAATGCTACTATATTCCAGAAAATGCACAAACAGTACCTAATAAAATACTGCTCAATTCATCATGGCAACCCTGCCCTATCTGGATTAAGAAAAACAATAAGAGGGGGAAACCATTGGCCAAGTATTGGCCAAGTAGATGTAATGGTGGAGACATGAAAACCATGAATAAAATATTACTCCTTCAGTCACTAAATATATCACTCATTTACCAAATTTTATTACAAACTTATTATCTTTCTAACTCTTTATTCTCCCATTATAATTAGTTCACAAACACTAATTGCCACCTACTCAATCCACATTAAATCAGTTTCGTGTGACAATGGTTGCTAGTACATAAAATAAAACATTAATCATTACTTGGAATCAACATATATGTGTATTATAGCTTTTCCAAGGCAGCAACAAAATTAACTTCCCAAACACTTGCTTGAACTAAGGAAACCTTAAGGAAATAGGTGGATTCTAACTTGAACAAAATTTACAGCCCTAAAACACTGCATTTATAATCAGTTTCTAATTCAGCTCCAACTAAATTTCAAACTACCAATTGCCATTAAGAATTATATTTTTCTCTAACCTTAGACAGCTTCAAGTAAATTTACTCCTGCATACTAACCTATAAAATTTTTAGTCTTCAAATGTGACCGTGTTTCAATCACAACCTTGAGCTTCACCACTCAGCCCTTAACCATTACCATTATCCACATAAGATTCTTACATAACTTTAACAAGAACTAGGCACCATTAACAACAAAACACCTTATACTTAACCACATTGACCCATATTTATTCTTCACTCACACTTATACACAGTGCCTAAGCTTCACACAATACTTCATCATGAACTATTCTTTTGTAAAGCTTCAAAGAATACAATCTAAGACACAATCCTAAAATAACAGATTAAATTGAATTTCCAAAATGCCACCATTCAACCCAATCCCAAGCTTCATATTTCAACTTAATAGAAGGATTGTACTTCATTCCCATACATCAAACAACAACTCCAGATTTCTTGACAGCCATAAGAATAAAATCAGCACAGTTTGGACTTTACAACTAACCTCAAATCAAATTGCTCATAACAATAATTCTTCATTTATTATACCTATTCATCATTCTTCCACAGATTCAACCATGACTAATTATATCAGCAACACATGCTTTATACTCTCAACATTCACTACATATATACTAAGCCACTTCATTCTGAATTTTAAACCTTGATTAGAGCACCCTCACTACGAATAATCATCGCTCACAAATCACAACTCATTCAATTACATCATTACTCTTTAAATATAAAAATATCTTAATGCTAGGGCTAACGATTGAAGAAGTTCGTTTAAGTTGAAACTAAAAATTGAGTGTCAAGCTTAGATTTAATTGGTTTATTTATTTATTGATGCTCTCAGAAATGTCTCTATTCTACTCAGTAATCAGAGAAATGGAAAGAGGAGGCTCACCGGCAAGCAGAAATAGAGGATGCCAATGCTCGCTGGGTTGCAGAGAAAGACAAAGACGTCAAATGAGGATCTGTGAACTCAAAACTCAGGTTTTGAAACAAGGCTTTTTTGCTGCTAAATAGTAAGAGCTTTTTTTGATAATACTAGGGAAAATGACAAAAAAATGATATTTGAATTTGAGTTGGACAAAATGGGGTCTCCAATTCCAACTTGGACAAATAAGGGATAGTCCCTAATTTGTCCTAAATGAAATTTGTGATTTTGTGCAAAAAAAAAGTAGTGAATGACGATTTCTAAAGTAGTTAATACCGATACTTGAGTAGTTAATGAAAATGGTAGTTAATAGCGATACTTGAATAGTTAAGCGCGATACATGAATAGTTATCCATTAACTACTCAAGTATCGCTATTAACTACTTTAGAAATCGTCATTCACTACTTTCTTTTGCACAGTCACAAATTTCATTTAGGACAAATTGGGGATTATCCCTTATTTGTCCAAGTGGGAATTAGAGACCCCATTTTGTCCAACTCAAATTCAAGTGTCATTTTTTTGTCATTTTTCCATAATACTACCTTCAGTCCTAAATATAAAACTAATTGACTTTTTTTTTTAGAGGTTAAGGTTGCGAAATAGACTATTAAATCATGACACATTGGATATATTTTTAGATTATCTATTAGTTTATAGGTAAAATAAACTAGTTTAAGGGAAAATTAAGTGAATCATTAATTTATAATTAACTTATTTTACTTTTTCTAAGATTTTCCAAAAAAATCAACTAGGTCTTATATTTAGAACTGGAGGTAGTAATAGTTTTCAGAAAATTTTTTTAATGTTAAAACTTAGTTTGAATTAAATCATATAAACAATCACTGGTAAAAAAAAATATAAACAATCAAAACTTTTTTTACAAAAATAGTTTTTTAACTAAAAACCTAGGTTTGAGGCAGAAAATATATGTTTTGCCGGAAACTATTTTTTTCAGCTTTTCAAAAACTATTCTAGATAATCTATATTCTTCATAAGAGTTTTTTCAGCTTTTTTTCCAAAAGTTATTCTCGAAAAGCTATACCAAACAGACCTGTATAAGTCGCTTGTTTACATTTCTCACTTACCAAGTTTCTACTCTTTTTAGGCCCGTTTGATCGTCTAGAATTGAGAAAAGGAATTGGATGATGGAATTGGATAAGTTAACTTCCATATATCTCGGGCCCCACAAGTTTTCTTTTTCAATCTCATACTTTTCTTGGACCCACAAACTTTATTTATACTTTCCATCTTTACCCCTTCACACTCATTTCCATTTTCCATTTCCATTTCCATTTCCATTTCCATCATCCACTTTCTCTCCAACCAAACTGGTCTTACTCCCCATTCTTGCTTTGCATAGGGTGGGTAAGTTTTCTAAGCTTATAAAGGCATTTGACTGCTAATATATAGACTTTGATGCTTATTAAAATCTTACATTTAAATCAAATTATTGAAACGTAAAGCTTTTTAAAAACCCTACATTGTAAGTAGGCTTTTTAAAAAGGCTTCAGACCTTGATAAGTCTCTTGAAGACTCAGGTCTAAAGCTGAAAAGAAACTTAAATTTGAATTCATGTTAGACCCAATTTTCATTTCCTCCTTTTCATGCCTGAAGGCTTGTAGCTAGGCCAAACTTTTCTGAAATAGGTCTGACCTATATTTACATAATAAAATTAATTGCGTGAGGAAATTGATGTCACTAGATTATGGTAACACACAACCTTGTTCCTTGACTTTTATGCTAATCTATTTTGTGTCTTTTGTAGCAAGATTAAAAGGCATTATAGGTATACTTTTAATCCCTCTATCTTGAATGAATTTTCGATCATTTGATATTAAATGATTGTTGTGGTAGCTTAGGTTGAACCCTCTTTTATACATAAAAAGATTTTTTTAAAAAAATAATAATAAATGAAATTGTTTTTAAGAGTGGTTTTATATCCTGTAAGATAAGGTAAAAATCGATTATTCATCTTCTGCGTAAGAGTACGAAAATCTTCTAAAAAAGTTTAATCCAAATTTTCTCAATAAACATTCTCATCCAAATAGAAAATTAAATTGTTTTTAAAATGATGTTCATGTTGTGTGATGGTTTTTATAACCTCGTCAACCAAGATCAATTATTCTTCTAAGTGAGATTATGATAATCTCTTCAGGAGTCTATTTTAAAGATACTTTTGAAAGTCTTTCTTTTTAAACAAAAATAAAAACAAGATTTCTTGAATAAAAAATACAAACCAAAAATAATATTTTTCCTAAAATGTTAAAAAAACGTTTTTTCTAACAAAACAAGTGACACATATTTCTATCCTAACTATGTTTTGACTCGTTAAGAGTATGTAGATTATAGGTCAAATCTTAGTTCAAGTCCAACTTTGTAAATATTTGTTTTTTGTGTTTTTAAAATAAGGTTAAAGGTCATATTAATTAATTTAGGGTAACCGTTTTCATGACGGGTGTTGTGTGGTTCCTAACACCTTCCCACACACAATCTATTATAAAACTATGAGTGAAAATCCAAAAATGATATATAACTATTGTCGAAGGATCAAAAATAGTATAACTATTCCAAGGTACACAAATGATACCCAACTATTGGGCATGAGATCAAAACTGATATTTTCACTAATAATTCAATAAGATTATACATGAAAAGTCTAAAATGCCCTTATAAATTTTTATTCTTTTTAAATGTTTTCATTGATTTATTAGGGCATTTTGGATTTTTCATGTCTAATCTTTTTGTCATATTAGTGAAAATATCATTTTTTATCTCATACCCAATAGTTGGCTATCATTTTTGTACCTTAGAATAGTTAAGTACTATTTTTGTTCCTTGACCAATAGTTATGTATCATTTTTGGGTCTTCGTCCTAAACCTATTAATATTTTGAAATTTTTTTCAAAGTTATCCTTTAGACAAAGGTGCAAAAGTGATACTAAATTCTCACCAAAAGTGCGTTTGTAAAGCAAAAGTTTCGCGAGGTGCAAAATTAGTACTCAACTTGGGGTCTAAATGCAAATATAGTATATACACTTAATTAAAGGAAATAAAATTTAGACATGAAAAGACTTTTATACTCCTCATTAAATTATTTTCTTCTTCAACCTCCCTCCTTTCACATTGGTCACCGTCGCCGCGCTGAGGCCGCCGCCGCCCGATCACGACAAGTGGGTGAGGAAAAGACTGGAAATTGTGGGTGAAGGGGGAGAGGTTGTAGAAGAGAATAATATAATGAGCGGCATAAAAATCTTTTCATATCTAAATTTTATTTCTCTTACATGAAAATATTATATTTACACATGAACCCAAGTTGGGTACTCTTTTTGGAACTCGCGAGCTTTGATATTAGAAACACTTCTAGGGGCAAAGTTTAGTGTGACATACTGTTACTAATTCCCTAATTAACCTGTGACATCTCTTTTAATCCAATAATCTCTTTACTAACTATGATAGAAAAAGGATTTCCATAATATCAATGTCCTATCATAGTTAGAAAAGGAATTACCTAATGAATAAATACTATCCATGATAGAAAAGAATTTCCTGATACAACCTGAACACTATCATGGATAATTAATAACTAACCATGTTAGAAAAGATTTACCTAACATGGTTATTAAACAAAACTAATTGATATTAAACAGATAATAAATATATATACATGCGGAAGCAGATGCAGGCCTATACAAATTGGCAATATACACAACTAACTAATCTCAATAACCTTTGAAACCTAATTCCCTTTCCTGATGTTTGCGCCTGTGCATGAATACCTTCAAAAATGTCAGTAATCGTGGGATGAGACAATTTGTCCCAGTAATCACCGCTTAACTCACTATAACAGTGAGATGTGCGGTAGTGAGGGCGTCTAAAGGGTACCACATTTTAAATTCAGTAATATATATACATACATGTCAAGGCTTCTTCCATTCATCACTCAAGTCCAACAATAATATCCAAACCAAATCAATTCATTATCTCCATACTCCAATCAACTATTACTACCATAACAACCCTCACACTCACCTAAAGATGCATTGTGCCACCACGGTGCATTCAAACATCTATTCTTCACTATATGATTTGACACCGTGTCCCTCTCCATAATGAGGGGACAATTTCCTTCTCTGGCAATCTCCAGAGAGGGAACCCCAATTCTGTTTCCATTACAGAACGGGAACGGTTGGACTCTTCAATGCCAAACAACCGTAGGGGCGGTTGGGGTCTTCAATGCCAAAACAACCGTAGGTCACTTCTCTCACTAAGTCGACCTATGATCCCCGATCCAATCAATCTGAAAAGGATCCTCAGTACAAATAACTGTCGATTGGTCTATCGACAGTTATCATCGCGCGATGGTACATAAAATTCCAGTGTCATGCAATGCTCACCATATCCCTATTAATATCTCATCCACAATAATCAACATCAACATCAGTATTAACATCATATCCTCTCACATCACTTTCCAATCTATTATCCTCAATATCTCCCCTCAACATAATTCTCCAGAATCTCAACTCACATCTAATTCCTTTTCTATACTAACAACCTCTCAAATAACTACTATCACACTACACCTGCAATCATTTCATACCATTTCAACATATTCAGCACCACCAGACAGGATACTACATATATAATGTGTAAAAATCTTTTATATGAAAATAGTCGTGTTTGAAAGGCACCCGATAGCCTGTTTTGTATAAAAATACCTTTCAAAGATAATATATATATATCTAGAGGGTGAGAAAGGATTTTATAAAATCCCCAACTAACATCACCCTCAATGTTATAGCAAGGTTAAGTGTGATTACCTGAACCTGCTCCACATCAAGACAATACAATGTCAATGAAGTCCTTGCTCACAACTTGGCGCATTGATAATCAGAAAGCCCTACGCGAAGAAGGGAGCACCACCACCGCCGGCCACCGTTCAGATTGCCGGAAAATAGCCCACCAGGTGGCTGGCCGAGCTAACACAAAGAAGGGAAGAGGAGATGACGAAAATGAAGTGGAGAGGGAGGAATGATTCGAAGAATCTAAAGCAAAATGCAAGGCTCCCCTCCAGCTGCAATTCACCGCCGTCCGCCGCCCGTGGTCGCCGGAAAATGCAGAGCTTCGCCGGATTAATTGCAAGAACGACAGCGGATGAAGATGTACAGATCGGCTTAGGTTGTTTTGCAAGGATTTGAGGAAGAGAGTGGGAAAACAAAATGGGTATGGATTTGGAAGTGAAGTCACAAATGGGTGTGGATTTGGAGGGGCAAAAATTGAAAAATGAGAGAAGGAGGGTGGGGGCGTCGGTTTTGTAAGGAAATGAAGGTGGAGGGTGTGTTTGGTTTAGGTGGAATAAGGGTGGGTTATTATAATTTGTAGCAAAATTTACCATAATGTACTCTTTTAATTCTAAAACCACTTAAACCAGCATCCAATCTCCTTAACCTTCAAAATATTTTGGGTTTTACCATTCCCTCATATTTCAAACTCTTCAATTTCTTAATTAATTGTAAGCACATTTATTACTCAAAATTTCCAAAATGTCCTCAAAAATCACCAAAATTCCTAAAAATTCCAAAATTCTCAATTTCTCCATTTATTATTTCCCAAAACACTCATTGATCCTATATTAAATTTTCAGGATGTTACAATTCTACCCCTCTTAATTAATTTCGTCCTCGAAATTAGTAGAAATTATCACTAAATACAAGGGAAAAGGACAGTTTCTTGGATTGATAATCCTATTTCAAGAGGAAGAAAAGAAATTTGGGTATAATTTAGGGAGATTCAACTCATTGGCATTGAGGATTTCTTGTCATGAGTGTCATCCATATGACACAATGGAGATGATATCAAGGATTTAGAGGAACTATGAACATTCTATACGAGGCTGCTAACCACAATTTTCTAGAAAGTATAGTCAATTGTGGGGTATAAACATGTTTTCTTATGATAAAGGTGAAGTTAAGTATACTAGCACCCATTATCATGTTCCTTTCAGGGATTCAAAAGAGGTGAAATCAAGTCAAACTAAATTGAATGTATATAACCTTTTGAACAAGGTTAGAAGCACTACGCAAGAAAACTAGGATTATAACTAAAATTCCTTTCAAAGTCCCAATTGATTCTGGTATACTGACAAATTAATGGACAAATTTGTCAATAATCACAATACACAAGTAATAGCAAGATGAATTTCACTGCATAAAATGGAAAAAAAAAAACACTACTCTTTTTGTGTTCCCTTCCAAACAAATTAATGCATATTTAAGACTTTTCCATCAGCAACCAACTTAGATCATTGAACCCATTTCTTTGTCACTAAACAGATTTTTAATTCACCTTACGTAATTCCTAACAAACAAGCTTCACAATTTCAAACATCTTTCCCAAGTTCACATACAATTGCATACATCTACTCTCAACACTTTATAAGCATCACTTCCTCCTAGAAATACATCCATAACAGTCTAGTGATAACCTATCACTCCGTCATAATAGTTTACAACATCAACATACACTCTAAGTCATCAATCCACAGTGTATCCTCAAGTGGTCACCCTAACCTTAATTCAAGGCATAAATTCTTAAATTCCATTCTTCAAGCCAATTTCCGGTTACTAATCAGTTCATATCCATAATATAGTGTTTAAATCCTTAAAGTCAAAACTCCCCTCAATTATTTCTATTTCAATCCATTCAAGCTCGACAATCATGATTTTCCCATAATTCCCTACATTTCTCAAATCATAAATTCCTACTGTTTGATTCCAACTAAGTAAAGAATCGATGAAAATATTTCAATCCTTCTAATACCTTGATTTGAAACATGAAAATCATCACATAACCTTATGTCCCACCGAATTCTCAAATATTTCCCCTAATCAACTTTAATCCTAAACCTTAAATCTCTCCTATTAAACATCAATCAATAGTCATTAGTGTGTAGCTCAATCATCAAGATCACAACTCCTCTCCTAATGTATTTTCACATATGCTAAAGCAATTCCCAACAACAAATCAACATTCTTAATTTCTCTTCACCATGAAGATATTCATCCAACAAGTCAACTCAAGATTTGTTAATGCTCACAACTTCCCCCTTACAATAAATCTCCCAATTAAAACAATTCAGAACATCTTTACTAAATGATATCAAACATCTCATTTAACAATAGATAAAGATAAACCATTCCAAAACAAATTTTTGATTTATAACTAACTTTGTTTTACACCCCTATCCACTTTATCGAATTAAGTCATTCCCATAGATTTTTAATCCCTCACCATTAATAAACTTAATCCCTAGACATGACATCTACCTGTATCATGGCTCAATTACAATTTGAAGCATCCCAAAATCAAGGATCAGTCTACTACTAACAAAACCCTACTCAAATCAAGTAAGAATTCCCATTTAAGAATTGCAAAACAAAACAATACCTTTATAAATTTTCTTGCTGGCCATTTACTCTTTTTAACGAAATTTGAACTATATTCCTACATTATCTAATTAGAACACATAGGAACTAACACCCAAATTAGTTCCTAACAGTAACAAACACAAAGTGGCATCAAAACTTGAGATTTCACCATGTACTCAAAAATAACACTTAAAGGAAATGGAAAATACCCACAATGAAGTGAATTTTCAAATAACAAGCATCATATAATCAACTTCATTCCCATAACTTCAAGTCATAACTTTATTAATCATACAATCTGCGTCACGAAATCTCATATAATCTATTATTTGTATATCATATTTCATCATTCACATGACAATCACAAAATAAATCCACTGCAATTCAACATAGAAACAGTCATACCACACAAATTCTCTTCACTAAACTCTCAAGTGAATATAGCAACAAGGCTTCCAAACATCATGAATGTACTTTTTGCATACATTTCAAACCAAATGGAGGCATAATCATACCCCATGTATATTCCTTTATATTTTGAAGTTACAAACCATATCATACTTATCAATTCTCAAATCTCAACAAGTAACCAAACAACACTCTTGTCCATTTTAGATTTCCAATTTCATTTCCTTTGGCACAAACTCAAAAATCCTTCCTTGAACACCATTTATAAACGTATTCTAATGCCAATGGATAATTACAAATCAAAAATCAGATTATAAAATACCCCCATGAAACCACATTAATCATCACAACTAATAACTCAAACATTCATTCATCATTCTTTAAAAGTAAGGATAAACAACTTACAATTGACCCTCAACAAAACCAGATATCACAATAAAACATCCAATAGATCATGCAACTTAACTTATCACTCACAACAATTTAACAAATAATAAACAAAGTAACCAACTCTTATTTCACATTGTATTCATTATTAATTGTTATTTTCAAATTTCATTAAACCCTTAACCCAATAAGGGATCTTATGATGCCTCGACTATGATTATGGTCGGCACATAACTATATTCGAGACCCCAGAGAAGCATCCTTATTTCGTCATTCTTCCTAAATTCTTATACATATCAACATTATTTCGTTATTCTTTCTATGTTCATCTCAATTTCTCCACAATACCTATTCAATTTCTCTTATCACTCTCTCCCTACCACGGGATGAGTGATATTCGTCTCAAAAGGCCAGATATTCATGCACAGAAGGAAGGGAATACTAAGAATGTATATTGCCAATCTACATGCAATGCAGCACAGTCCTAGGTTATCGTATACCAAATACTGATAACCAAGTTGTGACATACTGTTACTAATTCCCTAATTAACCTGTGACATCTCTTTTAATCCAATAATCTCTTTACTAACTATGATAGAAAAAGGATTTCCATAATATCAATGTCCTATCATAGTTAGAAAAGGAATTACCTAATGATTAAATACTATCCATGATAGAAAAGAATTTCCTGATACAACCTGAACACTATCATGGATAATTAATAACTAACCATGTTAGAAAAGATTTACCTAACATGGTTATTAAACAAAACTAATTGATATTAAACAGATAATAAATATATATACATGCGGAAGCAGATGCAGGCCTATACAAATTGGCAATATACACAACTAACTAATCTCAATAACCTTTGAAACCTAATTCCCTTTCCTGATGTTTGCGCCTGTGCATGAATACCTGCAAAAATGTCAGTAATCGTGGGATGAGACAATTTGTCCCAGTAATCACCGCTTAACTCACTATAACAGTGAGATGTGCGGTAGTGAGGGCGTCTAAAGGGTACCACATTTTAAATTCAGTAATATATATACATACATGTCAAGGCTTCTTCCATTCATCACTCAAGTCCAACAATAATATCCAAACCAAATCAATTCATTGTCTCCATACTCCAATCAACTATTACTACCATAACAACCCTCACACTCACCTAAAGATGCATTGTGCCACCACGGTGCATTCAAACATCTATTCTTCACTATATGATTTGACACTGTGTCCCTCTCCATAATGAGGGGACAATTTCCTTCTCTGGCAATCTCCAGAGAGGGAACCCCAATTCTGTTTCCATTACAGAACGGGAACGGTTGGACTCTTCAATGCCAAACAACCGTAGGGGCGGTTGGGCTCTTCAATGCCAAAACAACCGTAGGTCACTTCTCTCACTAAGTCGACCTATGATCCCCGATCCAATCAATCTGAAAAGGATCCTCAGTACAAATAACTGTCGATTGGCCTATCGACAGTTATCATCGCGCGATGGTACATAAAATTCCAGTGTCATGCAATGCTCACCATATCCCTATTAATATCTCATCCACAATAATCAACATCAACATCAGTATTAACATCATATCCTCTCACATCACTTTCCAATCTATTATCCTCAATATCTCCCCTCAACATAATTCTCCAGAATCTCAACTCACATCTAATTCCTTTTCTATACTAACAACCTCTCAAATAACTACTATCACACTACACCTGCAATCATTTCATACCATTTCAACATATTCAGCACCACCAGACAGGATACTACATATATAATGTGTAAAAATCTTTTATATGAAAATAGTCGTGTTTGAAAGGCACCCGATAGCCTGTTTTGTATAAAAATACCTTTCAAAGATAATATATATATATCTAGAGGGTGAGAAAGGATTTTATAAAATCCCCAACTAACATCACCCTCAATGTTATAGCAAGGTTAAGTGTGATTACCTGAACCTGCTCCACATCAAGACAATACAATGTCAATGAAGTCCTTGCTCACAACTTGGCGCATTGATAATCAGAAAGCCCTACGCGAAGAAGGGAGCACCACCACCGCCGGCCACCGTTCAGATTGCCGGAAAATAGCCCACCAGGTGGCTGGCCGAGCTAACACAAAGAAGGGAATAGGAGATGACGAAAATGAAGTGGAGAGGGAGGAATGATTCGAAGAATCTAAAGCAAAATGCAAGGCTCCCCTCCAGCTGCAATTCACCGCCGTCCGCCGCCCGTGGTCGCCGGAAAATGCAGAGCTTCGCCGGATTAATTGCAAGAACGACAACGGATGAAGATGTACAGATCGGCTTAGGTTGTTTTGCAAGGATTTGAGGAAGAGAGTGGGAAAACAAAATGGGTATGGATTTGGAAGTGAAGTCACAAATGGGTGTGGATTTGGAGGGGCAAAAATTGAAAAATGAGAGAAGGAGGGTGGGGGCGTCGGTTTTGTAAGGAAATGAAGGTGGAGGGTGTGTTTGGTTTAGGTGGAATAAGGGTGGGTTATTATAATTTGTAGCAAAATTTACCATAATGTACTCTTTTAATTCTAAAACCACTTAAACCAGCCTCCAATCTCCTTAACCTTCAAAATATTTTGGGTTTTACCATTCCCTCATATTTCAAACTCTTCAATTTCTTAATTAATTGTAAGCACATTTATTACTCAAAATTTCCAAAATGTCCTCAAAAATCACCAAAATTCCTAAAAATTCCAAAATTCTCAATTTCTCCATTTATTATTTCCCAAAACACTCATTGATCCTATATTAAATTTTCAGGATGTTACATTTAGTACTCCCTCTGTCCCTAAATATAATATCATTTTAGGGAGGAGAGCTTATTCCTAAATATAAGATCACTTTCTAATTTGACTCAAGTTTTCCTCAAATTACCTATATACTCCCTTCAGCCAAAAAATAGTGGTTTGAAGAAGTTGAGAGTATATTTTTAAACTGAAGGGTATTTTGTAAATTTCATGTAATCCTAACTCATTGGAATGTCTTCTTTAATCTCTCCAAATTTGCTTAAGTGATCTTATATTAAGGAATGGAGAGAGTATCATTTTTGCACTTTCGCCTTTATCCTCTTTAAAATTTTGGCAGCGACTCCTTTTTAACCTAATTTTCCGACAAAACATATAGCTATTAATTTTTCTAGTAGTTAATATCATTTTGTTTTTTTATAAAAAATACCCTTATAAATACTACCAAATGGGGTACATCTGCTCAAGATTCATATATACTACTAAGGATAATTGTACAGGTCAAACTAACTGGTCAAACTAACTTTGCAGTGTGCATCCAAATTCAATTCAAATTATTTAAATAACTATTATTGGTTTCTTCCACTTTCACAATAATAATAATTTTTAATCTACACACATTAATTGCTTTTAGTAAGATAAAACCAAAAGCTTAGCTGGGATTTCTTAATGTATATATGTACTTGAGAAGCTACCTCGCACCTTCCATTATGCAAGTCTTCAACCACAATCGCATATGTGGAGGAAGACCAAGTCATTGTTTACGTGGCAAACTAACCTTTATGATGTCAGCATGACTTGGCGACTTGGCTGGCGTCTTTTAGGGTTGCTTCCTGGAAGGAACCATGCAATAACCACTGTACAAAGAGATACATCCCCTCTTGTGCTCCATACCAGACGACACCGTTTAAGTCAATTCAAGGTTGAAAAGCCTTCTAGAAGCTCTATGAGATGCCAACCTTCTTTTTTGTTTCTTATTTTCCATTTGAATGGTATGACATGAAAATTACAAACCACTAAATTGATATTTTGATATTACTTTTATTATGTTACCATTTTAATAATATTGTGCAATTGAAATGGAAGTTGACCTTATTAAATTTTCAGTGGGGTTGATTGAAATACAAATACACACGTTTTGGAATTTTTTTAAAACTAAATAAAGATGATGTATCTATCGTTGGAAAATTACTATAAATACAAATACACACGTTTTGGAATTATTTTATCCCAATTAAAAGTCTTTCAAGTTCCTTTCCTTGCAAAAAAATTTTGGACTCACCATATATATAATTATTTTATTTGGCATCATTCTAATGCTTTTTATAGTAAAAGCTGTGTTGTATATCGGCCAAATTAAACTTAAATATTTACTTCTGTAATAGTATTGTTTCCCGGACATGATCACTTAAAATCAATGAACATTTTTTTTATAAAAATCAATCAATCAGCATAAGAAATTTATCAGAAATCAATTGTTTTAAAAAAACATTCATTGCGAGATACATTTGGAATAAATAATATAATAGCTAAATTTAGATCATATATCATAATTTAGAATCGAACAAACTTTATTTTACAGTAAGTAATAATTCAAAACTATAATTAATTTTTAAGAAATCAGATAGCAATTTAAATATGCTTAACTTTCATTATACACTCAATTAATACTCATCTTAATTATTTAATCTATCTTATCTTTGATATAAGTGCAACTTGACTAATTTGTATATATTGATGTGAAACTAGTTAAGCTTGTTACATGTAGTAAATATGAGCATATTTTAAGCTTGTTATATATTGACGATCATTTTAATACTTTTTATTTTCATTTTCATGATATTGTTATAACTATGTAATCATTATAATTAATCTCACCATTTTATCTTTTTATCAAAAAAATATGAGTATATATTTTTTCTTTAAGTACCTTTTTAATCATGAGACCTGGATGAAAACCCTTTTTATATGGTTGATTAATAATAATACTTTGAAAAAAGAATTATAAATTTATTTGATAGAAAAATTATATTTGATGCATGTGCTGCATTCGAGATCAAATTCAACGCTCAACTATATTTTAAGTTAAACACCGGACATAGTTTTGTTTAGATAGACATGCTTAGGAATTGTTTCATACGGTTAGTAATAATGACGATCAATATGCATGATACACCAATAAGAAATTACATTTATAGTGAGCTCAATATGTTGAATTTTCTGAGTTCATTTTTCCTTCTATGGGGCCACAGTCCCACGCTCCACAGCACGTGTTGCCGCCTTGGAATCTACTACTCATCCTAAATCAACGGTCACGATCTTCCTTAATTTTCCTTCCTTTGACCAACAACCATAAATACCCCAACAAACACATTTCCTTTCTTCTTACCCAATACATTATTTTTCATTTCATGGCCATGACCATAAGTGACAACATGTCTGCCTCCAACGACTGGTTCCAATTCTACCAACAACAACAAGATTTCCACGGCGGCATGCCTTCCTCCATATCCGATGCCACCGCGGTCACCACCGTCGCCGGTGTTACCGCCTCTAGCCCGCCGCCACTACCGTCTAGCATGCTCAATTCTAGCTCATCAGCATCAGCATCTGCCTCCACCACCCACAACCACCTCAGCCCGGAGGGCCGAGTGGCGAAGCCGGTCCGACGGCGGTCTCGGGCTTCCCGGCGAACCCCCACCACTCTTCTCAATACAGACACCACCAACTTCCGTGCCATGGTGCAACAATTCACTGGTGGTCCAAGTGCACCCTTTGCTCCTACCCCATCATCCTCAGCTTCATCTGGCTTGGCAAGTTTGGGCTTTGGGTTTGGGTTTGGCCCACGACAGGCCCATATAGGCCCAACTGGGCTCATGGTAGGCCCACCACCAACAGGCTACCATCTTCAACAGCAGCAACAACAACAACATATGTTTAATCAGCAGCAAAACTTGGGATTCCATGGTAGTAACACAGAAGCTGGAGATCAGAGTAGGTTTTTCCAGAGACTAAACAGTAATAGTAATAGTAGTGGTGCCAATAATAATGATCCAAGAGGTTCAAATAGTGCCACTGATCTTGGGATTGGTGGGTTTGTTATGGATCATCATGGAAGCTTAGGTCGTTTCTGAGAAATATGTGATGAAGGAAGAAGATCATGTATGAAGTTTACTGTTCAGAAATCCTAAGTAGGACATATCATCTTGTTCAATGGGAACAAGTGGAAGCATTTTGCTTCGGTGTTGATGGCTGAGAGTGACATAAAGCAGACAATTAGGTGCTAACTTAGGGAGAATTGTTGACCAACCTCTGTAAAATATAATTATTTAATGTGCACACTTCTTTTTCTTTTTCATTTTTTTCATCTTTTATTTTATTGGTTTTCTTTATTGGGTGAAATTGCGGATTGTGTTTCTAGCTAGAATTGAAAATACCTTTGTTTTAAAGGTGTTGTTTTAATTTGTATTTTTGGGGCTTAATTGTATGAATTATCAATGAAATAAAATATAGGATCGGTGTTTTATTTCTAAACTCGCCATATATTTTAACTGTATTGCCATGTAGCTCTAGTGCTTTAATTTACAAAAACTCGACAAATGAGCACGTAATTAATTATACCATTTAAGATAATAATAATAAAATCTTATCTCATTGCGTGGGGTCGGCTACATAGATAATACAACGTCATTGTACTCTATCATTTGCCAATAGATTTTGTTTTATAAGTTCACCGAGAATTTGCTTTTGTCTCCCTCTCCTTCTTTTAATTAGACTCCAAATTGTTTGGTCCACCCTCCTCACTAGCGAATCTATTGTGGTCTTCTTTTGACATGTCTAAAATACCTAAAACGATTTTCTACCAATTTCTTAGAAATGGGAGCTACTCAACTCGATTTCGTATGTCATTATGAATTTTATCCTTTTGTGTTTGACCACACATTCACCTCAACATCCTCATTTCAGCAACCCTCACTTTATGTTTATGTTATCCCTTCATAACCCAATATTCACTACTATATAATATTGTATATAATATTGTTGGTCTTATAGCAGTGCATTAAAATTTTCCTTTGATCCTATATGGTACTTATACTCTTGGTGGTTGTGTCATTTATTTAGATAGCTCACTCGTTTGGATAACGTATTGATTTGCCACTTTGGAGGTGCTTGGATCACATTTTCTAATAATTTGTTTCTACGAAGGCATTTGGATTACATTTTTGAAATGTGACCATTTCTCAAATTCAAATGCTTTGGCACGTGGGATTGTTGTTGGGTTTCATTATCTATGTCGTTGGATTATTAATCTGGAATATAATCCCATATTGTTTAGGGAAGTTTGATGAGATTAAGTGTTGCTGTAAAATTCTTTCAAAGTAATTACTATTTTAACACAACATACATAAGTATATTTAGATCTTTGGTAACTATATCTATACTTTATCTACGATAGAAAAGATTAATGATACTTATATTAAACCTTCTATAGTAGTTAATTATTAAAACATTGCTCAAAGTCCAAACTTAACTATGATAGGAAAAAAATCTATAAAGTTAATAGAAAAACCTGATTAAATTTTCAAATAATATATCCATGATAGAAAAAGGTACTTAGTTACCATAAAGAACTATAATGGATAATAAAAGAGCGGCGAAGGCCCAAAAATAATACATAACTTTTGGTCAAAGAACAAAAATAATACATGATTATTCTAAGGTATACAAATGATTCTCAACTATTGGGTATGAGATCAAAAATGATATTTTCACTGATATGACAATAAGATTAGATATGAAAAGTTCAAATGCTCTTATAAATTAAACATTATAATTACCTTTCTGATGTAAATAATTGTAAAGGTCTGTTGGTGTTCAACGGACCTAATATCAAGACTCTACATTTGAGTAAAAGACAACAATTCCATATCAATGACTTGATCATACACAATAGGGTTATTATTTAAAAATAACTCAAGTCCAAGAGCCTCATCTCAAGCTTTCTAAGAATAATTGCTAACCACTGTCCAAAAGAAAAATGCAATTGGCAAAAATATCCTATATACATAATTATGTTATAATTGAACAATTAAATGCTCAGTGAAAATCAATATAATCATCTACAACAACATTATCCCACAATTCAAATCCTTACTAATCCACATTCCATCCCTAGGCCACTTGAGAAAATTCAATCTTAATTCAGCACATCATCATCCAAACATCACCGACAAATGTAAGACAACTTATCAAAAACATTCAATTCCCAAAAACAAAATTACACTAAAAAATATCTTTCCATAATCAAATTGCCAAAAAATGTAATATCAAAAATTCCACTTAAAACACCATTATTCAAGAATTTATCCTAGAATGTAATACCAAAAATCTCACTTGACACAACCATTTAACTCCAATAAACTCTTTCAAAATTTTAGAACCATTTAACAACATCTATTTTCAAAATTAATCACAAAATCTCAAGATTTTTGAAACTTAAACAAATTAAAACATGATTTAACAAAGATCCAAAGGATTTTAAAGTTTAAGAATCATTAATCATCACCAAGCTTCTTTCTAATGTCGAACAATTTCTTACAAAAAGTATTTTGAAATGTTGATCAAATTCTACTCTCCCTAACTTCGCAAGGTGAAATTTTTGCTCAAAAAATAAAATGTAAAGGAAAGGGAGGAAGAAGGAACAATTACCTACAAATTTTAAACTCCAAAAGATTCTTGAATCACCTCAAAAACCAAACCCCAGCACACTCCATTTTTCCTCTCCTCTCTCTCCTTCTCCCCGTCGAAGTAAACTTGCCTCTAATCCCTTTATAATATACTCCCTTCGTTCCTAAATATAGGACCTAGATGACTTTTTTTGGGGAGATTAAGGAAGGGTTAATTTTAGATTTCTTTCCAATAATACCCCTCCTTAATTAGTTTAATTACTTCATTACCCTTCCTCTCTCAAAATTTCCCTCGAGCTTCATTTTCATCCATCCTTGAACTTCATTTTCATCCATCGCAGAGAGATCAACTTGCTTCATTTTCATCCATCGCGAGACATCAACTTCTTCCTTCTTCAACGATTTCAATCGATTTCACCGATTTCCAACGATTTCATCAACTTCTTCCTTCTTCAACGATTTCAATCGATTTCACCGATTTCCAACGATTTCATCAACTTCTTCCTTCTTCAACGATTTCCAACGATTTCAATCGATGATTTCAGCTTCGTCCATATGAAGATTTTAACTGCTTTAATGGAGTAATCTTGTTCACCTTCTTGCGTGGAGATCGATCGATTTCAGCTTCGTCCATATGAGGATTTCACGCAAATCAGACTTGGAAAAGAAGAATTAGGTCAGTTTGTTTTGTTTGTTTAGAATGTTGATTCCATTCTTGTATATTGAGGTTTATTTTATGAGCTTAACATTCGCATAGTAAGAGATTACCTAATTTTGTGATCATGAGATAATATTGCTCCTACTAATTTTTTTGATCTTTTACTTTGACTTATTGTGATCAAAGTGATGAACTGTGTTTTTTGATTCATATTTCTTCTGAGATTATGAGTTTGGTCATAGTTTCAAGCATGCACCTCTGAGGTAGGAGATTTATAAACTCTAAGAGCAAACATATTAGATTATGGTTTGTTCTCCAGCAAACTCGTACAACAAGAATAAGTCTGAGATGCTTTTTTGTTTCCTTTTTAATTGTCTGAGATGTTTTTTTTTTGGATGATAGCAAGCCAGAGAGCATGTTGTTTCTAGTTCATTGATGCTTGAAATAATTATTGTTGTTCAGTACACTTTGAAAGTCCGGTTTGCTTCCCATGTTTAAGGGTCCATTCGAGAGCATGTTGTTTCTAGCAAATTCGGAATTGTTGCAAAGTGAAATTGGTGAGCATGTCGAGTCTTAATAATAAGTCCCATGTTTAAGGGTCCATTTGAGAGTTCTAATTGGTTTGAGATGTTGTTGGAATTTTAATGTTAGGTATGTGTTAATAGAAATTGATTGCTTTAAGGCTGTTGAATGCTTTGAGAAACGTTCAATAGATAGAGAGGATAATTTGACTCTAATTGTCCAGGCGCAATTGTCTAATTTGACTCTGAGAATAACCCTTTTCTTGTGTTTGTATGCTTCATTTGCTAGTTTAAGGCACTAAATGGTTATGAGAGTACGCTTAATGAGGATGAGAAAGTGCATGTTATTTGGTTTAGAAGGGGGCTAACAGACTAGCCGATAGCTTGGCTAGAAGGTTATGCAAGTAGGCTCTGGCATGGTGAATTTTATTGAGGTTCTTGGGTCAATAGCTATTATGGCAGTGCATGAGCAGCTATGGGGCCTTGCCTTTAAGCAGTAGCTCTGAGCTTTTGTAATAAAAAAGCTTTGGTTGTGTGATACAACCATTTTTACCTTGTCTTTTTTTTCCTGTCGTTTTGTTGCTTATGAAGGTTTTTGGGATTTGAGATTATCCATGTATAATTGATAGAAACTTTGTTATTGATTTTTCGGCTTTTGACATTTATGTCAACAGAGTTTGCTACTTCTACTGTTTTCATTATATGCTATTAGTTCTGCTACCATTAGTTACTTGCTAATCATTGAACCTGTTTCCCATTTTCTCTTTTCTATTATTCTAGGTCCTGCAGAATATTGGACATTGTCAAACCAATGTTTGATTGAAAATATTGTTTGTTTGAAACAAGAAGGTTTTCTGTGTTGAATTCAGTCCACGCGAACCATGAAACTAGGTAATAAACTATCCTTTCTGATTTCTGCAATTAATTATGTTACTAATTTCATCTGCCATATGTAAACTCATTAAATTGACTGTTATATGAAATATATATTGTATTGCACTTTCTGAGAAAACTCAGTTAGTTTTATACTATGAATATATATTGATAGTTCTTTGATTTTCACTTTCTGAGACTGCAGGTGTCCTTGCTCCTGAGGCTTTGATGGATTTTGGTGGTGGAGAAATTGATGTAAGAGAAGATCATGATGTTGATAGAGATTGTTCCAGTGGTAATAGTGATGAAGAAATGCTAATTCTGTTGAACACTTGATTATTTTAGTATGAGAGCTAATTATGTCATTCATATGTTTATTTTCAGGTGAGGTTCTTCTAGACCTGAACTTATTGCCCAGTAATTACTTTCAAGAAGAGGAAGTCTATTCTATGGAAATTTCAGACAGTGAACGTGATGGTAATCATTTTTTTCATCAGTATGCTTTAATGCTTTAAGTCACTAAAATATTGTGTTTTCCTTCCTTATTTGCTGGAAAAAAATTAACAGATCTGGTTTATGAACTAGAAGGGACATTTAATTAGGAAGTACTTGTTGTAGAATATTTCATTTTCATTTGAGTTTTTCTGATTCAATGCTGTTACTGATTGATGAATGTTAGGACTTGATATGATATGATGGTAGATAGAATTATTGGATTCACCTAGGAATGTTCAGTATGAGATGTTACATGGAGAATTTACTAACTGTGAGCTGTGTATTTTATTTACATTCTGCACTATTACTAGGATCTTCGATTACAAATGAAAAATGCCAAAAGCGTACTTTCTGGTTATGATTGGTTCTTAACTTAACTTCTCATGTCTGAGCAGCTGACCTTTAATGATCTAGGTAGTTCAATCCTGCAATGTTTCTAGTGTAATGGTTTTATGTGTGTAGAATAGATCATTTGTCGAGTTATAGGATTAGATTAACTTTAAGCTTTGTCTGATTTATTATTTTTTGTTTTGCATTAAACTGTTTCTTGCACCAGAACATTATTTGTCAGTGTTAGTTTTTGTGTCTTGCTATCAATGATAGGCAATACCATAGTTCATTATATTGAACAATGAACATCTCCATGCATGGAAATTTAATGGGAATCGGCAGTTTCGTTTGAACTGCTTTTGTTTAAGTTAACTTTCACTATGTCACTCAGTGAAATCATCCATTTGCTCTTGCTGTTGTTTGATGACATTGTTGTTGTGGGAGCATTATTCACTCTGGCTTCTCCCTTACTTTGGCTTGAAAAGGTGGAGTTTATTAGTCTGCTCTTTAATTTAATTTTGATGCTGTCATTTGTTCTCTATACTATTTGTGTGGGACTGCGGGCATGCTCAAGTTTTCTCCTTTCTTCTGCTGCATTGCTGTGTAGTATGTCCTCCAAGCTTCTTCCGTTTTCGTATGTTTGTGGCTATAGATTAGGTTTGGTTAGTTACTTTCATCTTCTTTAACCTGCCATAGCTATATTGTATACATCTATATACACTTGTTTATGATTATGTTCTTTAATGCAGGTCATCTTAAGATGGTAACTGGAATATAATGTCTGAGGATGCTAGCCCAATCTATATTGTGATTCAATTCCATATATTGCTCAAAGATTCAGCACTCATGATGCCCTTCATGTATAGCTTTGTGTCATGGCAGAATGCTATCTCTAAACATGGAAAATAGGACTTTCAATTATGTGAAAGATGGGTGATTCATATATAGCTACATGTCTATTCCACATTGTTTTGTAAACATATGATTTTTTAGTACAATGAGATGTTAGTTTGTATAGTAGATTTTTAATAGATTTGAAATGATTTTTTAGTACAATGAGATGTTAGTTTGTATGGTAGATTTTTTTTGACAAAAGTTAACTTTAATTTTGAGGATACATGAATTATAATTTTAATTTTTCAAGCATAGGTGAAATAATAATTATGGTGATAAATAATTTTAAGTGTATTATGTTACATGTATCCTGTTGATAAAAAATGTTGGGTGTATTATGTTGATTAAAAAAGCTAGGTGTATTCAGTTAAGCATTGCATAAGAGTAAATTATTTACTTATCCTGAAAAAAGAAAGATTTGTATTGCTAATTTGTTTGGTCATTTTCGGTGAAACAATAATTATGGTGATAGATAATTAGATAAAACACTTTTTGAAAAAAAAATACTAACATTGAATTTGATGTGTAAGTAATAGTTAACGTTGTATGTGTTATGAGATTAATTATATTTGAGGAAATAGTAATAGGGGTAATTTAGGAAAAATAATAAGATTACTTAAAATTATTGGGATATGAAATAAGTGAATTGATGCACATGTGATATAATGAGGTGCAAAAGTTTCAATTTTTAACTTTTTATTGTGTTTATTTATTAATTAAGGAGTTGTTAAGAAGAAGAAGGGTAATTTAGGAAAAATGTGGCCAAAAATGTATCTAGGTCTTATATTTAGGAACAAAATAAACTCTCTATCTAGGTCCTATATTTAGGAACGGAGAGAGTATATAAGAGGAAAATGCCTTTTTATGGCTTTAAGTGGGCAGCCATGTGCTGCCCATTGATGGCCTCAATGCCATTTAGTTTTGGGTGGCACATAACTAAATGGCTATATATGTGTGTGTATTTCTCTTTTATACAAGTGCATATGTGTGTTAGAGCTGAGACTTGTCGGGTTCAGCCCAACCCACTTTAAAAAAACGGGTTAGACTGATGAAATTGGAGCCCACTTATATTGGGCTGGGTCAACCGCTATATCGGTTTGTGTCTCGCTAACCCGTTGGGTTTGCGGGTTGACCCGATTAAATTAAAAAAAAAAACTAACTCCCTTTTCTTCTAAAACTAGAAATTATTTTCCTTCCGTTCCACTACGTTTCTTTCTTCCTTTTCATCTTCGATTTTCACAAATCATCAAGTAAGGTGGTGACCAATTATTCGAAATCAACTAACACCAGATCTTTGGTTTCAATTATGGGCAAATGTACAAAAATAGTCACCGTACATTTAAAAATGGGCATCTATAACTTTGGTAAATTTAAAGGGGCAAAATCATACACTTTAAATCAAAATTGGGCAAAAGTAACATCTCTGTTAGGCAGAGTTAAACAGACGTTTTCCAAACGTGGCCCCACCATCAATAAATGGCGTGTCATACATTTGAGGGTGCAATATGTTGATGAGCTTTATTTTTTCAGATGAGGCTTTATTTTTTAGATAATTACGAAGAAGTAAGGTGAATTTCACATGATTTGGGGGTTCTATTTGGTTTATTATAGAAATGATTTGGGAGTTTAGGGTTTGTTTCAAGTGATTTAGGGTTCAACTAGATGCATTTCAGCTTTCATGGTGGATTTTGTAATTGCACGTTATTTACTAATGGTCGAGCCCATATCTGGAAAACGTCTGTTTAACTCGGCCTAACAAAGAGACTACTTTTGCCTCATTTTTGTTTATAATGTATGATTTTGCCCCATTTTGTTTTACAGTGTACGGTTTTACCCCCGTAAATTTACCAGAGTTATTTTAAATTTACGGTGGCTATTTTTGCACCTTTGCTTCGTAAATTCCTATCATTTTCTGTGATTTGGGAGATTTTTGAGTGAGTGGCCATTTAGGTTTTAGGATTTGGGGTTCAAAATTTTCTATGTGAATTTTCTGTAAATGGGTGAGGAATTTTGAGTGGACCGAAGAGGAGAATTGGGATTCTGATTCTTTGCAATGGGTAGAAATTGAATTAATTTCTTGTTTTCTGGGTATGAATTAATTCATACAAAACAAGTTTCATTTCAATCAAAGTTATATTCTATGGATATGATCAAAAAACTAGACATGAGTTAGACTGAACGAAAAACAAAGTAGTTGATGATCATCTTATAATCGATCACTTGCATATTGTGATCAATTAACATCATCTGATTGATTAGGAATGCTCCTAATCAATTTTTATGATCGATTAGGATGCTCTAATCGATCAAGAACACCAGGTAATTATTAGAAAGACAGAATTCATCTAAAACGTGTGTTATATGATTTGGAACTCATGGTTTGTTGGACATCATTTGAGCTTCTTTTAACATCCAATTAATTATAGAAAGTTCCAACAATATCTATTCTAACAACTTAATTCTTGATTCAATTATTCAAATCTTCAATTTCATTAGTGATCATTCTACATGATAAAAACTTCATTATTGTTGTGAGGATACGATCTGATGACTCCTTAGTTTTACTATATATTTTCACATATATTTTAATCATATTTAGGAGTCATCAATTCAAAATAAGGAGATTTTTGCTAGGAAATTAAAAAAGATTCTTGATGTGAAGTATAGGAATTTATGAAGTGAAATAGGAAAGTAAAGTAAATAATATATTTGGGACAAGTATTTTTTTTAGTTGCCTTTTATGTGTGCAGATTCCAAATAAAGAAAGAAGGCAAATGAAGACATAAATTAAGGAAAGAAATAAGAATGCACAATATGGGCTTTAGCAAATGGGAAACAAAAATGATACCAACACATGGGGCCCAAGAGCAAGTTGGAGAAAAGAAAGAAAGACCTATATATAAAAGGCAGACACACAAAAGAAGGGAAAGTAAGCTCAATTTAGGAAGGTTACTAGAAAAAAAAAGGAAAGAAAGGGAGGCAAGTTTTGTCATTTAGTGGGGATTCTTTGATTTCAAGAGGTCTCACGGATAAGGAAGTAATTGGTGCTGATTGAGGAACATATACACACACACATTCACGCAAGTACAGGGAGGGAAGTTCACGCAGAGGACGAGAATTTTGGGAGCTGAACACGGAGCTGAAAACGCAAGGTGAGAGCTGCCTAAGGAATTACAACACACATACAAGGATTCACGCCAAACGAGAAGGAGGAAGTGCTGCACTACGGTGTAGGACAGATCTGAGGTTGAATTCAATTTGTATTGGTACTCACTGCCATATCTTCTTGTAATCCTTATCACTATGATTCTAGTTTCAATTTTGATTATTATTGGGATTAAGCTGGAACCCATGTGTGGCTAGGCACTATGAACTTATTTGTGACTTAGATACTTTATTTCCCACAGTTTAGTTATGGTTAATTTTAAATTAGTTTATTTAATCTTGTTATTATTGATTAACTTGTTTAGTGATTGGCCACCATTGAACATGTTTAGGGAATTTAGGATTGGACTCGAAAGAGGGAATTTTAAATAGACCATGAGATTAAATAGTGTAGGATTGGATTTTAATCTGATTTACGACTAGGATAGACATATACCTAGAAGCCCTACATAGTCACATTAGAGCGGTACCGGTATAAATTAGACTAGTAAATTAGTGCAAGACATTGTGTAATTAAGCTAGGCAATGATATAGATGAAAACCGAAAGGCATTTATAGATACTAGTACTCTAGATTAGCTAGTTGAATTAATTTATAATTAAATTAGTGGGAATAAAATCTAAGAAGCAGATAAGGGATTAGTGACCATAAGTTGTTCCTTTTACTCGTGAATTTCACCCCTATTAACGTAGTTTCTTTTAGATCTAAATTAATTTATTTTATTAGTTATAAAATCAACTTCATTGTCTTTACTCAACTTAAATGAAAGTAGGAATTTTAATGCCTAAGCACTAATTGTCTGAGTCTCTGTGAGATCGACCTTGATTTTACTATTTTACGAGCCGTACACTTGCGGATATTTTAATCAAAAATTTTTGGTAGCATCACGATCAAAGAAGGAATTACACACTTAATATATACAAACTTTTTGCTCATTATAATTAAATCTATGTTTGGCATAATCAAAACTAATCATATCCAACACATATGAGCGAATCTCCCTATTAGGGGTGGAGTCATACATACAGTCCAACAATCACTAAAGAGAATTGTGACATAACCAATACTTTTGATGTTGCTAGAGGTTGTCATCCCATCATCACCATAAACAAGAGAATTTCATTTTAGTTGTTCCTATAAGATTAAAAAACTATTTCAAACAATTATATGAGTGTGTGTGTTCAATGCGAACTATCCAAACAAATTTATTTTGTTTTTATGCTTTCAAAACTTATTTTTCTGAAACAGTTATATAATATTAGTTTTGGAAACAAAGAAATAGCTAGAAGAATTAATCAAACTAAACCCACATTAAAGATTTAAAATATTTAGCAGCTTTTGTTAAAAGAGCATCCAACATTAATTTGAAGTTTTTTGAGATCTTAAAAGTCAATACATAGTTTCTTATAAGTATGATTAGTAAGGTAAAATAGAATTATTCAAAGCAAAATTATCAAAAGCACGCCCTAATTTGATCGATTGTTTGCGTTCTTCCTTTTAATGATTCTTAGCAGCACATTTATAGTGCCTCTATTTTCCCTTTTTTTTATTCTATATATGGGAAGGTAAAGTCATCGATTGCAATATCCCCTAGTCAGAGCTAGTTTTGCATGCACGTTGATGTTATTTTGTAAAGCCATCTTCACAGTTGCGAGCACTGACATTTTAATATTGGATTTGTTAAACGTTCAACCTGTGTATGAATTGTAGGCCCGAGGTCACCTCTACAACATCTTCTTCCCTATATTGAGGAGAAAATACATGATATATTGATATATATACAAGGACGCACAAAAATACTCTTGTTTAATTTTTGATCAATTTTCAAATAATGCCATGAATATGTGTGTGTATTTATATCACAAAATTAAATAGTAAAGTTAAATGTAAATAAAATTAAGTTTTACATTTTATTTTAAATCATTCAAGGTATTAACAAAAAATATATTTTCACTATGCATAACGAAAAGAAAGTCAAAATAAAAAGATATGTCACAGCAATAATCATAATATTTATACATATATAGTATCCCATACAAATTGATTGAGCCAAAACCTGAATGAAACACACACACAAAGACCAACAGGAGGTAAAATATGGCTGGTGGGGTCGAGTTGGTGATTGAGTAAGTACAATATAATTTGTCTTGGGAAATTCCTCTCCGAAATATATCCAATTGGGGAGAAAATTTTGGGAGAAAAATAGTCATAAAAAGTTAAAAACCTTCTCATCTTTTTCCTCCCATTATTCTCCTCTCCCTGTTCCTCCTCCAATCCAACAACAACAACAACAAAGTCTTATCCCAACGACAGTTACTACATGGATCACATGAAGTCAATGTGTTCGGATAATTGCCATACTTGGTGATAAATTGTTAATTAAAAGATCTCGTTGAATAATGTCGTTAAAAGTTCTCTTTGGTCTCCCCCCTCCCTCTCTTGTAAAGGACTCCAAAGCATTTGATCAACTATACTTATTACTAGTTCATCTAATTAATTCTCTTCTTTGAACGCGTCCAACCACCTCAAGCTATTTTGTACAATTTTCTCTGCAATTGATGTTACCCTAACATTCTCAACGATGATCATTGTAAATTCTATCTTTTATTATATGAATACACATCCATCACAACATTCTCATCTTTGATACCTTCATCTTATGTTCATGTTTCTTTTTAAGAGTCTAATAACATTCACTACCATATAACATCGCAGGTCTAATGACTCTCCGGTAAAATCCATTCTTCCTCCTATTTTCTCTTCCACTTTTTTCCTCCCCAAATTTTCTCTCCAACTTAACGACCCCTCAATATACTCAAGCACAGCAGTAGTATAAAAGGAAAGTCATGTCATCTGAAATTCAAATGGATCAAAATATAGCACGCGACTTCATTTTCTTAGTTATCAAATTAACTGAAATTCTAATTAGTCAACATCCAAAACTAAAATAGATACTCCTTCAGTTTTCTGTTACAGTCATTTACTCTGAATTTGTGCTCAAGGCTTTTATAAAATCAAATGAGAAGAAATATATGTCACTAGACGACCCATTTCTTCTGAATTTACAAGGGCAGTATTATTTTTTATGGCAAAAAAAGGCAGTATTTTTTCTGTAGTCGAGTAAGTTACACTGGCAATATGAGGATATATATGATTTTCAATATTCACGAGCAAATCAATCATTACAGGAAGCCAAATTCATACACGTGCCGACACTAAAGTTTTTAACGTTTTACATCTTTTCATTAACGTTGAATTTGAATATCCAAATAATTGACTCACTTTCAAGCCTACCAACTTGCTGAACATGTAGTAGTGGTAGTAGTAACTATGCGCACATTTATTGCATGTCTTGAAAGATTTCTGTACCACCACATATAAATTAAAATTAAAGGATATTTGTACCTACTATAAATAGAGACGATCTGCTTCCACTAACCACAGAACATCCCTAATAATTGAAACAAGAAAGGAAGAATTATTGAGGTGTAAGCTTTTTCCTTGTCTATCAAACTTAGCCAATGGCTCTCCATCAGTCCACCTTACTTTCAAACACTACTTTCTTCAAAAACAGAATCGTTCCTTCACTTTCAACAATTAAGAGTTCTTGTGTTCCTTGTGTAATCCAATGCAAGGCTTCTTCTGTTATCTCTTCTGATCAAGACAATGCTTCTCGTCGATCTGTGAATTTTTACCCACCTTCAATTTGGCACCATGATTATATCCAGTCATTGACTAATGATTTTATGGTATGATGATTAATTTAGTAATATTATTCACGTTAACTTGGCTTTTCAAAGTAATATTTGCTTGTTTCATTGGTATTTAATTTATCTACTTTTTTTATAAATTTTATGACTCTTTAACAATGAGCCAAAGTGAACTTTTTACAGGACAAGTCATATGCAGAAGAAAGTGGTCGGCTGAAAGAAGAAGCAAGAGTAATGCTTTTGAAATTGGAAAATCCTATGGATCAACTTGAGCTTATTGATATCTTGGAAAGACTTGGAGTGGATCATCATTTTGACCTTGAAATAAGAAACATCTTAGAAAGCATTTATAGAAGTAACGATACTTTAAAGAGAAACAATTTATATGTCACAGCTCTTGAGTTCAGACTTTTGAGACAACATGGCTATGATGTGTCATCAGGTATTAATCTATACCCAAATTACTACCTTCATTTTTTCTTCTGAATTACCACCCCATTGATTGCATATTTTAAGGTGTTTGCATAAATCAGTTTGAATTATTTTCCCCGCCACGTCAGCTTTTAACGGTCAACGTCGGTCAAACTAACGGTGTTACCTATATTGCACCAATATTTATTCTTCAGTCCCAGAATTGAGCCGGAAATACTTGTTTCCCCTACGAGCTCCTGGCTTAATAGTTTGAACTCATTTTTGCACCTTTACCCATTGGTAATTTCAATACATATAATTTAAGTGGGTATCTTATCAAAACCAAAACAATTTTTTAATAAGTAAATCTATTCAAATTATTTAAGTAAATCTTATATTAATTAAAAGTTAAATCTAATACTAAGCTACTATAATACTAAGTAATTAAATCTTATATTATTTAATTAGCTTGTCACTGAACATTGATTCATTTGAATGGTTCTCTCCAGATGTGTTTAAACAATTTCTTGATAACGAGGGCAACTTCCATTCCAGCCTTTCGGTTGATGTGAAAGGGATGCTTTCATTGTATGAAGCCTCATTTGTTTCAATGGAAGGTGAAACACTTTTGGATGAGGCCAGATATTTTGGTTCAACTTATCTTAAAGAATTTGTCCATCAAAACAAGGAAGACAATGAGACATCAATATTAATAAGTCATGCCCTTGATCTACCGCTAGACTGGAGGATATCTAGACTGGAAGCTCAATGGTTCATCAATGTTTATGAAGAAAGGCCAAATATGAGCCCAGCTTTGCTTAAGCTTGCCAAATTGGATTTCAACATTTTACAAGCAAAATACCAAGAAGATTTGAAAGAAACATCAAGGTATGGAAATAGACACGATTATTTCCATTAGGAATATTCTTTCACTACAATTAAATGTAAAGTTGAAAGTTTATTCTTGGCAAAAAAAGAAATAAAGTTTATTAAAAATTTTCACGGTTTTTTTATGAAAAGGTGGTGGAAAAGAGTTGGATTTGGAGAAAAGTTGATATTTGCAAGGGATAGAATGGTGGAGAACTTCGTGTGGACAGTGGCTTTTGCTGAAGAACCACAATTCGGATATTATAGAGAAGTTGGAACCAAGGTTAACGCGCTCATAACTACAATTGATGATATTTATGATGTCTATGGCAAATTAGAAGAATTAGAAGTTTTCACAGAAGTCATTGACAGGTTGGATAGACCAATTCGATTCCATATTTTTATAATATACAAATATACAATTTAATTAGTTTCTCTACATGTAATTGTTTTAACAAGTTGATTAACATTTTTGTAGATGGGATATAAATGCCATCGATTCTCTTCCAGAGTACATGAAAATATGCTTCCTTGCACTTTTTAATTTTGTCAATGACGTGGCTTTTAATATCCTTAAAGAGAATGGACACAACGTCATGCCCCACCTAAAGAAAGCGGTATGCATATATAATTAAACTTTTTAAATTGTAGTGATTGTGTGTGTGTGTGTTCTCTTATTACAAGTGACAATTATTTTTGCTCATTTATTTTTTCAGTGGGCTGATCTAACCAAATCATATTTGGTTGAAGCAAAATGGTACCGTAGTGGCTATCAGCCAAGCTTGAATGAGTACTTGGAGAATGCACGGATTTCAATTGGTGGACCAGTCATACTTATTCATGCTTATTTTGTACTTGCTGATTCAAACCATCTAGACTCTGTCTCCTTTGAAGAATATCATGACATTATCAATTTTTCATCTATCATTTTGCGCCTTGTCAATGACCTGGGAACGTCTAAGGTATCTTGAAAACGATCCTTTCAATAATTCTAATTAACTAAATATTGAGAAAATCTTGAAATATTATATTAATTTCTTTGTCACATCATTCTTTTAGCGTGAAAAGGAAACAGGTGATATACCTAAATCAGTTGAGTGCTACATGAAAGAAACAGGGGCTTCTGATGAAGCTGATGCTCAAAGGCATATAAATTCTTTAGTTTTTGAAACTTGGAAGAAGATGAATAAAGAAGCTAAAGATTGTCCAGATTTCAAGAGTTTCATTGATGTTGCTTTGAACATTGGAAGGATGTCACTATGCATGTACCAGCATGGAGATGCCCATAGTGTTCAAGATCTTGAAACTAAGAGTAGCATTATCTCGTTACTTTTCCAGCCTATTGTATGAACTTATTACTCTGGTTGAGTCTTTTTTAATTGGGTGTAAGCATAAGTAGTTTGAGTTCCTGATATGATGTATGTTAGAGCCACTCCTTATGAGAGCTATAATGATTCCGGGTTTGATTAATTGCTGGTGTTGGGTTATATTACAAAAGATATTTGTATTTATACTAATATTGAATAAAAATGCAAGCCATGCATCAATAAAATTTCTTTCATCATCTACAAATATTTACATACAATGTACTCCCTCCGGTCCTAAATATAAGACCTAATTGATTTTTTCTAGAAAATCCTCAAAAAAGCAAAATAAGTTACTTATAAATTGATTTACCTAATTTTTTCCCTTAAACTAGTTTATTTTACCTATAAACTAATGGATAATCTAAAAATATATCAAATATGTCATCATCTAATAATCTATTTCGCAACCTTAATCTCTCCAAAAAAAAGTCAATTAGGTCCTATATTTAGGACCGGAGGTAGTATTACTTTTGGCTAGTACACACTGATGAATGGTTGTTTGAAAAAGGCCAGATTAAGAACTAAGATGAAATACCTATTATGAATTCTTTATCCGTACCTACATGTAATTAGAAAAAAAGTAGACTCAAGGAGCTTGCGTATGTTGTGATGTAACTTTATGTAAGTTTTTTTATTAGGGTTAAACTAACTTTTAGTCCTTATAGTTTCTTATGATTTGAGTTTTAGTCCCTATAGTTTGAAAGCTATGGTTTTAGTCCCTGTAGTTTGCACCGTTTAATAGAGTTAGTCCCTATAATTTCAAAAGAACCTGACGGTGTTAGTTTGTGCTGATGTGTCACTAACACCGTTAGTTTTGCTGACTTGGCCCGATGAGTGGACATGGTGACTTGGAAATGCACTATTAAAATATAAAATAAAACATATAATTTTAACTTTTCTAAAGAAATGAAGAAAAAAACATCTTCTCTCTTATCGGTAGCGAACATGAGGAAACGTTCACGTAGCAGAGAGCGAATGGTGGCGGCTCGAGAAACTGTTAGTATAACTAAAGGGGTTCAGATACCTCTGGTGATAAGACTTTTTCAAAAGAGGAAGATGATGTTTTGATGAGAAGTAGGAGGAAGGTTGATAAGGTGCAAACAGAAGGCAAAGAGGAGCGACCTTTGCTGTCTCGTCAAGAGGACTAGATGGTTGACGATGCCTTATCTCCTAAGAAGACTTATACTGTTCCAGTGAAAACGAAATCCTATAAGGATGCATATTTAAAAGATTATGGATCTATGGATGAGGAGGAGGAAGAGGAAGATAAATGGTGGTGCAATGATGGATGGAAGTCTCGTATTACAGGTGATAATACTGGGTCAATTCCTAACATTGTTCTATTTGAAGAATTAAGTAGCAAAATGGCATGACGTTGGAAACGTTACTTAATCGTTTCTGTCTTGGGAATGCATGTAAGAGAGGAGGTTATGGCTCGCAAATTGGAACAACTATGGGGGGATGTGGACACCATAGATGTTGGATAGGGGTACTTCTTGATTAATTGTAAAAGGGACTCGACGTATGATATGGTTTTGGCATGAGGCCCATGACTTATATTTAATCACTACATAAGCGTTCAACCGTGGAGATCTGATTTCCATGCGAAAGGAGAAAAGTGTCTCAAATAGCGGCATGGGTTCGTATAGCCAGGTTGCCGTTGGACTATTATGATACAGGAATTCTATATGTTCTTGGAAGTCAAATAGGAGAGGTGCTTCGTATTGATCGTGATACCTTGAATAGGTCAAAAGGTCGCTTTGCAAGGATCTGTATTAAGGTGAATGGAGTTGAGAAGAAAATTGAATACGAGGGGCTACATTTGATTTGCTTTAGGTGTGGCATGTATGGGCATGACTTGGATCACTGTAGTTCTGCTAATAATGACACGGAGAATATGATAATCCCAGACGAAGTTGTTAAAGAGCAATCTTCGTTGACAAATGGCAGTGATGCGGAGCCATACGGAGAGTGGATGGTTGTTCAGCGTAGGTGGCAAGCGAAAGTTCAAGGAAGGCAGGAGAGGAAAAGGAGAGATTTGAGGAGTAATGGGCACGGAAATCAAGGAGCAGTTACTGGCTCACGATTTTCTGCACTTGATGGCGTTGACTCGGTTGATTCAGTTGATCCACAAGACGTGGAAGGTCCGAAAATTCAGGAGGTGCCAATAAAAGAGAAAATATTTGAGAGGCAAGGAGAGAGAAAATTTATTAAAGTGCATAAGAAGGAGACCAATAAAGTGGTGAAACAAGTGGGCCTTAAGAAGCCAGTTGCAGTGCCAAGCCCGATGGATGCCTATTTATCAATTAAAAATAAATTGGGCCCCAATGAACCAAGCTCGTCTAACGCAGGAAGTGTTATGCTTGGGGCGAAGAATAAGAAACTCATTATTGTTAATAGCAAGGAGATTGTAAATGATACGATCTCTAAAGCTATTAATATTGAAGCTTTTTTAGGGTATGACAATCCTATGGACCCGGGGGAGTTACATAATAGGAAGTTAATCATTGTGGACAACTCATTATCTCTGGTGCTAGGAGATGTGATGGATGGTCAAGTTGGGTCGGTGGTGCCCAAAAGTGCTTAACTTTGCTCCAGTGTTCTTTATTTATCATCTATTTATTTTTATGAATATGATAAATTTACTTATATGGAATGCGAGAGGTGTTGGTGGTAGAGCCTTTGTGCCGTTGCTATTGGAGTTACGTAAAAAGTATGGTTTCCAATTCGTAGCTATATCGGAACCGAAGCAGAAAAGAGAAAAAGCAGAGTGGTTGAGAAGAAGGTTGGGTTTTGCAGAGATGGATGTTGTGGAGGTTAGGGGGTTAGGAGGAGGAGGCATTTGGTGTTTTTGGGAGTCTGAGACGGGCTTTAGAGTACTTGGCAAGTATGATCAGGTTTTGCATGGAGTTTTTAATGGTGGGAGACATGATGAGTGGGGATTATCAATTGTGTATGGTGATCCTAATTTCATGCGTCGTCAGAATTTATGGGTTGATCTCAGGAAAGTGGAGTAATATGATGTTTCAAAGTGGTGTTATTGTGGTGACTTTAATGCAACTTTATCCTTAGATGAGAGGAAGTCTCATGCTAAGAATATAGTTCCGCCTTATAGGTTTTTTAAATTATGGGTGGATGATTGTTCTCTCTATGAAATAAATGCCTTTGGTCCGAGATTTACTTGGGGTCGAACAGGAGTGTCCAGTAAATTGGATCGGGTGTTGACAAGTGATAGTTGGATGACTCAATTTTCAAAGGCAACTGTCACTCATTTACCAAAATTCAAATCAGACCATTGTCCGCTACTTATCAAGTTGAATGTGAATAAGGTAAAAGGCAGAAGAAATAAATTCTCATTTTTTGCACCTTGGATTACTCATAAGGATTTCCCTGAAGTTGTGAAAAGATCATGGGTTCCTTCTAAGGCATGGGAAGAAAATGTAGGTTGTTTTGTGGGTAATATTAAAGGTTGGAATAGTGAAGTTTTCGGGAGTATAAATAAAAAGAAAGCTTCTCTTTTACATAGGTTGGATGAAATCAATATGAGGTTTGATAAGGGGGTAATAATGCAAGGTTGGAAAATATGAGGAGTGATTTATGGGTTGATTTGGAGGAGGTGCTTGTGCAGGAAGAGATTATGTGGTTACAACGTTCATGGTGTAATTGGTATTCAGCAGGTGATAAGAATACCAAGTACTTCCATTCTATGGCTAATAGTAGGAAGAGGAAAAATAAGATAGAGACATTGATGAATGAGAATGGGGTTTGGGAATATGATGAAAATGTGATTCGAAGTATGAGGACTAATTTTTATGAGAAGTTATATGAGGAAGAAGGACATTCTATTACATATTTGGATTTTTGGTATGACTTTCCCGGCATTGCAGAATGGCGACCTTGTTTCTTTGAGTAGCAACATTTCCTTGATGGAGGTGAAACAGACTCTTTTTGCTATGGGACCATTGAAGGCACCAGGTCCTAATGGCTTAAATCCATTATTTTTTCAAAATCAATGGGATGTCTTGGGTAATTTTATCTTGGAGAAAGTGAGAAGTATGTTTTATGATGGAGAACAGATAAGGAAGGTGAACGATACTAATATTGTTTTAATACCTAAAATTGATTACCCTGAATCTATCAAAGATTTCAGGCCTATTAGCTTATGCAACGTTATTTATAAGATTATGACCAAGATGTTGGCTACCCGCTTTAGAAGAATTATGCCAAGAATTATTTCTCCCAACCAATGTAGTTTTGTTCCAGGGAGGTTGGGAATAGATAATATTATTGTTGCTCAGGAGATCATTCTTCTATGAGGATGAAAACTGGGGGGGGGAAAGGGTTTATGGCTATTAAAATTGACCTCGAAAAGACTTATGATAGAGTAAGGTGAGAGTTTTTGATTAAATGTTTAGAGAAGTTAAATATTCCCACTAATGTTATTAATGTTATAAGGTGGTGTGTGAGTACTGCAAGAATGAGTCTGACTTGGTATGATTTATTTCTTTAACCATTGTATCGCCTTATTATGTCTTGCAACAAGTGACCTTAAATGTACTTAGCCTCTGTGTAATGGGCTATCTGCTATTGGTTGATCTGAGATGCATTTTGTAGATTATTTACTTGGGGTTTTGTATGATTTGCAGGCTATAACTGGGGATTCCGTTCTTTAATTATATCAAAAAGCTAAATGTGCTCTTGAAACAAGTTTTAAAAGGGTGGATGACATTGTTCCACAACCTATTGGATGTTAGGTAACAAAATCTGAAATTTGGTATGTATCATGCATTTCATGTGTGAAGCTCTTTTCTTTTCTGTAATGGTTTTTGATCTTGTTGTGGTTCATCCATGGGGGTTATTACAGGGCATCATGGTTGCTTTCTTACAATTTTAGATCATTGGATTGATTAGCATGCAAGTGTGTTAAACATCTTATTTTCAAAGGTGTGGGGGTTCTTACAAGGCCTCACAATTGCTTTCTTACAGCATATATGACTTGAGGATCCATAAAGTTAACCATATGATTTTCAAAGATATGGGGATCCATAAATGCTCATATATGACTTTCATTTAAGTTGTTGCATCACTTTTCATCTACAACTTTTTTATACAAGATACCTTTACCATATTACATCACTTTTTGGTTAACTACTGATTTTATTTGCTTCTGATTTGAAACATTTGAAAATTCATATATGTTGATCGACTAATGCATTTATTATTTGCAGGATCGCTCTTGAGTTTCATGAACTATGTTCTTTGTATATTGTAACAGGTAATCTTTTTCTGTTGTGTGTATTTTTTTTTAAATTGCCTTCCTTAACAATGAACATCTAAGCTGCCATGTATTTAGATGTATGATGTTATACACTTATCAGAACATATAGTTTTTCATGCAGGGAAAGAGTAGAAATTATTTGTTTCCATTGGTTTTATGCAGGTTGGATATAATACATATCTCCTTTTGCTCAGATAAACACCTATTGTTCTATCATCAGAAATTGTATGTCTGGCATCTGACATTTTTCTTTTGCTTATCACTTACATTTTATCCTCCTCTTCCACTCTGGCTTGGTTATGTGACCATATTTGTTTTGTTCTCAGGAACCATATCAAATTGTTTCATGTTTATCACCCCTATAGCATCCTTCACTCTGTTTGTTTGGTCTGCCATTGATCAAATATAATAGGAGTTTGTTGTAATTAGCTTTTATCTGCTCCAATTTAAATCCTCCGTGCAACGCACGGGAGTTAATGCTCCTTCAATTTAACATTCTTTTCACTAGTTTTTTTAGTTTGACAACGTTTGAGTTCCCCAGCCTCGTACCAAAAACATAGTCTCCTTCATGCATTCAACGTTCTCACTCTTCACTCTTCAACGTCTGCATACAATAAACAGCCCGTTTTATATTTTGCTAGTTGAAAAAAAAAAGACAATTTATGAGACAAATTCATTTTTTAATGGTTTTTTATCTTATTGACCAACTTGGGTTGATTGAGTGTACAAGTCACTCGTCCATATATTTTAGTAAGTGTTAATTTTATCATAACCATGGTAAGACAATCATTTCCCATTTCAGAAATGTTGCCAGCATATAACGAAGGCATACTAGTGAGGGTTTATAGCAAGAGGCCTGGATTGGTTAGAGACTATATAATTACCAATGTCTCATTGTTGGTAGGTTGATTTCTGATAAAAAAAGTTGGTAGGTTGATTTTTAAACCCATGTGACAGGTAAAAGATATTTGTAAAGCCTTTGAAAATTATCAGCGCAAATCTTCGGAACAACGGCCCAAGTACACAAAATTCCCGATAAAAAGAAATGCTGAGAATGATTATGCTTATCTAACAACCAACACAACTAAGGAACTTGTAGATATTAATTACATGCCCTCACGAGTTGTCATTAAACACTCCGTATAAACAATTCTTACATCCTTAGCATATCTAGGACTTGAAGGTACATGCAAATATCTCACATCATTCTCACCTTTTCTCTAGCATAAGAGAAAAATATGATACTCCCTCCGGTCCTAAATATAAGACCTAGTTGACTTTTTTTGGGAAATGCTAAGGTTACAAAATATGTTATTAAATTATGACATATTTGATATATTTTTTTATTAACCTTTAGTTTATAGGTTAAATAACTAGTTTAAGGAAAAAAATTAGGTAAATCAATTTATAATTGACTTATTTTGCTTTTTTAGGATTTTCCAAAAAAGTCAACTAAGTCTTATATTTAGGACCGGAGGGAGTATTATCTTTTCATAATATGAGGATCTATCTAGGTTAACAACTGACTAAAGCTAAATGTAAAGCAATTGTGTCATCTTTGTGTGGTAATGTTTACCTGCCATACCCTATTTTTATAAATGGAATGTGTGCACCAATTTGATGTAAACAATGATTCAATATTAAACTATTTTTATTGTTGAAAATCAAAATATTTTAATGTAGATTAATTCAGTAGTAAAAAGTTAGGGATCCAGTTGAAAAGTAATAATAAAAAATAATGGTTGAAATAATATTTGAATCGAGTATTCAAAAACAAGATCGGCCGGACGTATTTGAAGTTCACTTTCAATACCTGGGAGTTTGTTATCATTTTACCAGCTTAACTCAATGGAAAAAAAAAATTTATTGAATGTTAATTTCATTATTACAACATGCCAAATAATTAAATTGATTCAGCGCAACTAAGTCAACTGATTTCAATAAAAGAAAAGAAAAGGAAAAATTATGATTAGCTTCCTCATAAGACAATTATTTATAATTATATCTCAAACAACCATCAAATTATATTTATGTTTAAATAGGCTTGAGTTATATTAATTGGTTTGTCATTGACAAATAAAATATTTGACAGTAGCAACTCCTTAATTTATCAATAAAAATTTAAATTTTGAAGATGACAAATAAGTTTCCTCTAAATTTCAAAATCTCAAATCAAAGATTTTAACAGATTGGGTAACCATATTAACTAGTCAAATGTAAATTTTAATAAGTGCAAATCATTCATAAAGTAATTTGAAATTTAAAATGTATTAACCCTACAAGCCTATCTTCGTCTAAATGTGTCAACCCAAGTGTTCTTGTACACTTTAATAAGAGATTTGGAAAAGGTCCGACCAAAAAGCACTAATAAGAAGGCAAGTTAGTAACGTAGTATCCTCAAACATTATAAACATTACTCCCTCCGGTCCTAAATATATTACTTAATTGACTTTTTTAAAAAATTCTAAAAAAAACAAAATAAGTTAATTATAAATTGATTTACCTAATTTTTTCTCTTACATTAATTTTTTTTGGTAGACTACACTAGTTTATTTTACCTATAAGCTAATGGATAATCTAAATATATATCAAATATGTCATGATTTAATAACCTATTTTGCAACCTTAATCTCCAAAAAAAAGTCAATTAGGTCCTATATTTAGGACCAGAGGTAGTATCATTTTTTATATGGGATGCCGCTAACATGTTATTTTGCAGCTTCTTGATTTCAAAAGCAACACATGATTGTTTGTACGGTATGGTGTCCAAGTTTTAGTGTCATAGCTTGTGAAATTCATTTTCAAGCAGAGTACGAATCGTCTCTCTTAAATTTGAAGCATCTCGAGATAGAACCCGCTTCCTCCCAAACTGTAGATTGAAAATAATCAGTCAATAACATTCAAAAAGTGAGAAAACAGACTAATTGTTCATATTGCGGGTTACCTTAGTCATGTCTGATTTCTTTAATCTTTTGGGAGCTTTTTCCATAGCTTCATCAATGAATCGCTTCATCAAATGAAGTACGAAAGGGCCGGAATCAACAGCACTACTTTTAGGAACCTGATACGAAATACGTAAAAAATAGTTAGTTATAATAATGTATGCATTATTGAATGCAAAAGAAGCCACATTTAGCTCTCCTCAGCTCCCCCAACCCCTTGTCATCTTTTGTAAGAAGATCCAAGATCTAAAACCTTAAATAACTTCAAACAATATGATTATTTCTACTGTATGGAGAATTCAAACATTATCATTATTTCTACTGAATGGAGACTTCAAACATTATGATCATCTCTACTATATGGAGACAAGTTGAATATTAGTGCCATAAAAAAACTCACTGCGATGATTTCTTCCTCGATTTTTTCATCAAGTTTCATCCTTACTTCACTTGCAATAGGAATATCTTCTGAACAAACAGATTCTTGTTTCAGGTATTCCCATTCTTTTATCAAAAACCTGCAATGCCACGTTATTTCCAACGTTGTATCCACATTAAAGACAAGTGCCAAACAGAGCAATCAAAAGATTATATAACGAGAAATGGACAAACAGTGGCTAGGCGATTGTTAGCCAAACTTTACGAAATGCAAGTCATTTTATTGACTCTAACAGCTAAAAAACTGTCAAATGAATGGGTAACAATAACAAGCGGCCTTATCCAACAAAATAGGATCCTTGTCCAAATAAATGGGATCAGCTTCAAGGATTGCATCGCAACATTATGAAAAGAGCATGGAGTACAAAAAATAGTTATACTTCAGAAATTACTCACATTAGACATTTCTGTTTTGACAAAAGTAAGATGATATATAGCAAGACTAAGGGGATGAACATAGAAAAATCTAATTGAGTGATATAATCTAATTGTTTCAGCATTTCACATTAACATGATATTAACTTAACTCAATATGTTGTTGACATAAATTTAATTAAATTAGTTGTCAAAAAATTATTACAATGATTCACGGCCATAAGTAAAATATGAATGAATTAACCCTCTCACCTTTTAAAATTATCAAAAACCTGTCGACTAGAATTCAAATGCAATATTATTGGCCCTGATATATCTTCCCTGTCTGGTATGCATATAATGGCCAAGCTCCAATGATAACTTAATACACAAAACATCATAGACAAGTTATTAACCCAAAAAGGATAGGGATTGGTAGGAATGTCTCAACAATGATCACAAACATAAAATAACATTATGTGTACAGATTCTGTATGCATTCTACATGTCAATTCCTAATCATAATTTGGCGTGTTTATAACACTGAATTTTCACACAATGTAAGATGATTGGGACAAAGATTAATTGAGACAGCAATTTATGTATGACATAATAACATGCAATATAATCATATATAAATAGAGTTCACACAACAGGATTATGACAGTGAATTTCCAATACAAATAACTTGCTAGTGGACAAGTGTTTGAAAAAATAAATTCAGATAAAAACATGTCAATCCCTTTCAACAACCGCATGATCACCCCCAACAATATTATGACTGATCACCCAAAAGTCAAACTGTAAGAGTAAGGGAAAGACTTACTCCTCGTGGATTGGAATTAGAACATATGCCTTCTGAAAAATATTGGCATCCTTCAACGACCTTCTGAGATTCACAAAGAGTGTCCCTGTGTCATTTTGCTAAATAGAGGCAGCAGAATTTGAGTTAATAAAATATTCTAAATAAAGGACAATGATAAAATTAACAAGTGGCAGAAGGTGTTTGAACTCAATAAATGGCCCAAAATGTTTAGAAGCACTGTTATCTATATGATTGCTTGCGCTAAGTAAATTAATAAAAGCAATGCTAACAATAAAATATACAAAACTCCCTTACATTATTTCCATGTGCCAACATACAAAGCCATATGACATTAGAAACCTATTGGACAAATCCCCAAAAATTTCAAATTTTAGCACACAACCACCTGTCATTAACTAGCATTTCATATCACCATTAGAGCATGACACACTACATCTTAAAACTCCATTTGTTATTAGTAACAATAAACTAATTAAGCTTAGAATAATTAGCATAAAACAGCTTGAAAAATATGTTTGTAGAGGGAAGCGCACCTTGCTGGACACAACACCATGGAGCTTATTGTAGAACTGTGTATCAAGAAAAAGAAAAAAGACACCAATCTGTCTTCATAGAGGTCTGCTTCTGTAGGTATTTGATCAAAACCCACAAATATCACATATCGTAGAAAAAAATTTTCTCCTTGTCTTAGAAATGGTATTTGTTGATGCAAAAAAAACGGTGAGGAAAGGCAAAATCACACATACCGTATATAGAAGTCCATAAGTGGTGCTGCTAAATGCTTATCAGGGGCAAGATCATCCATGTGTGAGTAAGCAATTTCAACGGGATCTGGATCATCACTGAGACATCACAGAGTAGAAGAGCAGTGTCAGTTAAACACATACTTCATTAATTAACTGAATGCAAAAGATAGTTTTAAAGTTGTGCTCTGTTAGCAAAATGATTATTTTGCTAATAAAGATTAAAGAGAACAGTGAAAAAGAAGAGATAAGAGGGTAAAAAGACAAGAAGAATAGGTTAAAGAACAACAGTAGCCGTCAAGGCAACATAATTTAACTACTTTGTCTGGCTGAAAAAAGGGCAAGGCTAGAGTGAGTTACTGTTGCACATTGATAATCCACAAATTTAACTATTTAATTGTGCATTTTTGGATTTTAATTAGTGATTTAATTGGCCAAAATTGCTCTTAATTGTGAATTAATTAGACTATGCATTTAGTTGACAAAAATTGATAATTAAATGTGGTTCTTATGTGTTAATTGAGAAAAGTCCAGATTGCCCTTAGGTTTTGTTTTTGCTGTGTGTTTCATAACAGGGGCAAAGCTGTAATTTCAACAAGAAGCAAAATAAAAAAAAAAAGAAAGCAAGAACAGGAGAAAGAAAAAAAGGCAGTAACAAAGAAGGCCGAGAAAAGAAACGAAGAAATCAAGCTAGAAGAAGGTGGTGATTTGGGCAGCAAGAGAAAGAAATCTGTTCGGCAATTTTGGGGGTGTCAACGTGGAATCATTACAGTATGAGATGAGAAATGAATCTGGACATATGGGTATTGATTCTGGGATGTATTTGGTAAGTGAATGGGTCCAGATTCAGAGACATGGATAGGCAACTTTCAGCCATAATTTCAAAGAGAAAGCACAAAAACTAACATTCTGTTACAAGGGTAAGCCAACGTGGCATGAATCAGTTAGGACGCAAAGAAGAGGCTGACTTAGAGCCATATATATAACAGAAAAGGGACACAAAAACTCTCTCTTCTTCTTGGGTCTGCACGAAAGAAAAGGAAAAGAATACACTCACAAAATCTATGGCTCTCTGATTCACGCTGGACAAAGGAAGAAGGGAACGAAGGTTTCTTGTTCTTACTCTCCAATTCCAGACTAGCACAAAAGTTTCGAATTGCTCAATGGAGATTGTGAGATCAAAGAATTCCAGAGGCGAGTTCAAGGTCATGAGTGGCTAATTCCTAATTTCTCTTCCAATGTGAAGGAGCCTTTGAGTTCTTTATGATTTCAGGAAGTTTCTATCCTATCATACTCTTAAATTTTGTGGTTCTTAAATTGATGCTAGTTGGATTGGTTATTAAACTTTGTAAGGCAGGGTTATTGAACTTTGTAAGGCAATAGTTTTGCTTTAATCTTGTACAAGAGGATGATAAACTTGTGATTGTGAAAGGAATTTGTATGTCTTGTGTTTAGGTTTTGGAATTAGAGTGAATGAAACTAAGATTTCTAGTTGAGGTCTTTTGCAAGATGGAATGATATTTGCAATTTCTCATTTATGTGGGTTGAGTTGATTACTTGATTGATGAAATTTCCTTACTTAGGAAATTGATTCTTTAAAGTAATTGATTTTATTTGCAAGAGAGACTTCTTGAAAGAAAGAATAAGGATAGGTAATCTCATGTTGGAAGGGTTGTTCAATTGATATCAAATCAACTTTTATCTTTTGTTTCTTTCTATTTCACTAAATACAAAAATATAAAAAGTAGCATAAGTTAGTAATAGTTGAACACTTGAATCTGATTTTGACATAATTTGTAAAAAAAATCAACAAGTTTAAATACTAAACAAGCCAAAATCTAAGAGATCGACCTAGGTTAGCTACTATACTATATAGTAGTTAATTTTAGTAATCTTAATTAACCTAACGACAAGGCTAACCACACATGCATATTCAAGTATAGTATATGTAGACTGCAACAAAAAGAAAGCAAAACTCCCTAACCTTCCAGCAACTCTGTTGTCTTCATTGATTTTCTCTCGACCACCATGGATGAGCTGATCCTGTTCTGCCTCTTGGTAGATAGGTGACAACTTCCATTTTCTACTGATACCTTGATAGTTGTTAAATGCCAACTCACACTCATTGAGCAATTGGAGCCCACTTTTCACTAAAGGTTCCAAATGACTCCTTTGTGTTTCAACTATAGCTTTCTTAGCTCCCATCAAATCCTTAAGCTGTAAGTCTAATTTGTCCACAGCAACCATTGAGCTCTTAAACTGTTTTGTCTCTTTAGAAAATTCTTCTTCCAAAGTCCTCATTTCATCAGGGTAGCGGCGGCTAAAGTCCCCCAACCCTAAGACTTCTTGTGATATTTCATTGAACTGAATCTCCAAATTTTTTCTACGCAAATCATTCTCTTGCGTATCTGTCTCACTAATGCCTGCCATTAGAAGTTGTGTTTCCTTTGATAAATGAGAAATTATTTGGAGATTAACAGCATGAGAAGCTTGTAACGATTCAATTTGTGATTGAATAGACGCATTTTGTTCAATCAACGGTTTCATCTGACCCTGCTTACCAGTCTGCTGCAGTTCAAGAATCTTTTTGAATTTGAACAGATGAACCTGCTTAGCCTTTAACGCTAGATGAACCTCTCTATTTCTAAAATTTTTCCGATGAACAGAAGCCTTTTTTATAGTCTCATGGAGCTTTACAGAAATGTCTTTTATTTCCCCGCTTAACTTTTGAAGCTCCTGAAGGTTTTTTTCAAATGTTTCCTTTGTTTGGGGCAAAGGTTGCAGAGGTTGAGATTGTTTCAAGAGATTCATATAACCAAATTCTGGAAGCTCTAAGCTCTCTACGTTTAAAGGATTAGCCCCAGCCAAAAAATCAATTGCAGATTGCAAATTATCGGGTTCAGGACCGGTGATAGTGTTCAGATTCATGTAGAGATTCTTTAAAATCGCAGGCACCTAACATTATTTAATAAATATTTTATAAAAAATTACTAAATGAATAATTTTTTTTTTTGATCAGAAACTAAATGAATAATAAATGCTATATAAAGCCAAAAAAAAAAAGTACTGTATCTATTAAATTGTATACATCCCCAAATGAATTCAAATCCAATATAAAATTGTATTCAAATCCAATAATGCATCTAATCCAATATAACACCCCCAATCCCTAACACCCCCAAACGTAGGACTCTATTTTATGAAATACTACTAAAGGAATAATAATAATAATTGATATATAAACTCAGTATATATTAAATCGTATCCGTATACTCACATCGGGTGGCCTCGAGCTCCACTCAACTCTGTTTTCCATGAGTACTGTAAACCAACAAGTAAACTATTAATTTAATCTTCTTACAATATATGACAAAAAAAATGAAGAAGCTTACCAATGTCATACGCCGAGCGAGGAGACAGGATGAAGGATGAAACAAGAAGAAAGTTGGTCATGTGAGCTTAGGTTGAAAAGTACCTTGCGAGTAGGAGTTTGTGTCTTTTTATCTTTGGTTGAGTTTGTGTCTTTTTTATCTTTGGTTGGCATGGCCTTATTCTTTTTTGGGCAAAAGCCCACAAATAATGCATAAGTACTATTGATTCAAAATATAGGTCCTCATCTATCTGAGCAAAAAAAAAAAGATATAGGTCCTCATCTCACATTTTCTCCTCATTTAATGCATTTTTTCTACTTTGCCCCTACTCTCTTTCATATTTATTAATATTTATGTATTTATATCATATCATACTCCCTCTGGTCCTAAATATAAGACATAGTTTACTTTTTTGAAAAATAGTATATCCCATTGTGAGAGTGACCACATGTGCCTTAGTTTTGCTTTCTATATGATTATGTCTAAATATTTTGTAAGATCAACAATGCATGTTAATTAGTTCAGAATGTTTTTTCAAAAACAACAACATTATGAAATGTTATAAATAATATCTTAATTAACTAGGTCAACCAATGTATACTCCATCACGTCCTTAATATAGAATATACTACCTCCGGTACTAAATATAACACCTAATTGACTTTTTTTTTGGAGAGGTTAAGGTTGCGAAATAGGCTATTAAATCATGACATATTTGATATATTTTTAGATTATACATTAGTTTATAGGTAATATAAACTAATATAAGGAAAAAAAATTAAGTAAATCAATTTATAATTAACTTATGTTGCTTTTTATAGGATTTTCTAAAAAAATCAATTAGATCTTATATTTAGGACCGGAGGGAGTAGTTATTAGGGGTAGTCTTGGTCCTAAATATAAAACATACTAATATTCAAGAAATGTTTTCCTAAGATATACTTGGAGATCACAATTTCCTTTAACAATTTTCAAGTAAAGGGGGGAGATTATATTTTGGCTAAATAGTAAGAGAGGGAGATGGAACTAAAGTAGATTATATATCATTGAGTAGGGTATTTTGTTAAATATATATGGCATATCCGCTAATTTAAACTAATATTTTTAATTTTATCAATTTAGGCAAATATATCCTGTTAACAGCGGAATGATTGTTATAATAAAATCGTTATATATAGGGAAAAAGACAAATAAAGTCTTCCCAATTGGTAAAAGGACAATTAAGGTCGCTAATTGTAAAAAGAACAAGTTGAGTCATAAGCACCTAATACACATTAACAAATTTGTGAGAAAAGACTCAAATGCCCTTGACAATTTGAGATTGAAGAGGGGTGGGGTGGCAATCGAATGATGTGTTTTGTGAGGGTGAGGTAAGTCTGTGTTTTTAAGGGTATTTGAGTCATTTGCTCAAATTTGTCCCAACTTGTCCTTTTTACAATTTAACAACCTCAATTATCCTTTTACCAATTGGGAAGACTTTATTTGTCATTTTGCCTTTTATTATTATTTGGTTGTTTGATTTGTATGGAGTATAACATTGACTGTGCTTCAATAAAAAAAATAACATTGACTGTGCATTATGATAGTCATATACTTTTCATATAAATTTTATAGTAATATTTATTTGAATTTCTGGTTTGAACTTCTATCTTTTTCAAAAACATTAAATTAAATATATTTACATTTTGAACATCACGTGAATGCATCATCTTTATTTTGTTCATCCATGAGTGAAATTACACACGCACACACGGCACATTTTATTGTTAAACTAAATTTGAAATTGTATATCATTCTTCATGATTTGTTTTGTTTGATTCCAATTAATGTTTCTATGTTACTTCCTCCACCTCATTCTACGAGAATTGTAGTAGAAAAGAATTTTAATACTTTTCATAAGATGATTCAATTATTGAATATTTTTCATAAACTTCTATTTACTAATTGATCTGCAATTATCTTACCTACGGAAGGGTCGATAGAGGTAACACTAATTATGAAGAAAGTTATACAAAATAGCTTGAGGAATTTTGAACATGTTTAAAGAAGACGATTAGATATGTAAGTAGTCCCTTCGATGACATCTAATAGAATGAGATGTGCTTGTAAAGAGAGTTGATTAAATAGTATATAGTCCTTCTAAAAGAGGGAGAGAAAAACTGAAGAAAATGCTTAACGGATTTATTTAACAAGATTTTTAAATCAATAATTTATAACGAAACATGGTGATATAACACATTGGCATTATTGATGTTGTACTTATATTTATTAAATGTTTTAGGGAGTAAAAATTAATATGATGTTTAACTTGAACTTTAGTGTTATGAAAATTGCATAATACTATTATGAAAAATTCAATATTTTTAATTGTTTTAAATAAAACATTTGAATTAATTAGGATTATTTGATAATTTTTAATATCTGCTTAAACAGTGCTTTGACGGACCCATTATACAATTCCAATGTTTGACCTTTCCACCCCATGATTATGTTGTGTCTCACACAGCCACGCCAACACCTCCCTGCCCCAAAAAAAAACTAGTATAAATTTAATTTTTGTCATAATTATTATAGACGAAATCCGTCTTCGCTTTAAATTCTTCTCTTCTGGAATATCAAAATTTGAAGATTGAGAATGTTATTGTTCACTGTCTAATATTATCACTACTACTCTATAATCAAGCTTTACATTTTTCTAAACTGACTAAATATATTACATGCTATTACAAATTTACTATATAATGTAAAGTTTACACTGATTTCAGAATTAGAAATATACAATACTACATAATGTTCTAAATACAATATTGTGTCTCTCACAATGTAACACATTTTATGTTCCATTCTACGGAAAAAAACACATTTTATGTAGTAGTGACAACGCCACACATTACTGAAATGCTACTTATTATCAGGCCAGCATTGATGTTGAAAAGGTTATCATGAGTCATGCCGGGTTTTCTTGGAACTCCAGCAGGGATGACAACCACATCGACACCTTTCAAAGCATCTGCTGACTCAGAGGCTCCAGTGAAATCCTTATCTTGTGAGGGAGTGTTGCAATGGCTGAGATCAGCAGCAACTCCCTTGACATTGGCAATATCATACAAATGAAGGTCAGAAACTAAGGGGGACATCTTGATAATAAGAGCTGAAGATTGGCCAATTCCTCCAGCAGCACCAAGAAATGCCACTTTGTAAGAAGCTTGGGGCTGCAAGTGGTATTGGAAGTTTTGGTTCGTCTATACAGCTTTGGGCACAATAGATGCTCTCAAACCAGCACAAGTTTCTCTACCCAAGAAGGATGTTTCTGCTTCATAGCTAATGTTGGATGCTGCCTTGAGACCACAGAAGTTCTTCAGTGAATTCTGAGACTTGAACCTCAAATCAAAGGGTTTTTGATTGAGGAAGTGAGCTCCCTCTTTGGCTTAGGGAGGTGGCTGATCCAATTGTGAAGGTTGTTGCTGATGCTGCTGCCATCTTATTGTCTGTGATGAACAAAGTATTAGCCTCATTTCATCCAAGCACACAATATATATTGGAGACATAAAAGAAACAGGGGAAAAGAAGAAACAAAAAATGAACACCAAATTTTAACATTAAAATTTACGTGATGAAAAATGATTTAAAGCTAGAAACCATGAATGTCAAACACAGAGAAATGGATATCGCTTTATCTAAATAAGCAGAGCAAGGCACAAACAGATGGTAACAACAGCAGAGGCATGACTAAAAATGACTATAGCTCATGCAATTGTTGCAGATGGTAAATTTGCCACCTATTACCTAAAACTCACTTCCACTCATGAGTGTGGAAGAACTAGCAGAAAACATACAAGTTATTGCCTGGTTAGATGGTCTATAGAATTATAACATAAAGTAAATAAAATGCACATCTCACAGTTAGTAAATTCTCCGTGTATCATCTCATACTGAACATTCCTAGGTGAATCCAATATTCTATCTACCATCGAGTATCATATCAAGTCCTAACATTCATCAATCAGTAACACCATTGAATCAGAAAAAACTCAAATGAAAATGAAATATTCTACAACAACAAGTACTTTCTTGGGTACAAACAATATCCTTCACCCACCACATTGCCAACAACATGAATTCAATTCAAATACCAACAATCTCTCAATATCAGAATCAATAAATTGGACAATAACAAAAAAAGTCAAGACCCATCAACCACAGAAATAAGACCGAGCTGAAACCTCTCTAAAGTATCGACTTTGAACAAGATTGACATGAACAGATTTTGCATCACAACAAATAACAAAATTAATGCTGAAAGACGAGATCTAAGAGACAGATCAAACAGTAACACTCACGAATGAATAAACGAGAGAGAAATATGATAAGAGTCAAACCTGAAATGGCCTGTGAATCAAAGCTAAGATGTGAAATGAAGAAGTTGGTTAAGCTAGGATTTGAGAGAAATGGATGTCATGATGATGTGTTGTTTGCGTGGAGTGCGGAAGCAAGAGAGTGAAGTGAAAGAGAGTGAAGTGAAACTATGGCAGTCTTTGTTTTTTTATTTTTTTATTTTATTTTTTATGGGGTTAGTGGATATAGTACTTATTAAGGATTTGGGGAATCGGGAGCGTTGGATTCGTGAAATGGACGGTGGATATTTGTTGTGGATAATGGGTTTTGGATTCTCAGCATGGTAGTGTCACTTGTTTGGTTTTCTCTTGGGAAAATTATAACAAGGTCGCTCTACTGCTAGTCAACTAATTACAATCACTTAATTGTCAAACAATAATCAAATCACATTACATACTAATGAAGTGCCAAGTAATTTAAGTTATGCTCCGACAAATCCTTGGATTTGCATGGTTTTATATGCTTAATTTGAGGCAATTAACATGATTGAGATGCAATGTTTATCCAATTGTGCTTGATTAATATATAAATCTCTTATGTGTGATGACTCTCATTTTTAATTATATTTGACAAATATTTTGGTTATATTTGGGAAGCCATTGATAGAAAATTAAAATGAGTTTGATTTTAAATAGTATCTTTTGAATTGGTTGAATAAAATAAGAAATTAAAAAGGGGTCAAATTTAGTGCTTCATTAGTTAATATATCTTGCAAATTGTTTAAATGTTTACTATTATCTTTGACCTTTGACCACTTGAAGTTTATTTGAATTGTTTAAATGAAATGTTTTGGTTTAGCAATTGAAAAAGAAAAGCAAGATGCAGACAAACAAGGAGAGGAGATGGACTTGAAACAAATATAAACACATTGAATATATGCTCTTTCGGGTCAAGTTTTTTGGATATTGGTCCAATTGTGTTTAAAATTGAAGAATTGAATTTATATGGCTTATAGACATAAAATAGAAAAGTAGAAAATTAAATCTATATGGCTTATGTCCATTAAATATATTTAAGTAAACTAGAATTTATTTGGCTTTATGCCATAAAATTAAGGGCAAAGGTGTAAAAATAGTCACCGTAAATTTAAAAATAAGCAACTATAACTCTGGTAAATTTAAGAGGGCAAAATTGTACACTATAAACTAAAATGGGGCAAAACCGTATTTTGAATACCGAAATGGGGCAAAAATAACCTCTCTGTTAGGCCGAGTTAAACAAACATTTTCCAAACGTGGGCTCCACCATCAGTAAATGACTTGTCATTCCCAAAATCCACTGTGGAAGCTGAAATGCATCCAGTTGAACCTAAATCACTTGAAACAAACCCTAAACCCCCAAATCATTTTGATAAGAAACCAAATAGAACCCAAATCATGTGAAATTCACCTTACTTATTCGTAATCATCTAAAAAATAAAGCCCCATTTGAAAAAAATAAAGTCTCATCAACATATTGCACACTTAAATGTATGACACGTCATTTACTGATGGTGGGGCCATGTCTGGAAAAGGTCTGTTTAACTCTGCTTAATAGAGAGGTTATTTTTGTCCCATTTTGATTTACAGTGTACGATTTTGCCCCCTTAACTTTACCAGTTATAAGTGCCCATTTTTAAATTTACGGTGGCTATTTTTGCACATTTGCCCTAAAATTAAATCTATTTTCTTGTCATAAAAACTAATCTATTTCATTAGAAAGAGGGAAAATGTTAGGTTTTTGTGTTTGATTAATTTAGAATCATAAGTTTGATAGATTTGGAGTTATTCATAGATAATTGGATAGTTATGCATAGATTAATGATTATCTATCCATAGGACACATAGATAAATGGTTATACATCCAAGGAATAGAAAATTGAACATATATCGATATATGAGCCTTGAATGAGCCAAACAAAGTAACTTAGCAATAATTATTTTGATAAGTCACAAACTATATCGCTAGGATTCGTGACATAGTGATAGAACTAAAGACATAGCGATACAAATCAATACATAGCGCTAGAAACGCAGTAAATTATTTTGGTAAGTCACAAATTATATTGCTAGGATTCCTGAGATAGTGATAAAACTAAAGACATAGCGATACAAATCAATATATAGCGCCAGATACAATAAAAATTCAAATTGACAGCTACAGGCACGCGTCTCTGTCAGAATGTTTTAAAGCCGTTAGACACATGAGATTGTTCAGATTGGCTAACTTGGTAAAACCCTTTTGTGCTCTAGTAGCCCTGTACGATGATGAAGCAACATTAAACGATTCTTTTCTCAACAGTCATATTCCAAGAGAGCCAACAGACATATTACAACAGCAAGATCTCATCTCCTATAAATACCCAAGCTGTGAGCACGAGAAAAAGAGAGATAACGTTTACAGAAAATCTCTTCGAATGGAAGTCCATTAACCGTTCCTATCTACTTCCAACACTCAAAGAACTTAAGTTGTAATTATTCTTATATGTGAGTTTGAGAGATTTCATTGTATTTAAGTGTTTATCATAATCTGTTCTTAGAGAGAACATATATTTGAATTCCTTCATTGTAGAAGGTTGCTTCTAAGTCTTGGGACTTAGAACCAAGGAATTATGATTTCTTACAAAGTGTAAGGGGGAGTGTTCGGAGAGAGTATATGAAGCTCTGTAAGGTTTCTGATAAGCCCGTTGAAAACCAGTGGATGCATCCTATGGGTTGAAGTTGAACCCATAAAAGCACAAGAGAGGGGTGCTTTTTTCTGCCGTATTCTCTTTCAATATTGTTGGGATGGGTGTTGAACTTGTCTACATCAGCATTTTCTTCCACGAGTGTTTGGTTTGAAGTTTCATTTTAATGAGTTTTGTAACTTATACCGGGAATTGTTGCCCTCTTTTAATTTAAATTCACTAAGTCAAGCATCCACCCTCCTTAACTTTCAAAATATTTTAATTTCCACCAAACTCTTATAATTCCTATTTCTCCAAATGTTAAATTGATTATTTTAGGCACTTATTTTCTCCAAAACTTCCAGAATATCCAAAAAATCTCCAAAAATTCTAAAAATTCCCAAATCTTCTAATTTTCCCCTTTATTATTTCCTAAATACTCTCTAATCCTTTATTAAATTTTCAAGATGTTACATAGGTGGTGAAGCCGTTGCCGAAGAAGAGGGAGGTTTTGATGACGCTGAAATTCATAACGAATGAATCTTTCATTTTGTTGGGATAAGGCTGAATTAAGAGATTTGGGATTTGAGATCTGAGAAGCCTTAACCTGTGGAAATGTTTTGAGATTTGTCTCGCAAAAAAATATATTTGAGATATGAGTTTTTTTATTTTTCATTTTATTAAGTAAATATCCAATCACACTCAAAATAAGGTGTAAAGCCGATGTAATTAATGGTGTCAGTGCCACATATGACAATTTAACGACTTTTTTTTCTTAGAGCCTCCGGTATCCGACACTAATCCGGAGTTTGCCCGGGTAGGGCGCGCCAAGTATTGAACTCAGGACCTTAAAGGCGGGGAGATGTCTTATCTCACCTTTCTAACCATCAGGTTACTGGTCCCTTGACACAATTTAATAGCTTTAAATGCATTTTTGGGTACTTTAAAAGTTGGGGCTAAATGTTACAAAAGTGTAAACTTGAGGGACTTTTCTGATAAAAAAACTTAAGGGACTGAAAACAAAATTAGGTGAAATTTAAGGGATAAAAAGTTATGTTAACCCTTCCATAAAACTTGACATGTAATAGAGTGAGCAAATGATTTTTCAGTTCAAAACCGAACCAAAATAACCGAAAACTATCTAAAATGAAAACCGAAACCGAAAAACTAAAAGAGAAAGCGAAAACAATTAGTTTTTTCACATGTTTTGTGCTAATACAACCCATTTTTCAATGAAAACTGAAAAACTGAATCCGAAAAACGATAAACCGAGCCAAAACTACCTAAAACGAAATCTGACACTGAAACCAAAAACCGAAACTCATTTGGATCAGTTCAGTTTTCGGTCTAATTTGCCCACTCCTACATGTATATACATGATATAAACGATACATGCATTACTTTAAAAAAGTATATAAAACACACACATTTATATTCGGGTCGTGACGGGATTGAGACGACCTTGTCCTGTGTCCCATGGGAATGAGAATTTCCCGTATCATAGAAGAATTAAAGTTTAAAAAAAGATTTGTTAAAATATATTATGAAATTTCATGTTTAATAAGAGATGAATTTAGGTGTAACACATAAAATTTTTACTTTAAATATAATTAAGTTTAATAGGAATGGAGAATATAAATTATAAGTTATAATTTTGTAAAATGGAATAAAAGAGAAAATTTTGGGCAAACTAAGTTTTATTAAGGGAAAATTAATTTGTAGTCCCTCACAAGGGACTTAATAGTAAAAAAGTCCCATACATAGGGAGTTTACTTTAATATACTTCAAATACAAAAAGATCTTGTTATACGTGCGCATGACCTCGTCATTCCCTACCCATGACCTTGTCACATGAGGGGCAATCTGGTCTTTTTGTATTTGAAATATATTAAAGCAAGGTCCCTAGAGACCCTACTTTAATATGTGGAGTTTATGAGCCTTTTTTACTATTAAGTCCTTTATGAGGAACTACAAATTAATTTTCCCTTTTATTAAATAAATAGGAAAAAGAGAGTTAAATATAAATAAAGAGATATAATTGTCACACAAGGGAATACAAATTAATTTCCCTTTTTATTAAATAAATAGGAAAAAGAAAGTTAAATGGAAAGAAAGAGGTATAATTGTCAAATTGTCATATATTAAGTTTCTGGGGCCAGAAATATATTATGATACAGGAAAGCACCTGATAAGGTAAAAGGAAATTTTTACTACACCACCAACAATATTATATATGGTAGTGAATGTTGGGCTGCGGAGGACATCATGAACATAAAATGAGGGTTGCTAAAATGAAGATGTTGAGATGGATGTTCGGTCATACAAGAACAAATAAGGTTTAGAATGACCAATTACGAGAACAAATTAAAGTGTCTCCCATTAATGAAAAATTGATTGATAATCGTTTGAGGTGGTATGAATAGGTCTAAAGAAGGCCAATAGATGCGCTAGTGAGAGGGTGAATCAAACAACTTGGAGTCCAATCAAAATAGGTAGAGGGATACCAAGAGAAACACTCGATGAACTTATAGAATGAGATCTATTGGTGAATGATATACTCAAAGAGTTTGTAAATAATAGAGCACAATAACCTTGTATGATTTATGTAGTCGACCCCTCTTAGTTGAATTATAGCATGTTTTCAAGAAAACAACACCTATCTCTATATTATCCCATTGTCTGTAACTTCCATGATACATACTCAAGTTTTTCTACAGACAGTTTAATGTAGGTCATTCACACACTAGAATTTTTTTGAACTGACACACACTAGAATCAAAGTAACCCTTAGACAGTTTGTTTTCAAAGTGAGCCTTAGTGTTGACTGTCACTTTCATCCTTTACGAAACGAAAGTGACAGAACTGCCAGATTGAGTTGTAGTAATTTCTTAAATGTCCATATTAACAAGCCCGGGTATTCATATTTTTTCTCAGGTTTGACCTTCAAGTGTGCGTCCAAGTAGCAAACTATTTATTTGGTTTAGACAGTCCAACACACAAAATATTTTTAAACGCGTGCAAAATTATTTTGATGTCTTTTTTGGAAGGAAATATGACAACTACTAAACGTGAGTGGTATCATTGTTTTCAATTTGTTATCCTCACACTTTAGGTCATGATTTTCAAAGTAATTTTTGTAGTTAAAATCAGCTTTCTTCTAGAAATAATGACAAGTAGTTTAGTACCGGATCTCATCCCACTCACAACAAGAACGTTAAAAATTAAAATATTCTCATAAACTACCCAATATGTTGCTATTAATACTTCTTAAAATCATTACACATAATACAACGTAATCTTTTAAAATTTGGCGAGAGTATATTTTAATATTGACATATTAAAATAATAATAAATTTAAATCATTTTTGATATATTGATATAAAACCACTCCCCTCCTCTAAACTCCCATAATTATACCTCACCTCCACACCATACTCCCACCGGGTCGGGTCGGTCGGGTTATCCCCAAGAGACAAAACCGAAGAAAAAGCCCCACACTTAAACCCCCTCAAGTCCAATTCTCCCTTCTCATCAAGATTACCCGGAGAATAAACACAACAAGTGTTAGTGGGAGCAGCAAAGAGTGGAAGGCCAAGGGACACAACAGAAGGACACGTGTACAACGTAGCACAAAGATGGTCATAGTAGGGATCACATATTGGGGTGGATTTAACGGTGAGAGATGATGAGGTTGGAGGGTCACATGACAAGAGGATGAAAGTAGAGGAACCTAGTTGAAACGGTGTGGTCCAGTCTAAGCCAAAATTGGTAGGAGAGTTTTGCATGTTGTTGCATGTGGACATGCATGATGGTGAGAGTGTTATGGTAGAGGTGGTGTATGATATGGTTGTGATAGGGTACGTTCCTGTGTGAGTTGTTAGGAAGAGTTGGTCATGGCCAGTGATGTTGGGACCGCATGTTATGTATGGGTGGAATTGTGGTGAGCCACAGCCAGGGCCGGTTCCAAATGGGAACTTTACCGGGGTCGAGCCGCACGTGTCGCGGCACGAGGTGGCTATGGTGGTTGTTGGTGATGATAGGAAAATGAGGAGGAGGAGATTGATGAGGAGTATGGGATGTGGAGGAGTCATTTTTGGCTTGGTTTGGGGATGTCTCATTTAAGGAGCTTTTTTTTGTAGTTGAAAAACAAAGTGGGGGAAATTGGTGAAAGATTTTAGTGTAGATGAGAATAGAGATTAGGAGTAAGAGAGATTTTGTTTTTTTGGAGAGAATAAAGTAATGAGATCTATAAAAAAAATCCATCAAAAGAAAGAATAAAGTAAGTTGGTAGTATAAAGATAAAAGTGATTGATATAGTGTGTGTTAAATTTAATTTATTATTGGTGAATGCGATGCTCCGCAACGTGATCAAGGAGAAGAAAGGAAGAAGCAGTTGGAATTTGTAACACCTAGTTTATTTTTAAATAATTTCTTCAAATATTAAATATATTTAATTGAAAATAGTGATTTTCGCTATAAAATAAATATTAATAACTTTAAAAGTTTGTAAGAGGTAATAAAAAAAAATCTGTCCAAATTAAAACTTTTTCATGAAATACACTTTCTGAAATAATTCTTTCTAAAACAAGTTGTGAATAAAATCTTTCAAAGACAAAATGAAGTTAATTAAAATATATAAGGTGATTTATATTAATTTTATACAGTAACAGAAGTGTTAAAATATATTTCTAACAATTATTTCCTTCACTAAAAGGTTTATCTTTTACTTTGAAGATCTAACATTTACCTTAGAAAATATTATTTCTAAAATTCTTAGTTTTACGTATAAGTACATGTAAGTCTAAATATGAATTCAAAATAATTACCAAGTACATAAAGTCTCCAAGGTTTATCTCCTACAAATGACAAAATAAAATGATACAAATTCCTTTTAAAAATATACATTAATAAAATTACAAGTAAGAGCAGGAATTCTTTTATTTCTCTGTTCTCTTCATCACTCCAAAATTCCCTATCTATTGTGTACCTGAAACCAAATTTACCGCAGTTTATTTCATACACTCTAATTCACCTATAATCTAATTCATTTAATCCTACTTCAGATAATGATAGTGCGCTCCTGTTGGTGATTACTACCTGTTAGTAAAACACTCATACAGGGCCCCTACCTTAACAATATGTTTGTCACAGGTAGAATACTGAATGCATGTGCCTATTGCACCACCTCACTACTTATAGCAATATATTTGCCTTTCGTAGTAGGCATACCTGACAGGATTTTCTAGGAAAAATAAATCAACAATAACAATATGGTATAGGGGGAGCGACCCTCCTTATACCTGGAGTACTCCACATAAAATTTAAATGCTGAAAATAAACCCTATCAATATCTGAAGCAGTAATATTAGTGATGACAGAAAATAAACAAGTAAACTTAATGTGCATGAAATAAACCGCTACCTGAACCTCCCAATCATTAATTATCTTTCTCTTTGCTGGATCTTTGTCTCCATGTATTCCCTTTACTATTTTCTCCTATTATTATACCAGGTAATAATAATCATAAGTAACTATTCTCGCATTTATGACAACGTCTCTCTCGACACTATTTACTACCCAATCCCCCTTTTATAGCTAAATTATTTCATTGAATCCTTTTGATTCTCAAGTTTGACAAACAAAATCATAAGTTTCTTAAAAGAATTTAAGAACCTTTCAACATCACAATTCACAACACAATTTATTCCCCTCAATCATCATCTATTAATCTCAACAAGGAACCACCAATTTCAAAACAATGCTCAACATTTCACACGTTTCAATCACTCCATCATGGCATTTTTATAAACAATCATTGCACAAATTTTGTTGATAAACCTCAATAAAACTCATCCAACTATTATCCATCAGGCACCATACATATCAAACATAATGCAAGCCCATTATTATTCTGATTCTACTACTCAAATAACCTAAAGAAAAGAAATCACTATTAAACACTAGTTGAATTCAAACATAATATTCAATTATAATTAATTCACAAACACCAATACTTCAGAATCAATCAGGTTTGATTTCAATTTGAGAAGCACAAAACAAATATGCAAATGAGAATTATAGTTAGTCAATGACAGACCATACTTATGACAAATTTGGAAAATTGTTTTTCAGCAAAGCTTCAAATTGGATTGACACTAACAAAACCATACACAAAATCAACAAGGAACTAATCCGAACCACTACTTCAATCACTTCTCCAAATCTGAAATTTAAGGATCATCAAACTTTACAAAGCATACATGCAAGCACAGAATGTTAACAATCTCCTACTTATCACTATTGTTCCCCAACATTGTCTAAAGAGAAACACTGCACTCACATTAAATCAGTTCAGTCAAGTGCAAATATAAGAACAAAAATCCAGAACTTAACAAGCAAGCATCGAACCTAAATTATCCTCCTTTATATATTAAAAATAAATTCAAAATCAGACTCCAAATGAAACAAGAATCTCCCTCCCTTCTCAAATCATTCAATTACCTTAAACATAAAGCAATTCCTTAGCAATTTCAATATAAAAATAATCATACCACTCTAAATATTCTCAATTAATTCATTTTCTCTGGATATCTCATGGAATCAGATTTGAAGTAATATATATGAATTAATGAAAAATGATAAGCAAAGTAATCATTCAATGATGATGTCAAAACAGAATATCCTTCACTGCAATTTCAAGTGAATAATTCAGAAAACAAATTGATGCATGCTTAAGCAGAATCACAACAACAAACAAATCCAAAAACTATAGATTCTTTCAAAGAATCAGTTCAGCCATTGAACACTTAAACATGAAATTTCAAATATGTTTTTGGTTCTTAACAAGCCTCACAGCATAAAACCCGATTTGGTCCCCTCTCCAACTCGCACAAATTGAAAATAACAAACTAGAATATATGCAATTAGTCTTACCTAAGGTTGCAGGGGTTAATGGCAGTCTACTACACTGAGAATCTCGCCAGAACCGTCGCTGAACTTGTTTCCACCATTACATGTGCCGTCGGCAGCTTACTCCGCCATGGATGACCAGAAGTGTTGTTAGATTCAGAGGATAACGAAGCTACAACGAACAGAACTCACAAGCTTCAGACAAATAAAGATGATTGAAGGTTTTGGTTGAGGATGAATTTGGGGAACAGAGGAATCAAGTGGTGATAGAAGAATTAAAATTGATGTTGGTATAGAGAGGAGGGAGAACGACAAAAGGAAGAGTTGGGAGAGGAAGGAGCAGTGAAAATGTGTTGTTTGTACAAAGGGAGGAGAAGGAACGATATATTTGAGAGAGGGAGGAATGAGTGGCGGCTAGGGAAGTGAGGAGAGTGAGGAGGGAAATGTTAGGGTTTATTGGGTATCTAGAGAAAATTTCAATCAACTATCCCATTTATATATTTTTATTTATATTTCTCGCCAAAATATTTAGTGTGACACTTTTACCCATTTCTTCCCATTTAACTCTATTCTTCCTATTTATTTAATAATATTTACTTTGGGTAGAAACAAAGATGAGTGAATAATTTAAGGATTATTTCATTGATTTGATAACATATTTATAATTTATAATTATAATACAAAGTATCCTAAAAGATAATAGACTTGTCCCACAAGTTTACTCAATAATAATCACTAATAATAACAAATATCTTTCTATTCTAAATATTTCCTAATAATATAGTTCACCATTATGTTAAAAAAATATTAACATTATTATTTTCATAATTTCTAACAGTTTGTCCAAAATTTTCTCTTTTATTCCATTTCATAAAACTTTAACTTATAATTTATATTTTTCATTCATATCTAATTTAATTATATTTTAGAATAAAAATTTGGGGTGTTACAGAATTCATTTCAATCACATATATGTATGCAAGCCAAGGTATTATTGTTTGGTTCGTTGCAGTTTGTTCCAGGTAGGCCCTCAGGTATGTCTTGTAAAACTCTAGATCGATTATTATTCAATATATTATATTGATGATTCTGTACTTCTTTTGTTGAATCGTCCGTCTTGATCTATGGGTAAGAGTACATCACATACACACACGCAAATATATATTATATATTATTATTATGCATGAAAATCGAAGGAGAGGGAGAGAGACATTTATTGGATTTATCTAAACAATTTTTTCTATTGGGATTGATTTTCTATGTGGATTTTGGCCAATATTAATCAGTCATCGATAAAGATTCAATTTTTTCATAGTTTGATCCAAGCTTATTAGATCTTTATGCAGTTTAGGAGAACTTCTTCTTGGTTTGTTTAAAAAAAATGGATCGTGATTGTGACTACAACTGTATGATTTTTCCTACCATATTTCTTTCTCAAAGTATTTCGTTTCTTTTTTATCTTTGAGTTATCTCAGCCTTCGGTGGATATGAAAGTTAATCCCTGTAATATGAAATTTTTTGAGTTTTTTTTTTAACAACAAATTCTTATATGCTAGTTTTTGTTTATTTTTAATAAGATATGTACTGAATGTACAATTCTTATATGCCATTTCAATGTTTTTCAACCGAAATGGCTACGGTTTTATCATGGTTAAGGTGCCGAGATCCTTGATTCTGGCATATACAAGTTTTATCATCCACATGAACAAGTTTAAGGAACACAATGAATTAATTAATTAACTATTTCCTTAGTTTAAGGAGCATGATGGAATAGTGGCCAAGTTTTTCGGCATTTTTTTAACTATTTCCCTAGTTTAAGGAGCATGATGACAATTTTATTTATTTATTATTATTATTATTATTATTATTGGGGAAATTCTAGGTTCTTGGGGAAGTTATTATTATTATTATTATTATTATTATTATTATTATTGTGGAAAATGACAGTTTCTCCCCTTTTTTTTTCTTAAGTTTGTTATGAACGTCAGAACGTGCATGTTGGTTGTGGCAAAAATTGCTTACTCCAATCACTAAAATGAGAAAATTATGTTTTGACCAGGTTTTTTTTTTTCTTCTTATTTCCCAATTTATTATTATTATTATCGTTTTTTTTTCAATTAATTTTATGCATTTCCAATTTATTATCTTTTTTTTTCAATTTTTTTTTTGTTTTTTCTTTTTTTTCATTTCAATTTTACTTATTTATTTATTTGCTTATTTTATTATTTTATTTTATATTATTATTTATTTAATTTATTATTTTTATTATTATTATTATTTTTACTGAATTTTCTAATTTTTCTATAACTGTCGCACAATTCCCTCCCTATTTATTATTATTATTATTATTAATTTTCTGAATCTGTAATAGAAACAAATAATAACAATTTTTTTTTCCTCCCTTAGATTTCCTTTGCACTTATTTAGGAATTGATTTATGATTTTTTTTTTTTTTTTTTTTTTTTACACCTGCTTAACAGTTTTCCAAGTTTTCATGTACACGATATACTAGATTAGTTTTTAATTATTGCTTCCTTTTTTTTATACACACATATTATATATATTATATTTATAGTTGTTGATTTATTAATTATTGTTTTATTTTATTGTGAGCATTGTTGTTGTTTTGTTTTATTGTATATTATTATTTATTTATTTATTCATTTATTTATTTGTTATTTATTTATTTATTTTATTGTTGAGCATTGTTGTTGTTTTGTTTTATTGTATATTGTTATTTATTTATTTATTTATTTTATTGTTGAGCATTGTTGTTGATTTGTTTTATTGTATATTGTTTATTTGTTTATTTATTCATTCATTTATTTGTGATTTATTTATTTATTTATTTTATTGTTAAGCATCGTTGTTGTTTTGTTATGGTTTTATTATATTGTTTTATTATTTTCTTGTATTGTGATCATTGTATTATTGTTTTATCGTTTTATTTTATTGTTATTATTTGTGCTAGTTTAATTATTATTAATGTTTAGTTTTATTATTATATTGTATTCTGTTATTATTGTATGTAATACTCTGCCTATATTATAGCCGGTCCTAAGCCCGGATAAAAAAGAGTAGGTTGTGTTAGGCTTCGGCAGCCAACGTAAAATTTGTCTAATCTTAAAGTATGGACACACACAACCATTTTTGCAATATATCATCGTCTAACATTTTACAGAAGAAGGGATATATAAAGAAGCAAGTGAATGAGTGTAGGATTAGATTTAATACGTGGAATATTGGAACCTTAAAAGGAAAAACTTGAGAGATAATAGGTGTGATAAGGGATAGAAAGATAAACATTTTATATCTACAAGAGACTAAATGAGTAGGTGAAAAGGATAAGGATATTGATGGTTATAAACTTGGGTACACTGGTAAAGTGAGTCATATGAATGTTGCAGGTATAATTGTGGATGAAGTATGGAAGAAGAATGTGGTTGAAGTTTGTAGAAGTAGTGACAGATTATTATCGATTAAAATGGTAATTGAGGAAGAAACAATTAATGTAAACCGTGAATGATGGGCAGTTAAACAAAACAACAAGACATAAGATGGATGTGACAGAGATGAAAATGTTGAGAGGGATGAGTTGATATATATTAAAAGATAGGATTCGTAATGATCACATTAGTGAAAGAGTTGGGGTAACACCAATTTCAGAGAAAATGAGAGATTATCGTTTAAAGTGGTATATACATGTTCAAATAAGAGAATAAGATGTGTGCTAATAAGAATAGTGAAGTAGATGTTAAGGGAGACATTTATAAGAAATAGAGGAAGACCAAAGAGAACTCTTGATGAAGTTATTCAAAAAGATCTATTAGTGAAAGGTTTATCTCCAGGAAAGATTAGGGATATAGCAAAATGACGTTGTGTGATCCATGTAGCCGACCCCACTCTGAGTGGGATAAGGTTTACGTTGATGATGATGATGACATGTGAGTGGCTGTGTGGGTATAACAATAATAATAATATTATAATAATAATAATAATAATAATAATAATAAACCCTAACTTAACCCCTTTCATCGGTTGTTCCTTATACTACAGAGCCGTCACCCCCTCTTCACTCTTCTCTCTCACTTCCTCTCTTCCTTCGCCCTTTTCATTCAATTTTTCTTCTTCTCTCAACCTTCCAGTTTCAATTACAATCTCTCATTCATTCCTCGCCCATTTCATACTTTAAGACTCCGCTTCATCATCCTTGGACGCTTCCACCTCAAAATTCCTACCAACAAAACAAACTCTTCTTATTCAACTTTAACTACTTTTGGTAACAATTTCTTAATCTTCCTACCCTAATTTTTCGGCGACTTTGAGACTATTTCGTAATTTGTATCCTTCCTCTGTGAATGGCTGGATGCAATGAAAAATAAAAATGGTGATTCTTGCCATATGCGTGTAACGTTTTTGTTTGTGTTTGGTAATGTGAGATTATGCATGCATGCTTTGATGCTTCTATGTTGAATTACGATTTCTGGCTCTTTGTTTTGTATTTGCCCAACAGAGATGGAAGAAAGTGAGTCTTTATTCCTCTGTTGTTTTTGTTGCCTATTATTATTGTGTTAGCTTCCTCTTCATCATTTTTGTTAGAAATTATGAAAATAGGTAATATTTCCTATTGTTTATTATGAAGATTATTTGTATATCTTAGTAATAATTGTGAATTATATTATTAGGAAATATTTAGAGTAGAAGAATATTATGTTTTAATTAGGGAATCATGTTAGGTAAAGAAGTGTACTATCTTTTAGGGAACTTTTGTATTATAAATATGTAATCATATCAATGAAATAATTATCAGACTTTTACCAATCCTGAACTAGTTACTGTATAAGTCATGGTTAGGGCTGTTTGATTTAATTTGAGTGCCTGCATGTTGTTTGGCTTCCTCTGTATTTTCTGGCTGATTGGTTTCTTTAGGAGGGGTGCCTCAAGACATGACTTGAGCATAATAAATAGAACATGCTGTGCTGATTTATATATGTGTAGCTCTAAAGAATATTATGCCTAGGAACTCTGAAACATCAACGTAAGTGATTCAAAGCAAGAAAGAATGCTAAGGATGCTAAAATGATGTTGGAAAGTGTTTAACCGTTCCTTAAAATGGTGAGTTCAGGTTAGGGCTGTATGAAGAGGTTAAGTTTAGGCGTTATTTGGTTAAATGGGCAGTTTAATGAAATTGCAGACTTTGGGAAATAAGGACTTATTTTTTTTTTAACTACATAAACAAGTGGTTTATTGTGTTTGGAAAGTTTTAGATTTAAAAGGAGAAAGAAAATGTTTTGAATAGAGGAAATGTATGTATAGGTATGTGACTTTTTGTTGTTTACTTTATTCTGGAAGAGAAGAGTATAAAGAGCATATAGTTTGATTTAGATATGTTGTGATTAATAGTTGAAAGATGTGCAAAAGGTTATGAGAATTTGATAATTCGGCTGTTGTATAATAATGGAAGTTATAAACTGATTTCGTTTAGCTTATTAGCATAGTATAAGTCTTATAAGGAAACGGAGTAAAGGCTGGTAGTAAAGTCTTATTAGCATAGTTAGGGTCATTGTCGAAGTTTATTGAAATGGCTTGATGCTATCTCATTTTGAGATGTATGTGTTTTGATAGGTAAATGATGTGTTGTGTAATCTTTGTTTTTGTACTAAACTTGGGAATTTCAATAGGATGATGAGTTGTCTTCTTGCCAGTTTCCATTTTCATTGTCATATTTTTTACCTTGTCTCCTTTTTCTTCCAAGTCTTACCTTTTTTCGTTTTATGAAAAAAAAGATAGATATGTATTTGACTAATGCTTATAGAAAGGCATGTCATGATTATTCTGATCGGACAAGGATCCATTTATTTTTCCTTTTTTCTATGTAAAAAAACGGTCATCTAATCTCCCATTGGTGTGGGTGATGGGAAAGGAATATATTAGGAAGTCTTATCTATGCTTTATGCATAGAGACTAGTTCGAATCCCCGACCTCAAATCCCATGGAAAGCAAGCTTACCGTTGAGCCAAACCGAACCTTCAAAAGAATTAGGATTATAGGCTTATTATGTTAAAATATTTGTAATTGTGATGTGATGAGAGAAGCAATGAGATGACATTTACTTAAAAACTAGGAATTTCTCCGAGTGATTTATGGATCGTGTATGTTACAAATGTGTTATCCAAAGAAGTTAATCAATATAACATTTGTAACCATTTTGTGTATTATGGACTTATGGTATACAAAATTGTTGACATGAAATATTTTATATCAAATTACATCACACAATTTAACTATTTTTGTTTTTTATTAAATGATATCCCACAATTTAATCTGGAATTATTTTGTTTTTATGTAGCAAAATTGAAGTGAGTCACTTATGCTTGGGGACACAATTATATGGTGCATTAATCATATGTTTTTTTTAAAAAATATAGAGACACGTGGGCCAATCACAAATTTGTTAGGAGGTTTTTAAAATATAAATAAATAAATTTCTAAAAGGATATCAAGAAAATATTGAAGAAATAATGTTTCCACTTATTTTTGGTTAGATTAGATACAAAATCCCAAACTTAATGTGCATTAATCTTCTTTCTAATAATGATTTTAGTTTTATAATAATTATCCTGAATTTAATGGAAGGGCCGGCTTAACTCAACAGTAAGCTCGCTTGCCGTGTGTGTATGAGGTTTTTAGTATCAGCCATTGTGCAAAATGCACAGGTTAAGCTACCAAGTATATTCCCTTCCCCAGCACCCTCACCAAGTGGGGACTAGAACTGGGTTTACCCATTTTTATATATCTATTAATGCTTACATATTTCTTGTTAGCTGCTGTCGGCAGGTGCAACACTCCCACAAGTGTCCTATGTCTCTTGTTGCCTATATTAAAAGCATAGGTTTGTTTCTTGTAAAAAATATTGTTTTTTTAATGGGGTTTCTTTACTTTAGTAGTTCAGAGTAAGTTTCTTTGGTTCCAACTATTGTGGTGAATTTGGAAAGGTATCTTTTTGTTAAATTTCCTGTTTGGAGGTGAAATGGTGTGGCTTGTCTGTTTTGTTGTGTTAACTTTGATTGTACTTTTGTAATTTAATTTGTTGTTTGTACAATGTTGTTTCTGTTTTTAGTTGTGAGTTTAGTGGTTGGCTACAAAAAGAACAATTGCTCAAATAATATGCTTTAAAAATTGTTTGACACTACTTACAGCTATCATGTTAATCAATATGTTAAACAGAGGGATAAGGCTGCTCTTGTTGCCTATATTGCTAAGCTCGAAGCTGAGGTTTGTTTCTTGTAAAAAACCTCTGGTAATGGACAATACATGGAAAGAAAGTGTGCATGAATATGAATATGAAATCAGCCAACACCAAACCTTCGAAGAGCTGGGATTAGACTCTCGCCTCATTCACGCCTTACTCAAAAAGGGCATTGAGAAACCAACTCCAATTCAACAGGCCGCCCTTCCACTCATATTGGTAAAATAGTAGTAGAGATGGTAATATTACATCATTTTAACTAACACTTTTAATTTAATCAAATTTGGTAATTGTTTGTAGGAAGGCAAGGATGTGGTTGCTCGGGCCAAGACAGGTTCTGGCAAGACGTTGGCATACCTTCTTCCATTGCTTCAAAAATTATTCACTAATAATGTTCAAAGAAAGAGGCTATCACCCAATGCATTCATTTTAGTCCCAACTCGAGAACTGTGTCAACAGGTCTATTACTTTCCTTTCAATTGTGTCCTTTTCCATTGTGGGATTAGTTGATCAAATTTTACTTGCATTTGTATTATCAGGTGTATACAGAGATTTCATCTCTTATAGAATTATGCAGAGTCCAATTCAAAGCTGTGCAATTGACAACCAATATGAAGGCTTCTGATTTGGTTGGTTTGCTTTTTTTCCCAATGCTTCTCACTACTTACCACTTGTTGTTTGATTATTCTGTTGAGTTCTGATTTATAGTGCCAATTTCTTAAAATTTCTGTTACTGTAACTGTTCGTGTGTTGCAGGGAGCAGCAATGAGTGGACCACCTGATGTTTTGATTTCCACGCCTGCCTGTATTGCTAAATGCTTGTCTACTGGCATACTTAAATCAACATCCTTGAATGCTTCCCTTGAAACTCTTGTTCTTGATGAGGTGAGTTCAAATATAAGTTGTTTTTTTAACTTTTGATTTTTTTACTTAAATTTGCTGCCTTTTTGGGGTATTGACTTTATTTCTGGAGTTAAATAATCTGTGCACTGCGATTGATTCCTATAATGTGATGTTCTTCGTGAGTGAATGTATTTTAGTACTCGCTTTTATGCTTTCATTTATGAGGGTTTATTCAAACTGATATTATGTCTAAATGCTTGGTTAATGATAATTAACATAGTGTCATGCAATACATGTAGCCAACCCCACGTGGTGGGATAAGACTTGGTTGTTGTTGTATTTATTTTCACAAATATTACTCTAGAATCCACTGAGTAAACTTTTAAGTCTTCACTTGTTTTTATGCTTGAACTGTAATTTATTTTCACATGCTTTCAGGCAGATCTTCTATTGTCATATGGCTATGAAAATGATATAAAAGCCTTGTCAGCTCATGTACCGAGAAATTGCCAGTGCCTTCTTATGTCTGCAACATCAAGGTGTGTTATTTTCTGACTCTTTTCAGTTCAACTCAATGATGTTCCATTTTGATCAAAAAAAAAAAATGATGTTCCTTGAATGTCACTGTTCTCTAAGACTCCAATTCAAGTATCTTTATTGGTTTTTATTTCGTCTCAATATACAATAAAATATAAAACTAAAAACCCTGCAAATCACTTTCGCTCATTCTTTTGAAATACTAAAGATTATACAATTTCTACCAATGAAATTTGACCATGAGTGAAATTGTAATGGAAATTTCTGTCTGACTATTCACTGACTGCTATGTTAGATCGCTCATTAATTGGGTCGTGAGATTCTATGTTGTCCTTGTATATATGAGTTATGAATGCTTCAGCTTTCCTGACCTCAATTTAATGTATTGTCATATGCAGTGCTGATGTTGACAAACTAAAGAAGTTGATTCTGCATAACCCCTATATCTTGAAGTTGTCTGAACTAGGAAATCAGAAGGATGAGATTATCCCTAAAAGTGTTCAACAATTTTGGGTAATGTTTTCTGTAGCATTTGGCCCTCTTTTTTTGATCTAATGAAAAACCTATTATCTGCTTCTGACCAAATATGACTGATTCACACTTCATTATTGGCCTGCTTGAAATAGAAAGCTGAGACTCTCTCTCTCGCTTTCTCTACACACACACACACACACAGAGTTGTCTTTCGCCATGTGTTTCTTATTTTTGTCTTGTTTATTTCTATTATCATCTTTTAGGAGGGGTGAGGAAGATACTCTGTCTAGAAAAGCTATAGGTAGCACCATTAAGTGCTATGTTTTTTTTACGATTCAATTTGGTTTAATCTTGAAAATAGATATCATCTATTGTTTCTGCATATGGCGACTCTTGATGGATAAAGTAAGCTACTATTTATTATTTACTGTTTCTTAAAACAATTCTCGTGATGCAGTTCTTAAAACCTGTTATTCCCATTGATTCTTGTTTACATACATCTTTGATATAAGTTTGTTGATCAAGATCAAACAATGTTTCTTCATACTTGCCTTTATAGTTCTAATAAATTATTTTGTCTCAGATCTCATGCCCTGCCAGTGATAAGTTGCTTTACATCCTTGCCTTGTTGAAGTTAGAGTTGGTTCAAAAGAAAGTTCTAATATTTACCAATAGCATAGACATGAGTTTCAGATTGAAACTGTTCTTGGAAAAGGTATGTCGGCTTTTTTATTCATGCACCTAGTAAGTTTCATTTTATTTCTAATTACCTGTTGGTCATAAAATGGTTGATAAGCTTGATTTTTGTTCTCTCTATATAACACTAAAGCCTTATCCCACTAGGTGGGGTCAGATACATGTATTGTATTTTCAGTTTTGATCCATGGTCATGAGATCGACAGGGTTTTACATTGGTCATCGGGGCCTAACAAAATCTTCCTCCTTTACTAGGGCTTTGGACTGCTTTTAAATATGGGCGGAGTTATTCTTGTTCTATCTGTATTGATGACTGAATAGTCTGATGAATATTTTATTGATATGATATCATATTTTATAATACAAAAGCTTCGTAAAAGATAATAAACTAATGATTCCCTAATAACTTAATTTTCTATACTATAATTGATAATAATGACTAAGATATATAAATATTCTAATAATAAAAAATAGTAAATATTAATATTAATTTTCTGATTCGTTCATGTGGTTAAAATATCCTGAAAGCATCTAGAAGATGTTTGTCACTTGACTCGGTTTTCTTTACATTTATGCTATTGCTTATTGAATTCATGCTCACTACTGTGGGATTACTGTAATATTCGTTTTTGCTATCTTCTTATTTTTCCTTTGTACTTCTTCCTAGTTTGGAATCAAGTCTGCTGTTTTGAATGCCGAGTTGCCTCAGAATTCCCGTCTCCATATTCTTGAGGTTTGTGACAAGAATATATGATTGAATTTTTTTCCTCTTCTACATTGAGTGTTATTTTGAATAGCTTAAACATTGTCATTGTTCATTGTGGGCTTATCGTCCTTGGCTCTATTGAATATTGTTTTTATAAATTTGGTTCTCTCCAGGAATTCAATGCTGGCCTCTTTGATTATCTTATTGCAACTGATGACAGCCACACAAAGGAGAAAGATGAAGCAGCTAAAGAAAATATTGGTGAGTTGCAGCGATGTAAAAAGCAGGTGAAGAAAAAATTAGACTCTGAATTTGGAGTTGTGAGGGGAATTGACTTTAAAAATGTATACACGGTAAGTTATCTCTCTCATGTTTGTGTTTGCCAGTGTTTGGTGTTCACTTATATTGAAATGCTTCCATTAATTATTATTCAAGAATATGCTGTTGAATTAAGATTTTTTTCGTTGTGGTTTTTGGATTCTTGATATAAGGGAATTTTTGTAAGTGACCAATTAGTTAGTCACGTGCCTATTACGTGTGGAAGTTAGTAACTGACTAGAAGTTAGTTAAGAAGTAGTTAGTTAGTACATGATGACTCAGCATAAGAAGTGTACATATAAATACTCTACCATGTACCATTTGACAGTGTGTGAATAAAAATATTTCTTGTTTCCTTCTTCTTTCTCTGTTTTCTCTCTATTTTCCCTTTTCTCTGTACCATTTGGCATCAGAGCCGCTGTTTGGCCATGGGGAAGGCGCCGGACACACGATCCTTGGAACGTATAGGGGATCTGGAGAGCAAGTTCGAGTCGTAACAGACCACGCTTACTAAGTTGCAATAGTCTCATCAACGATTAGAATCAAGAATTGAAGAACTTCTCAAGTCTTTAGAGGTTCGTGCTCATCAAGGTGGTGTTAATCTTGGTAAACAGCCTATGATGGGGTATGGAATTCAAAATGGCACATCATCGTCGGCGACTCGTCTGGGTATGCCTTCGTTTGGTTCTATTCCTGAAGGGGCGGGTCCTTTGCATCAAAATTTGTATTCGGTGCCAACCAAGAACAGTCGGGTGGAGTTTCCGAGGTTTGACGGAGAGGATTTTAGGGGCTGGGCTTACCGGTGTAAGCAATTCTTTGAGGTGGACGGAACACCCAAAGAACATCGTATAAGACTTCTGAGTATTCATTTGGAGGGCCATGCGCTGAGATGGCATCAAAATTTCATGAAGAATCGTTCTGTTTTCGAGGTTCCGTGGGATGATTATTTTACGCAAATGGAAATTAAATTCTCGGATGTAAGGCGAGAGAATCTTTTAATTTCTTTAAAAAATTTGCAACAAGGGAACGATTCAGTCTTAGAATATGAGAAGAAGTTTGATAAATTGCTGTCTGAAGTGAATATTGCGGAGGATGTGGCAATTTGTTTGTATATTGGAGGGTTACGAATGGATATTCAGAAGTTGGTGCAGAATTCATCCGCATTATCGTTAGCCATGGTGATGAACAAGGCAAGGCTTCAAGAAGCGACAGTACAAGCCTTACACGATTGTTCACCCGCCTTTACAAGAAAGCCCAATGTTGTTACTAGTGGGTTGAGTTCTAAATCGGCCCAAACTTCCTTTGGAAATACAAGGAAAGCCCTGGAGAATGATAAGGCCCAAGCAAAGGGAGGTACGAAGAGTAGCTTCTTGGGTAATTTGCCAACATCTCCGTCTGCAGCCGCGAATTCATTGGGCGGGGGAAATTCAAAACCCACGCGACAGTTGACGAGGAAAGATATGGATGAGAGGCGAAGGAAAGGGTTATGTTATTGGTGCCCTGAAAAGTTTAAGGTGGGTCATGTGTGCAAAGAATCTCATGTCTTCACGTTAATTATCAACGATGAAGATGAGTTCGTGGATGCTATAGGTAAACCGCAAGAAGAAATAGAAGGGTCCATAAATGCAATAGGTCCTCCCACCTCTACTCCTTGTGGACAAGGATCCTTTTTAGGGGGGGGGGGAGTATTTGATATAAGGGAATTATTGAAGTGACCGATTAGTTAGTCACGTGCCTATTACGTGTGGAAGTTAGTAACTGACTAGAAGTTAGTTAAGTTAGTACATGATGACTCAGCATAAGAAGTATACATATAAATACTCTACCATGTACCATTTGACAGTGTGAATAAAAATATTTCTTGTTTCCTTCTTCTTTCTTTGTTTTCTCTCTATTTTCCCTTTTCTCTGTACCAATTCTCTATCATGAAACATGGCTATGGATATAGCACAGTGGTGTCGGGTGAATTATGTAGCCGACCCCACTTAGGGGGATAAGGCTTTGTGTTTGTTGTTGAATTCCTTTTATATCTGCGTTTTTTTATTAAATTGTTATCATTACCATGTTTGTCTGTTATTCAGTTAATGATTATCATTGTTTAACAGGTTATTAACTTTGAAATGCCTCAAGGTGTTGCGGGATATGTCCATCGAATAGGACGTACTGGAAGAGCTTACAATTCTGGTTCTTCTGTATCTTTGGTGAGTTTGAGGCAAGCAAAACCTTCCTACCTGTAAAGTAATTTTAGATTTAGTATAGATTCTACTTTTTAGCCTCTGTTTTGATAAATCAATGCATGGGGTATCCAATGTGATTGTAATCTGCGAAATGCTGGTTAAGGTTTAGACGATATACTTGCGATAAAAGTGTTCATGGCTGTCTTGTCAATTTAAATGTTCATATTTTTACAGGTTTCTACTGATGAGATGGAAACTTTGGATGAAGTAAGATCTTTGGTTGGGGACGATGAAAATAATGGTTCAAACACAATTGCTGAGTTTCCATTGCTAACCAAGAATGCTGTGGAATCTTTGCGGTATCGGGCTGAGGTGAATTATTGTCCACCATTTTCCTTGCTGAATTTTTTGTCGTGATATTGATTACATTTTTTCAATGGGATAAAATATGAGATTCCTTCTTTTAGTGACACTCTTTGATTGAGATGCTTGTACTAGTTAAATTTATGTTAAATTGAAGAATTTTATCTTAGACGTGTTACTCACACACACACACATAGACACAGACAGAGTTGTGTATCAGAGCAGTGTTGCTTACACTGTGTTGTAAATGCGGGAGATTTACACTAGGTGCTTTTATAGTTTGCCATTATTCTTACAAGATTTAATTTTCAAATATGATATGAAGTCATCTCTCTTTGTTACATGTTTAACATATTAAGAAGCATTCATTCTCTACCATATTTGTTATGTCTTTTCTTTGGTGCTGGGAGGAGATTAATGGCACATTTAAGTATATTGGGGGCTTGTGGCTAAATGTCTGCTTTAGGTAGTGAATAATAATGTGATTTCTTTTGCAGGATGCTGCAAGAAGTGTAACAAAAATTGCGGTTCGTCAATCACGTGCCCAGGATTTGAGGAACGAAATTCTAAACTCTGAAAAGTGAGTTATTAATTAGGGTAAAGGTGCAAAAATATGACTAAACTTTACCCTAAGTTGCATTTCTATGACTTAAGTTTCGCAAGGAGCAAAAATACCACCAAACTTGGGATCGAAGTGCAAAACTATGATTTCCGTCAAATATGACGGTGTTGACCGTCAGTCTTCGACATGTAGGATGCTGAGTGTGCAATAATGACCATGTGGCATGCTGAATAGATTTATGTGGGGCCCACGATGGTGTTCCTTCTGTTATTGAAATCAATTCCTGATCTGATGGGGGGTAAGGGTGTGTTTGGAAGGGATGAAGAGGGAGGGAGGAAATTGTTTTTTAATATATATGGGCCCCACATAAATCTATTCAGCATGTCACATGGTCATTATTGCACACTCAGCATCCTACATGTCGAAGACTAACGGTCAACACCATCATATTTGACGGAAATCATAGTTTTGCACCTCGATCCCAAGTTTAGTGGTATTTTTGATCCTTGCGAAACTTTAGTCATAGAAATGCAACTTAGGGTAAAGTTTAATCATATTTTTGCACCTTTGCCCTATTAATTAATAATAACATTTTGCATTCTTGAGGAATATATCACCCATCTCTATGTTTGTTCCCTTCCTAATGTTTTCCTGCACTTCTCCCATGATCACCCTGTAGGTTGAAGGCACACTTCGAATCCAATCCAAGGGACTTAGGTAATGCAAATAGTTTATCAAACTGCTATGAATATGATTGGTTCAGGCTCATAGAAGTCTTGAAATATCCATAACGTATTTGTGCAGATCTGTTGAAACATGACAAAGTTTTGAGCAAAAATGCCCCTCCTGCACATTTGCGCGATGTGCCAGAGTATTTAGTTGACAAAACAACCAAAGAGGCAAGGGAGATGGTCAAGCTTGCTAGCGATGCAATGGGAAATAATAATCGTTCACGGAGACACAAAAGGAGAAAGCCCAGAAACGGTGGTGACCCTCTGAAGGCTATTTCTGCTAAGGTAGTCATTTTTTTACTTTCCTTTTTTTGTGATCAGATTTAAGTTTTTTATTGGACAATCAACTCTGTTTGGTAATTGGTATATCCATGAAGGGATTTGAATTTTCCATCTACCAAATTATTATTATTATTATTGATTATTATTACTATTATTTAACTTTTGGAAAAATGGGTGAAAATGGAACCATTGCAAAATTAATTGGTCAAGGGGCTGGATGAAACCTATCTTCAATGAGTCCAACTCCTTTTCAATTGTGTTACTCGTTTTCGATTATGCACAAAATGGAAGACATTTGTATTGCACTGTTGCAGATGAGTTGTGCCCTCTCAAGAACCTAGGTTTCTAGGCATATTGGATAATAAATTTTGTACTGGAGATTCTTTTACTGCAAATTTCCCTTAATTCTATCCATTTATTATTTGCTTGATTCTGTGTGTCCCAAATGTGATGGAGGAAAAAGAAATGTTGCTTTCATAGTTGTTGACAGATTTTGATTACATTTGATCCTAGGTGTCTAGAAGACCACACAAAGGGGATGGCCGTAAACGAAGGAAGAAAAATGAAGATTGATCAATATGGTTTCCTTCATCCGGGTCTAAGGATGTGAGGATCCACAATTTTGTTCACGCTATATAATTTATAACCTTAAAGTAGTCTTGTGATTGCTTATTGTACTGAATCAAACTGTATATCATGTCTTTTTGTAGCACATGCATATAAGGTTATTCAAAATCTTTACGGTGCTGAAAGTCTTGTCAGAAGATTTTGTTGTTTTTTTTATAGCAAGTCAAAATGATATATTAATTAGCCAAAATATTACATGGTTATAATAATGTCTTTAAAAGGAAAGTTAAAAAGCAAAAGATTAAAATGTTAAAATGATAGCAAGGCAAAATTATTACTATCTCCGGTCCTAAATATAGGACCTAGATGACTTTTTTTGGAGAGGTTAAGGTTGCAAAATAGTCTATTAAATGATGACATATTTAATATATTTTTAGATTATCCATTAATTTATAAGTAAAATAAACTAGTTTAAGGGAAAAAATTAGGTAAATTAATTTATAATTAACTTATTTTGCTTTTTTTAGGATTTTTCAAAAAAGTCAATTAGGTCTTATATTTAGGACCGGAGGGAGTACTAGGGAAAAATATTTTGTTGTTAAATATGCTATTTTACAGTTAAATTAGTTTTATAATATTTTGACCACGACTTAACATATTTACTGTATACGGTATTTCTTAACAATTCATAAAAATTTTTTTTATAGAAATTGACAAGGCATGTGTTAAGTATATGTTCACAAGTTTAATATATAAATGTTAAATCTTACCATAATAATGATCTTTAAGTTCATGATAACAATCCAAAATTTCAGCTTTTAAGGACACTTCACACACACACACACACGATTCCTTCTATATGTTACATTGTGGTCCATATTATAAATTATTACTAAGGTTGGCATTAATTACAATTGTTTTATCTAATGACAGGTCATATTCTTGATACATTGTGACAGGTCATATTCTAACTATGGGTAGGTTTGGTTGATAGAAAGTTGTGAAATGGGAGTGTAAATAATTTGAAAAGTTAAGGGTAATATGGTCATTTACATATATCCCGGGGCCCACAAGTTTTCTCTCTCCATCTCACACTTATTGTGGGGCCCACAAACTTTACCCTCTCATCATTACCCCTACTTTCCATCTCTTACCCTTTCCAATTCTAATTCTTTACTTTCTTTCTACCTACCAAACACACTCTATGGGTATGCTGGAATGATTAGTCCATTGATAGGGCTGCGATAATGAGGACTTGAACTGTGCGCTTATTTAATTTAATATAATTACTTTTTCTTCTTTGAATGCAATTTATGATTTCAAAATAGGGTGAATTTAAAATTTTATTCATATAATAAAAGATCCGATGGTATATACCTTATCTTCAGTTGTCTTCTACAATACAAAAATGACTATTTAAGATACATGTTAATGTTATATGTACAAGGTTATCCTATGTGATAGGATGGTGTAGTTTTAGTTAAACATTGATATTATAGAGTATTTTGATGTTTTTTTTAAAAAAAACTGAAAACATAAATGCACTATCAAATTATAACATAAGTGATTAGATTATATATTAATTTATAAGTAAAATAAATTAATTTTACATTTCTAATTTCTCAAAAAAATTCAAAGTGATTTTTATTATAAATAGTACTACCTCCGATCCCTAATATAAGAGTCAGCTATCAAAAAACGTTTTTTAATAAAACATGTGAACGTTAGTTGAGTGTCTGTATTTAATGCTTATTTTCCAATATTATCCATATTTATTATAATACATTTAAGAGAGAGAAATATATAATCATTAATAAATATGAAAGAGAGTTGGGACAAAGTAGGAAAAAACGCATTAAATGATGAGAGAATATGAGACAAACTCTTATATTTTGGACTAATCATTCAAATTTTGGTCTGTAATATTAGGGACCGGATGAAGTATTAAATCCAACGAGGCAGGTTGCGCCCACACATGATAGTATATATGCTCTCATGACCATGTCAGACTTTGCACCACACATTGCTTGTTTAGAAAACCACTCAAACTACTCTCTCAAGATTTTATTATAAGAGCTTGAAATTTGAATTGATTTGGTTTAATGTATAAGAGTTCACATTGCATTTTTTCATCATTCGATATGATTTTCCTATTTCACCCATAATTATGTTTCATATTCTTCTGCTCATCATGTATTTATCTCTCTTGATCGTTTACTAACAATATCTTGGACATCAATAGGGATCTGTTGCAGTTGAACAAATCCATGACCTCCTACCAGTGCGTGTCTCGCTAACCTGTCTGCAGACCCTTTTTGCTCCCTTATGCACCTTGATAATATTATAACACAAGTCCCAAGGGACCTTATTAGTGCCAAACATTCATGATCACATTTCAAGTGATCTATTTCTATTCTTAATTAACTCTCTTACAACCCACCCATAATTAACTTCCCCTATTTTTTTCACTATTGTTATGGATAAATTGAAGTTGAGATAAATTTACGTGTAAATAAATGTATGGTGTTTTTTTTGGCCAACAATAAATGTATGATGTTGATGGAAGGGTTGGCTAGTGAAGTGAAATTAGTACGAGGGTTTCACTTCATAAAAACATAAATGTACGAGGGAAATTGTGCAAAGTCTGACAAAGTTATGAAATTAGTACGAGGGTTGGGTAGTTAAATTAACACGGTAGTAAAGAACGTTTTGGCGGACTCATCTTTGGCAAACGATATTTCAAGGCAAATAACATAGCAGAGAAGAGAGATTGAGTTGATACTTGATATGCTAACTTTTTTTTTTATCAAAATTTGATATGCTAACTTCGAGGCATCTTCCCATTGCCAACCTCAAATTTGACCCAAGGTGGTGTTAACCCAAAAATATATTATGAATCCATGAAGGTTGTTTTAGAGAGATCAGAAGAAAAGTTTTAGAGACTATAATGTTATTTCCATAATTTTTGAAATTCTAGAGACTAACTTGGGATTAGTGGAATTTAATACTCAAATTTGATATCATTCATATTTCTCACACTTTCGTATCGTTTTACCTAAATATTTCCTGAAAATTCTCTTCATCTTAATTGGGTTGTAGCACTTTAAAAAATCCACCCAAAAAAATGTCATCCAAGAAACTAGCATTCAAAAAACATAATCAATGGGCAGCTAATACAAAAAAAGGATTATATTATACGATGTGACCGTCAAAGTCCCTTTTTTGTTTAAATAAAGTAAACTCTGTTTCAACTAACCACCATGTTCTAAATCAAAAAGTGGCTTAGAAATTTCAATGTAACACTGAAATTCCTTGTGATGATTTGTCATTCTACCGTAATACACTTCTGGACTTTGGTTTAGTATTAGTCATAGCCTCAACTAGTCTGTACATCCAACGATCCAGCATACCTGTGGAAGCATGCAACATGATCACACAGATATAGCCAAGAGCTCTAAATATTTAATGGTTTTGTCTTCAATTGTTTCCAAGGAGAGAATAATATATATAATAAATTATGAGTAAATTCGCTTTGACTGAAATTTACAGTTACGGCCAATTTCGACTCAAGCTGGACTGCCATGATATGAAATATATTCTTCGTGGTATAAAAAAACATTTAAATATCAAAATCATTCGAAAGAAAGCACGTGAGTTGTTGAAACAAAGACATTCAAAAAGTAGACTTGTAGGGAATTTAACAATGTATTTAAAAGATAAAAAAAAATTAATTTCAACAAAGTAGAAATAGCTTCAAGGCAAGTATGTTTACACCTTAAATATACACGAGATTAGATCATAATTAAGTTATAAATAAAGGGTGAGTACTTTGGTCCCATTTCACAAAAATATTGTCATGTTTCATAAAAAGTTCCCTAAATTTTTCTTTAGCCTGTGAACGGACCAAGTTATTTTTTGAGAAAGAACTATACAAGTCTTGACTCTAGGAGTTACTGCAGTTATAATAAAATGGCATTTGAGACAAATAATAATCAGAAAGTCTAACTATTTTGGGAACACCTTTTTAAGCATGTGAACCCTCTAGGAGACAAAACTACTATCACATATTTACTTTGTGTTACAAAATCACTAAAAATAAGCTAAACCAAACAAGCACAATTGGAGTAGAAATTTATTCTTGGTTTGAAAGTGAATAGAACCTATGATTATCCTTATAAACGGAGTATAATCAATGAGTGATTAAGAGAAAAACCTGTCAAGGCAAAAGTTCCACCCAGCACTGCACAAAGCCGAGTAATGAAATGAAGAAAACTACGGCGCTCTTCTCTAATTGTGACAGTAATAGGTGACAGATCATACAAGAAGTAGACAGCTGCATAGAACAAATAAAAGAGATGATCAGAATCAAACGAGTCAGAAGTAAACGAAGCCAACCTTTAACATAAGCCCAACCTGGCCAGGTCCTATCTTGATCGCTCATGGGGGAAAAGTATTCTGTGACTGAAAACTGATTAGTAGGCAAAACTTCTTTTGAGATGTACCTGTATTCAGTTGGAACAACCTGCATTACAACAGCCAAAATTATACCGTATCATTGAGCAGCTTCAATTACAAAATTAAAAGCAAGTTAAAAAATATAAAAAAAAATCAAATAAAATTAAAAAATATAATCCATAAAATATTGGGATTGACTCTAGCAAATTAAAAGCAACAAATGTAATCCCATCCCATCTATATTAACATGGATCCTTATTTGAGGTCTAAAATTTCCCATCAAATATTCACGATAAATTGACAATATCTACAAACATAATATTAAATATCTAAATTAAAATAACATTTATACTTGATATTTTTCATTTTTTAGATATACTACTGTTATCCAGTTCTACTAGCAATTGACTAATATGGATCGCATGAATGTAAGTCCACAATGGGGGAACCCTACTTATAAGTAATTACTGTGGCCGCAAACTTAGGGCTCAACTCGATACCATTGGTTATGCTAAAACAACACATTGCCAGTTGATCTAAGTGCCTAGTGGTATCCTTGATATTTTTCTGACACTCCACATTGTAATATTTTACCTTTATATTTTTTATACTTTGACATCATCCATTATCCCAACAATATCAATAGTCTATGAGGATCAAAACCACATATGGACGTGAGATTAATGCCACTGGGTCAGAAAGCCTTTGACTTATTCTACAGGTGTCTTCTAAGCCAATTATGTACAAGCTGTACTTGAGATTAAAATATTTATACTTTTTAATCAGACACATCTAAGGTTAGGCTTTGCAATATTTCTTGAAGTCAAACAAACATAAAAATAACTGTTAATGTTCTATAAAGTTCTGCCGATATTCGGTGCAGAAAAATGAGAAAAAGTAAATGATGTCATTCTGCAAACGCCACACCCCCATCAGAAATGGGCATTCAACAAGGGCTAACATGTAAAGAATAGCAATCAATAGAAAGAATGCTATCCAGAGCAGTTTTGTTGATTAATCAAAAGATAGAACAATAATCTAACCTTGATGTAATATTTGAATGTTCCACTAGCCTCATGCAGAATCCTCGTTGTCCCATCCAATGGATTGTGAAGTCCAGGATATTTGGGGCCAAATGACAAATCATGGATGGCATGACTTACATTCACATTCTTTGATCCTCCAAAAATCTGCAAAAAATAATGCATGAGACTTTTGAATCTTGTAAAACAAAAATAGGGTAAGAATTTTTCCCATCAAATTTACGATGAAAGCTCCCAAAGAATCTTACACAGACCATATTTAATTAACTAAGGTATATAATCCACTTGAAGCTCAAGTTAAGAATTGATTTCTAAATAAACCCAAGGCATTCAAGCTCTGTTTGGACTCTGCCTAGCTAAGAAACAAAAAGCAGAAAAATCTCAAGACTTTAACAACAACAACAACAGAGCCTTATCCCATTACGTGGGAAAAATCATAAACTTCACCATATCGAAAATTCAATAACAAGACAATTATTTATAAATGTAATTGCAGGACATAGGAGAGTGGCATGGGTAAGACGAAGTCAGATAAGCCACAGGAGGAAAAGTCATGGTCCCATATCATCCAACAAGGGAGAGGAGAGGAGAATGTCTTGCAATTTCAAATATATAAATAATGCACATCCACTACCTGCCAAGGTCCTCGAGCTCTCATAAAATCAGTGTTTCAAGGTCTATTTCTCAACCAGTTAGCCCATAATTTAGTCCAATTTTTTTTTCACTTTCATAAGTTTTGATTGCCTTCACTAATTTGTTACCAATTTTTTCTTGTCCAACTTTATTATTTAATTGGCCCAGACTAGCAACTGATTCACCAGTTTTATAGTTAAATCAGTGATCCATAGAAGTTTTTATAACATTGTATATTTCCATGTCCTATTTTCCCATCACTCGTTTTCAACATGTGAACACTTCTATCTACCCATAAGCATGGCATCAATCCCATAAATAATTCCCAGAAAATTAATGCAAAAAAGGAGACACACCCCTTGGACCATGGCCTGGAAGAGAGAATAGATCCCACGTAGTCCCTCTTGTCACATCTATTGTACAGAACAGTGAAGTTTATCGAGAATATATATATATATATATATATATATATATATATATATATATATATATATATATATATATATATATAATCACTTATAAAAATAACTACCACGACATGCATCGCAAGGAGCACCTTCTAAATCCGATTGATCTTCCCCCAAGATCTGTCTCTTATTTGCTGATGTACACTAATGTATTGTATGTTTTCAATATGTATTTGGTCCCCAGTCCGATATGTATGAAGTGTCTCTATTTCTTGTGTTGTGTCACTAATGTATGCAGTTTATTTACTTTAATGAACTTGACTCTTTCATTTTTCAAAAACACACACAAGACCAAGGAGGAAGGAACAAAACCTTACCATTTGTGCAACATATATATTTAGTCCATGAACAGAAATATGGAAATTTCCAGCAACCCTCTGGACATCTAAGACTCCATAAACCTACAAGAGAATCAAATTAAAATTCAGTTTCTTCCATTGAACAGGCAGACATAGTTCATGACTTAATGAGCGGAATTCTTACACGACATCCTTCCCTATTTGCAATTGCTTCCTTCACCTTCTTGACTGTATTTTCCGTAGATTCATCAAAGCCTTGGAGATGAATCTTATTTTCAGAATCCTCATGATGATCCTTTTCATGATCTGCCTCAAATGTGACATTTACCTTTGTCATTATGCATAGTAAAACTATACAATTGTTCTACTTACATAGTAAAATAACAAAGACCTTAAGTATGGGGTAATTTTTAAATGTCTTTTGTTTCCAACCATAAAACTAATCATATGCAATATATTCCCACCATACTTCAAATTTATGGTTTTATTATATTTTTTATTAAGGACAAAAAAAATGTAGTTTTATTGATAATCCATCCAGCCACAGAACCTCTTTTATCTCTCTCCTGAACAACTCGCAAACCATTCATGATTACAACAGATATTGAAGAAAGAGGACAAAGTTGGAGTAGAAATTCACTTAAACAGGGATAAAATCAGCTCAATTAAAATACAAATTGAGCATTCCTATAACAAGGATAAGACATGGATTGTTTCTGGGAGAATGTGGTATCATACTGTTCTCACTATGAAACCAAACTCACCTTTAGTAAATATATCAAATAGGTAACTCCAAAAGTAAATAAACCCTAACATCAGCCCTTTTTAATCAGATATTTATTACTCCCTCCGTTCCTAAATATAAGATCACTTTGGCTAATTTGGAGAGATTAAGGAAGACTTTCCAATGAATTAGGATTACATGATCTTCCCAAAATAGCCCTCACTTAAATTTAAAATACAAATAGGAATTTGAGAGAGAAGTGAGGGAGCTAAGAAGTATAGGGGTAATTTGGACCAAAATTGAGAAAAAATAGAAAGTGATCTTATATTTAGGAACTTATCCACTTCCCCAAAGTGATCTTATATTTAGGAACGGAGGGAGTATTAGCTATTCAAGCAGAAACAGGAATTGCTTGCCAGAGAAGCATAACCATTTCCTGGCTGTGCAATTTTTCAGTTTCGGTAATCTGATAGCCCATAATTGAATGCACCAAACAACAAAAGATGCACGGCAATTTTTAACAAGTTTAGGATATTTTTGCATAAATAAAGCAATAAAAAATTACCATGCTTATGCGATGTATGCTCCTTCTCTACAAGGTCTGATATATATTCAGTGCCAATTATGTGGCCATGACTATTCAAACGAAGCTGCAGCAACTCCAAACCAGTTAATGCAATGATATATGAAACGACATTAGGGGAAAAAGATTAAGAATAAAAATGGAGGCTAATAAATCCTAAAAAGGAAACAACAAAAACAAAGAGAGGAAAAAAGCAGACAAGGAAGACAACAAAATTTAATACTGCTATAATTCATCTACAGAAACTGATACCCAAAACATAAGTAGGGATTAAATATTATACTCCACATATAAGGAGTCTATGAGCATCTCAAAACAGTCAAGATCATAATAACTCATTCTAAAACAAGTTATAGTAACAAGTTCATAACCAGCATCAGGTAGCCGATGGTTCAAAATTCGAGTCATGGTTCAACATGGTCCGATTGTTCAAATTGATGGTTACACCAACGGTCAAACTAATAACCGTTGAGCCCAAATATGAAGCGGTCGACGGTTGGACCGGTCCAACCGTCCGGTCCGGTTATTACAGCACTGCATCCGAGAGGAGACAGCAAGGCCTTGACAGAAAGCTCCTCAGTACACTACTCACTAAACAACTGATGAATTCACCATGCTGCTACAGATTTTAGACAAGTATTATAGAGAGCAAAACAGAGAAAACCTACTTCTATTACTATAGGTCACTCAGATGCATTACTAATTGCAGCTCGGTTATGTTGCTAATTCAAAGAATATAAGCGTGGTCAGTTTTATATCACAGAACATATGGGACGAGGTGAGATAGACTGCAATAGAAACAGACGCAGGGAACAGGATGCCTACTATTAATGGTTCAAGTAAGCACTTCCATCCCGAATTAAAGAAATTGGAATAAACCAAATCTCCCAAAGAAGAATTCAAACCTACAATCACTCGATTAACATCCAATTCTGGAGCTATCAAACATATCACTAGATTATGAGAATTATTTTTGAGTTTACATCCTACTCTATAAACACTCAAGTCCAAGACACAAACAATACGCATGTTAGAGTCATAGAGTTAGAAACAGTAGTTGTTTCTGAAAATATTGTACAGAGAAATGAATGGTTTTGTACTTGATATACCAGATATTTAATGTAGCTTTAACTATGATTAGAATCCATTAAACCTTGTTCACTAACAATTCTGACATCTTTGTACTACCTTCACTCCTATTCACAGAGGAATGCTAGCTAGATACATCAATAAATTAAGCATGTCTACATATGACTCAGTGGATAGCCCTTTTCTACTTATCAACAATAGTTCAGCAGTACAGAAGCTTGACATGGTATGATTTCAGATCTTATTAAAACAGCTCATGAACCAAAATACGCAACTCCTACCTATACTGAATTTCTGATCGACTCAATTTACATCATTCAGTAAATACACATATTTGGAAAAGAACATAATGCTGTTTCACATTTATACTGGTTCCAATTTAATACATGCTTATTAAATAGACTTCCTTACTTTCCATATGTTTGTGTCCAGATCCACTTCATGCTTGCCTGACATATCAATGGCGTCTACACTTAAGACTGCCCACAATAATAAAATGTGTTCAGAACTCTTATTATGATAAAGATATAAGAAATTCTACATAAAAAAAATAAAAATAAAACATGTACAAACGTCAAAAAGAAGAAAGGATCATGCTAACCATCACAAGGTAAAGAAGGAAATGTCATATTTATATGAATAGGAAGAGTTTCCCCGCGCTTCAGGTCTACTGACATCTGAAAAGACGAAAAAAATTGAAAAAGTTTAATTTTCATAAAACTTGAGTGACAGTGAAACTACACCAACATACAGAGCAACTGAACAACCAGGTAAGGCTGGGCTATCATAATGTTTTCTATGGAAATATTTTACTGAAGAGAAGAGTATTAGCCCAGGGAAATACAATTAATAGCTGAAAACCCAAATGGAGGCCGAGAAAATTCCCATTTCCCAAGAAAAAAACTTGTTACCCACATGCATTTCTAGCCAAAGACAAAAACCATGCCTTCAGAATGAAAAAACCACAAAAGGGCTTTACACTTCTTAATGCTCCTAAAGCCATTTAGCTCAAACAAGTATCTAAAGTTCACCACCCAAACACTCAGAAGCTAAATATTCCAAATGCTTCTATCTAGCAAAACAATGGCATGGAACTAGCAAAGAAATCCAAACAAATACAAAAAATTATCTTAACCTTGTTGGTGTGTCTCAAGGGTTACCATCCTAGAATAGGTCAAGTCAGCTACAGCTTCCCGCACAACATTCAGAGTGTGGTTCTTACTAGACACTAGTTGTTATTTACTTACTGTTCATTACAGGAAATCTAGGTAAAAGATTTAAGAGATGTGAAATTTTATTTCGGGTAAACTCAAATAAAGCAATCAACAAATTTTTCATACATTAAAATTTGCATTAAAATCATTCTTCAATATTTGACATTGTCTAGACTGTCTCATGCACCTATTGTCAATTTACTTACTAGACAGTATCATATAAGTTTCCAGGATTGAAGGGGTGACAGATCAAACAATTTATGCTTCTGCAAGTAACTTAACAGGATGTTTTATTTCAAAACTTTCAAAAAAGCTGAATACTCCAAATAAAGTGTATTTTAAACAAGCACAAAACATAAATTGAAATGTGTCGACTTAACCCCTTCCCCATGTAAAACAAGTCTAGAAAAAAGAATTTGGGAAAAAAGTAACAAGAGATAGTGCGAACCTGATGAACCGTGTATGTTGTAAGATAATAACCCAGTTCATGAAGAAATAATGTCGCCATTATAATTAGACCAATTATAGAGACTGCAGAAAGAAGAAGAAACAATGAGGAAGCATCATCAAAAGAGAGATGTAAAACCATTAATTAAATTAACCTTGTAAATAGCATGAATGTTACATTCTTCCAGATTGAATCACAAAAAACAAGCTGGATAAGTTACTTACAAATCCATTTCACATACTTCCTTTGTTCCTAAAATATAAGATCACTTTCAAATTTCAATTCGTACTTAAATATAAGCAACTTTCTAATTTTTCCCAACTTTTATCCCAAATAAATCCTAATAATGCTTATCTATAATAAACAAGCAAGAGAGGGGGAGTGAGAATAAAGGTATATAGTTAGGCTAGATTAGTAATATCATGTGCTAATAACTAACTTAACTAGCACCCTTAATCTAATCAGACTAGGGGCATTGATCTTATACTCCCTCCGTTCCTAAATATAAGATCACTTTAGGGAGGAGAGTTTGTTCCTAAATATATGATCACTTTCTAATTTGACTCAAGTTTTCCCCAAATTACCCCTATACTCCCTTCAAGGTGAGAGGATATTTTTAAAACTTAGGTGAGGGGTATTTTGGAAATTTCATATAATTCTAACTCATTGGAATGTCTTTCTTAATCTCTCCAAATTTGCTAAAGTGATCTTATATTTAGCAACAGAGGGAGTATAAACTAACAAATCTAATAATACACACAAAATACGTTATGATTAAGTGGCTTATTTAGCTTCGTAAGTTTTTCCAAGAAAAAAATCAACTTGGTATTATATATTTAAGTTTCTCAAAACATACCAAGAGCCCCAGATTTAGTTTTATGCAACAAATGCTCTTCAGCGCGAGGAAAGGCATCCAGTTTCTGAATAACTTGTCTCACTCCCATCTTCACCTTCCCACGCAAACCCTAAATCCTATTCTATTCACAGCTCAATCCTTCCTGTGTGTCACAACACCATGTGAATAAGAAAGAAAGGTCATCATCTTCTTCATATTTGACCACAGCAATTCATAACAAATGGACTCTGTTCTCAAAGAAACGAGGCTCAATTCAAAGGGCAAATAATAAAAATTTAATTTTCCCTGCAAAATAGGCGATCACAGCGGAATTGCATCATACCCATAAACAAACACATGATTCATGAATAAATGGTGGGGTGAAGAATTCAGCGAAAGACAAAATTTTGAATGAGATATAAAAAGATGGAATGGACATGATCCGTAAACTTGATAAACTGATGATAAGGCAAAAAAGAAGAATGATTGAAATGAAGAGAGAGTACCAGAGAGAGAGAGAGAGAGAGAGAGAGAGAGAGAGAGAGGAGCGGTAACACAAAATCAATTTTGCCTTTGAAACTTGAAACAAAGACCTCGTCTCGTATCGGTCCATCATCTTTCTTTTATTTTCCTCTTCTTATATATTTTCGTCTCTTTTCTTTTCCTCTTATTCATTTTTAATTTTAATTAGGGAAAATGACAATTGACAAACAAACTTCTCCCAATACCCAAAAAAGATAAGTGAGGAATCTAAACTTGCAAAAGGACCATGAAGGAACTATACACTACTTAAAAAAACGATATTTTCAAATTATGTGAAAAGACTTGAATACCGTTATTCTCAACCCCACCCTACCCAAACCCCTACCGTTGCCACCACCACCCAACCGCCGACGTCAGACGAGCTCAAACGACGGCTATCGTCGGCGGCGGCGACGGAGGTGGGAGTTTGTTTTGGTTATGGTGGTGATTGGGAGTTGGGGTGGTGTGGGGGAAGGTTGGGGCGACAGTGGTGGTGGTTGGGTGGGGTGGGGTTGAGAAGAAGGGTATTCAAGTCTTTTCACATAATTTGAAATGTCAAGTAGAGTTTGGTTCCTTCATGGTCCTTTTGGAAGTTTAGGTTCCTCACTTGTCCTTTTGGGTATTAGGAGAGATTTTTTTGTCATTTTCCCTATTATCTCTCATTCTGTTTTTTTTGGAGAAATTTAATTTTTTTATTTACATGGTTTGTCATGTCATTTGTGGGTTTTTGGGGATTTTTTAATTAAATTTGGTTTGCCACATTATTTATGATCTCCCTTAATCTAATCAAACATGTAATAGTATGATGTAAATAGTATAATCTGATTAGCCACCTTACAATGGTAAATAATTTTTTTTTTCATTTTGTGGAGTTAAGAAAATCCCAATATAATCTTTTTAATGTGACAAGAAATTTTTTAAGGGCATAATCATATTATATTTTACATGTCATCTCCTACGTGCCTGTGTATGATTTGAGGAGATAAAATTATGACATGGCAAAGGAGTTCACCTTACGATTTCTCCTCTTGTTAGCTTTGGTTTTTAAAGGTTGACACTTAAATGAGATCCCAAATACGCAACACTATGACATATTGGATGAGTTAAATGAGACATGATATTTTTTTATAAAAAAATATGAAACCATAAGGACTAAATTGCAACAAGTCAAACTATAAGGATTGAATGGAAAATTCGATGAAACTATAAGGATGAAATGATTAATTTTCTCTTAAATATATTTTAACTTAATTTTGCCTTGGTGAGGTGAGAAGTTTCAATTTATATATTTGATTTTTTGTTATCTGATATAAGTGGTCTTTTAGTGGGTAGACAGATACATTTTTTCCAAAAAAAAACCACAAATTTGTTTTTCTTTTTTTAAATGGAAGATACAATTATTTTTCTAACATCCCAATCAATAGTGATTATTGATTCATGATAACATAAATAATTCACTGTTACCTAGAGTGCGGCTTAATCGAAGTTGCCCATAAAATAGTTTTAAATGTCCAATATAAAAATTTAAAGATTGTGTTATTTATCTGTGAAAAATGTAATATTTTAGAAGTATATTATTTTAACCCAAGGACCTGTGCATTCAGCTTGTGGGTGTGTTTGTCTCTGGTAGTTGTTTTTGGCGTGATTTTGTTTCTTTAATTTGGTGGGATCCCTGTTTGGAGTGGCAGTGTGGTAATAAGCTTGTCCTTTGCATTGTTGTATTGTACACAATTGGTGGTGGGGCTCTTTTCTTGGAATGGAGGAGGATGCAATGGCCATGCATGGGGTTGATCTGAATTGGGGTGACACATCAGTGAAGCAAAGAGGTGAAAAGCTGTTGGTGGGGAAGCTACATGCAAATAAGAAGCTGGCCACATCGGAAGGAATCATGGTCCAAGATAAGCCTTGGTGATAGTCAGGCTGATACAGTTATGGCAATGGAGTTTGAGGGAAAAGGTAAAGCCCCAATGGTGGGCGAGAAAGCGCAGGCAGACCCTTCAGTTGCAGACAGAATGGAAATTTTTGAATCTTTGCCTATGTGCGATTCCATGCAGATGAGTGAAGGAGGTGGCGAGGATGATGAAGTCAATAGCCCAGCTAAATTGGATCAAAGGTTTAAGAAGCCAGTGGAGAGGGCCGGGGGGTAAAAGCTATGAATCAGATACATCTCCAGAAGATGGAGAGAATGGTAGTGGATCCTCCAAGGATACGGATACGGGCAAGAATTCAGATGGCAAAATAAGTACAGTGTGGCATCCTCTATTTTAGGGGAAGAGGGGACAAATAATGAAGGGTCAGCAAAAAGGAAAAGAAGGGAAAAGGAGGAATCCTCAGAGGAGAGGGAAGACAGAAAAGGTAAACAGAAACTGGAGGAGTGTGGGGGACCCAAGGTAGGATGGGAAGGATAGTGGTTCGGTGCGCCCAGAAGGAGACGGTATGAGCCCAGGTGCTAAGCACCTCGGCCTCCACATCCTTGAATAGAAAAGTTATTGGAGTTTTAGTAATAGAAAAGTACCACATAAGGGAAAGTTTTTCACATTTCTATAAGACCAACAGTATTATATGGTAGTGAATGTTGGATTGTGAAGGGGCAACATGGACATACAATTGAGGTAGCTGAAATGATGATGTTGAGATAGATGTGTGATCATACAATAATGGATGATTTAGAATGATCATATACAAAATGAGTATGAGTGACACTTATTACTCAGAAAACAGCAGAAAATCATTTCAGATGATTTGAACATGTCCAAAGAAGGCCAATAGATGCATTGATGAGGAAGGTTAACCAAACAATGTGGAATCCAATTAAAAGAGGAGAGAGAAACCAAGACGAACACACGGGGAACTTTTAAAACTTCACCTATATTAGTAAATAATATATTCGAAGAGTTGGTTATGTTACTGACAGAGCAAAATGACATCGTATGATTCATATAACCAAACCCATGTGGTGGTATAAGGTTCTCTTGTTGTAATTGATGATATATGGTAGACATATTTTGTAACAAGGTCTCAACTTGGTCCCTTAACTCAAAAAAAGTTTTCTTATTTCCAAACAATTATTAATAAATTGTGACGGATGCTAGCATGTGATGTTTAATTTTTCCTAATAAAATTTTATTTTTCAAAGCGATAAGGTGCAAAATGTCTATGTAGTTTAGCACACAATGCACCCAACACTATGAAGTTTGTTTTTGCTCAAAAATGCCCACGTAGTTGCCAAAATATGTCAAAAATACTCATTCTGTCAATATAGACAAATGATGTTAAGTTTTTTTAAGTTAGAGAAAATAAATGATACAAAAAACCCATGAAATTTTGTTTGAAGTGCATCCAACACCTCAAAGTTTTTTTCATGGGTATTTTGGCATCCTTTATTATTGTTAACTTTGAAAAACTTGACAATGTTAGCCTATATTGATGGTGTGGGCACTTTTAACCCATTTTGGGAACTGCATGGGCATTTTTGAGCCAAAAAACTTCACATTGTTGGTGCACCTTGAACCAAACTACATAAGCATTTTTTTATCTTCTCCTTATTGTAAAAAATCATCATTTCACCAATGGGTAGTTGATTGAACTAGTAAGTGGGCTACAACCCCGTAGCCGTAAGAATGAGAACGTGTATTTGAATCCCGGGAAGCGCTCTCATTGGGAGAGGGAACAACCTTGTTTATGCGGGCAACACTCCTACCCCTTGAGTCCGGATTAAATCGAGCAGTGATTGACAAAAAAAAATATCATCATTTCAGACCATTAACCAATTTGAGCTACCCCAAATGTGCAATTACAAGTTTTATTTACACATGTAAATGGGATTTGGTGCTACCACTTACCACTGTACATGAGGAGTGATGTTGCTATATATGAACCTACCGAAACATGACTGCTCTTATTATATCCACCATCATCGCCATATATGAATCTTTCTTTGAACATGATCGGAAGTAATTTTAAATGGTTTATGTTCTTGGGACTTATTCCTTTTGATAATTTTCCGAAGTTAAAGAAGTTGTTCAATAATGACTTGAAGTCAACAACTTGGTCTTGTTCAAAGATTGAGTTTCAATTACCATGAAGCTTACAAATCATCGAGGATAAAATAAGGAATCGAAGAATAAGAGTCCAGTGCACATGATTTTAATTTTAATTACTATAATAACAAAACAAAGAGTTATACATAATCACCATCTAATATTTGCAATACATTTTAACCTTAATCACAAGCACTAGTTCAACAAAGTGCCCAGACCAAACACACAAAAACCACATCTCCATGTATTCCACAATTTTTTTTTTTACTTTAGTATTCCAGAACTCAAAATGTCGAAATTTTGATTTGATCACGCGGACATGAAAGTTCATAATTATCACTTATCAGCTACTACATGCCTAGCTAAAATTTTAAAGCTCAACTTTGTGACCACATTTCTCACAGGAACTTCAACTCAGTCCAAGGATAATTTCTACTTCTTTACATCTTTCTCCTCCTCATTCCGAGGGTTCAGCTCTTCATCATCATAATATTCTTCATAATATTCCTCTTCACTATCATCCTCATCATAATAATACTCCTCGTCATCCTTACCATCCCTGCCATTTTGTAGACGTAACTGCTGACCTCTTAGCCTCTCTTGAATTCGATCCCTGATAGCCGTTCCCTGAAATAGACACCAAGGTAACATAAAAATGCAAATGCCGAGTTAATTGATCATGAGTCTGCATATCAAGAATTGAGTACTTGAATATGAATAAATGAACTCACCATCTTATGGCAACCTTCTTCAAACATCTCTAAAAATCCAGCAACCCAACGATCAGCATTTTCCACCCATTCATTTCGATGCATGCCAGCTGTCTTTGCAACAATTTGAATCTGGAAGCCCAAAAATGAATAAATCACGTTCCAGAAATGAAATTACAAGATTACCATTAAGTATTCTGAGCATTCAAACATGTATTAAAATGGGAACATTGTGATCTCCATAATGTGCCAGGAAATGACTCCACGATTACTTTCCCTGTCTATATCATCATCAAAGCTATGCAAAAGCAGACACCTTAACTTGGTAAGCTAGCTGATTAGCATAATTCAGGCAGTGGTTTCAATAACTTCCAAGAGTCGAGGTGGGTCTAAACAACCTTCCTTAAATTCTGTAAGAAACTAATGAAAAAGAAGCCACTAAACCCCTGTAAACCTGTTATATTTTTCAACTGCCATGCTTAATATAATTATTAGAATGGCATAGGTGTGGTTTGTGTGTATCTTTAAAATAAGGGAAAAATACATGCTCATTTGGAAAAGTAATTAAATTTTTTACCATTTTCGAAGTAATCCTATCCAAATTTAAAATGCATCTAAAATTATCATCAAATACCACATTTAAATTAGGAGTGATAAAACTAATTAAATTACCATAATTAATTTATCCTGGAATTCTTAACTATACATTTACCCAAAAAAGGAGATTTGATTTTTCTCATGAAAAATCATCTATTCTTAGAGTAAGACATCATCAGTATGTTTAGGCATAACTTGTATCCATGAGCTTCATATTAGCTTAGAGTCCGCTAACATAAATATAGCCCACCCTACCCTCTCACGTCAATCCCACAAGCCTCTTATCCATCATCAATTCTCACTAAAGCATGGGTGTTTTGTATCCATTGAGAAAAGACGGGTTGTACTTGTATAGTGGTCTCTAGAAACATATCTTGTGGAAGCCCTAAAGCATTTATGGTATCTTTATGAATATACAAACCAAAACTATGAAAGCCTAAAATTATATATACCCAGTTGAGACGTGATATGATTGTGTCGTTGTGCCAAAGGACACGATCTAATGGGTTGATGTACGATTATTGCTTCTATGAAAATAGTAGCTAAATGATCTCAACATGTTACCTAAGGGAGATATTGTCCAGTCATTTGATTTTCTGAAATATTTCCTCAATGGATACAAAACACCCAGACTTGAGCACTTGGTGCAATGGCCCCTTGTGCAACAAGCACCAGTTTGACTTAGGGGGTGGTGATTTAGTGCCAGTGCGCGGCAAAGTTTCTTTGTTACCTGTTAGTAGGAACTGCAGGTTTTTTGGTCCTTTTCTTATTCCTTAATTCCACTCTTCACTGAAGCATTCTCTTTTTTGGTCCTTTTGTTATTATCTTTCGAGTGGGAGAAGAACAAAAAGGGGGACTCGCATTATTGACAGAATGATAAACCACCAAAACCTTCCTTGTTGGGGCGCTGCGTACTCAGAAAGCACTCTACGGATGAGAAGTTGGCCACTAGTTACAAAGATCCAATAAGGTATCAAGAGGGCTATTATATTCATGTGCAAAGCAATCAACCCCATATTTATAATGCAACCGAGCCAATCCCAAGAAACCAAAGTTCAGTCCTAAGTTTCCAGTGACAGATTTCCAACCTCTGGAGCTAGAATTTCAGGTGTGGCTCCCCATGTTCTAACCATGATTCTTCAAAGAAAATTCTCAAGGAAGGATTCTATGTGTTAGAATCTCTCTGATATGATATGTTAGAATCTCTTTGATATGTATCTGATATGCATAATCTCTTTGATATGCATTTATGTATTTTCTATTTTTATTTCCTCTTCTCTTCCTATATAATGTAGCCTCACTACCACTCTATAATCAATAAAATAAGAGAAATCATTTCTTCTTCCAAACTTTCTTCTCTACTTTTAACATGGTACCAGAGCCTCGTTCGAATCTGAGGAGAATGGTTCGTTCCCGCTGAGATCGTAGAGAGAGAGAGAGAGACAAAATAATTCGGCCGGTGTAGATCTGGAGCAATCCATGGCGCGTCGCACGACACCGCCACCACCGCTGAGTTCGCGAGGCCAAGTTCGGCCAAAACCTCCGTCCTGGCGTCATTCTGAGCGGCGCGTGGCCTTCACGCGCCGCCACAGCAACGGCGTGTGGCCCCCACGCGCCACCACACCTCCGGCGCGTGAAATCCACGCGCCACCGTCCACGACCGCCGGAGCTCCGAAAATTCCAGAAACGCGTTTTCAGCCTGTTTTTCCACCACTGTCAGCCGCATTAGCTCCTTCAAAATTTGACAAATCAGATTCTCATCCTATAGCTCTAATGGGTAGCGCCTCAAAAGGTTCAGTGAAGCCTGAAGAAGCACCAGAACTTATGTCAGAGCCTCAGGTGATGATTATCGATTACAAATCAAATGTAAACCTTGTTCAGTCAGGTAATTCCATAATAGCCCTTAATACTACTATGACTGCTGATGATACATGGATCGTTGACTCAGGAGCTACAGATCATATGAGTGGAAACAGAGGTTTATTCAAAACTCTTAGATTATGTCCGGAAAATCTTAGAGTTAAAGTTGCAAATGGAGTTGTTACAAAAGTTGCAGGAATTGGTTCTGTTTTGTTGACAGAACACTTAGAAGTTCACAATGTTCTCTTTGTTCCTGCGCTTACTTGTAATCTGATATCTGTGAGTAAATTAATTAAAGGCAAGAGATGTAGAGTGATCTTTGATGAAAGTGTACACCCCTCAGCAGAATGCAGTGGCTGAAAGGAAGAATAGACACCTCCTAGAAGTAACTAGAGCCATTATTATAGAAAGAAATGTCCCTAAAATATTCTGGGGAGATGCCATTCTTACCGCTGCCTACCTTATCAATCGTATGCCATCCAAAGTTCTCAACTTCTCCACTCCCATACAGATTCTCCTTGAAAGCTACCTCAACTCTCCACTCATTCATACCTTACCTCCAAAAACTTTTGTGTGTCGTGTTTGTTCACAAACAGGCTGAGGGCAAACTTGATCCTAGAGCAGAAAAATGTATATTTGTTGGGTATTCTCCAAGTCAAAAGGGTTATAAATGCTACAGTCCAATCACCCGAAAAACCATTGTCTCAAAGGATGTAGTGTTTTACGAGAGTGAGACATACTATCCCAAATTACCCATTCAGGGGGAGAGTGATGGTACAGAATGGCTAATTGTGAATCCCACACGTAAGTCAAGCCTTGAACAAGAGATCTTAGTTTACCCTGAAATGACATCCAACCCAGTAGACTCTGAAAGAGCCATAACCATCCCAGAAATAGAAATCACCCAGGACAACCTTAGTGAACACAATTCTCAACCCAGAGTGGAAAACAATGCTGAAATCAATACTGAGATGGTCTCTGAAGATCAACATGATGAGGAATTACAATCAGGCAATGAAGCAACTGATAGTAGAGTTCCTTCCGCTCCGAGGAATGACCATGAATCTGACTCGAGAATAGATCCTGAAGAGATGGGCTGGCCTATTGCTCTGCGAAAGGGGGTAAGATCTTGTACTCAACATCCTATTCAGAAATTTGTTTCTTATGGTAATCTGTCTGCAAAAATGCAGAGCTTTGTAATTAACACTGCTCAGGTGAAAATCCCACACACTTTCCAACAAGCTATGGCTGATCCTAATTGGAAGTTAGCTACAGAAGAGGAGTTGAGGGCTCTCAAAGAGAATAAAACATGGGAGATTACAAATCTTCCGAGAGGGAAGAAGGCAGTTGGATGCAGGTGGATATTTACTCCAAAATTTAATCCTGATAGGAGCATCGACAAGTATAAGGCCAGATTAGTTGCAAAGGGGTACACTCAGACATATGGCATTGATTACGAGGAGACGTTTGCTCCAGTTGCCAAGTTTAGTACCATCAACATACTTCTTTCTATTGCAGCCAACCTCGATTGGTCATTACATCAATTAGACATTAAAAATGCCTTTTTAAATGATGACTTAGAGGAAGAAGTGTACATGGAAGTTCAGAGGGTGTCAAAGCTCCTGATAACACTGTGTGCAGGTTGAAGAAGTCTTTGTATGGATTGAAACAGTCTCCAAGAGCCTGGTTTGACAGATTCTCTAGAGTGCTGAAGAAGATGACCTTTGTTCAGGGGCAAGCAGATCACACCTTGTTCACTAAACATAATGGTGAAAAAGTGACAATTTTAATTGTTTATGTTGATGACATTGTTATTACAGGAAACGATGAAAGCTCCATAGCTCAGCTGAAACAAGCTCTAGCAAGTGAATTTCAAGTGAAGGATCTTGGTCAGATGAGATACTTCCTTGGCATGGAGATAACCAGAAGCAGGAAAGGCATTAATGTGTCCCAGCGCAAGTACACACTAGACTTGCTACATGAGACCGGGATGCTAGGCGCAAAACCGGAGGAGACACCTATGGATGACCAATGCAAACTAGAAATAAAGGAAAAGGGAGTTCCTGCTAACACTGAGAGATATCGGAGACTTGTTGGGAAATTGATATACTTGACTCATACACGTCCGGATATCAGTTTTGCTGTGGGAATGGTAAGTCAATTCATGCACCAACCACAAAAGGAGCATATGGATGCAGTTATGAGAATACTTGGGTACTTGAAGGGAAATCCAAGTAGAGGAATATTCTTTAAGAAAGGAACAGCTAGGAACTTGGAGATTTATACTGATGCAAGTCTTGCAAGAGACCTAGAAACTGGAAGATCTATCACAGGTTATTGCTCATATCTCTGGGGAAACTTAGTTACTTGGAGAAGCAAGAAGCAGACCATTGTATCACGAAGTAGTTGTGAAGCTGAGTTAAGAGCTGCATGTCTTGGTGTATGCGAAGGAATCTGGATCATCAGATTACTACATGAATTGAGAATTCCTTTTGATGGCCCACTGCAAATATGGTGTGATAACAAGTCCAGCATTGAAATGACCAGGAATCCTGTTTATCATGATCGAACTAAACATGTCGAAATTGATAGACATTACATTAAGGAGAAAGTAGAGGCGGGGATCATGGCATTGACATATGTCCGTTCTTCTGAGCAGATTGGTGATATGATGACTAAACCACTTGACCAACCTACATTTGAGAGATTCCGAAGCAAGCTGGGAATGCTTGACATATATTCTCCAGCTTGAGGGGGAGTGTTAGAATCTCTCTGATATGATATGTTAGAATCTCTTTGATATGTATCTGATATGCATAATCTCTTTGATATGCATTTATGTATTTTCTATTTTTATTTCCTCTTCTCTTCCTATATAATGTAGCCTCACTACCACTCTATAATCAATAAAATAAGAGAAATCATTTCTTCTTCCAAACTTTCTTCTCTACTTTTAACACTATGCAATTGAGACCCCAAATGAAATGAATTCTCGAAACTTCATGTAAAATTACATTGTCCTAAAAAATACTGCAGAACCAAGGGAACAATCCCTAAATTACCCTCACTAAGTCAGTCAAGAATGTGTGGAACTATCTAAAAATCTACAATAACCTTACTAATTAACCATTCATAAAAATTATTATCAACTTATTCTGATGCAATGAACTTATATCTACAATGATAATGTAAGTCATGAACACTATGGAAATGGAAAAAACATACAAAAGGAGAATTTTATATAGTATTTAACAAATATACTATATATAAAATTGGAAGCATAGCATATAATTAGCAAATAAAGATGTTCAATTGTATGTTATAAAAAATGCGGGAGACTGAGCAAGTCCCTGAATTGAGTCTAGCATTCCTCTATGTCATAAATGAAAAATTAGTAGCGGATGTGGAAGTTTTAAATATGACCACTCTATTACAGTATGACCCATTCACTTATTTCAAGTGTCAAGGAAGGATTGGATTGTCCAATCAACAAAAAACCAATGGGTAGCTGAAGCCAGCTCACAAAATTACAACGATAGTCGGTAAGGATAGACATAAGAAAAGACAATACAAAAAAACTACTATTACGGCATAAATTTTGGTAAAATAATGCTTTGGCACTGATAGCTGTTAGAATCTTAGTAGTTAATATTTTGATTAGGAGAAATTAAATTTTGATTGTATTTATTTCCTATTTTCTGTTGTTTCCTATTTTCATATTGTTTCCTATTTTTCACCTCCTCCTTTCCTATATAATGTACTCTTGCCATAGAGCAACACAATTAATAATATTTCTCTTCTTTTCTCTATATTCTTTCTTCTTTAACTCTACAATAGCATGAATAGCTTTTCTCTTATGGAAAATACAGAACACAAACTTTCCAAGATAAGTTCTCAAGAAATCTCTTGTAATTCATAATATCTAGATGTGCTGTAAATATCAATCCAAGTTATATGGGTGTAATAGAAGTGATACCTTTTCACCAACTTTTTCTTGATGTTCTTTCACTTTCTCTTGTAAAGTTTTCAACCTCCTGTTCACCCTAAGTCGTTTTTCCTGTTCAAAAATAGCAAGATGTTATCCCCATATAAAGAAGATAGGATTTATTTCAATATGAAAGAATTCACATTATCAGATATACAATTTAAATATACATTGCAACAAGGGCAAAGGTGCAAAACTACACGTGGTAATCTTTAAAAAGGGCACCTAGCACCATTGTAAATTTGAAGGCGCAAAAGTAACACTTGTAACGTAAAATGGTGTGGGTAATTCTAAGATTCCCGTTAGATGTGGCAAACGGCAGTCAGCCTGGGCTGTGGGGCTCACCATTTTTCAATGGCATGGCTATCATCACAAAACGACAAGATAGAGGAAGTAAATTTGGCTCTTTCTTTCTTGATTCTTCACTTTCCTTAGAAAACCAAACAGTTTTCATCAACCTCAAACCCTAGAAGCACACTTTTTAAGTTACACATATTACTTTTCCCCATTTTAAATTACAAGTATTATTTTTGCCCCATTTTGAGTCACAAATATTAATTTTGCACCCTCAAACTTACAATGGTGCCTTATACCCTTTCTAAATATTATCATGTGTAGTTTTGTACCTTTGCCCTTACAATAAGGGAGAAAATGTAAAATTCATGCCTTTACATAGCTGACACCAAGTTCTTTCCTTGAGTACCCACGATCCAGGTTGCGTAAAACATATTGGTTGTAATCTTTAACAATCCTCATTATAAGGTCTGATGTAGATATTCCTTCAGTCCGCTTAGTTTCCTTAAATCTGCCAACAGCTTTAACCTACATAAAAATTTCACGGCATAATTCATTTGGTAGAAAAACATAAATAAAATAAAATGGCGAGCAGAAAGCAAATCGTCTCTACATACGAATTCATAAACATCATTCCCAGCCCCACTTGCATCAGCATAACTGTTTTAAACCATTGACAACGGCAAAATTATCAATATTAATGAGGTCCAAAGCCAGATCACAAATTTAAATTAGTATAAACATAATAGATTAACAGTTATAAATGCTTTATAAGCCCAGTATAGATGAAGAACTAGATGTATGTGTTGATAGGAATGCTATGAAAATTTTTCTTACGGAAGAGAGTCATGAGCCACATAGTCAATATTGTGCTTGTCAAGAAACTCTTGGTTGATAACCCAAGGTGCATCAGGAATGACTTCGTCCACCCACCTGTTCTCAACATATATGATTAATCCCTTTATTTACCGACTAAGAATCACACAATCATTTAATGACAATGGCAAACGCGTTTTCAAAAGAGAACTTCATAAAAATATCCACCAATAATAATGTCACGTCCAAAACCATACAGAAAATATGAAATAAGCAGAACAAACATCATACTTGCAGTGCCGTAGGGATTCATAGCGTTCATCCTCAGTCATCACAGTTTTCCCTTTGTATTTGTGGGTGACCTCATCACTGCAAACTCCAACGAGCAAGTAGGTATTTGGAAACCTAATAAATGCAAATGAGAGAACTTTCAGAATAGCCCATCGAAACAAAACAAACACAACAATATTACCAAAAAGAAACGCACACGAAACTAACGATTATCTTGGCCCCAACTGCATCAGACAGTAACACAACCCAGAATGAAGAAATCAGACCTTCGCATTTAACAGGAAAAAGCAAGAATTCCGATTCAAGTGTCGAAACACGACAAAAGAACTAATTAATTAAAGTTAAAATAAGGAAAACAAATGGGGAAATCCCAAATAAATAAATGACAGTTGAATTTCAAAATCCCAGAAAGGGGATTTTAATTTTAATTAGTAAACGCCGATACTACACTAGTTAATCCTGATACTTAACAAGTCAAAACGATTTTGAAATTCAACTTTCTCCCATCAATGGGGAAATCCATGAAGGTGTTAACAACCTTTAAGATACACAGACAACACAAGTACTAATCTGCAAGAAAGACATTATGACCCGAAAAGCACACATCTTAAAAGCTACCCATAGCCCCAATTTTAACAGATCAAGTGGGGCCAACATGGCATATGATTTCATGGCTTGCTCAAAGTAAAAACAACATAGTGAATTGCAAGATGTGTGTTTTGATGAGATTAAGGAAGTGAAGAAAAGGAAAGCATACATACGATTTCTTGGCTTGCTCGAGAGAACGGGCGTGGCCGAAGTGGAAGAGATCGTAGATGCCATCCGCATACACTCTAACAAGCCCCTCTTCTTCTTCGCTTTTGCTATCTTTCAGAACACTTTCTGCCATTGAAATTGAAATTGAAATTGAAATTGAAAATTGGGATTCTCTCTTTCTCTCTCTGCTTCTTCTCAACTGAATTCACTTCAATCACTTTTCTCTTCGCCCTTTCCTCTTTTCTCTTTCTACTAACCCTTCCTTGTTATGTGTTTAATGGAGGAGTAATTAATACTAATAATTACATTTCTTAATGTCTTCAAATTTGGGTTCATTAATGTGGACTCGTTCAAGTCAAGTCATATGTTAGGTCTCACGAAATTTGGGAACTCAAATGCGAAGAGAAGTTGTGTGTAAAAATCAATGAAAGGCTAACATGGTGTGTGTGGTTGAGTGGTAAGGACTCATTCACCCTTAACCAATTCTCCTAGACCAGTTTTCCCACCCTTTGAGGTGCCTACAAATCAGCGGGGGATTAGTCTCTCACTTGTCGAGTGATGGGATACCTTGATCATGGATAAAAAAAAATCAATGAAAGGCTTGTTACAATTTTGTGTCATATAAGTAATAGTAGTAATAATTTAAGCAATTAGCGTCTATTGTTAACAATTAAAAAGTTTATGGGTGATGTTAACAATTTTTATTGTCCTATGTGCTATCTATGACATGTATAATAATCTATTGACAATATTGCTCTTTAACCCGTCATTTCTCACTCACTCATATCAAACCCCCTCTTTTTCTCTATACTCCTCATCGTCTTCCCCCATATGCCTCCCTCTCCTATATTGCATTGCATTGCATTAACCAGCAATATTCATATGACATAACATTAATTAAAATGTGACTTGTAATTAATTATTATTCCTATATTGAACTCATTTTTTCTCCCTCAATCAGTTTCTAGGGTCTTATATTAAACAATCGCTTTGAGTCTAACTAATCTAGTTGACAATTGTTCTCATGGATGACTGTCACAATTATCATTGATAATCATTTTAATTATTGCACCAATTCTTTTTTAAATATGATGGCCATTAATTTTTTTTATAAGTGAAAAGCTTTTCTTAGTTAGGTTAATTGTTGTGATTCAAAAGGATTATGTATGGAGAGTTAGTAGAAGTCATTAGGAAGGCATATCCTTATGGAGTGGTAGGGGGTAGGGATTCCACATTTTAGAGGCTCATGTTGAGTGGTAAATTTTCAGTAAGGACAACATACTCGTTGTTTGATGATTATGAGAGAGTTCCCCCAAGAGGCTCATGGAGGAATATGTGGAAGTTGTTGGTCCCTCATAGGTTTAGATCATTTATGCAGATGTGTGTTAAAAATAGGGTTATAACAAATTCGTTAAGAGCTATGAAAGGCCTGGTGGAGGAGACTACGTGTAGTTTGTGTAGGGAAGAAGAGTATATCTATTCCGCACGTTGAGGAACTATAGTGTTATAAAAGAATGTTGGTTATTATCAGTCCCATTATTGATACAGAGAAGGTTTTTTTGAATTGAATGGAGTAAGTGACTGATTAAAATGGAACTTAGGTCAAAATTGGTTAGTGCATATATGGAGTAGTTATTTTGTTGTGCTATGCACCAAATTTGGATTAACAGGAATGTGGGAGTGTTCAATGGAAGAGCGATGCGATATAGAGAGGTTATAGCTCAAGTGAGAGCTGTTTTGATAAGTGTTCGATCAAGTTCTATGAACTTTTACTTGTGGTGACGAGAGAGTTACAATGGGGTCCTCCACGTGTTGGTTTCATGAAAATTAACATAGATGACGCTTCATTGGCGAGGGTGTAGTCTCAGTCTGTGTCGGAATTCTGAGAGACTATAATGGTCATTTTCTTGGTGGTTTTATATATCACATTGGAAGAGCTAATAGTTTCCAATTATAAAAAAAAAAGAACTAATAGTTTCCAAAATGAGTTGTGGGGTGTCCTATGAGGTTTGAAAAGAGCATGGGATATGAAGTTGAGAAGGGTTGGGATTGAAACGAATTGTTGGGAGTTCGTATCATTGCTCAATTAGTTGGGAGGAGGAACATGTTGAATTTGATATTTTGAATGAAATACGGATTGTTGGGAGTTTAATCACATTATGGGGTTGAAATGTTGATTATAGTTCTTTAATTTTATGATTGCAAAAACTATCAATTAGTTTCCAGATTTGTTTCTTGAATTCCTTCCTTCTTGACTTAAGTTTAGTGTTTTGAATTCCCTAGGTTGCCTTTTATGCAAATTAGGTCAAATTTATAAATATATCCTTTGAATAGGTTGTATTTCATTTGGACTGATTGAATATGGTTGTATTTTAAGCCTAAACTTTTGAAGGTGGACTTGATTTTGAAAAATGAAAAGTTTCATCTCTACTCTTTTTATCTTGATCACTAGATTCTGAAGGGTTTTTCACAAAACTAGTAAACTTATCAAAGTATGTTCAACCTTATGGTGTCTTCCAACACTTAGGGTTCTTGTTCTTTCATGTTCAAGGGATCAAGTAGACTATTCAGACCTTTGTTTAGCTTTCTTGGCTATGTACCTTATAGATTGGCTATAGGCTCTCAGGATGTATTCTAATTGGCGTCGACACTCAAATCATCAAATAATCCAATTGATCTTCAGTTCACCTTCATCATTATGAAAATTTGGTAGGCATGAACGGCTACAAATAACAAAATATATAGTTTGATTTGCGTCCTCAAGGCACTGTTCTTAAAAGTTATCTCATAACTATCGACAAAAGAAGTTGCAATACTCTCCTAGGATTATACAAACCCTTCCCATAAAACAGGGTGGACAAAACTACGGAAAATAACCTTAATTTTATAGGGATTATCACTTAAGCATGCACTTCATCACACTTTTCTGATTGTTTGAAGCACCTTTTATATACATTACCTTTTTTATCAGAAAACTTTAATATACATTACCAATAAGCACTTCATCATCACATTTTTTGTACACAAAACGTTGGAGTATGGAGATTTATTAAGACATTTTTTTAAACGTTGTATAACTCATTAAAACCCATTTAATTGAATAGATCAATCATATTATCAATCATCACATGCCCCTCAGGTACCTCCGGTGGCCAATTGTTTCATAAGTTAACTCCTCTTCTTGACGCATATTGTAATCCAATTTCATTTATAATTTGGACTTCTACAGTCCCAAACAATGTGAGACTTATTCATTATGATACACTCACTCAATATTTCCAACAATCATTATGGGTTCGCACCACCCCTCTCTTCCATTTATATTCATAACACCTTCTTCATCTTCAGCTCTCCCAAACCGCCAGCTTCTTCCACCATTACATGGCCAATAGATTTGCGAAGTTTGTTGAGGTTTTGTTGATACGATACTTCGAGAACTAACCTAGGGGCGATTTGGTTATAATTTTCTTATTCTCATTGTATTTGACGTAATTACTGTTGTAATTGGCTTGTATTCTGAGACTTGGATTTTTTTTATTGTTTGTTAGCTAAATTGATACTCAAATAATTGTTTGTTAGCTAAAATGGTTAACCCTATATATTAACTATACATGTTTTTTTTGTTACCCAAGGGTATCCTCACCCGTGTGTCAAGTGAGACTAATCTCTCGCTGTTTAGAAGTCCCATATAAGGGTAGACAGTTGGCCTGTGATTTTTCTCCATTCGCAAGAGTTAGGGATGACTATACATATGTATTTTGATTTAATGCAATTGAGTTGTTATTTCATAGTTGTCAATCAATATTTGTTAGTTGTTTTTTGGGCGAATGCCCAAAAATGATATATAACTATTAGGCAAGGAACAACAATAGTACATAACTATTCTAAGGTACAAAAATGATACTCAACTTTTACAATGTGATCAAAAATGATATTTTCACTAATATGATAATAATATTAGACATGAAATGTCCAAAATGCCCTTATAATGAAATAAACTTTTACCGGCATTTTATAAGGGCATTTTGGACTTTTCATATCTAATATTATTGTTATATTAGTGAAAATGTCATTTTTAATCACATGGTAAAAGATGGATATCATTTTTATATCTTGGAATAATTATGCAATATTTTTGTTCCTTGACCAATATTTATGTATCATTTTTGAGCTTTCGCCCTTGTTTTTCTAGTTGATTCTTTTATAATGATCGCAAGTAGTCTCCCTTCGTCCCCAAACAATCTACACCTCCCAGTCTCTCATATGTTAGCACGCAGAGCTTTGGACGTAGGCGCATGTGTCATCAGATTCATCGACACTCTAGATTTTATTGCTGGAGTTGTCGATCAAGATAGTCTACTGATTATTGAACAGTAGTTTTTGAGCTTCATTTGTAATAAAAAAAATGATCGCAAGTAGTCTTGGTTGCCTACTTCCATGCATGAGTAACACGATTGCACATTTACAAGTTACAATTATTTTGAACGAAAGTATATCACACACTAAGTGGTGTTTTAATTACATTATTAAGAAATGACCATGAATTTGATTGTAGGATAATCATTGTTACGAATATTAGACCCACTACGATTGGGTATTTGTTTTCTTTTTTTTTTATTTCAGTATATTGTGTGGCCTCCATGTAAGTGCCACAGCGGTAGCTTATCTGTCATGTGCATAAAAAATAGGCGATGTTAACCTTCTAGCCTAACGGAAGGTAACATTGCACTGGATTTTTACTTCAGGGTTAAAATTTCATCTAAAAATATAGGCTAAAAAATACTTTTAGTCCCTTATGTTTGCATCAGGTTTCAATTTAGTCCTTTATGTTTGGAAAGTACACTTTTAATCCTTTTTTGTTAACACCATTAGTTTAACTTAACGGAAAATGCTAACTTAACAATTTTAAATGACTATTTTATAATGAAATTGGACCAAAAATGATAAATTTTGAAAATATAAGAATATTTACACTTAAATATTTTAATCTGAACATTTTTGTTCAGTATTCAATAACTGTTTAAAATTTTTAAGTTAATATTTTCCGTTAAGTTAAACTATAACAAAAAAGGACTAAAAGTGTACTTTCCAAACATAAAGGACTAAATTGAAACTTGATGCAAACATAAGGGATCAAAAGTATACTTTCACCAAAAATATATTAGGGGGATTTACATCTTTTGATATACTTCCTGAGGATTTGCTTATTAACCCTATATACAGTAGATTGGGCACGTGAGAACTTGGCATTATAATATGCTTCCTTTCTACCAAAGTAAACATCGGCTTTCACATCATTCACACCAAGATTATGTGAGAAATGGGAAAAAATTGATCCTACATCAGGCGCCTTATTTACAGGAGGATTTATGAATTCTTCAAGGCCGATAAAGCATCCCTTGTTGTAGCTGAAATAATAGCATCCGAAGCATTTGGCAAATAATAATACTTCCCTGCAGTAACAAAGACAAAAACCTTGAATTGAAATAAGACAAAAAACATTTTGGATTTTGAAGGAAACTAAGAGTGATGGGAAACTCCAAACAAAAGAGCTAGCTGTTGAGGTAGGATAATCAACCCATTTAACTAACCCATTGAGTATTCCATACTACTCAATGAAAGGTATCATTAGTTTGATACTACTCTATCTTTTTTGCTTCAATATGACAAAACCCTTAATTATGATTTGGTCACAAACATAGAGCTTGATTTGGATATCCAATTGACAGTGGCAGCATACTTAAAGAACAAACAAATATTTTGTTTCAAACAAAGTTTAATTACACATACCTTGGGCAACCCTCGCAATTTCCTTGGCAAAACCCGTTGAGACAAACTTATTTTCTGTGTCGATGACTAGAAGTGACATTCCAGCTTTATATATCTTACTAGCCACCTCAAGGATTTCATCCTTCACAAAAATGAAGCAAAAAATCAGTTCACAATGAAGATGATTTAGACCTTAAAGAGTACTCAGATTTTAGACTGGGATAGTTAAAGACTTCATTGAACATTGTATATATTTAAAATTATGTATAGAAATAATAAAAAACAAGTTTGGTTTTATAAGAATCAATGGAACAGGAAATAGTCCAACAGCTGAAGTAAAACTAGTTGTTCATACTCTTTTACATTGAGTATATGAAAGACTTGGGTATTGAGAAGACTAATGTGATTACAATAATTAGAAAGGCAAACAGGAGTCATAATTTCATAAACTTGCATTGGGAGTACAGTAAAACGGTTTCTAAAACATTTTAGATGCCCATAAAATTCCCTACAGGAAAAATAAATTTAAAATTATTCTAAAATACTAACTCAGATGATTTATGACAGTTGACAAGTCTAAAGAACTTTCCATAGGCTTGAAGTATCCAGTTATAGAGGTGAACACTACCTTCAATTCCTGAGCTGAAGGTCGAGGAGCATCAGCTTCAGCAGCTTCAGGGTCAGTTGACCTTTTCAATGATATATTGGCTCTACCATCAGTAATTGCAACAATCATCACACGCCCCACATCACCACTTTTCTCTGCATTTAAACCCACCCTGACTGCCTGATTTAGTTGATAAACATGGTTAGCTTAGGAAGTTTAATTAACTATTATGACTCTACACCCAGAATTCATTTTAGAGGCATCAACAAATGTAATGAGGTAAGATATAAATACAACAAAAAATCCTTATTTGACTAGGAAGGGTTGGCTAGTGGCTACAATGATCATATGAAACCACTGTCCTCTATAAAACTAAAACAATCAAAGTATTTTAAGATGCAATTAGCACTCTGAACTATCGTTTAGATTACAATCAGCACTATAAAAGTATTTTTTTTATGCAATCAGCATCCTTAACTATTATTAAAATGGGGTAATTTCAACCTCACTAACAAACTAAAAAATATCTGTCATTGTTTTTAACATTCACCGTCCTTTTCTTCATGCCAAGAAATGCAATGAAGGACATTACAATTGAATGCACAAAACAATATTTTAGGCTGCTAATTGTACCCAAAATAATATTCCAGGGTGCACCTCAAAATACTATAAAAGTTCTGATTGCAACAAAAAAATAGTTCGGATTGCTGACTGCACTCTAAAATACTTTAGGTTGCAATCATTTGGGGTGCTATTCTAAAACAGAATTTATAATTTACATTTATAAAGCACAAGACCGAAAATGAAACCTGCCTCTCTTCTCTCTTCTGCAAAAGACATGACCATTTTTCCAAATGCCACCAAATTTTTCAATTACAATGCAATTAGAAACTATTATGATTACTAGCAAACAGATGTGCTTATTAGACAGGTTGAACTCATTGTCTTTGAGATATATGATGGCCCTAAGAATGAGAGAAAATCTTCTTACTGTGGTAAGACCATGAGCCAAAGGTGACCCTCCACCACAAGGAAGTCTCTCAAGACGTTTTCTTGCCATTGCAATTGATCTAGAAGGAGGCAGAAGAACTTCAGCACAGTCCCCTCGGAATGGAATAATTGATACCTGTTTACCATTTCCAGTAATTATTCAAAGTGAAAAATAATATTTCATCAAACGGGAAAATCTATACTCAGAATATCTTGCTGCACTGCGAGGCATATAACCGACTGAGCTCTTTCGAATCCAAATCATTATCATTATAAAGTAATCTGATTCTCACACATAAATTCACATAATACGATCTTGCAACTAATCGTGTTCAGCAAATAAAGATGGTCATCCAATCCAAGAAGATTATCAAGTCCCTAAATTTACAAATCCAAGGAAGTCATGAATAATCATACATTTCTTGAGATCTCTTTATAACAGAACTAAAGTGCAACCAGTTCTCCATTAGTTTGTCACATACACACCATAAGTCCTGACTAATGTTTTTCAGCAAGTTATAGAGAACTATCATATCTCCTTGTATATCACATGATCTAATGACTAATGTCTCATTGTCAAGACTATTGTAGTCCAAAAGTGTCAGAGTCAATGAACAGCACAGAAGGCTTTTGGGCTTGAAACGTTGGCAAAGCGCAGACCCAAAATATACCCTGTGCTAATTGACCACCTGATCATATAGGCTAAGAGCTGTAACTAAATTCCTTAACATAAATATAAACTATAAACAGTATTTGAAATGATGATGACCAGTAACTGGGATTCAATTGCAAATTCAAAAAAAAAAAACAGAACAATTTCTATATCATGTTAAATAGAACAGTTTTGTTGGCAAAAAAATAACTGGAAAACAGTCCCAGATACTTGTCCTGGATTTCCCATTAGAATTCAGAAAAGTTGACAAAGCCAAATTATTTTTCCACAATATAAGGCCTGATTTTCATAAGGCATATGATTATAGAAATTCCTCAGTTACTGAATTAATAGGTGATCTAGTCACCTGATCCCTGCTTGTATAGCTTTCTGCCAGTAACTTAAGTGCTGCACCTTTCGCATTCTGCATCCTGTTCAATGCCATGCTTCCACTTGCATCAACCACAAATATAACCTGAGATTTTTTATTCTTCAATTCTAAGTTGGGATATAAACACAAACAGCATAGCTACTATAACCAAAAAAGCAATCTGAATTCTGAAGAATAAATCAAATGAGCCCCAATTTGTATTCCAAGTCAATGTAGTCAAGTACTAATAACTTCAACATTAGGTTAATTGTTCGGGTTGGATACAGTCACAGTAATACACACATTACTATCAAAACAAGTTCCATGAAAAAGATTATATTCATCCATACATAAATGACAGATATTGCCAGTAACACCTAACAATTTTCAGACCAGTGAGATCAGTAATTCACTCTTTTCATAAAGATGAACTGAAGGAAATGAGCCTGCCGTCACTTAAGCCCAAACATCTAGGCTAAAGTTAACCTAGTATCTTAATAACGCGAATCAGAATCATTATGTAATTTCTATTTGTTAAGATCCCATAATTATAGGATATGATATAATCAGATTCTATCGCATATATGTGGAGGTATGATTTAATCAGATTTGATTCTCTCTTTCCCATCTTGTATCTATATATCTACCTGATTATCTTGAATAAAAATCAGAGCATTCTTTCTGGCTCATTATTTCATGTACTTCTAATTAAAATAGCAATTGAGAGAGCAAATATACCAAAGCTCCAGCTTTTCGTGCCATTCTCTTTGCTCTCATATCGGTTTTCTCAACAAATACTTTCCTACTGTTTTGGGCATCCCTTGCCCTCCGCAACTTCTGATATGGTGCAGCCGCTCTAAGGGTAGCATCAACCGCTAATCTCTTTACAGGTCCCTGCAGAGAATGATAGTAGCTCAGAGATATGGTAGCAAGAAAAACTTATACATATTAGTGTGATGGCCTACCTCTACTTTAACAGATTGTTATATACCCCAAATATAGCAGAATTAGTGTAACTTTCATTCATGATATAACTCCTTATTTTTAGGCTATAATATAAGATAATAAAGCTGATTGCATCCCACTATCGTTATACATCTATGTGAATCGATTGTGAATATCATCGAGTCTCATAGCCTACATATTCTTGTATTAGAACAGAACCAAAATTGTTGAGGTGAATTGACACTTTACCAGAGAGAAAGTCAAAGATGGAATCAATTCTCTTTCCTATGTTCCTCCCATACAACAACTGGTGGATATCCTCACAAAAAAACATTGCTAGAAGATCTATTCAAAAGATTTGTAGGCAAGTTGTAAAAGATACGTTTCTGCGAATCAACTTGAGGGGGACTGTAGTAAATAATCAATGCTATTACCGTAATCTTTAGATTATTAGGTAAAATATTAGTGATTTTCTGACTTGTAATCTTTCTATAAGAAGTGCTGAGCCAGTAAATAAATCATCTCACTTTTCATAATCATATAATTCTTCAAGGGCGAAGGGGCAAAACTAGCCACCGTAATTTTCCAAATGGACAACTTTGGCACCCGTAAATTGGATGGTGCAAAACCGGACATTATAAATCAAAATAGGACAATTTAGCCACACCGTTAAGTTGAAGCTAACAAACGTTTGTGTTGGCGTGGGGCCCACCTTCATTAACCTATGTTGCAAGACAATTAGCAAATGAACTGAATCCAGGTTGGCAAGACCTGCCAAATCACCAAATCCCCAATTTCAAACACAAAAACCCTAATCCCAAATCATATAGAGATCTTACGTATTAGAAGAAGGGTCAAACAAGGGATTTTCCTGCAAAGACAGGAAGGAGAATCTGCCGAGAAACTTAGCAACACACTGAGACTGATCATCAAAGACACGATTTTTGGGACAATTATTGACATACATAGCCACAATGAAAAGGACAACGTTGGAGACAACAAACATGGGAACAAGCCATGATGTCCACTGGGATTGGGTGTCATAAACATAGGAAGCAGAAGAGGCAGTGTTAGTGTTGTTGGTTTGGTTACTGTTATTGGGTATGTCGCCATGTTCATGCTCTTGCTTCCGCCGCCGCCTCACTCAAGATCTCGCTCAGCCATGATGATATTGATGGGATTAGGGTTTTTGTGTTTGAAATTGGGGATTTGGCAGGTCTTGCCAACCTGGATTCAGTTCATTTGCTGATTGTCTTGCCACGTAGGTTAATGAAGGTGGGCCCCACGCCAACACAAACGTCTGTTAGCTTCAACTTAATGGTATGGCTAAATTTGTCCCATTTTGATTTATAATGTCCGGTTTTGCACCATCCAATTTACGGGTGCCAAAGTTGTCCATTTGGAAAATTATAATAGCTAGTTTTGCCCCTTCGCCCATTCTTCAATTATGTTACCTTGGTTTATAGATTTGTTGACAAGGTTGCAAGGAGGGAAGTGTTTTGACCCTTGTTTATTACCATCATCTTATTTTTTCTGAATTTGCTCAATTTTCTTTCAATTTATTCTTTAGGGGTTGAAATTTTCTTATTAGTTTAACTTAAGCTCTATTCTTTAAAACATTATTGATTAAGATGTGCATCTGACAGATTGCATATGCTTGGACGAAGCTGCAACCTCACCTCCCTATCCCTTTCCTTGATCTAAGAACTCATCTGATTTTGACAGTTTTGTATATTATGCTAAAAGAAAAATAGAAATCTTTTGTGAGTCATACGATGAAGTAAAACAAATTCATGTTGCTAGGTTGTTACTCTTGGTGGAAGCAATGGTTAGAATACAAGGGGGATTATACTTAAGCTCTCTCAGACCATATTAAAAAGAGGCTAAAAGTGGGAAAAGAATCCAAACATCATGGATGATTTGATGATGGTGACTACGTTGTTGGCTCTCAAACTCTATATATTTATTAATAATTCTTTTTTAGTTTTGAGTGCACTACAAAAAATCATTTCAAAAGTGACAAGAAATTTCTTAATTTTTAATAACTAAAAATAGGTCAAGTCATTTTGACCTACTATTTGAACTTCGTAATATTTCATAATGTGAGCATATGACAAAACGACACCATCAGGATTTAAAAACCAACTATACCTAATAAAGCTTATATCTAAAACAATTACATATGAGAAGTGCCACTACCAACCTTTGGAAGCATTGGCTTAACGTATCGACCTCTGTCCTCTGAAAATATGACATTTTTTGCTCTTCCAGCCCTCCCACGGCGTCTCTGTGCTTGTTGTGCAAAAAAGAGAAGCTTTTCATCCACTAAGCCGCCTTCAGCATCAAAGATGAACTCCTCAGGAATTTGGTCTTGCTGTTGTTCATTCTCTTCATCATTGTCATCCTGTTCGGATAAAACAGAATAACATTAAAAAAGGCACAGGGGTTATAATAGATGTCAAAGCAATGGTCCTGGATAAAAACATTTCTTAAGAAGAAATAGATGTTATAAGCACATTCATGTAACATTCGGTTTGAAATACACGAAATACACTAAACTTGACGCAGCCAACGATCTGGGGTTAAAGGTTAAATATATTATGTATTCAGAACAATGGTTCCACACCAAAAAGGAAATTATAGTGAATTTAGAAATTGACATAAAATAAATGTAATTGAACCTCTTGTTCTTCCTCTTCATTCTGCTCTTCCCCAGACTCCTGGTTTTGTGGTGGAGGAGGAGGGGGAGGCGGCTGATTTTGTTGCTCAGGTGGGTTCTCATTAATAATAGAACGTGGAAGAATTACCAGTTCTACCTGTAACAGAAAAAAAAATGAACAAATCATCAGACAGGATGTTTATCTACAGATAAGAAATGATCAGGTAGTGTATATTTTATTATCAATAAAATTTTGCAGAGCAAGACTGATACTAATAAATTGACTTTTACCTATGAGGAAAGAAATCTGATGCGATGATAGAACTTAGGACAATTTTGAGAAAATTTAACTCAATCCATGATCCCCAAGAAATTAGACACTATCTCGAGAACACATAATTAAAAAGATATTTTCATTTGTAACCTATACATATGCCCCTACATTTTGCCTCGATAAAATTTATGGACGATATGATTTTTTTTAGTGGATGGATTATATGATTTTTTGTTGGGAGAAACAATGCTAACAAGGTTTCTTCTAAACATCACAATAAATCAAATTATGGAACACAGGACATTACAGTGAATTCAGTGGATAGAAAGTTATGTCAACCCATTCTGCTATTATTTTGTATTACGTGAAACTCCTACAAATAATTATACGTAAATTCAAATACAAAAAGTACCATTTAGTTGTTCTATATGCTGAAAGTTGAATAGAATAACTCCTTCAATTTACATTTTTCTGTAAGAACTAAATTATATAAATACATACGTGTCATATATTGATTGAAAGTATCAAAATAGTCAGGGAAAGAATCAGAGAAACATGTAAATGGAAAAAGACTAACAACTAGAAGAAATTAGTATGGGAGATCAAGATGTTTGATTTTTCATACAACAACAAGAAGCCTTATACCACTAGGTGGCGAATATATATGTCTTTAAAAAGTACCGGAGAACATTTTTTATAGCCTAACCCTGAAATTGTAGAAATGCAATGGGGATAAATTGCCATTTTGATGAAGTAATAAGTATTCTAACTTGTATTTATACAATTTGGTCTTTTATTTTACAGGTGTATTCGGATTAGATCTTTGGAGAAAATAGATGGAGTAGACTAGATTTGAAAAGGATGAAATATAAAGCTTCTGTCAAAACCATGTTTGGGGCCTAATAATCAATTTTAAGTAGGGAACGGGTGTTTGAATAACCTTGGTTTTGATCCAATAACTGATTCTCTGTTAAATTCCCAAACACAGGAGAATTGAATGTGTACAGATAGGATTGACTATCATTGGTCAACACATAGGAGGGTGATTAATTGACAACCGTATATGATAAGTGCCTTAGTTCCTTTGCAATACAAAATTAAAAATAGCCAAGTAAAAAAAAAAGGTCAGATTGCTTTGAACCCATTTTTTAACACCACCGGTTTTGTGTTACATAATTTATTTAACTGGAAATCATATTTTAAAAACGATCATAGTGTTAAACCAGACTAAACCAGACAATTCAACTGATAAACTAGTTGACAGCTCCAGTCTAAAATAACAGCTAAAACATGGAAATATCAGACTGGTGCTGAACTGATGGCTCAATTGGCTGAAATGAACATGTAATTTTTTTTTCAAAAAAATCACCTATATTTGTAAACTATCATTTATGCATACATACATACATACATACATACATACATATATATAAATATATATATATATAATTTGTAAATTATATAATTTCTAAACAATCATGACTTAAAATAAACATTGGAAAAGAAAGAACGAGCAAATAGGCAAGACATATATTTAGCATAAAGCTAACTAAAACTAAATCTGTTTCATAGTTTTCACCATCACTTTTTTTGTAAATGAAGCAAGATAATAGAAAAACCTAGATGAATTGTCCTACTTTTGCCCGTACAGATGCATGAATTTCTTATTTTCAATCAGCAGGTCATAAAAGGATACTGTTGAGCATAATTGCAGTTAGGGCAAATGTGCAAAAGTAGCCACCGTAAATTTAAAAATGGGCACTTATAACTCTTATAAATTTAAGGGGGCAAAATTGTACACTGTAAACCAAAATGGGGCAAAAGTAATCTCTCTATTAGGCAGAGTTAAACGGACGTTTTCCAGACGTGCCCCCACCATCATTAAATGACATGTCATACATTTAAAAGTGCAATATGTTTATAGGGCTTTATTTTTTCATATGGGACTTTATTTTTTAGATGATTACGAAGAAGGAAAGTGGATTTCACATGATTTAGGGTTCTATTTGGTTTCTTATCGAAATGATTTGGGGGTTTAGGGTTCGTTTTAAGTGATTTAGGGTTCAATTGGATGCATTTCAGCTTCCACAATGGATTTTGGAATAGACACGCCATTTACTGATAGTGGATCTCACGTCTGGAAAATGTTTGTTTAACTTAGCCTAAAAGAGAGACTACTTTTGTCCCATTTTGGTTTACAATGTACGGTTTTGCCCCATTTTTGTTTACAGTATACAATTTTGCCCTCTTAAATTTACGAGAGTTATAAGTGCCTATTTTCAAAATTACGGTGGCTATTTTGCACCTTTGCCCTTGCAGTTAAGTTTAAAAATAAATGTTTTGCATACTATAAACACGGAATATGTTCAATGGATAGAAATGTGATGACTGAGAAGCATTAGGCCAGTAGCATGCAGGGATAATCTAACTACTATACTCTTAAACATAAAATTTGAACGTACAGCTTTTTTCAGGTCATCAACGTTAACTTTTTCACGCCCCTCTAAAGCAGCCAAACACTTTGCGACACGGGCAGCATATAGCTCAGCTCTGTGCCCCTGTGACCCATAATACAAGTTCAATAGTACAGAGATAAATCAACAAATTAAGCTTTTCAAACTGACTTGGTCAGAACCTATGCAGAGATAAACATGTCAATTTTTCTAGCAGAAAAATAAACTTCCCTATATCTCCCTTATCAAACCACATGTCATAACAGCATATCACTAACATCTGTCCCGGTTACTCTACCTATTAAACACGCAGACATGCACTCTCACACATAATTAATGAAGAGAGTTTGCTGAAAGAAATACCCCATTAAAGGTGCAAAATGTACGACCCATTAAATTCTAGGATATACATCAAAAGGAGAAGAGGGCAAATATGGAAATGACAACTTTTCCCACGTTAAATATTCATGACTAAGGACATCATGCATAAGGAAACATTTGTTGGGTTCTCAAAAGTACATCAGTCTGTTCTCATCTAAACTAATCAAACAAAGTTTTTAAATTCTGGAGAATAAATTTCACTAATCTAACTAAAACTTCTGAGGGCTTTTGACATCTGCATAAGTGCACAAGAATGAAGTATTGGTGAATTTAATTTTTTTTTAAGCAAACCATTGGTGAGTTTAATAACTTGATGAGATTGAGTAGAACTAGCTTTCCCCACAGTTGAAAGGATAATACGAGAACAACAAAATGCATATGATGTATGCTGAATAGCAGCTAAGGTTCTCCGTGGTGGAGGATCATGTGCATAAGAATAAAAGAATCAGTACATATACATGCAAGCACACTGCAAACACATTTAAGTTATGCCAAGTTGTAGGGTAATAACTAACCTGACAACCACCTCGTAGAGCTTCCATAACCAGATACTTTAAGGGTCTGTTTGGTACGGTGGGAGGGAATGGAAGGGAAGGGATTTTAATGGAGGGAAGGGAATGGGATGGGATGGGAGGGATTCTATTTTCCCTTGTTTGGGTGGAGGGGATGGGAGGGGATGGGAGAGATTTTCACCTTACCTTGTTTGGTATGAGAGGGGAGGGGAGGGAAAATATTTTTGTTTGGTCATTTTTGACCCTAATCTCATTTGAGTTTTTTGAAGCATTTAAAATATTAAATAAAATATACTCATAATTATATAAAAAAATTATTATTATTGTTTGATCAACCTAGCATAAAATTATGGTAATGAGGGGATGAAAAACAATTATTTTTGCCAATTTTACCCTTGTCTCATTTAACATATTTTTAAAAATTTCTCCAACTAAATATTTAATTACAGATTAAAATATAAATAAAAATGAAAAATACTAAACAATAATTGCTTCCCTAAGCTCCAAAACTGAAGAAATCATAGCTTCATTTCCGGTAAATTCGATTCCATATCTTAAACCAAATTCACACACACCACCATACACTGATACACCATGTTCTATCATATATTTACAATAATCACAAGATCTATTACATAGATCCAAAGATTTATACTCTCTCACAAAACAAAGTAAAATAAAGTATCTTTGACTAAACATTTATCACCAAAGTCTCCAAACTACCCAGAACTAGAAAATCAAACCTCTTAAAAAAACAAACAACCAAACCAACATAACAGCTTTCAAGTTTCAAATCATCTTCAAAGAATCAGCTTTCAAGAAAGGAAGATTGGTACTGAATCATAATGAGCAAGACAACAATAAGAGCAGCCACACCCCATGGAGAGCTTTCCTCAGAAGGATAATAATGAGTCGTCCTTTGTGAAGAGTCAAAGAAGAACCAATCTAAAGTATCCACAGAAGACAACCACCTAGCTAAGATGTAAAATAGCAACTCGTGTAGCAAATAGAATCCAACTGTCTCACCTTAACAAAATTCTACCATACAAAACACAATTATGATACATAATTTCTAGACATTTCTATTATTTTTTTCATAATCAGTCCACATATCATGAGCTATTTTATCCCTTATTCGCTCACCCTGAGCTGTCTCATTTCTGTCACCTCTTGGATAACGATTCTCATCATTACTTTCATCTTGAGCCACAATTTCATCATCTACCTCACGCATAAGCTCCTTAGTTGGTGGGTCCGCATTCATCAAGAAGTTATGCAGAATACAACATGCAACAATGATCCTCTTTTGAACTTTGATGTTATAGAAAGGCTCAGCGGCACTTGATATAATGCCAAATCTTTTTTTCAACACCCCAAAAGTCCGCTCAATTGCGTTACGCAATGATGCATGTCGAAGATTGAACAATTCTTTATGGTTTTGGGGTGGATTTCTCTTAGAGTACTCTTTCAAATGATAGCGAACTCCTCTATATGGAGTAATGAGGCCTCCTGTTAACATAAACCCGGCATCGACCAAATAGTACTTATCTGCATCAAGTAAAAACAAACACATTATTAGTTTTATGAACATGATTTACTATATTTCACTTCCACATTATTAAATGCTAAACGCACTATTACCATTAGGAATCTTAAGATTATCTTCTCGCCTTAATGCATCCTTTATTATTCTTGAGTCTGATGCGGTGCCCTCCCATCCAACAAGCACATAAGTGAATTTTAAATCAAATGTGCAAGCTGCTAATACATTTTGTGTTGGAAATTCCTTCCTACCACGATAACGAGGAGCATCTACCACAGATACTTTTGCACGTATATGTGTACCATCTATGGCTCCAACACATTTTTTAAAATATGGGTAGAACTTCTCATTGCCCTCAATTTCACAAGGAACTCCAGAGCCATCCGGTTGTACAAGGAATTTATTTTCTAATTCAATGATAGCCCACAACACATTATGTAAATGACGACTAACTGTCTCACCTGAACGCCTAAACCAAAATTTAACCACTCGATTTCTTTCTCTTTGTGATAAGATGTAAAGGGTTTTAGCAACTTGTTCTTCCACACTTGAATATCGTGTGGGCTTTAAGCCACCATCTTTTTCCAACATATGACATAATCTTATAAAAGCTTCAGGGCTCATTCTAACTATATCTTGCCCTTTAGGAGTACAAGTTATTTGATACATCACTTCTTCCCGTACCCTTTCTCTTGTGGAACTCATATTATAAGTAATTCTTTTCTTACGACACATTGCAACCGCACAATACTGGATTACAAGACAAATCAGGTAGGTTACAACCCTTCGCTGTATTTCACACCATTGCATAAGAAATTCTTCCTCAGAATCCATCTAAAAAAATATGTTAGAACCTATTAGTAGTTGGCAATGACTAAGATAGTAAGGTAAAAGTCAGATTGCACCAGCGTAAACCAATAAAATGCTTTAGCATGAACAATAAATCTGAAAGAAATAGAGATTGAGGAGGAAAAATGGAAACTCAAAGCCAACTCAACTTATTCAGACTGAATTGAAGTGAAAACAGAACCAGAAATGCAGGATTTGAACATGATTCAATCCAAACACATATTACAGCACACAAATAACATGTTAATCATCTAATTCCTTCATTCTTATGGACACTCTATCAAAACAGCCAAATGCATTAAGTTGATAACAGCATTTACACACACACACACACAGTTTTCTCTATCTTTCCAAAGTGAAGGAAAGCTGTAGAAACCAAGGAAAAGTTTGACATGCAGGAAAGTGTTTTCTAGGACCAGATATTGCAAAACTTAGTAATGTAATTGACAACAACAATCATAAAAACTTAGTAATGTAATTGAAAAACCACTGCAATAGTTTTTCAACAGGAATCATAAAAAGCTTTGGACACAGGCAAACCTCAGAAATCTTCTTTTCTTCTACAAATGTAATTGAGACCTGTTCATGGCATATAATAAACTCTATAGCTCCAGCACCTAAGTCATACATATGACAAGAATGTTAAACCCATAACAATTGAAAAGCATAATAATAGCAACCATATAATCGTCTTCAGCAGCAACATAACATCAATAAGCTAAAATAAAATGTCCAGTAAAACCATCATCATGGTCTAGAAGCATAATAATGGCATGCACATACCTAAGGTGTCATACAAAGGAACACAATAAAGTCCATGAGCATTGCAAGCCTGCACTAATTTTGCAGAATGGGTCATAAATCAATAGGCCTTTGGCAAAAAATATAAGAAGTAATCATATGGAGAAAAGGTGCTAATTAAGAGTATTTATGATGGTCTTAGCAAGGTGGCCAAAGAGCCCTGCCACATAAGTATGCACCAAATAGTAGCAGTGGAACTTTCCATGCAATTTATATATTCCACAGAAGGAATGTAGTAATATCAACATGTATAATATCAATTCATGTGAGGCTGCATTATTAATAAACCATGAATAATGTAGCTCATCAGAAACTTCACGTAAAACCCTTATGTAAAAAGGATGAGTTATAACTATGTAGAAAGGATATCATAAGAAAAGAAATTTGAAATGGAATATACCTCCATCCAAATACATGACAAACCACTGCAATAGTTTCAAAACAATAATAAACATTAGCCATATGACAGAGGCCCCGTGGAAGCAAAAATAATCGGAAATCAAAAGCAAAACAGGAATATAGTATTGAAGAAAAAAGTAGACAACAACACATAAAAGGATCCACAAAAAAATCATGAAATTAATGTCACTAAAAATTAAAAAGACGCAGTCAAAATACATTGTAGCTCTTTTTATTCAAAATTCAAACCAACCCAAGGGACTTGAAAGTTGACATTAAAGGTCGAAAATACTCCCAAGTTTCAAAGTAGTTGACTAAAAAGAGCTTAGTAATTACAACTTTCAAAAGTTGTTTTCATTGCGTGGAAAACTTGATCCTTTTCCCTCTCAATTTATATACCCAAGAGCAAAATAACACTGCACAAACCTGATAAAACACATTATAGTTTACCCTTCATTCCTTGTTATTACTAAATCAATCAATTAGCCAAATTAATCACCTAAACTGAAAAAAAATTAAAGGAAAAACACCTCCATTATTCAGTATCATGTCAAATATATCTTGAAAATCTTCAGCATCATGAGACCCATGATGAGTTATACATGCAGTTTTAAAACAAAATATTAATCCCAATAATAGTCATAAAAGACAATAAACAATCATGTTCTTGAAATTTACAGTGGCAGGAAGTGAAATGTGATTAAAAAAAACACAAAGACCCACAAGCATTACAATTAATACAAAAATCTAAGAACCATTTAATCCAATATGTACTAAAAATCAATCACATAGTTTGGAAGTACAAAACAACGAACACAACAAAACCTACATATAGAGGATTTTGTAATCTAACCACAAACTTCACTAACAACATAATCTGAATAAACAATAGTTTATATAGACGAAGCTAAATCGATGAAGATAACAGAGAGATCGATTAATCACCTGTGAAGAGACGACTGAGGAGACAAGACTGAGGAAGATCAATGGAGATGAGCTAAGGTTGATGGGAATGACGAAGAAATTGTCGATGGAGATGACGGAGATCGATGGGAGGAATAGGGTTTGTGAATTTGAGTGGGTAAAATGTAAATAATTGAAAAAAGTAAGGGTATAATAGTCAACACAACAAAAATAGGGTCCGGCTCCATCCAAATCCCCCCACTTTTGGAGGGTAGGGTTTTAAGGGAAGGGGAGGGGAAATTTAAAAAAAAAATCCCTCCCCTCCAACAAGACTATTCCAGCCAAACAAGGGGAGGGGAGTAAAATCACCCAAATCCCTTCCCCTTCCCTCCCCTCCCCCCATACCAAACAGACCCTAACTGGTCTCTACCAATAGTGACGTCCTTTAGATACTCTCTAGCCAAAATGATCTGTACCATGAAATATTAGATGAATTGAGTGGTGATCTGGTTATTATGTTCAGCAAATCTGTGATTGAATAAGAAATATGCCTCAAAAACATCTGGAACAAGAGAAAGCAAGAGAGAAAAAGAATGTACACAGGATTTAGGTTGAAGCACACTTTACTTGTGGTCCACTACTCTATTACATGCAAGATTAGAGGAAGAAATTAACAATTTCAGATTTGGATCCCATCATGTGATATTTATCAATGTCACTACTCTATCCTATAGTAGATTAATAAACAATTTCATGTTTGGATCCCAGCATGCAACATTTATCAATGTCACTACATTTTTTCATTGACTTAGAGCACAACATGTATCATGCCATATACAATCAAGAATTTCTCTTACTTGGTAGACAAGGAGAATTGTTAAGGATTTTCACACCTTACAATGAGAACAGATCAGTCCTAACATTCATCTATCCATTTTACCTCTCAAAGGTACATGTACCTGAGTTTTTGCATTTTCTGTTTCCTCTTCTACCATTTTGAATATTTCGTTACTGTTTTCCTGAAATTGAGTAGCAATTCCAACAGCTGCAACACGATCTTCAAAGCTCATTGGAAGACTTGCACTGCAGAGAGGTTAACAATTTTGAATAAGATAATAGAAATTTTTAAAATTCATCTTATTCGCTAAATAAAGGTCATTACTTCAAATTAATTGCAATGCGATCTAGTAGATGTTCCCGTACATCACCCTCTTCTGGGTTATATGTGGCAATCATAAGTGGCCTGCACGGATGTCGGAAACTTATTCCCTCTCTTTCAACAGTATTAACTCCTTCAGTCAATACATTAAGGAGCAAATTACTAATACCCTCGTCCAAAAGATTAATTTCATCAACATATAAAACACCTCTATGAGCTTCTGCCAAAAGGCCTGGCTGGAAAACAGTTGTTCCTGTTTTCACAGACTCCTCAACATCAACTGATCCAATGAGTCTGTCCTCTGTGACTCCAAGAGGAATCTGCAGCATAAAATACACATGGATTTTTTTTAGGAGAATAAGAATTTTGTTACTGATGAGAGCGAGAAGATAAGCCTTTGATTATTTTCCTATAATCTGCAATATGCAAGGCCTTTTCTCCAGAATAATACCTGAACAAAGGGAGACTTCACAATCTGAGTTTTAATATTACCAGCAGAATCGTACTCTAAACGTTGAGCAAGTCCATCATCCCACCTACAAGTAGTAAAAACCTCATTACCATCATGTGCCTTCTTACAATTCTTTAGAAACTTGGAACTTGAAAATTTTGATTCACACTAGAAGTTCAGTATAACTGAAATCAAATCACCATTAAAATCTAAGGCTTTTTCACTGGAAAATGGTGGAAGACATGCGATTTGATTGAGAAGATATAACCAGAGTGAGGTAGTGTAGATGGATTATATTCCAACAAGTTTGGATGGAAAAAAGTAAGCAGAAAAGAGAACTTCAAAATAAAGTATCGTGTCATTGGTTTTCCCCTTAAAACAAAGGATTTAGAATCTGATCATCTATAATTACCAGGAGCTATCTTTACCATAAGGATGTCAATGAAGTAGATCATGGCAATTTTCAACTATTCAGTCCCACCCTATTCAATCTAAACATGCCACATTCCTATTCCATACCCATAAAAATGTGTGTGCATATGCATATATTTTCCCCATACATGCTCCAATAAGAATTAACCAGGGTGATGCATGTAAAAAATAGGGTGAAGGTGCAAAAATGGGTTCAAACTATTACGCCAGGAGCACATAGGGGTAACAAGTATTTCTGGGCTCAATTCTGGGACTGAAGAATAAATATTGGTGCAATATAGGGAACGCCGTTTATGTTGACCGACGTTGACCGTTAAAAGCTGACGTGGCGGGGGAATGATTTTTGTGCTGACGTGGCACGCTACATAAGTGCGCCACGTCAGCAAAAAAATGCCACATAAGCGTGCCACGTCAGCAAAAACAAGTGCCACATAAGAACGCCACGCCAGCAAAAACTGTCACATAAGCACGCCACGTCAGCAAAGAAATTCATTTCCCCCGCCACGTTAGCGTTTAACGGTCAACATCGGTCAACATAAACGACGTTCCCTATATTGCACCAATATTTATTCTTCAGTCCCAAAATTGAGCCCGAAAATGCTTGTTACCCCTATGTGCTCCTGGCGTAATAGTTTGGACCCATTTTTGCACCTTTACCCTAAAAAATATAGTTATCCCCTCATAGAATTTTGGTAGATGAATAGGGGATACTTGTAAGTGTGGAAACAAAGATGAATGAGTTGTCCGATGATTATTTCATTAAAATGATATCATATATAAAATACAAAAGTTTCCTAAAAGATAATAGACTTCTCCTACAAGTTTACCTAATATGATTCCCTAATAACTTAATTTCCAAATACTATAATTGATAATTATGACTTAAAAATTCTACTAATATTCATCTAACACAAAATAGGAAATAACAATATTATTTACATAATTTCCCACACTCCCCCTCAAGTTGGACTATGGATATTTACCATATCCAACTTTCTAATAAATTGTCATTTTTCAATAGCTCCATTTCAACGGATCACAAATTGGGCCTCCAATTGTGAGACTTGTCTAGACAGCGAAGAAACAATGAACACAACCAATAGAGGGACGTGAACAATAGAAACTGGGCCTCAATTATTGCGGCTCAATATGTGAGGAATAACCGTCCCAACTTTAGAAACTCTGGGTGGGGAATGACCGTCCCATCGTAAATCTTCATTCTTCAACAACATTTTTTCATGTGCGTGCGGAATGACTGTCCCATTGTTACATTTTTATGAGTGAGGAATGACCATCTCACCGTAATTACATATGCGAGGGGAATGACTTTCCCATCATATCAAGATAATTTCAATATATTTTTTTTCCTTTTTGCCCCACTTGGGCTTGGAATTCTTTGAGTTATAGAGGCCAGTCTGCCTGGACTTATACTTCTTTTTGGATCTCAATGACCTTCAGGTCTGCCTAACTTGTACCCCTTTTTAAGTCACAGAGGTCAGTCTGTGTGACTTGTACTTCTTACTGAGTTAAAGGCCGCTTTTTTACTCTTTCTTTACTCCTTTTTTTAAATGATAATTGAAAACCTTAATAGCTAATAAGAAACAGAAAGCAAAAGAAAAACAACGCTCCAATAACGCACTGAAACAGTAATGCACTTATATGAGAAACAACAAACAACGGTAGAGAGACCGAGATAGGGCTGCAAATGAACAGATCTGCGACTGTTTGTAGATTCGGGTACGGGAAAGGACTCAAAAAAAAATCTCGGATTTAATGTGGATGACTCTTCTTTTTAGTTTCTGACATACTCGATTTAAGAGATTCTAATTGAACAAAGGAGTTTAATACTCAGACTGGGGAAGCCTTTTCAAGAGTGGACAGAGAAGGGACCTTTTTTATTGACTACAAAAGGCAACTTGGGTGCCTATGGATAAGACTAATCTTGTTTAGCATAGCCCTGATACCATGTGGAAATAAAGATGACTGAATACTCCGATGATTATTTCATTGATATGATATCATATTTATAAGAGAAAAGCTTACTAAAAGAAAAAAAACTTCTACTACAAGTTTACCAAATACAATTCCCTAATAACTTAATTTCCTAATACTATAATTGATAATTTTGACTTAAAGATTTCACTAATATTTATCTACTACAAAATAGGAAAGAACAATACTTTTTATATAATTTTCTATAGTAGGACATAGAATTTAAAGAGGAAAATCAGAACAACAAAGTGGACAGATCTACTTTTGGGTGAACAGATAGACAATAATATGTTAAATTCTAAATAACATTGAATAATTAAAGAATCCATTAGCTGACCAGGCCACGTTTGCTTTAATCTCACCCAAAACTCAAACATTTCTATTAAGATTTTTCCAAATACTAAGTCAATAATGAATTGCCCACCCTAAACAAGCTAAGACCAGCCAATTAGTAGCAGGTCAGCCTAAAAACTGGCACGGTGCCACCATACTTCTAAAACATAAAAAAACATGAAAAATGTGCTTCTTACGTTAAATCTTACAAGTCATTGCGGTTCTTTCTGGTATCCATATTAACCTTTACAAGAGTGGTTAGGAACAGATTAACTTACATGAAAGGATTGCAGAAAAATCAGCCCGGGTTGTAGGGCGGGTTTCTGACATGGAACCACATCTTATTATACAAGTTATTTAGGCGTTTCTTTGGGTAGGCAGGACAAAATCAGCCGGTTTATCTTTTTAGGACCTAGAGTACTAAAAGACTTGAGAAATGGAAACTGGTTTGTTTCCTCCAGGTGGGAAAGTCACTGTAGTTCAACTGTCCTTGTATGATCAGATGGGGAACATATGTAGGATTTCACATTATGGAGATCTGAACAACTCTCCTTCTTAATTTTTTCCACTAATATATAAATATATGATATGTATGTATATGAACACCAGTAAGGCAGTAACCTTACTCTGCTGGACAGGAGGGATCTGCATTTGATATTGAACCAAGTACTACTTCAATAGGAGGCAATATAGCATGTAATCCACGTGCCATGACAGTTTTGGCCGTTCCTCGCCTTCCTGATATAGCAATGCCTCCAATGCCACGGTCAATGGCCCCGAGCAAAAGAGCAGCCTTTATAGCATCCTGCAAAATCATTGGAATTGCAGATTTCATTCTTCAAGAAGTAACTAACAGTGTCAAAATGAAGACAAAAATATGTTAACACATTCGTATTATGATGTTCATCAAAACTTTTAAGATTTTCCGTGCAATGAAAATAACAAATACTCCCTCCGGTCCTAAATATAAGACCTAGTTGACTTTTTTGAAAAATCCTAAAATAGCAAAATAAGTCAATTATAAATTGATTTAACTAATTTTTTTCCCTTTAAACTAGTTTATTTAACCTATAAACTAATGGCTAATCTAAAATATATCAAAAATGTCATCATTTAATAACCTATTTCGCAACCTTAATCTCTCCAAAAAAAATCAACAACAACAATTGTTTCAACAAAGTGTTACCTATGAGTAACCAAGTCTTTGATATACAATCAATTGAAATAATTCAATGTTTGAATAATTATGACAACATTTTTCTTCCCACTCTCCTCCTATTCATTAGATAACAAAAACAAAATATACATTTTTAAAAAAAAACACATTAGCAGGCAGCTTTTGATTCACCACATATCTGTTGAAAACATTACAACAACATGGAAGTGAATGTGACATACATGGGAGTGAAGTAAGAAATGAGTAAAAGGGAATATAATAGTATTTGATTTTGTGTATTATTAGACGTTAGGTCACAAGTGAAGAGAGAATGATAATGATAATACCTGGCCAATAACAGCGGCGAGGGGGAAGTACTGTCTACCATAACTGCTGTGGGGCTTCTCAGAGGTGAGAAGAGCTCCATTGCCAGATTCAACGGCTGAATTGGACGACACAACGTTGTTTTTAATAAAGCGTGGTTTTGGAGGGAAGCAGGGAGAGAAATTAGGGTGGGCTCTGAAGGCGCCGAGAAGAGAAGAAGAAGAAGAAGAAGAAGAAGATGAATAATGAGTGGAAGATGAGAAAGAGAAAGAGAAAGTGAAAGCCATTGTATGGAGAAGCATGAAGGAAGGAAGGAAGGAAGGAAGGAAGGAAGGAATTGGGTGAGGTTTTTGTTGTTCTCTTTTCTTATCCGTTGCTGGATTTCCAAGATCACTGAGGAGTGACTCGTGAGTATGGTATGGTGTCTTCACGCGCCAAATAAGCGCCTACTTCACAAACTTCACATCAATTATGAAAACCCTCTTGCTTTTTTGAAACAATTCCACACTCATACCTAAGGGCCCGTTTGGTTGGATGGAAAGTGGAAAGTGGAAATGGAAATGAGTGTAAGGAGATAAAGATGAAAAGTAGAGGTAAATTAGCTAATGATGAGATGTAATGTGTGTGGGGCCCAAAAAAGTGTGACATGGAGAGAGAATACCTGTGGGTAGGGGTACACAAAAGCCCGGCGGTCCGGTGACCCGTTCTTGACCCGACCCGATCCCATGTGAAAAATGGTCTGTCTCAAAGTAGCTCGGAACCAACCGTGTCATGACATGACTGGCCCGACCATCGGGTAGGACAGGACTAGGGCATGCATAGGTTACGTGACCAACAGGGCGGCCCGGCCCGGCTATTTTATTATTTTTTACAAAAAAAATTTTGATTAATTTACATGTCACACATTCACACTATTTTATAAGTAATTAATTGATTTAAAAATTGTTTAATATTATTATTACATTTACAAATTATACAATCTTAATAGTATTTAGGACATTCTGGAAGGCTAGAACGAACTCAAAGAAAGCAAGTCTGAGAGGGAGAGAGCTTCCACCTTCGAACTGGATCTTCAATCCACCCCCCTTCTTCATCAATCTCCCTTCTTCATCCACCTCACCACTGTCAAATCCAAATCCCCATCATCCTCGGCCGCCTCTACACCAGATCTCCACTCCATTTTCGAAGAAAACCTTCTTCATCTTCCTCATTCTTCCTCCACATCACCGCCGTCTCTTATCAAATTCCGGTCGCCGTATCCTACGCCGTAAACACCACAGATTCTTCCAAGTTCTAGCCATCTAAAGCTCACCTTGAAGCTCTTCGATCTCCTCCGCCTCATCTGTCTCAACCGAAGCTCTTCCATAGCTACCACCACACAACCAACCGTCGGCCACCGTTCCTCCACCCATCTTCTCAAGCCTCAACGTCAGCAGGTTCTTCATCCTAGCAAGAAGAACATTCCCTTTTTCTAGACTTTAATTTAGTTTTTTGATGTTTTGAGTTTAGTTTTGAAGTAGGATTCTAAGCTCTGCTTCCTTGAGTAATTTAATGTTAGTTTTTGATGTTTTGGCTCAAATGCTTCATGCTTCATTAATGGCCAATTCCATAATATTTTTTCCTTTTCATAATGAGTTCATAACCAGCATGGTCCGTCATGTTGCCCTGTGGTCATGTCCGGCCCGATCATGGTGTCGGGCCAAACAGGACATGACCGGGCCTCGGGTCAAAAATCTTAGCCCGACAATTATTTAGGACAGGACCAGGGCATATAGCTAGCCCGGTCATGTCCGTCATTTGTGCACCCCTACCTGTGGGCCCCTACACATATGTAAATTACAATTTCACTTTCCCACACGCAATTCCATTTGCCAATTCAAGGTGATTGCACCATAATTTTGCATATCTTTTCTTGGCCAAATCCATTGAATTAATACATGTTTTGATGATAATTGCACCTAATTTGCATGGATTCTAACTATTGCACTAGTTGTTAGAATATGTTCTAATCAAGGGCAATTTAGGCCTTTTTAACATGCTATAATGTTTTACATGTTTTCAAAGAACTTTTTTATTCTACTTCAAGTCTTAAACCATTGTAGATCATTGAGGAAACTCAACAAATGAGGAGTCAAAGGAGATGGAATCAAAGAGCAAGAAGGAGGAAGCAGAGAAAACAAAGAAAAAATAGACAAGGGTGGCTGGCCAGCTGGCATGCCACTGTCGAGTCACTAACGAGACTCTCGCCAGTTGCTCGCCAGTTGGCGAGCCACTGGCGAGTCCATTCGGGAATATCGCCACTTGCTCGCCAATTGGCGAGCCACTGGCGAGCCTGACGCTGTCAAAAATTAGACGCGATATTTAGGGTTTCTTATCCCTATATAAGCTTTCTAAGAGCCCCCAAACCTTTCTCCAAGCAACCTTTGACCGAAAATAAGTGTCTCAACCTAGGGTTCTTCAATTTTCTCTATTCCCCACTTATTTCTATGCATTCCCACCTCATTTCTACCATATTCTCTACCATTTCTTCATTTTTCCTCCATTCTTCTACCATGAATTGGGCCTTGGAGCTTCTCTTGGTGGCTTCATCTCCTTTCATGTGTAGCTAGGCTTCCTCAACCTCTCTTGGTGATGGGTTAAAGTGGCTCAAGTAAGGGTTCTACAATAGGGGAGTTTTTCTTGTTTCAATCTTGTATTTATGACTTCCAACATATTGTATTTGGTATTTTCTCTTGGAATTTCCTGATTTTATGTGTTGTTGAGACTATGAATATGTAATTGTTGATGATATACTTGTGTTGATGGATTGGGTCTTATGTTGACAACTTCATTTTCTTACACTACAAAAAACGGGGCCCATATCGGCGTTTTATAGGGCCTCGAATCGGCGGAATTTTCCGGCGGAATAGCGCTACGGTGTTTTGGCAAAATGCCTAAATATTTGCCGTGGGAATGCGGCATTTAGGCGTTTTGAAAAACGCCTAGACGAGGGGCAAAACGCCGGTATGCGGAAATAATATTTTTTTATTTATGCACATAGGCGTTTTATAAAACGCCTATGTGCGGTATTAAATAATAATATTTCATACCGGCGTTTTGCAAAACGCCGGTATGTGTTTTCCAAAAAAAAATAAAAAAACATTTTTCTTCCTGATTGTTTAGAACCAGGAAGAAAAATGTTCAAAAACATAAGGAGTAATATGTTAATCCCAAAGTTACATACACATAAAGAATAATATATATAAACATAAGCAATAACAAGAGTAATTCATAAAACATGATACCCAAATATATAAAATCAAAACAACATTATAAAATCAAATATCACCAAAAAACACGAAATAAAAAACATAAGCAAAACTAGCCAAAAAAACAAAGCAACAGCAACATTAAATGAGAGACGAAGAGAAGAAAACGAGAAAATGAGCAACTTTGCGGAAGGAGGGAGGTGCTATTTATAGGGAACGGAGGTGCGTACCGGCGTTTGGAAAACGCCCATGTGCATTTTAATATTAAATTATGCATATAGGCGTTTTGCCAAACGCATATATGCATTATTTACATTAAAATAATGCATATAGGCGTTTCAGGGAAACACCTATATGCTTTCTAATGCATATAGGCGTTTGGCGGAAACGCCTATATGCATTATTTTAATGTAAATAATGCATATAGGCGTTTCCTCAAAACGCCTGTATGCGATTAAATATTATTTTAATCGCATATAGGCGTTTTGAGAAACGCCTATATGCATTTAGTGCATTTAATATGCACTTAATGCGCAGATAGGCGTTTTTCAAAACGCCGATATGCGCATAAAGTGCATATTAAATGCACGTTATGCACATAGGCGTTTCTCAAAACGCCTATGTGCGATTAAAATAATATTTAATCGCAGATAGGCGTTTTGAAGATTCAAAACGCCTATATGCGGTTTTCTGAATAAAAAAATAAAAAAAAACTGTCAGCCCCTCTTTTTTAAATTTAAAAATCATACCGGCGTTTGTTATACCCAAAACGCCGATATGGAAACGCGGGAAAAAAGGCGGGAAGCGCACGTCAAATTTATTGGCGTTTTCATATAGGCGCTTTGGGTAAAAACGCCGGTATGCGTCTCATATAGGCGTTTTGGACCAAAACGCCGGTAAGGTTGCGCCGGAATGGCCCGTTTTTTTTGTAGTGTTAGTGTTAATTTCAATTGGAGTTTTTGTGGTTTTGTTGTTTTGCATGATATCATGTGTGATGATTTAATCAACTAGCTTATTGATGTTGATGCTTATGTTAATTGCTATGGTTGAGCTCATTTAGGTTGCATTGTCAAGTTCACTAGTGCTTAGGTAATTTAATTAATTGAACTCTCATTAAAGCATTCAATGTAATTTCCCAATCTAATCCACAAGAGTAATTGGGACAAGATCTTAATTAGTTCTTACTTGATTCGATCTATTGTTAATTGGTCATTGGGACTAACAATGTTGAGTAACTGGGGAGAAATCCTAAGTAATTCTATTCATTATCCTAGTATTCAATTGAGATTAAGTTAAGTCAATTAATTTCTAAACTAAAGTTGAGTGGCGTTACAAGACATAGTTGACTCATTCCTTTGGTTTGTAATTAACAAAGCCTAGTTGGATGATATTGGCCCAATTAATCCTCACACCCCCTAATGTATGAGCCCAAGTTTGTCACTAAGACCCTAACCAAGAGAGCCCTCATCTCATTGATTGTCATCTATAATTCCATTTTACCCCGAAAATTCAAAAATATGTATTTACATTTAGTAGTTTAATTAGATGATCTTCTAAACCAAACCCCCATACTAATTCCTTTGTTTGTTTCCATTGCATTTAGTAGCTTAGGTAGATCATTAGACTCCTTGCGAACGATCCAGGGTTGTACCACTTGTTACAATCCTTGGTTTTATAAATAACTTGCATTTAACCCCAAGGCGATTAGGAACCGTTTAAATCAATGGCAACCAAACTGGCCCTAAATTAAGGGTCTATTTGGTTGCAAAGGGAATCGAAGAGGGAAAGTAAAATGTAAGCAAAGTGATGGTTTTTTTGGTAATTTAGATATATTCTTGGGCCCACAATTTTCTCTCTCCATCTCACACTTCTCCTGGGCCCACAAACTTTATTTCTCATCACTACCTCTACTTTCCATACTTTACCCCTATACCCATTTCCAATTCCAATTCCATTACCTCAATTCTATCCATACAAACGGGCCCTTAAGAGATTTAATTTTAAAGAGGTTTAAGGAATTGTTAATGACCACTACTTTTGTTGGTTCAAGTCAAATGGATGACCTCGTTTTTCTTCACGCTCCAAGGAGTCTTCCACAATCACACCAAGAAGGTCTAATGAACATGAGATGTTTCCTCTTCCTTTTTAATTGTTGCCTCTTCAACAAGGGATTTTAGTTTGTCTTCCATGGCAGACAGATAATGAATAGTTTATGATGGCGAAGAGAGAAAATGAGTCTCATGAGGAAAGATAATGAAGAAGCACACTCAGGTTTTTTTTAAGTGAGAGAGAGAGAGAGAGGGTTTTTGAGTGATTGAGTCATAATGATGAGGGAAGTAAAAGTGAAGTGGAGTAAAAGTAAATTCAGAAATTTGTTCAATGACAAGGGCATATTTGGAAAATTTTATTAAATGAGTTAGTTAGTGGCACTTGGTGACTTGTATTAAGAACCAAAATTTAGAGGCGGTTGGTGACTTATAAATAGGACCGGAGGGAGTATATATTAACAACTATAATAATCTCATTTAACAAGGAGTTATCAATGGACCTATCTAAAATTGAATCTCTTATTTGAGACCTAAGTGTACTTATCCCTATTTTCTCATGAAAATTGTTAGAACTGTTTAATTTCTAACTACTCTCTCTCTCTGGTCTTAAATATAAGATCTAGTTGACTTTTTTATGGAGATGAAAGAAGCGAAATAGGTTAATTAATCATGACATATTTGATACAGTGTTAGTTATGTATTGGATTATAAGTCAAATAAATTATTTTAGAGAAAAAGTCACTCTAGGTCATATATTTAGGGCGGAAGAAACATGAGGGTAAAATTGTATTGTCTTATGCTCAAACCTTTTTGGACTTCCCATGTTTTTAAAACGAGAAACAGTGTAAACAACAACAAACACACCAACACCCCAAAACCGTCATTAACAATAAATGAGACAACTACTTACATCATATTACAACAAAAATGCGAAGCTTTTCATATGAATATGTCTTTTATGTTAAAAAATTCTTTATAATCAGAATGTTATGCAAATTTTTGGCTTTTGTTTTAATACATTCATTTTAAATCACATACCTAACAAACATGACAAATTAATTTTCTTCACATGTCTTTATTTTGAGAGACAAGTTCAAGGTAAGTCTTCAAATGATGGAAGGTATGTGAAGATGGATGGTGGATGGTGGATGAAGTTGCAAGGTTATCATCTTCATTCTCTTAAGCACTGGTTTTGCTATTTCTTCTTCGAGAGTCAAGAAACGTGATTGTGAGAATGAGAGAGAGTTTGTTTTTCTATTTATTATAAGGAGGACATAAAAGTCTTTTGTGTTGGAAGATAATTTAAGTAAAGTCTTTAGGAACCTTACTTTAATTAGGTTAATTAGTAGGACCTTTTCTATGTTACGTGATGGGTGGAAGCTCAAATTAATTTTCTCTAATAATAAACCTACAACTCGAAAATTATTATTTATATTTGTTGCAATTTGCACAAAATTGTTAGTTAATGCATTTAAAGGTACACAAACCCTTACTCTCCCTTTCAATCAGTGCGTCAAGCCCCCTATGCTAAAGGTAACAATTATTACCAATGAGTAGTTGGTTGAGCTGGTAAGTGGGCTACAACCCCCGTAAGGATGAGAACGCGTGTTCGAATCCCGTAAAGTGCTCTCGTTGGGAGAGGGGACAACCTTGCCTATATGGGCAACACTCCTACCCCTCGAGTCCAGATTAAATTGGGCAGTGATTAACCAAAAATAAAAGGCAACAATCATTTGTACATATGTTTTGTCACTTGTTCATTTGGTTGCAAAGGAAAGTGACGAGGGAAAGTGAAAGTGAGAGAAAGTGGTGGTTTTATTGTAATATACATATATCTTTAAACCACAAGTTTTCTCTCTCAATCCTATACTTTTCCTCAACCCTACAAACTTTACCTTCATTATTTCCTCTACTTTCCATCTTCACTCTTTCACTTTCCATTCTCTCCACTTTTCTTTCTTCCCACCAAACACTATTAATATTGGTAAAAAAACCAAACACTATTATTAATCACCTCTTAAAACACCATCGCATAACTGCATAATCACATAAGGTACAACCTTTCTCAAACTTGTTTCTCCATATATGTATATGTAGTTCGGTCGAAAAAAAAATTTGTATATATTAAGAAAATATCAGTGTACAAAAAGCTAAAATTATGGGTCAAGGTGTACAAATATCCATGAACTTTTATTCAAGGTGCATCTAGCATTATATACTTTTGGGCGAAGGCCCAATTTCGATACATAACTATTGCTTATGGATCAAAAATAGTACATAACTATTTATAAGGTCACAAATGATTCTCAACTGTTGGACATTAGATCAAAAATGATATTTCACTAATATGACAATATAATTACACTTAAAAAATCCAAAATGTCTCCATAAACAAAATAAAACAGCATACTTTTTTCCTCCTTCCTCGCTAATTTTTTTTTTTTCTTTTTCATTTCATTCATTTCCCCATTTTTTATTTCATATTTTTTTCGTTGGTTTTTTCTTGCAGAAATGAGATTAACTGATATACAGTTACTTTAATTTGTCGTTAATGGAGCAAGAAGGAGGAGGATAAAGAATGAGGAAAATATGTTTTGTTTTATTTTGTTTGTAAGGCATTTTGAACATTTCAAGTGTAATCTTATTGTCATATTAGTGAAATATTGTTTTTGATCTAATGCCTAATAATTGAGAATCATTTGTGACCTTTTAAATAGTTATGTACTATTTTTTATCATTGGACAATAGTTATGTATCAAAATTGGGCATTCGCCTTATACTTTTTAGAGATGTAAAAATACCCATGAACTTTTAAAATGAGGGTAAAAGTACTATCACCGTTAATGTCATTTAGTTTGAACGTCAATCAATCATCATCAATATATTTTTAAAAGCTCATCCACCAATCACTGTTCATTTTCACTGTTGGGAATGGTCAAATACCGAAAGTGCCCTCTGAGTATTTGCATTTGTTTAATATTTTCTTGAATTTCCTTTTCTTTCTCTTCTCTTCTCTTCTGCCTCGCCTCCCTCGTCTCTTTCCTCAGTCCTTTTTTTCTTCCCTTTGCCATTAATCGAAGCTCATGATCTTGCAAGGATCCCTCATCATCGTCGTCGGCATCATAGCTGGAGCCTTGAAAATTTATAGAAAGGTCGTTTATCAAAAATGATCCATTTAGGGTTAGGAGTGTTACCCAATATTGAAATCTCGCGCTTTCCTTCTTTCCTTTTGAGTTTTCTGTTCTGTATACTGAACTAATATTGTCAAAGTAACACCTTATTGATTTGTTCTAATGTCCAGGTGTTCGTTCGTTTACATTCACAGTGTGATGGAACAAGTTTTTTTAGCTGATATCAACCCTTTGCATTTTCTGGGTCATGGTCAAGATCAATCACTCTTTTACCATGTAGGTAGTGCATTACAATTCTTGATCATTTGATTTATATTTTCGCCGTAAAGTATCTGGGTTTGCGCTGCAAAATTCTTAATCACATTCTATTCAGATCAATCTTATATCTTTATGTGCTATTGCCTACCAAGTGTTTGATAAAATGTTTGTGAGAGTGTATTTTATTGTTCAAGTGATTATGATAAATCATTGAATCATTTTTCACCATTTTTTTCTGTTATGATCAAATGAAAAGTCCTAACTTATCATGTTTTGTTTGTTTATTTGCATAACTAAGGTTTGTTTTTTATTGGGGGGAAGTTTTTTTCAGGTGAAAAATATGGTAATTTTAAACTTTCCTATTCATTTGTCATAAAGTTTGACCATAGAACTGAAAATTATCTGGCATTGCTTGATGAAATTATCTGTGCGACTTTCCTATGGCCCAGGTTTCAGTTGAAAAATATAGAGTAATAGGGTGTGTTTGGCAAGAAGGATAAGCATGATTGCACAACAATTTTTTTGCTTTTTCTTGCTTTTGACTTTTTTTTGCTTTTGAACATGTTTGGGAACAAATCAAATTCAAATTGCTTATGCCTCAAAAGCAAGGTGAACACAAAAGAAAGAGAAAGCTACTTTTGCTTATTTGCTTCTGCTTATTTTTTCTTTTTGCTTCTTCCTTCTTTTCTAAACTTAAATATATAAATATATATATATATATATATATATATATATACACACACATACATACATATATATATTGAAAATTTTTATTTTTATTGCCACAAAACGCATGCAGTGAATCCTCCCTTTTAATTTTCCAATATACACTGACCTACCTTTACCTCCACTCACCCTTTCTCTCTTATTGTCTAATGATGGAGAATATTAAGAAGAATAATTTGGGGAAATTTGATAAGAATTAGAAATATGTCTTATACATATATTGAAAATTTTTATTTTTATTGCCAGAAAACGCATGCAGTGAATCCTCCCTTTTAATTTTTCAATATACACTGACCTATCTTTACCTCCACTCACCCTTTCTCTCTTATTGTCTAATGATGGGGAACATTAAGAAGAATAATTTGGGGAAATTTGATAAGAATTAGAAATATGTCTTATATTTAAGATCAAAGGAGTGTGTGTGTGTGTCTATATAATTTTTAATTTATATGTATTTTATTTTAAATGAGCATTATTTTCAAATTTTTAATTTTAATTCATTTATTCTCTCTAAATTATAATGATATTTGCATGTTTTAATCTAATTTTTTTTTTCAAAATAACTATCCAAACATCTGTCTAAAAGTCAGATTGAAAAATACCTAATTTTTTCATTAAGGATGTTAGTTAAGTTAGTTAACATAACATGATATTATCAATATACACTAATCATCTACCTTTGCCTCCACCATTTCTCTCTTATTGTCTAATAATGTAGAGCACTGAGAAGGATAATTTGAGAAAATTTGATAAGAATTAGAAGTAGGTTTTATATTTAGGACATAAAGGAGTATGTATGTTTGTGTGTATATGTTAAAAGGAGAGAAGAGATTTGGAAGAAGAAATGATTTCTCTTATTGATAGGTTGTACAATGGTGGTGAGACATTATAGGAGAGGAGAGAATATAAAAATGGAAAATACAATCAATCAAACATAAATGCATATCAAAGAGATTATGCATATCAAACAGATTCTTCAAACAATATCAAAGAGATTCTCTAACACTCCCCCTCAAGCTGGAGAGTATATGTCAAGCATTCCCAGCTTGCTTCGGAATCTCTCAAATGTAGGTCGGTCAAGTGGTTTAGTCATCATATCACCAATCTGCTCAGAAGAACGGACATACGTCAATGTCATGATCCCCGCCTCTACTTTCTCCTTAATGTAATGTCTATCAATTTCGACATGTTTAGTTCGATCATGATAAACAGGATTCCTGGTCATTTCAATGCTGGACTTGTTATCACACCATATTTGCAGTGGGCCATCAAAAGGAATTCTCAATTCATGTAGTAATCTGATGATCCAGATTCCTTCGCATACACCAAGACATGCAGCTCTTAACTCAGCTTCACAACTACTTCGTGATACAATGGTCTGCTTCTTGCTTCTCCAAGTAACTAAGTTTCCCCAGAGATATGAGCAATAACCTGTGATAGATCTTCCAGTTTCTAGGTCTCTTGCAAGACTTGCATCAGTATAAATCTCCAAGTTCCTAGCTGTTCCTTTCTTAAAGAATATTCCTCTACCTGGATTTCCCTTCAAGTACCCAAGTATTCTCACAACCGCATCCATATGCTCCTTTTGTGGTTGGTGCATGAATTGACTTACCATTCCCACAGCAAAACTGATATCCGGACGTGTATGAGTCAAGTATATCAATTTCCCAACAAGTCTCCGATATCTCTCAGTGTTGGCAGGAACTCCCTTTTCCTTTATTTCTAGTTTGCATTGGTCATCCATAGGTGTCTCCTCCGGTTTTGCGCCTAGCATCCCGGTCTCATGTAGCAAGTCTAGTGTGTACTTGCGCTGGGACACATTAATGCCTTTCCTGCTTCTGGTTATCTCCATGCCAAGGAAGTATCTCATCTGACCAAGATCCTTCACTTGAAATTCACTTGCTAGAGCTTGTTTCAGCTGAACTATGGAGCTTTCATCGTTTCCTGTAATAACAATGTCATCAACATAAACAATTAAAATTGTCACTTTTTCACCATTATGTTTAGTGAACAAGGTGTGATCTGCTTGCCCCTGAACAAAGGTCATCTTTTTCAGCACTCTAGAGAATCTGTCAAACCAGGCTCTTGGAGACTGTTTCAATCCATACAAAGACTTCTTCAACCTGCACACAGTGTTATTAGGAGCTTTGACACCCTCTGGAACTTCCATGTACACTTCTTCCTCTAAGTCACCATTTAAAAAGGCATTTTTAATGTCTAATTGATGTAATGACCAATCCAGGTTGGCTGCAATAGAAAGAAGTATGTTGATGGTACTAAACTTGGCAACTGGAGCAAACGTCTCCTCGTAATCAATGCCATATGTCTGAGTGTACCCCTTTGCAACTAATCTGGCCTTATACTTGTCGATGCTCCCATCAGGATTAAATTTTGGAGTAAATATCCACCTGCATCCAACTGCCTTCTTCCCTCTCGGAAGATTTGTAATCTCCCATGTTTTATTCTCTTTGAGAGCCCTCAACTCCTCTTCTGTAGCTAATTTCCAATTAGGATCAGTCATAGCTTGCTGGAAAGTGTGTGGGATTTTCACCTGAGAGTGTTAATTACAAAGCTCTGCATCTTTGCAGACAGATTACCATAAGAAACAAATTTCTGAATAGGATGTTGAGTACAAGATCTTACCCCCTTTCGCAGAGCAATAGGCCAGCCCATCTCTTCAGGATCTATTCTCGAGTCAGATTCATGGTCATTCCTCGGAGCGGAAGGAACTCTACTATCAGTTGCTTCATTGCCTGATTGTAATTCCTCATCATGTTGATCTTCAGAGACCATCTCAGTATTGATTTCAGCATTGTTTTCCACTCTGGGTTGAGAATTGTGTTCACTAAGGTTATCCTGGGTGATTTCTATTTCTGGGATGGTTATGGCTCTTTCAGAGTCTACTGGGTTGGATGACATTTCAGGGTAAACTAAGATCTCTTGTTCAAGGCTTGACTTAGGTGTGGGATTCACAATTAGCCATTCTGTACCATCACTCTCCCCCTGAATGGGTAATTTGGGATAGTATGCCTCACTCTCGTAAAACACTACATCCTTTGAGACAATGGTTTTTCGGGTGATTGGACTGTAGCATTTATAACCTTTTTGACTTGGAGAATACCCAACAAATATACATTTTTCTGCTCTAGGATCAAGTTTGCCCTCAGCCTGTTTGTGAACAAACACGACACACCCAAAAGTTTTTGGAGGTAAGGTATGAATGAGTGGAGAGTTGGGGTAGGTTTCAAGGAGTTTCTGTATAGGAGTGGAGAAGTTGAGAACTTTGGATGGCATACGATTGATAAGGTAGGCAGCGGTAAGGATGTCATCTCCCCAGAATATTTTAGGGACATTTCTTTCTATCATAATGGCTCTAGTTACTTCTAGGAGGTGTTTTTTCTTCCTTTCAGCCACTCCATTCTGCTGAGGGGTGTACACACAAGAGGTTTGGTGGTGAATACCTTGCTTGGTTAGAAACTCTTTCATAGAACTACTTAAGTATTCCTTAGCATTATCACTCCTTAAAATTTGGATAGAGGTGTGGAATTGGTTTTTTACATAAGAGTAGAAACTTTGGAATATTTGGTTCACTTCAGATTTTTCTTTCATTAGGTAAACCCATGTAGTTCTAGTGTGATCATCAATAAAGGTTACGAACCATCTGGCATTGGCTTGGGTTTTGGTTTTAGCAGGCCCCCAAATGTCACTATGGATTATTGTGAAGGGTGTTGTCGGCTTATAGGATAGTTGAGGATAGGTGGATCGTTTTTGCTTTGCGAGTTGGCAAGTTTCACAAGAAAATGGTACTGAATTTTTATTGAATAGACTTGGAAACAAATGCTTCATATAATCAAAACTTGGATGGCCTAACCTTTGGTGCCACAACAGAATATCTTCATTATTGGAATGCGAGCTAACAAGTGCCTTATTTGCTTCTTGTTTCCTTCGGTTAGAGCCTTCAAGATAATAGAGTCCATCCCATTCCTTAGAATTGCCAATCGTCCTCCTCGAGTTTAAATCCTGAAAAGTACACCCACTTTCATCAAAGATCACTCTACATCTCTTGCCTTTAATTAATTTAAGGATTAATTAATTTAAGGAAAGACACATCTGGAATTTTCGGAGCTCCGGCGGCCGTGTACGGCGGCGCGTGAATTTCACGCGCCGGAGGTGTGGTGGCACGTGGGAGCCACGCGCCGCTGCTGTGGCGGCGCGTGAAGGCCACGCGCCGCTCAGAATGACGGCAGGACAGAGGTTTTGGCCGAACTCGGCCTCGCGAACTCAGCGGTGGTGGCGGTGTCGTGCGACGCGCCATGGATTGCTCCAGATCTACACCGGCCGAATATTTTCTCTCTCTCTCTCTCTCTCTGCGATCTCAGCGGGAACGAACCATTCTCCTCAGATTCGAACAAGGCTCTGGTACCATGTTAAAAGGAGAGACGAGATTTGGAAGAAGAAATGATTTCTCTTATTGATAGGTTGTACAATGGTGGTGAGACATTATATAGGAGAGGAGAGAATATAAAAATGGAAAATACAATCAATCAAACATAAATGCATATCAAAGAGATTATGCATATCAAACAGATTCTTCAAACAATATCAAAGAGATTCTCTAACAGTATATAAATTTTAATTGGGTAAAGGTGCAAAACTAGCCACCGTAAATTTTCAAATGGACAACTTTGGCACCCCTAAATTGGATGGGGCAAAACCGTACATTGTAAATAAAAATGGTACAAATTTAGCATCGCCGTTAACTTGAGGCAAACGGGCGTTTGTGTTTGCGTGGGGCCCACCTTCATTAATCTACGTGGCAATACACTGAGCTTCCAGCATGACGAATTTTTTTGGGAAAATTAAATACAAGTCTCTTGTAAGGCACTTAATATTAGAAAAGTCCCACTAACTTGGGAAATTAAAGTAGAGTCCTTTGGGACTATACTTAAATTAATTATGAGGATGTGGCCCCCACAGTAAATATTAAAAAATTCTACCCTCCCTCACCCCTCCTCTCTCCTCCCCATCTTCTTCCTCTTCCTTGTTGCAGGCAGCCCCCACCCCTCCTCCTTCACCACCCTCCACCAATCCTCCTCCACCCTTCACCCCCACTATCCTTCTGTTCACTCCCTCACCTCTTCCAGGCTCCACCGCTTCCCCACCCTCAGCTCCAGATCCTCCGACTCCGGCGGCCGCCGCTTCCCCCGCCGCCCCCAAAAACTCCCCCGACAACCCCCAAAGATCACCGACGAGTGGGGCGAAGAGGCTGACCCCAAAACCACGCCGTCCAACCTTCCAGATTCCGACCCTCCCAGATACGAAGACGAGTGGGAGGAAGAAGACGCCGGCGACGGAGCTATTGACGAAGGAAATGGAACTCTGGATCTGGCGCCGGAGACTGCCGGAGTTGATGGTGAGAAGCTTTTATGGCTGAAGCGGGCTTTGGTGGACAGTGTATATGGGATTGATTTTGGATTCAGAGCAGGATTGGAAGTTATGAAGAAATTATGAATGTGGGGGTGGAGAGTGGTGGAGGGTGGTGGGTTTTGTTTGGGTGGTGGAGGAGGAGGGGTGGGGGCTGCCTGCAACAAGGAAGAGGAAGAAGATGGGGAGGAGAGAGGAGAGAGGAGAGAGGAGGGGGTGAGGGAGGGTAGAATTTTTTAATATTTACTGTGGGGTCCACATCCTCATATTTAATTTAGGTATAGTCCCAAGGGACTCTACTTTAATTTCCCAAGTTAGTGGGACTTTTCTAATATTAAGTGCCTTACAAGGGATTTGTATTTAATTTTCCCAAAAAAATTTGTCATGCTGGAAGCTCAGTGTATTGCCACGTAGATTAATGAAGGTGGGCCCCACGCAAACACAAACGCCCGTTTGCCTCAAGTTAACGGCGATGCTAAATTTGTACCATTTTTATTTACAATGTACGGTTTTGCCCCATCCAATTTAGGGGTGCCAAAGTTGTCCATTTGAAAATTTACGGTGGCTAGTTTTGCACCTTTACCCATTTTAATTTATATGTATTTTATTTTGAATTAGTAGCATTTCCAAATTTTTAGTTTTAATTCATGTATTCTCTCTAAATTATAACAATATTTGCATATACTTTAATATAATCTTGCTTTTATCAAATACATATCCAAACATCTTTCTAAAAAAAGTCACTTATACCAACAACACATCCAAACATAATCACAACACACAATCAGACTTTTTTCCTATCTTACTTCTAAAAAAGTCAAATTGAAAAAAAGTTACTTTTCCACCGGTATGCCAAACACACCCATAATGGGGCTAAGAATGAGCCAGTTCCTTTTTTTAGTGCAAAGTTGATTATTGGGCTATCTTATTTTTTATTTGGTTGTCATTGAATGGTGGGTAGCATTTGCTCTGATGGGTCGAAATTGAAATAGAGAATGCTAAGAAGATGACAATCAACCTATGCTTAGCATCTTGCCTAGGACGTGATTGCACCACAGTCAAGAAATGAAAGATATTTTTGTAGTAATTTACCAAACTAAGCGCCCTTTTAGCCTTCAAATTTTTTTGTTAAGATTAAGATTTTTTTCCCAATCTTAAGGGGATCCTGGCATTCACTATTAATAAGCTATGGGGAAACTTTTGACTTAAAACCAAAATTAGTTGTACCTTAGTACTGGACAAACAACTTGAATTATAACCCAAATGAGCTTCGTCATAAGGATCATCGAAAGTTAAATTCCCTCGGGACTAAAAGAATTTGACTTGCTTGGCTAATCGAATGAAAATTAAATACAGTTTAGTGATGTTTGGAGATTTCTACATATCACTTTAATCATAACTCATGGGAAGTTCAACATGCTAATTCAGTTTTTCTTTGCAATTGTTGAAGTTCTCTTATATGTACTTTTTGAGAGATTAGGTGTTATTTCATAGCTTCCATGGAAATATTATTGCTTGCCTCTAATCCATATTTATATTTTTTCTCCTTTCACTTCTTTCAGCCAACTATTATAGGAGAAATTCAGTCACCAATGGGTGTTGCTGATGTAGAATTCATAGATCCAAGGGAGCCTGTAGCTGTAAGTGTCTTATTATTTTCAACAAATTTCTCAAAGCCTAATTCTGCCCTGTTATTCATTGTGTTCTCTACAGAACAAGTGTGTGTTGTTGTGGTTGCTGTTGTTTTATGCATAGCACAAAGAAATTATCATTGATTCAAAACACACTTGGAACACTCAAACTCACACCAAATAGATCTTATATGAAGTAGGGGAGTGGGAGAACTGAACATAAAATATGAGAGGAGATGAGTGGAAATTAGAGACCTTTATTTTAAATATCATTGTGTTATATTTATGTTAGAGAATCTCTTTGATATTGTTTGAAGAATCTGTTTGATATGCATAATCTCTTTGATATGCATTTATGTTTGATTGATTGTATTTTCCATTTTTATATTCTCTCCTCTCCTATATAATGTCTCACCACCATTGTACAACCTATAAATAAGAGAAATCATTTCTTCTTCCAAATCTCTTCTCTCCTTTTAACATGGTACCAGAGCCTTGTTCGAATCTGAGGAGAATAGTTCGTTCCCGCTGAGATCGCAGAGAGAGAGAGAGAGAGAAAATATTCGGCCGGTGTAGATCTGGAGCAATCCATGGCGCGTCGCACGACACCGCCACCACCGCTGAGTTCGCGAGGCCGAGTTCGGCCAAAACATCTGTCCTGCCGTCATTCTGAGCGGCGCGTGGCCTTCACGCGCCGCCACAGCAGCGGCGCGTGGCTCCCACGCGCCACCACACCTCCGGCGCGTGAAATTCACGCGCCGCCGTACACGGCCGCCGGAGCTCCGAAAATTCCAGAAACGTGTTTTCGGCCTGTTTTTCCACCACTGTCAGCCGCATTAGCTCCTTCAAAATTTGACAAATCAGATTCTCATCCTATAGCTCTAATGGGTAGCTCCTCAAAAGGTTCAGTGAAGCCTGAAGAAGCACCAGAACTTATGTCAGAGCCTCAGGTGATGATTATCGATTACAAATCAAATGTAAACCTTGTTCAGTCAGGTAATTCCATAATAGCCCTTAATACTACTATGACTGCTGATGATACATGGATCGTTGACTCAGGAGCTACAGATCATATGAGTGGAAACAGAGGTTTATTCAAAACTCTTAGATTATGTCCGGAAAATCTTAGAGTTAAAGTTGTAAATGGAGTTGTTACAAAAGTTGCAGGAATTGGTTCTGTTTTGTTGACAGAACACTTAGAAGTTCACAATGTTCTCTTTGTTCCTGCGCTTACTTGTAATCTGATATCTGTGAGTAAATTAATTAAAGGCAAGAGATGTAGAGTGATCTTTGATGAAAGTGGGTGTACTTTTCAGGATTTAAACTCGAGGAGGACGATTGGCAATTCTAAGGAATGGGATGGACTCTATTATCTTGAAGGCTCTAACCGAAGGAAACAAGAAGCAAATAAGGCACTTGTTAGCTCGCATTCCAATAATGAAGATATTCTGTTGTGGCACCAAAGGTTAGGCCATCCAAGTTTTGATTATATGAAGCATTTGTTTCCAAGTCTATTCAATAAAAATTCAGTACAATTTTCTTGTGAAACTTGCCAACTCGCAAAGCAAAAACGATCCACCTATCCTCAACTATCCTATAAGCCGACAACACCCTTCACAATAATCCATAGTGACATTTGGGGGCCTGCTAAAACCAAAACCCAAGCCAATGCCAGATGGTTCGTAACCTTTATTGATGATCACACTAGAACTACATGGGTTTACCTAATGAAAGAAAAATCTGAAGTGAACCAAATATTCCAAAGTTTCTACTCTTATGTAAAAAACCAATTCCACACCTCTATCCAAATTTTAAGGAGTGATAATGCTAAGGAATACTTAAGTAGTTCTATGAAAGAGTTTCTAACCAAGCAAGGTATTCACCACCAAACCTCTTGTGTGTACACCCCTCAGCAGAATGGAGTGGCTGAAAGGAAGAATAGACACCTCCTAGAAGTAACTAGAGCCATTATGATAGAAAGAAATGTCCCTAAAATATTCTGGGGAGATGCCATCCTTACCGCTGCCTACCTTATCAATCGTATGCCATCCAAAGTTCTCAACTTCTCCACTCCTATACAGAAACTCCTTGAAACCTACCCCAACTCTCCACTCATTCATACCTTACCTCCAAAAACTTTTGGGTGTGTCGTGTTTGTTCACAAACAGGCTGAGGGCAAACTTGATCCTAGAGCAGAAAAATGTATATTTGTTGGGTATTCTCCAAGTCAAAAAGGTTATAAATGCTACAGTCCAATCACCCGAAAAACCATTGTCTCAAAGGATGTAGTGTTTTACGAGAGTGAGGCATACTATCCCAAATTACCCATTCAGGGGGAGAGTGATGGTACAGAATGGCTAATTGTGAATCCCACACCTAAGTCAAGCCTTGAACAAGAGATCTTAGTTTACCCTGAAATGTCATCCAACCCAGTAGACTCTGAAAGAGCCATAACCATCCCAGAAATAGAAATCACCCAGGACAACCTTAGTGAACACAATTCTCAACCCAGAGTGGAAAACAATGCTGAAATCAATACTGAGATGGTCTCTGAAGATCAACATGATGAGGAATTACAATCAGGCAATGAAGCAACTGATAGTAGAGTTCCTTCCGCTCCGAGGAATGACCATGAATCTGACTCGAGAATAGATCCTGAAGAGATGGGCTGGCCTATTGCTCTGCGAAAGGGGGTAAGATCTTGTACTCAACATCCTATTCAGAAATTTGTTTCTTATGGTAATCTGTCTGCAAAGATGCAGAGCTTTGTAATTAACACTGCTCAGGTGAAAATCCCACACACTTTCCAGCAAGCTATGACTGATCCTAATTGGAAATTAGCTACAGAAGAGGAGTTGAGGGCTCTCAAAGAGAATAAAACATGGGAGATTACAAATCTTCCGAGAGGGAAGAAGGCAGTTGGATGCAGGTGGATATTTACTCCAAAATTTAATCATGATGGGAGCATCGACAAGTATAAGGCCAGATTAGTTGCAAAGGGGTACACTCAGACATATGGCATTGATTACGAGGAGACGTTTGCTCCAGTTGCCAAGTTTAGTACCATCAACATACTTCTTTCTATTGCAGCCAACCTGGATTGGTCATTACATCAATTAGACATTAAAAATGCCTTTTTAAATGGTGACTTAGAGGAAGAAGTGTACATGGAAGTTCCAGAGGGTGTCAAAGCTCCTAATAACACTGTGTGCAGGTTGAAGAAGTCTTTGTATGGATTGAAACAGTCTCCAAGAGCCTGGTTTGACAGATTCTCTAGAGTGCTGAAGAAGATGACCTTTGTTCAGGGGCAAGCAGATCACACCTTGTTCACTAAACATAATGGTGAAAAAGTGACAATTTTAATTGTTTATGTTGATGACATTGTTATTACAGGAAACGATGAAAGCTCCATAGTTCAGCTGAAACAAGCTCTAGCAAGTGAATTTCAAGTGAAGGATCTTGGTCAGATGAGATACTTCCTTGGCATGGAGATAACCAGAAGCAGGAAAGGCATTAATGTGTCCCAGCGCAAGTACACACTAGACTTGCTACATGAGACCGGGATGCTAGGCGCAAAACCGGAGGAGACACCTATGGATGACCAATGCAAACTAGAAATAAAGGAAAAGGGAGTTCCTGCCAACACTGAGAGATATCGGAGACTTGTTGGGAAATTGATATACTTGACTCATACACGTCCGGATATCAGTTTTGCTGTGGGAATGGTAAGTCAATTCTGATAAACGTGGCTGTCACCCAAGAGGGGGGGGTGAATTGGGTGAGAGAATAAATTAAATCTTTTGATTCTTCTTTTCGAAAGACTGCTTGTGCTTGGTGATAATATTTACGAAGTAGTGATATGCACAAGTCAGTATGTTATGTGATGCAAAATAGAATGTTTGAATGTAAATTTATGCACACATAAATTTATCCTGGTTCGGTCACCCAGACCTACATCCAGTCCCCAGGCTCCACCTGAGATTTTCAATCCACTATTCTTGTTTAAACCGGGCACAAGAGAAGCCTTTACACTTTAGGTTTTACGAGCACGGGTTCACCTAACAACCCACAGGTTTTACACCGGGTTCACCTGCAAACCTTACAAATGCAAGTTTTACGGGCTAACTTGCAACCTATGGAGATTTAGACAACCTCTAAATGCTCCCCCTTACAAATTGTAAGTTTACACTATGTTCACTCTATGAACTGATTGTGCTAAACACTTAAGCTTAAAACTAACTCTCTCTAAGAGTGGATGATGTTACTCACTTAAGTACAATAAAATCACTCTCGGAAAAATATCACAAATCTGGATCTGAGAGTAGTAGAAGATGTATAGGATGAAGAATATGATATATCAGATACTTTGCTCTGTTCTCTCTCTTTCTTCCATGTCTTCTCTTCTGAATGAATGTCTCTTTTATACTTGGCTTCATAGGCTTCGGTGGCAAGTTGAATATGAACGTTTGAATAGTGCCGTTAATCCTATGTTACCGTTGAGAAGTACATCTTCATTAATGCTTAGCAGGGTAGACTTGCTTTATCTCTGAAAAGTAGTCCTGACACCTCTGCTCTGACAAAAGCATTCTGACTTCTGAGTATGTGATTTTTACTCTTGCACTCTTGCTGACGGATGATCATCTTTCATCCGCAAGTGGTAACCTTGCTCTGCAAGTGTTAAGCTCTGAGTCCCAATGTCAAGAGTCTTTCCATCCGGAAGCTCATTTGCATCCGGAAGCGTGACCATGTTCTGCACATACTGGTTAGTCCAACATAGCAATATATATATAAGAGTTATACATGCTGTGGGAAGTTTGTTTGCTATGGGGAGTAGTTTACTTAGACTGTGTTCTGATTTGGTCTATGATGTATCTGGAAGCATTTTTACATCCGGAAGTAAAACTACTAGATGAAGGATCTTGGTTCACTATAACTCACTCTCACTTAGTGTATTTCATCCCAACACTCAGCGCTAGTCACTAAGCTATCGGAAGCACTCTTACTTGACGTGGTGAATTCACTGACGCTTAGGGTGAAATCTATTCTATCAGTCTGCGCCAGTCAAGATCTAATAGGAAGCAACTTCACTTGATGTTGCATTTCTGCTGACGCTCGGGGTTATATCTAGTCTATCAACCTGCGCCAGTCTAAATCTAATAGGAAGTGCTTTCACTTGGCGAAGTAGACTTACTGACGCTTGGGGTAATAACTATTCTATTGCTCTGTGCCAGTCTGAGTTTAACAGGAAGCGCTTTCACTTGGGGAAGTAGACTTACTGACGCTTGGGGTAATATCTATTCTGTCGCTCTGCGCCAGTCTGATTCTAACAGGAAGCGCTTTCACTTGGGGAAGTAGACTCACTGTCGCTTGGAGTAATATCTATTCTATCGCTCTGCGCCAGTCTAAGTCTAACAGGAAGCAACTTCGCTTCCGATTGAACCATAGCTTAGTCTTAGGGTTTGTGCACCTAAAGTTCATGGACTAAGTTAAATCCCTAGTTATTTACTTGCTGACGCTGGGGGATGAAAGCATTCATCCGCATGCGCAAGTCCTAATCTAACCGGAAGTAAATCTTCATCCGGAAGCACTCTTACTTGGGATCCTTTGTTATCCTATTGCTTCCTAGGCACTTGGTCTAATCCTCTACATTTTAGTCTTCATCAAAACTTAAGATTCTAACATTCTCCCCCTTTTTGATGATGACAAACTTAGCTTTATCGATTAAGTTCATATGAAAGGTTTAGCTGAAGAATAAAAGCAATAGTTAAGAGCAAGTAACTCAGACAAATATTATTGACAAGCAGAAGTTACAAGTCAGAGTTATACAATCAAATAACATATACAAGTAAAGAATGTATACAAATAAATTTCACTAAGTATGAATGAAGATATGCATGAAAACAAAATCACCAAAAATATTTGGATTGGGGGTTAGAGTTTGTGTCTCTTTTTCTTTTCCCTCTCTTTCTGTCTCTCTTCATTTTCCTCACGCTCACTCTGGTTTATCTGGGCAATGATCTCTTGAAGCTCTTTTTCCTCTTTTTCCCTTCTGAGTCTTTCTGATTCAATGGACTCCTCGTATGCCCTTTTCATGTTCTCCACTTCTTCATACCCAGGGAAACCTGTAGCATCGTCGAAGTAGCAGACTTCTCCATTGGGATAGTGTACAGCCCGGATTCTCACATTCCATGCAGAGAAGTTGGGATCCTCTTCAACTTCTTGGGCTTTCCTTTTCCCTTTCCCTTTGCTCTTCCCTTTGCTTTTGTTAATTGGAGGAGTGGGCATGGCACTTGCTCTTTCAGCATCGAGGCAAGCCATCTGACCAAAGGATAGCTTGTCAGTGAATCCATACTTCTCAAATTCTTCAGGAGTCATGTCTTCAATTTCCAATTTGACTTCCTTCAGAATTGGAACCGCTTGGACCACTGGATTTTCTTGCACAACCTGAGCAGATGAAGTTCCTTGCTCAGGTAGGTCAGATGGAGTCTCTTCCTCAGACTCATCAGACTCAGTGGTGGCAATTAACTTCCTGGCACGTTTCCTAGCAACGGCCTTCTTTCTGGGTGCACTGAATCTGGCAGCTGGCTCAGACGAGGGAGGAGGATCAGAAGATTGCTCAGATGAAGGGATCTCAGTCTCTTGCCCAGAGGATGCAGGAACAGGCTTGGCTATCACAATGGGAGGATGGTTGGGTCTCTTCAGTCCCCACTTCATTATGATCTCCTCAACCATCTCTCTACTTGTTTTATTTGGAGGAGGCTCTGATGATGACTCAGATTGTGAGGATTGTTCATTCTGCCCAAACACAACCATCTCCAAATGTGATCTTTGCTCAGCTGTTCTCTTCTGCTTCAGGAAACGGAGGGCCTCTCCTCTTATAAGGCTCTCTGCACCACTCAGCCTCTGAGACTCATATGCACGACGCAGGGCGGCCGTGATATCTTCATCAATCCAGAGTGAAGGCTGGCTGAGGGCATCCCTTGTGGCCATGCTTAGGCGAAGAGTGGACATAACATTTCTCCCCTTTTGTCATCATCAACAGGGGTGAGTGCCACGGATGGAGTGGATGTGGAGGAGGATGGAGGTGGTTCAGGACCAAATTTCTTGGGAAGGGAGGGTGAGAGGGTAGAGGTGGAGGATGTGGGAGAAGATAGGTGTTCAGGAGTTTGAGGAGGGTCGGGGAAGCAGCTGGTGGTGACAAAGATATCCCCATAAGGATGAGTGGAGGAGTATTCTTTGTAGTTAGCGGAGTCAGGGGTAAAGGGTAAATGGTCATCGGAGAGTGGTTGAAGGCGGGGATACTCGCCGTATGGTTGGCTGAGGGGGTGAATGGCTGTTTCAGATCCTATGGGTCTAGGGCTTGGATGGGTAGGGTTGGAGAAGCGGAGTGGAGAGCGTGTAGGGGCACCTGGTCGTGTGGGAATGGGTGAGGATGAGGATGAGGAAGGTGAGGATGAGAAGTTTCTAGGAGAATGGCGTGGAGAGTTGTGAGGTGAGTCTTGGGTTGGTCGTCATGGGTAGGTGAAGGTTGGGATTGTTGGTCATTGTTGGGTGATGGTGGGGCTTGTTGGTCATTTTGTGGTGGAGGCTGAGGTTGTTGAGTGTTGGGCGGAGGAGGAGGAGGGTTTTGAGGAGGAGGAGGAGGAGGTGGTAAGTTACCTTGTGATGAGGGTTGGGGAATTTGTAGGTGCTGGAGGATGAGGTCTAATTTTGCATCCACCCTGGCAAGGTGATTCTCGAGTTGTCCTACTCTGTCCTCAAGTCGTTGGATTCGCTCCCCTTGGTGGTGGAAGCCAGCTTCACATTCAACACGGAGAGGACCCACCAAGGAATCAGTCAGTCTAAACAGAAGCTCTTCCTTTATGTCCTCTGCAAAGGCCCTAACAGAAGCTGGAACCCTTGCACTACGGCTTGGCCCAGCATGAGAGTCAACTTCCTGATCGCCTGCTCCAGATGCAGAGGGAGCTGAAGTACCAGAAGCACTACTGGCTTGTGAGCGTGAGCGAGTGGGCTTAGGAGGCTTGAAATACTTGATCCCCATCCTTGCCACATTGGTTGCTCCCACAGGCCTACACTTGACATTCTCTTCTTCCACAGCAGATGTAGCCTTGATCAGATGCTTCTCAAGAAGGAAGGCAATGATGGTGGGATAGGGAAGATACCCTGACTTGTCATTGCTTAACCAGCGCTGAAGCTCTAGGCATATCAACTGCCCAGGGTTGAAAGGCTTGAGCGAGAGGAGTCTAGGGAACCAAGGGTTGTCCAGCAGTGTGAATTCGTTGAAGTTGCCTCCCTTATGAGTCATTATCCGGGAGTAGACGTAGTACAAGAGCCTGTTAGAATCAGACATCTTGGACACCTTCTTGCTGTTGGTGCCATACAACTCCTCGAGTTCCTCCTTGCTGTACTTGTGAGACTCAGGGTAGATCCATTCATTCATATCCTCTTCTGTGATTCCCATCATCTCATTCAAGGTTCTCCAAGTGAACCTGAAGGTTCTTCCTCTTACAGTGGCAGTGAAGGAGAGTTTGTGGACTTGCTCTTTCCCATCCACCTTCCTGTACTTAGCTCTGCCTGAGAGGGATTGGCAAAAGACTCGCAGGACGTTGACGTTGTAGTCCTGGTTGATGCCCAGCCAAGGCATATACTTTTCCAAGTAAGGGCGCAGATGAGCAAACCCTAGTTCATCCAACTTGTCCAGATTGATGAACAGGCCATGGTTGAAGATGGGAATGGATGTCTCAAATTTGGCGGATACACTCTCCAAAGCCCCATCTCTATAAACTGGGATCATCTTCTTCCTCAATCCTCTGCCTCTTGGTGGAAGGCTCCTCAGAAAAATGAACCTTCTTCTTCTTTCCCTTTCCCTGAGCATCTCGCTCTTGTTCAGAACCCACTGCCTGTTCTATTCTACCAGAGGTTTCAGGCTGACCCTGAACGTCTTCACCCTGTCCCGTGATTGCCCAGAACCTTCTTGGCGTTCATGAAGTTCTTCATGTTGTTCTTCATGGTGCCCAGATTTACCAGAATGCTTGTGAGTGGATTTCCCAGATTTCGATTTATGTTTCTTGGAAGAAGAGGTTTTCTGGATGACTGGGTTGGATTCATTCGTACTGGCCATATATTTTTTTTTTGTATGAATGTTGTGTAAATAAAGATGAAATGCAAGAAGTGTGAAAAATAAAGAGCACAATGGAGAAGATGAAAAGACTTTTCAGAGAAAATGATGAGAATGAAAAGATGTAGTAAAAAGTGAAAATGGAAAATGACCTCTATTTATAGGTAAAATTTCTGAGGATAGAATGGGCATACTCTTTCAAATTTTCACACATTGGGTAATGTAAGTTTTTAAGTTGGAACGACACACCTGATGACACGTGTTGCTTCAGCGAAGGCACAGCGTTTCATAGAGGAAGTTGAAACGTTTTCTGAAGTGATGTGTCCCTTGATCTGACACTGGCGCTCTTGATCATATTGAATTATCATCCAGCGCTAGCCAAAGAGTATCCGGAAGTGATTTTGCTTCTGGTCGGACAGACGCTCCTGGTTGCCTTGAGTAGTCATTCAGCGTCAGCACGAGAGCATCCGGAAGTAGTTTGCTTCCGATGGTACTTACTTAAGATTTAACATTGAGTAACTCGTTGATGTTCTCTCTTGTGCATCCACAGCGATCAAGCTTTCATAACTAAAGCCATATTTGCATCAAGTAGAGTTTGTTTGATCTTCTCAATTTCAGGAGCAGTAGCTCTCGGAGCCCAGTATGAACAACAACTCATTCAGATTTGATACATTGCTCTGATCAGGTATGATTATGAAAATTGTTGTTCCTTCGTTCCTTCTTTCCTACAAAATAGCAAATGATTTCTCTCCCCATTTTTCAGTCTCCAAACTTGGATCTGACTGGTCAGTTTGTGGGAAGTATGTGATTCTTATGCACTTAAGAAATATTCACTATGAATATAGCATTGCGAATCAACTATGACTATATGCACATGGCTTCTGATAATGATAGTCATAGATAGCATGTAGAGTATGAACATTGTGTGAAATATCTTATAAGCCATATCATGTTCATGCTTATGATGCTTAATGTAAAATCTCAATAAGTCCATCTTACATTTGCATAGGAGATTTTACTGTTGCATGCTTCAACCTTAAATAATCCCTTGCTTACCCAAGGAGATCTTTTATACTTATCCTTGGCCTGAAGCACATTCTTAGGAGAGACAGGATTCGCAGGTTTTCTCCATGAGGGGGAGTGTTAGAGAATCTCTTTGATATTGTTTGAAGAATCTGTTTGATATGCATAATCTCTTTGATATGCATTTATGTTTGATTGATTGTATTTTCCATTTTTATATTCTCTCCTCTCCTATATAATGTCTCACCACCATTGTACAACCTATAAATAAGAGAAATCATTTCTTCTTCCAAATCTCTAGAAGAGAGTTTTTAACAATTTAAATAGAGACCTTTGTATTAAATATTGGGGTGTGTTATGTTTAAATAGGCAAAGTGTGCATATTTAATGGGAAAAGACAGACACTTGTATAAAATTTTAGTACTGAATTAATGTGGTTTAAATTTCTTTTGACTTTGGTCTACATTACTCTTCAAAGCCTTAATTTTGTGTTTGGATGTAGTGATGCTGATGCTAAGGTCACTGTTTTTTTAGTGGGGAACTTACACACCTTTTACCAATTTACCCTTTTGTCTTTATATTTATGTAGGTCACCAAAGGGTTATACTCTTTGTTTTTCATTTGTCCTTTAATTTTATATTGAACTTAGAACATTTGAGTTTTAAATTTGGATGTGATGCAATAGATTTATTCTTTAGTTCCCTATTTTATGGGATTGCTGACATATACTCTATATGTATATGATGATCTTGCAGGAACTGTGAACTTTGCTCACAGAAATCCCTTTTTTCAGGGAAAAGCTGTCAAGTTGTTACTTTTTGCACCTTTAGTAAATATCTATCCAGTTTTTATGGTAAAAAATTTGACCTGGGCTTTGTTCTTGCAAACCAAAGGAAAAAGCAAAAAAGGTAAAGCTGAAATAAAATGAACTTGTGGGAGTACCTTTTATATATATGATGGAGCAGAGCTTGAACTCAAGTCATCTTGCTTCAAAAGCCGTTTGAAAAAATGTGCCTACCAACTGATTTTTCATAAATAAAACCAAAATGAAACAAGCACCACCCTTTATTTCTGGTATGTACATATCATTGAGAATGACATGAATCTTAATAAGACATTTAGACTCTCTTATCCAATACAATATTTACTGTAACCTTCAAAATGTTTAGTAAATGGGGTATGGGATATATTGAATAGACCTCTGATCTCATAGCTACATCAGATATGAATGCATGTAAATTCAAATAAAGCATTATTTTTTTGTTTTTCATGTGTCGTTTAGTTTTAAATTGAACTTAGAACTTGTGTTCTTCAAATTTGGATGTGATCTAATGGGATTTATCCTTTAGTTCCCTGTTCAATGGGATTGCTGACTTATATGATGATCATGCAGGAATTGTGGAATTTGTGTGTGGCTCCATGAGGTTGGAATGTAAAGCTATTAGATGAACAACAAAAGATTGTCTATGCCCACCAAAATCCCTTATTTTCAGGGAAAAGCTCTCAAGTAGTTGCTTTTTGCAGCTTTTGTCAATATCATTCCTTATCTGTGCAGCTTTTCAGCGAAAAATGGGAGAATTCATCACTAAATTCAACAGGCCTTATTCAGTCGTCTAAGGGCATAAGGTGCAAAGAAATTATATTGGTAAGTTATGTATTTCGGTCTATAAAGATCCAGGACCAAACTAAACTGACATTTCAATTTTCTTTCATTTTTAGGGTTTCACTCTTTTATAAATAACATAAGCTCACTTATTGAAAATTTCAAATATGTGTGAATACATTTTCTCTTAATATGCTATTTTATGTTTTATTGTCACTGTTATGTTTTATTAAGTATTTGCAATTTCTCTTTGGATTCTGAAAGCGAGGATGCATAAAAGGGGGGGTGAATTGTGCTAAAAATTAAAAACTTAAACTACCAATAAAATAAATGCAAACCAATTTATACTGGTTCGGCAAAAACTCTTGCCTACGTCCAGTTCACCAACACCTTGTTGGGTTCCACTAAGTTCAGGTTTTACAACAGGTTCACCTGAGAACCTTTACAAGTGAAAGAATCTCTCTAACACTCCCCCTTACTACCCGTAAGGTCACAGCCCTGTTCTAAAGCTCCAAGCTTCAGAACAACCTCAAAAACAGAAGAGGATTTAATTCAAATCACTAAGTTCACAGATGAACAGATATTGTTAAACACTTAAGCTTGTGATCGCAGTGACTTAAATGCTCTTTAAAGATTTTGACAGAGAGTAGGTGCTTGTTCAGATAGTTCGGTGAAAGAGCAATAAATTACACTGTGCTATTTATAGTCTTCAATGGAGAATATAGTCGTTTGACACATAGAGAAGAAGACTTGAATCCGTTGAGCTCATTTAATGCTTGGTACTTGGTTCTTCTCATGTTGCTTGAAGAAGAACATGGACAATAAATGCAGCTTCAAACTTTGACAGCAAATGTTGTTTCTTTTAGGTGAGAAGTTGCCTTGAGAGCATATATGGCGGAAGAATGAGTCTAACGTCTTCTGAAAAAGCATTCTGATCATGACAGTGTACTTTTGTACTTGATTTGCTTTCTGGTCGACACTTCGACCAGCCTTTGATCAGACTTGCTTCAATCACTTGTTGCACACTTAGATCAGAGGTTAAATACACGCTAATATCAATCATTCGATACTTCGATCATTATTAGTTTTGATCGTTGATCCAATCATTTAGAAAAGTCTTTGTTATGGTTTTATGATCGCTATGCAAATGTGATCTAAGTTATTCATGATCGCTCTTGCTTGTGATTGCTTGTTCTTAGTCTATTCAGTTCTACCATTGTGATCGTTCTCTCACAGGTCTAACTATGATTGCAAGATCTGAATAACATCTATCTTAGTGATCGCTTTCTCTATGTTCGATGCTAATGTCTGCTTTGTTTATATTTTGCGCTAGTGATCGCTTTTGTCTATTGATCGCTTTATACTATTAATCACACTTGTGATCGCTCTGTCTAAACTTTACATCAGTGATCTAAGCATCTATGATTTATATTCTAATGATCGCTTTGTCTAAACTTTACATCAGTGATCTAAGCATCTATGATTTATATTCTAGTGATCGCTTTGTCAATTAATCATGCTTGTGATCGCTGTGTCTATTCTTTACCCTAGTGATCTCTACATTTATAACTTATACTCTAGTGATTGCATTGTCTATGATCTGTATTAATTATCATCAAAACTTAAGATTCTAACACATTCTAGTCATCACTTGCTATTATTGGCATCTTCCAATCAAATTGCTTGCTGGTGAGCTTATTTTCCTTCCAATCTAATGGTTGTAAACTCTTGCATTACTCATTGGTGCTTCATCTGTTACTAGGTTTATGTAAGATTCAATTTCCTTTTATCTTTTGTGTATCTATAAGCATTGATGCTTTGTTTTGTCAGATTTGACCTCTTTTAATTATTGTAACAGTTTTGCATGGAAATGAGGCTTTCTTTTGAGGTGGTGTTGGTTTGGCCATATTCGTTGCGACAGGTTCTTGTAATACCCCTCATAGAATTGTATAGTCGTTCTAAGCTTAGCCCCTCATATAACAAAAAAAAGTTGATAAATGGAATCAAAAACATTTATTTTAAACAAGTTGTTGTGATTTAATTTCCAAAAATTATTGAAAAAATATTTAATTCCTAAAAACCCAAGTCATATAATATGAGCATTCTTTCCCCACTACCAGACCACTTGTGGGCGGGATTTTACTTCTTTGGTCATACTTGTGTATTTTACTTCTATGAATTCATCCAAATATTTTTCGCATGACTACCAGACCACAAATACTTACTCTTATGGCCATTAAATTAAAATTCTTTTCTCCTTTAATTTATTTCACTATCAAGTGGGCAATCCAAGTTGGATTACCTCATATAATGCTTGTGTGAACAAGAGGAAGGGACTATTTCATGTAATGTTCCAATACTAATGATGGATATGCTGATTAAATACTGAACACTATGCTGATTATATACCAAAAATAGTTGTACTTCTTTTATGTGTTTTTTTTCATTATGCTTTTCTCAATCCGTTTTTGTTAGGCCCAAGAAATCTTGGGGCAGGGTTTACATGAGGAGGGACAAGGTTGTGCGGCCCAATAAGAGTCTAGAGACAGAAACAGCAAGTGAGGAGGGATATGGCCAAAAGGGGGGAGTGGGGACCACTGTCTGACATGAGCAGGGTAGTGCGTATAAGTGCTAAAAGTTTTGTAGAGCCTAGCAGCGAATGAGAGGCATTTTCTTGGGAGGGGAGCCTGGTACCTCGAATCTGCAGGCTCCTTTTGGGGATAGTCCTATATTAGTTTATTTTGCTTTCCTTTATTGAGCATTCTGAATTCCACCAAGTCTCCAGTCTATAAGGAGGCATTGTACTGTGATTTGCTAGTCTTATCTTAATATATTGAGAGGAATATTACTGTTGGCCTATATTTCTTCTCTTGAATTGACAGGGAACCCACCAATTGGTATCAGAGCAGTAGATACTGGGCATGGTTGGTACGAGAATGGAAGGCAGATTAGAACAGCTTGAGAAGAATGCCAAGGATAACTTGAGGGTACAAGCGGCGCTGGCGGGAAGGCTCACTGGGATTGAAGCTTCACTGGCTAACATCCTAGAGTCCTTAAGAGGGAGGAGAACGCCGTCACCAAGGCGGCAGAGAGACGAGGAGGGCGAAGGAGAACGAAGGGAAGAAAGAGAGACGGTTTTGCACAGGAAGCTGGAATTACCTCTGTTTGATGGGGAGGTTCCGCTGGGTTGGATATTCAAAGTGGAGCGATATTTTTCGGTGAATGGGGTAGAGGAGCCAGAAAAAGTTGACGCTGCCATAGTGAGTTTGGAAGGGAAGGCATTAACGTGGTTCCAATGGCTCGAGGCGAGAACTCCGGTGAGACAGTGGCCGGAATTTAAGAAGGAAGTGATTGAGCGCTTCCACTGTAAGCAGATGGGAGATGAATGGGAACAGCTTCTAGCGCTTAAGCAGACGGATTCTATGGAGGATTATAGAGAGAAATTCGAGACGTTGTCAGCTCCCTTGAAGGATGTTACCGAGGAAGTGTTGGTGGGCGCTTTCTTGAACGGGATGAAGCATGACATCCGATGTGATGTCAAACTCATGCACCCACAAAACCTTAAGCAGCTCATGACTTTCGCTGCTCAAGTCGATGACCGGAATGCTGTGAAAGAGAAAATGGAGGATAGACGGGGAAGAGTGAGTATCGGAGAGGGTGGCCAAGGACGGTGGAGAGAGTACAAGTCTTCGGCGCCGAGGTATAGTGCCTCTGACACGTGGAAAGGAGGAGGGTGGTCAGGAGCTACAAGGTCCGAGCCCATTAAAAATGAAGGGGTAGCCAAGCCCATATCCCCAGTTGGGTCGGCGGCCCAAAGTAGAACGGGTAGCAGCAGTGGGAGCATTGGGCCTCGCAGGAGATTTGATGAGGCCGAAATAGAAAGGAGAAGACAACTGGGCCTCTGTTTTAAATGTGATGAGAAATTTAGCCCAAACCACCGATGCAAGAATAAGCGGTTCCAGCTTATTTTATTAGAAGAGGGGGAGGACCCGGCCCACGATGAAGGCCCAGAAGAGTATGAGGATGCCCTAGATGAGCATGGAGCTAAGGGAATGGCTGCTATGGAATTATCTGTCTCCACCGTGGTGGGAATAACTGGACAGCGCACACTTAAGCTGCGTGGGCAATTACAAGAGAGGGAGGTCTATGTGTTGATCGATTGTGGGGCCACACACAATTTTGTTGCTCAAGAATTGGTGACCGCCCTGAACTTGCCCACCATACAAGTACCCATGTACTCTGTCACCTTGGGGGATGGCCGGAAGCTATACTCAGATTCGAAATGCCCTAACATCACGCTGGAGTTACAAGGGATGGAGGTCACACAGCCCTTCTACCCTTTTTGCTTAGGAAGTGTCGATTTGGTTTTGGGAGTGGAGTGGTTAGAAACATTAGGAGAAACAAGGATGAACTGGCGCCAATTATATATGAAGGTTGCGGTGGGGAAGGATTGGGTGTGCTTGAAGGGCGATCCCCAATTATCTCGAGCTCAAGGCTCCTTGAAATCAGTCATGAAATTGATGAAGGCGGAAGGAATTGGGTATATCGTGGAGCTGAGAACCATTTCTGTTCAAGGAGAGGAGGTAGTCACAGCTCCGGTTGAGGAAATTATGCAGATCCTATCCGAGTTTCCAGAAGTCAGTGCTCCAATGGTGGGATTACCCCCCCGGCGGACCCGCGATCATGCTATTGTGGTGAAGGATGGAGCTCCGCCGGCCAACACGCGACCCTACCGGTATGGGTTCCACCAGAAGACTGAGATTGAGAAATTAGTCAAGGACATGGTGAGTGCAGGGATCATACAGCCGAGTACTAGTCCATTTTCGAGCCCGGTTTTGCTAGTTAAGAAAAAGGATGGGAGTTGGCGATTCTGTGTGGACTATCGAGCTCTCAATAGGATAACCATACCGGATAAGTACCCAATCCCGGCTATTGATGAGTTGCTGGACGAGTTGGGGGGAGCGGCCATTTTCACCAAACTGGATCTTAAATCAGGGTACCATCAGATTAGAATCCGAGAAGGAGATGAGCACAAAACGGCCTTCCGCACTCATGACGACCACTATGAATTTAAGGTGATGCCTTTCGGTCTTACTAACGCTCCTTCCACGTTTCAGTCACTGATGAATGATATTTTTAGAGAGCATTTGAGGAAATTCATTCTAGTATTCTTTGATGACATTTTGGTGTATAGCAAGGATAGAGAAGCTCATGTGGGACACTTGAGGGAAGCCTTAAGGCTTTTGCAGCAACATCAACTAGTGATCAACCCTAAGAAGTGTGTGTTCTGCCAACCTCAAATAGAATACTTAGGACACATCATATCAGCCGAAGGGGTTAAGGCTGACCCTGCAAAAATAGAAGCTATGATTGAGTGGCCGGTACCCAAGAATGGCCCGTTTTTTTTGTAGTGTTAGTGTTAATTTCAATTGGAGTTTTTGTGGTTTTGTTGTTTTGCATGATATCATGTGTGATGATTTAATCAACTAGCTTATTGATGTTGATGCTTATGTTAATTGCTATGGTTGAGCTCATTTAGGTTGCATTGTCAAGTTCACTAGTGCTTAGGTAATTTAATTAATTGAACTCTCATTAAAGCATTCAATGTAATTTCCCAATCTAATCCACAAGAGTAATTGGGACAAGATCTTAATTAGTTCTTACTTGATTCGATCTATTGTTAATTGGTCATTGGGACTAACAATGTTGAGTAACTGGGGAGAAATCCTAAGTAATTCTATTCATTATCCTAGTATTCAATTGAGATTAAGTTAAGTCAATTAATTTCTAAACTAAAGTTGAGTGGCGTTACAAGACATAGTTGACTCATTCCTTTGGTTTGTAATTAACAAAGCCTAGTTGGATGATATTGGCCCAATTAATCCTCACACCCCCTAATGTATGAGCCCAAGTTTGTCACTAAGACCCTAACCAAGAGAGCCCTCATCTCATTGATTGTCATCTATAATTCCATTTTACCCCGAAAATTCAAAAATATGTATTTACATTTAGTAGTTTAATTAGATGATCTTCTAAACCAAACCCCCATACTAATTCCTTTGTTTGTTTCCATTGCATTTAGTAGCTTAGGTAGATCATTAGACTCCTTGCGAACGATCCAGGGTTGTACCACTTGTTACAATCCTTGGTTTTATAAATAACTTGCATTTAACCCCAAGGCGATTAGGAACCGTTTAAATCAATGGCAACCAAACTGGCCCTAAATTAAGGGTCTATTTGGTTGCAAAGGGAATCGAAGAGGGAAAGTAAAATGTAAGCAAAGTGATGGTTTTTTTGGTAATTTAGATATATTCTTGGGCCCACAATTTTCTCTCTCCATCTCACACTTCTCCTGGGCCCACAAACTTTATTTCTCATCACTACCTCTACTTTCCATACTTTACCCCTATACCCATTTCCAATTCCAATTCCATTACCTCAATTCTATCCATACAAACGGGCCCTTAAGAGATTTAATTTTAAAGAGGTTTAAGGAATTGTTAATGACCACTACTTTTGTTGGTTCAAGTCAAATGGATGACCTCGTTTTTCTTCACGCTCCAAGGAGTCTTCCACAATCACACCAAGAAGGTCTAATGAACATGAGATGTTTCCTCTTCCTTTTTAATTGTTGCCTCTTCAACAAGGGATTTTAGTTTGTCTTCCATGGCAGACAGATAATGAATAGTTTATGATGGCGAAGAGAGAAAATGAGTCTCATGAGGAAAGATAATGAAGAAGCACACTCAGGTTTTTTTTAAGTGAGAGAGAGAGAGAGAGGGTTTTTGAGTGATTGAGTCATAATGATGAGGGAAGTAAAAGTGGAGTGGAGTAAAAGTAAATTCAGAAATTTGTTCAATGACAAGGGCATATTTGGAAAATTTTATTAAATGAGTTAGTTAGTGGCACTTGGTGACTTGTATTAAGAACCAAAATTTAGAGGCGGTTGGTGACTTATAAATAGGACCGGAGGGAGTATATATTAACAACTATAATAATCTCATTTAACAAGGAGTTATCAATGGACCTATCTAAAATTGAATCTCTTATTTGAGACCTAAGTGTACTTATCCCTATTTTCTCATGAAAATTGTTAGAACTGTTTAATTTCTAACTACTCTCTCTCTGGTCTTAAATATAAGATCTAGTTGACTTTTTTATGGAGATGAAAGAAGCGAAATAGGTTAATTAATCATGACATATTTGATACAGTGTTAGTTATGTATTGGATTATAAGTCAAATAAATTATTTTAGAGAAAAAGTCACTCTAGGTCATATATTTAGGGCGGAAGAAACATGAGGGTAAAATTGTATTGTCTTATGCTCAAACCTTTTTGGACTTCCCATGTTTTTAAAACGAGAAACAGTGTAAACAACAACAAACACACCAACACCCCAAAACCGTCATTAACAATAAATGAGACAACTACTTACATCATATTACAACAAAAATGCGAAGCTTTTCATATGAATATGTCTTTTATGTTAAAAAATTCTTTATAATCAGAATGTTATGCAAATTTTTGGCTTTTGTTTTAATACATTCATTTTAAATCACATACCTAACAAACATGACAAATTAATTTTCTTCACATGTCTTTATTTTGAGAGACAAGTTCAAGGTAAGTCTTCAAATGATGGAAGGTATGTGAAGATGGATGGTGGATGGTGGATGAAGTTGCAAGGTTATCATCTTCATTCTCTTAAGCACTGGTTTTGCTATTTCTTCTTCGAGAGTCAAGAAACGTGATTGTGAGAATGAGAGAGAGTTTGTTTTTCTATTTATTATAAGGAGGACATAAAAGTCTTTTGTGTTGGAAGATAATTTAAGTAAAGTCTTTAGGAACCTTACTTTAATTAGGTTAATTAGTAGGACCTTTTCTATGTTACGTGATGGGTGGAAGCTCAAATTAATTTTCTCTAATAATAAACCTACAACTCGAAAATTATTATTTATATTTGTTGCAATTTGCACAAAATTGTTAGTTAATGCATTTAAAGGTACACAAACCCTTACTCTCCCTTTCAATCAGTGCGTCAAGCCCCCTATGCTAAAGGTAACAATTATTACCAATGAGTAGTTGGTTGAGCTGGTAAGTGGGCTACAACCCCCGTAAGGATGAGAACGCGTGTTCGAATCCCGTAAAGTGCTCTCGTTGGGAGAGGGGACAACCTTGCCTATATGGGCAACACTCCTACCCCTCGAGTCCAGATTAAATTGGGCAGTGATTAACCAAAAATAAAAGGCAACAATCATTTGTACATATGTTTTGTCACTTGTTCATTTGGTTGCAAAGGAAAGTGACGAGGGAAAGTGAAAGTGAGAGAAAGTGGTGGTTTTATTGTAATATACATATATCTTTAAACCACAAGTTTTCTCTCTCAATCCTATACTTTTCCTCAACCCTACAAACTTTACCTTCATTATTTCCTCTACTTTCCATCTTCACTCTTTCACTTTCCATTCTCTCCACTTTTCTTTCTTCCCACCAAACACTATTAATATTGGTAAAAAAACCAAACACTATTATTAATCACCTCTTAAAACACCATCGCATAACTGCATAATCACATAAGGTACAACCTTTCTCAAACTTGTTTCTCCATATATGTATATGTAGTTCGGTCGAAAAAAAAATTTGTATATATTAAGAAAATATCAGTGTACAAAAAGCTAAAATTATGGGTCAAGGTGTACAAATATCCATGAACTTTTATTCAAGGTGCATCTAGCATTATATACTTTTGGGCGAAGGCCCAATTTCGATACATAACTATTGCTTATGGATCAAAAATAGTACATAACTATTTATAAGGTCACAAATGATTCTCAACTGTTGGACATTAGATCAAAAATGATATTTCACTAATATGACAATATAATTACACTTAAAAAATCCAAAATGTCTCCATAAACAAAATAAAACAGCATACTTTTTTCCTCCTTCCTCGCTAATTTTTTTTTCTTTTTCATTTCATTCATTTCCCCATTTTTTATTTCATATTTTTTTCGTTGGTTTTTTCTTGCAGAAATGAGATTAACTGATATACAGTTACTTTAATTTGTCGTTAATGGAGCAAGAAGGAGGAGGATAAAGAATGAGGAAAATATGTTTTGTTTTATTTTGTTTGTAAGGCATTTTGAACATTTCAAGTGTAATCTTATTGTCATATTAGTGAAATATTGTTTTTGATCTAATGCCTAATAATTGAGAATCATTTGTGACCTTTTAAATAGTTATGTACTATTTTTTATCATTGGACAATAGTTATGTATCAAAATTGGGCATTCGCCTTATACTTTTTAGAGATGTAAAAATACCCATGAACTTTTAAAATGAGGGTAAAAGTACTATCACCGTTAATGTCATTTAGTTTGAACGTCAATCAATCATCATCAATATATTTTTAAAAGCTCATCCACCAATCACTGTTCATTTTCACTGTTGGGAATGGTCAAATACCGAAAGTGCCCTCTGAGTATTTGCATTTGTTTAATATTTTCTTGAATTTCCTTTTCTTTCTCTTCTCTTCTCTTCTGCCTCGCCTCCCTCGTCTCTTTCCTCAGTCCTTTTTTTCTTCCCTTTGCCATTAATCGAAGCTCATGATCTTGCAAGGATCCCTCATCATCGTCGTCGGCATCATAGCTGGAGCCTTGAAAATTTATAGAAAGGTCGTTTATCAAAAATGATCCATTTAGGGTTAGGAGTGTTACCCAATATTGAAATCTCGCGCTTTCCTTCTTTCCTTTTGAGTTTTCTGTTCTGTATACTGAACTAATATTGTCAAAGTAACACCTTATTGATTTGTTCTAATGTCCAGGTGTTCGTTCGTTTACATTCACAGTGTGATGGAACAAGTTTTTTTAGCTGATATCAACCCTTTGCATTTTCTGGGTCATGGTCAAGATCAATCACTCTTTTACCATGTAGGTAGTGCATTACAATTCTTGATCATTTGATTTATATTTTCGCCGTAAAGTATCTGGGTTTGCGCTGCAAAATTCTTAATCACATTCTATTCAGATCAATCTTATATCTTTATGTGCTATTGCCTACCAAGTGTTTGATAAAATGTTTGTGAGAGTGTATTTTATTGTTCAAGTGATTATGATAAATCATTGAATCATTTTTCACCATTTTTTTCTGTTATGATCAAATGAAAAGTCCTAACTTATCATGTTTTGTTTGTTTATTTGCATAACTAAGGTTTGTTTTTTATTGGGGGGAAGTTTTTTTCAGGTGAAAAATATGGTAATTTTAAACTTTCCTATTCATTTGTCATAAAGTTTGACCATAGAACTGAAAATTATCTGGCATTGCTTGATGAAATTATCTGTGCGACTTTCCTATGGCCCAGGTTTCAGTTGAAAAATATAGAGTAATAGGGTGTGTTTGGCAAGAAGGATAAGCATGATTGCACAACAATTTTTTTGCTTTTTCTTGCTTTTGACTTTTTTTTGCTTTTGAACATGTTTGGGAACAAATCAAATTCAAATTGCTTATGCCTCAAAAGCAAGGTGAACACAAAAGAAAGAGAAAGCTACTTTTGCTTATTTGCTTCTGCTTATTTTTTCTTTTTGCTTCTTCCTTCTTTTCTAAACTTAAATATATAAATATATATATATATATATATATATATATATATATATATATATATATATACACACACATACATACATATATATATTGAAAATTTTTATTTTTATTGCCACAAAACGCATGCAGTGAATCCTCCCTTTTAATTTTCCAATATACACTGACCTACCTTTACCTCCACTCACCCTTTCTCTCTTATTGTCTAATGATGGAGAATATTAAGAAGAATAATTTGGGGAAATTTGATAAGAATTAGAAATATGTCTTATACATATATTGAAAATTTTTATTTTTATTGCCAGAAAACGCATGCAGTGAATCCTCCCTTTTAATTTTTCAATATACACTGACCTATCTTTACCTCCACTCACCCTTTCTCTCTTATTGTCTAATGATGGGGAACATTAAGAAGAATAATTTGGGGAAATTTGATAAGAATTAGAAATATGTCTTATATTTAAGATCAAAGGAGTGTGTGTGTGTGTCTATATAATTTTTAATTTATATGTATTTTATTTTAAATGAGCATTATTTTCAATTTTTAATTTTAATTCATTTATTCTCTCTAAATTATAATGATATTTGCATGTTTTAATCTAATTTTTTTTTTCAAAATAACTATCCAAACATCTGTCTAAAAGTCAGATTGAAAAATACCTAATTTTTTCATTAAGGATGTTAGTTAAGTTAGTTAACATAACATGATATTATCAATATACACTAATCATCTACCTTTGCCTCCACCATTTCTCTCTTATTGTCTAATAATGTAGAGCACTGAGAAGGATAATTTGAGAAAATTTGATAAGAATTAGAAGTAGGTTTTATATTTAGGACATAAAGGAGTATGTATGTTTGTGTGTATATGTTAAAAGGAGAGAAGAGATTTGGAAGAAGAAATGATTTCTCTTATTGATAGGTTGTACAATGGTGGTGAGACATTATATAGGAGAGGAGAGAATATAAAAATGGAAAATACAATCAATCAAACATAAATGCATATCAAAGAGATTATGCATATCAAACAGATTCTTCAAACAATATCAAAGAGATTCTCTAACACTCCCCCTCAAGCTGGAGAGTATATGTCAAGCATTCCCAGCTTGCTTCGGAATCTCTCAAATGTAGGTCGGTCAAGTGGTTTAGTCATCATATCACCAATCTGCTCAGAAGAACGGACATACGTCAATGTCATGATCCCCGCCTCTACTTTCTCCTTAATGTAATGTCTATCAATTTCGACATGTTTAGTTCGATCATGATAAACAGGATTCCTGGTCATTTCAATGCTGGACTTGTTATCACACCATATTTGCAGTGGGCCATCAAAAGGAATTCTCAATTCATGTAGTAATCTGATGATCCAGATTCCTTCGCATACACCAAGACATGCAGCTCTTAACTCAGCTTCACAACTACTTCGTGATACAATGGTCTGCTTCTTGCTTCTCCAAGTAACTAAGTTTCCCCAGAGATATGAGCAATAACCTGTGATAGATCTTCCAGTTTCTAGGTCTCTTGCAAGACTTGCATCAGTATAAATCTCCAAGTTCCTAGCTGTTCCTTTCTTAAAGAATATTCCTCTACCTGGATTTCCCTTCAAGTACCCAAGTATTCTCACAACCGCATCCATATGCTCCTTTTGTGGTTGGTGCATGAATTGACTTACCATTCCCACAGCAAAACTGATATCCGGACGTGTATGAGTCAAGTATATCAATTTCCCAACAAGTCTCCGATATCTCTCAGTGTTGGCAGGAACTCCCTTTTCCTTTATTTCTAGTTTGCATTGGTCATCCATAGGTGTCTCCTCCGGTTTTGCGCCTAGCATCCCGGTCTCATGTAGCAAGTCTAGTGTGTACTTGCGCTGGGACACATTAATGCCTTTCCTGCTTCTGGTTATCTCCATGCCAAGGAAGTATCTCATCTGACCAAGATCCTTCACTTGAAATTCACTTGCTAGAGCTTGTTTCAGCTGAACTATGGAGCTTTCATCGTTTCCTGTAATAACAATGTCATCAACATAAACAATTAAAATTGTCACTTTTTCACCATTATGTTTAGTGAACAAGGTGTGATCTGCTTGCCCCTGAACAAAGGTCATCTTCTTCAGCACTCTAGAGAATCTGTCAAACCAGGCTCTTGGAGACTGTTTCAATCCATACAAAGACTTCTTCAACCTGCACACAGTGTTATTAGGAGCTTTGACACCCTCTGGAACTTCCATGTACACTTCTTCCTCTAAGTCACCATTTAAAAAGGCATTTTTAATGTCTAATTGATGTAATGACCAATCCAGGTTGGCTGCAATAGAAAGAAGTATGTTGATGGTACTAAACTTGGCAACTGGAGCAAACGTCTCCTCGTAATCAATGCCATATGTCTGAGTGTACCCCTTTGCAACTAATCTGGCCTTATACTTGTCGATGCTCCCATCAGGATTAAATTTTGGAGTAAATATCCACCTGCATCCAACTGCCTTCTTCCCTCTCGGAAGATTTGTAATCTCCCATGTTTTATTCTCTTTGAGAGCCCTCAACTCCTCTTCTGTAGCTAATTTCCAATTAGGATCAGTCATAGCTTGCTGGAAAGTGTGTGGGATTTTCACCTGAGAGTGTTAATTACAAAGCTCTGCATCTTTGCAGACAGATTACCATAAGAAACAAATTTCTGAATAGGATGTTGAGTACAAGATCTTACCCCCTTTCGCAGAGCAATAGGCCAGCCCATCTCTTCAGGATCTATTCTCGAGTCAGATTCATGGTCATTCCTCGGAGCGGAAGGAACTCTACTATCAGTTGCTTCATTGCCTGATTGTAATTCCTCATCATGTTGATCTTCAGAGACCATCTCAGTATTGATTTCAGCATTGTTTTCCACTCTGGGTTGAGAATTGTGTTCACTAAGGTTATCCTGGGTGATTTCTATTTCTGGGATGGTTATGGCTCTTTCAGAGTCTACTGGGTTGGATGACATTTCAGGGTAAACTAAGATCTCTTGTTCAAGGCTTGACTTAGGTGTGGGATTCACAATTAGCCATTCTGTACCATCACTCTCCCCCTGAATGGGTAATTTGGGATAGTATGCCTCACTCTCGTAAAACACTACATCCTTTGAGACAATGGTTTTTCGGGTGATTGGACTGTAGCATTTATAACCTTTTTGACTTGGAGAATACCCAACAAATATACATTTTTCTGCTCTAGGATCAAGTTTGCCCTCAGCCTGTTTGTGAACAAACACGACACACCCAAAAGTTTTTGGAGGTAAGGTATGAATGAGTGGAGAGTTGGGGTAGGTTTCAAGGAGTTTCTGTATAGGAGTGGAGAAGTTGAGAACTTTGGATGGCATACGATTGATAAGGTAGGCAGCGGTAAGGATGTCATCTCCCCAGAATATTTTAGGGACATTTCTTTCTATCATAATGGCTCTAGTTACTTCTAGGAGGTGTCTATTCTTCCTTTCAGCCACTCCATTCTGCTGAGGGGTGTACACACAAGAGGTTTGGTGGTGAATACCTTGCTTGGTTAGAAACTCTTTCATAGAACTACTTAAGTATTCCTTAGCATTATCACTCCTTAAAATTTGGATAGAGGTGTGGAATTGGTTTTTTACATAAGAGTAGAAACTTTGGAATATTTGGTTTACTTCAGATTTTTCTTTCATTAGGTAAACCCATGTAGTTCTAGTGTGATCATCAATAAAGGTTACGAACCATCTGGCATTGGCTTGGGTTTTGGTTTTAGCAGGCCCCCAAATGTCACTATGGATTATTGTGAAGGGCGTTGTCGGCTTATAGGATAGTTGAGGATAGGTGGATCGTTTTTGCTTTGCGAGTTGGCAAGTTTCACAAGAAAATGGTACTGAATTTTTATTGAATAGACTTGGAAACAAATGCTTCATATAATCAAAACTTGGATGGCCTAACCTTTGGTGCCACAACAGAATATCTTCATTATTGGAATGCGAGCTAACAAGTGCCTTATTTGCTTCTTGTTTCCTTCGGTTAGAGCCTTCAAGATAATAGAGTCCATCCCATTCCTTAGAATTGCCAATCGTCCTCCTCGAGTTTAAATCCTGAAAAGTACACCCACTTTCATCAAAGATCACTCTACATCTCTTGCCTTTAATTAATTTAAGGATTAATTAATTTAAGGAAAGACACATCTGGAATTTTCGGAGCTCCGGCGGCCGTGTACGGCGGCGCGTGAATTTCACGCGCCGGAGGTGTGGTGGCGCGTGGGAGCCACGCGCCGCTGCTGTGGCGGCGCGTGAAGGCCACGCGCCGCTCAGAATGACGGCAGGACAGAGGTTTTGGCCGAACTCGGCCTCGCGAACTCAGCGGTGGTGGCGGTGTCGTGCGACGCGCCATGGATTGCTCCAGATCTACACCGGCCGAATATTTTCTCTCTCTCTCTCTCTCTCTCTCTGCGATCTCAGCGGGAACGAACCATTCTCCTCAGATTCGAACAAGGCTCTGGTACCATGTTAAAAGGAGAGAAGAGATTTGGAAGAAGAAATGATTTCTCTTATTGATAGGTTGTACAATGGTGGTGAGACATTATATAGGAGAGGAGAGAATATAAAAATGGAAAATACAATCAATCAAACATAAATGCATATCAAAGAGATTATGCATATCAAACAGATTCTTCAAACAATATCAAAGAGATTCTCTAACAGTATATAAATTTTAATTGGGTAAAGGTGCAAAACTAGCCACCGTAAATTTTCAAATGGACAACTTTGGCACCCCTAAATTGGATGGGGCAAAACCGTACATTGTAAATAAAAATGGTACAAATTTAGCATCGCCGTTAACTTGAGGCAAACGGGCGTTTGTGTTTGCGTGGGGCCCACCTTCATTAATCTACGTGGCAATACACTGAGCTTCCAGCATGACGAATTTTTTTGGGAAAATTAAATACAAGTCTCTTGTAAGGCACTTAATATTAGAAAAGTCCCACTAACTTGGGAAATTAAAGTAGAGTCCTTTGGGACTATACTTAAATTAATTATGAGGATGTGGCCCCCACAGTAAATATTAAAAAATTCTACCCTCCCTCACCCCTCCTCTCTCCTCCCCATCTTCTTCCTCTTCCTTGTTGCAGGCAGCCCCCACCCCTCCTCCTTCACCACCCTCCACCAATCCTCCTCCACCCTTCACCCCCACTATCCTTCTGTTCACTCCCTCACCTCTTCCAGGCTCCACCGCTTCCCCACCCTCAGCTCCAGATCCTCCGACTCCGGCGGCCGCCGCTTCCCCCGCCGCCCCCAAAAACTCCCCCGACAACCCCCAAAGATCACCGACGAGTGGGGCGAAGAGGCTGACCCCAAAACCACGCCGTCCAACCTTCCAGATTCCGACCCTCCCAGATACGAAGACGAGTGGGAGGAAGAAGACGCCGGCGACGGAGCTATTGACGAAGGAAATGGAACTCTGGATCTGGCGCCGGAGACTGCCGGAGTTGATGGTGAGAAGCTTTTATGGCTGAAGCGGGCTTTGGTGGACAGTGTATATGGGATTGATTTTGGATTCAGAGCAGGATTGGAAGTTATGAAGAAATTATGAATGTGGGGGTGGAGAGTGGTGGAGGGTGGTGGGTTTTGTTTGGGTGGTGGAGGAGGAGGGGTGGGGGCTGCCTGCAACAAGGAAGAGGAAGAAGATGGGGAGGAGAGAGGAGAGAGGAGAGAGGAGGGGGTGAGGGAGGGTAGAATTTTTTAATATTTACTGTGGGGTCCACATCCTCATATTTAATTTAGGTATAGTCCCAAGGGACTCTACTTTAATTTCCCAAGTTAGTGGGACTTTTCTAATATTAAGTGCCTTACAAGGGATTTGTATTTAATTTTCCCAAAAAAATTTGTCATGCTGGAAGCTCAGTGTATTGCCACGTAGATTAATGAAGGTGGGCCCCACGCAAACACAAACGCCCGTTTGCCTCAAGTTAACGGCGATGCTAAATTTGTACCATTTTTATTTACAATGTACGGTTTTGCCCCATCCAATTTAGGGGTGCCAAAGTTGTCCATTTGAAAATTTACGGTGGCTAGTTTTGCACCTTTACCCATTTTAATTTATATGTATTTTATTTTGAATTAGTAGCATTTCCAAATTTTTAGTTTTAATTCATGTATTCTCTCTAAATTATAACAATATTTGCATATACTTTAATATAATCTTGCTTTTATCAAATACATATCCAAACATCTTTCTAAAAGTCAGATTGAAAAAAGTCACTTATACCAACAACACATCCAAACATAATCACAACACACAATCAGACTTTTTTCCTATCTTACTTCTAAAAAAGTCAAATTGAAAAAAAGTTACTTTTCCACCGGTATGCCAAACACACCCATAATGGGGCTAAGAATGAGCCAGTTCCTTTTTTTAGTGCAAAGTTGATTATTGGGCTATCTTATTTTTTATTTGGTTGTCATTGAATGGTGGGTAGCATTTGCTCTGATGGGTCGAAATTGAAATAGAGAATGCTAAGAAGATGACAATCAACCTATGCTTAGCATCTTGCCTAGGACGTGATTGCACCACAGTCAAGAAATGAAAGATATTTTTGTAGTAATTTACCAAACTAAGCGCCCTTTTAGCCTTCAAATTTTTTTGTTAAGATTAAGATTTTTTTCCCAATCTTAAGGGGATCCTGGCATTCACTATTAATAAGCTATGGGGAAACTTTTGACTTAAAACCAAAATTAGTTGTACCTTAGTACTGGACAAACAACTTGAATTATAACCCAAATGAGCTTCGTCATAAGGATCATCGAAAGTTAAATTCCCTCGGGACTAAAAGAATTTGACTTGCTTGGCTAATCGAATGAAAATTAAATACAGTTTAGTGATGTTTGGAGATTTCTACATATCACTTTAATCATAACTCATGGGAAGTTCAACATGCTAATTCAGTTTTTCTTTGCAATTGTTGAAGTTCTCTTATATGTACTTTTTGAGAGATTAGGTGTTATTTCATAGCTTCCATGGAAATATTATTGCTTGCCTCTAATCCATATTTATATTTTTTCTCCTTTCACTTCTTTCAGCCAACTATTATAGGAGAAATTCAGTCACCAATGGGTGTTGCTGATGTAGAATTCATAGATCCAAGGGAGCCTGTAGCTGTAAGTGTCTTATTATTTTCAACAAATTTCTCAAAGCCTAATTCTGCCCTGTTATTCATTGTGTTCTCTACAGAACAAGTGTGTGTTGTTGTGGTTGCTGTTGTTTTATGCATAGCACAAAGAAATTATCATTGATTCAAAACACACTTGGAACACTCAAACTCACACCAAATAGATCTTATATGAAGTAGGGGAGTGGGAGAACTGAACATAAAATATGAGAGGAGATGAGTGGAAATTAGAGACCTTTATTTTAAATATCATTGTGTTATATTTATGTTAGAGAATCTCTTTGATATTGTTTGAAGAATCTGTTTGATATGCATAATCTCTTTGATATGCATTTATGTTTGATTGATTGTATTTTCCATTTTTATATTCTCTCCTCTCCTATATAATGTCTCACCACCATTGTACAACCTATAAATAAGAGAAATCATTTCTTCTTCCAAATCTCTTCTCTCCTTTTAACATGGTACCAGAGCCTTGTTCGAATCTGAGGAGAATAGTTCGTTCCCGCTGAGATCGCAGAGAGAGAGAGAGAGAGAAAATATTCGGCCGGTGTAGATCTGGAGCAATCCATGGCGCGTCGCACGACACCGCCACCACCGCTGAGTTCGCGAGGCCGAGTTCGGCCAAAACATCTGTCCTGCCGTCATTCTGAGCGGCGCGTGGCCTTCACGCGCCGCCACAGCAGCGGCGCGTGGCTCCCACGCGCCACCACACCTCCGGCGCGTGAAATTCACGCGCCGCCGTACACGGCCGCCGGAGCTCCGAAAATTCCAGAAACGTGTTTTCGGCCTGTTTTTCCACCACTGTCAGCCGCATTAGCTCCTTCAAAATTTGACAAATCAGATTCTCATCCTATAGCTCTAATGGGTAGCTCCTCAAAAGGTTCAGTGAAGCCTGAAGAAGCACCAGAACTTATGTCAGAGCCTCAGGTGATGATTATCGATTACAAATCAAATGTAAACCTTGTTCAGTCAGGTAATTCCATAATAGCCCTTAATACTACTATGACTGCTGATGATACATGGATCGTTGACTCAGGAGCTACAGATCATATGAGTGGAAACAGAGGTTTATTCAAAACTCTTAGATTATGTCCGGAAAATCTTAGAGTTAAAGTTGCAAATGGAGTTGTTACAAAAGTTGCAGGAATTGGTTCTGTTTTGTTGACAGAACACTTAGAAGTTCACAATGTTCTCTTTGTTCCTGCGCTTACTTGTAATCTGATATCTGTGAGTAAATTAATTAAAGGCAAGAGATGTAGAGTGATCTTTGATGAAAGTGGGTGTACTTTTCAGGATTTAAACTCGAGGAGGACGATTGGCAATTCTAAGGAATGGGATGGACTCTATTATCTTGAAGGCTCTAACCGAAGGAAACAAGAAGCAAATAAGGCACTTGTTAGCTCGCATTCCAATAATGAAGATATTCTGTTGTGGCACCAAAGGTTAGGCCATCCAAGTTTTGATTATATGAAGCATTTGTTTCCAAGTCTATTCAATAAAAATTCAGTACCATTTTCTTGTGAAACTTGCCAACTCGCAAAGCAAAAACGATCCACCTATCCTCAACTATCCTATAAGCCGACAACACCCTTCACAATAATCCATAGTGACATTTGGGGGCCTGCTAAAACCAAAACCCAAGCCAATGCCAGATGGTTCGTAACCTTTATTGATGATCACACTAGAACTACATGGGTTTACCTAATGAAAGAAAAATCTGAAGTGAACCAAATATTCCAAAGTTTCTACTCTTATGTAAAAAACCAATTCCACACCTCTATCCAAATTTTAAGGAGTGATAATGCTAAGGAATACTTAAGTAGTTCTATGAAAGAGTTTCTAACCAAGCAAGGTATTCACCACCAAACCTCTTGTGTGTACACCCCTCAGCAGAATGGAGTGGCTGAAAGGAAGAATAGACACCTCCTAGAAGTAACTAGAGCCATTATGATAGAAAGAAATGTCCCTAAAATATTCTGGGGAGATGCCATCCTTACCGCTGCCTACCTTATCAATCGTATGCCATCCAAAGTTCTCAACTTCTCCACTCCTATACAGAAACTCCTTGAAACCTACCCCAACTCTCCACTCATTCATACCTTACCTCCAAAAATTTTTGGGTGTGTCGTGTTTGTTCACAAACAGGCTGAGGGCAAACTTGATCCTAGAGCAGAAAAATGTATATTTGTTGGGTATTCTCCAAGTCAAAAAGGTTATAAATGCTACAGTCCAATCACCCGAAAAACCATTGTCTCAAAGGATGTAGTGTTTTACGAGAGTGAGGCATACTATCCCAAATTACCCATTCAGGGGGAGAGTGATGGTACAGAATGGCTAATTGTGAATCCCACACCTAAGTCAAGCCTTGAACAAGAGATCTTAGTTTACCCTGAAATGTCATCCAACCCAGTAGACTCTGAAAGAGCCATAACCATCCCAGAAATAGAAATCACCCAGGACAACCTTAGTGAACACAATTCTCAACCCAGAGTGGAAAACAATGCTGAAATCAATACTGAGATGGTCTCTGAAGATCAACATGATGAGGAATTACAATCAGGCAATGAAGCAACTGATAGTAGAGTTCCTTCCGCTCCGAGGAATGACCATGAATCTGACTCGAGAATAGATCCTGAAGAGATGGGCTGGCCTATTGCTCTGCGAAAGGGGGTAAGATCTTGTACTCAACATCCTATTCAGAAATTTGTTTCTTATGGTAATCTGTCTGCAAAGATGCAGAGCTTTGTAATTAACACTGCTCAGGTGAAAATCCCACACACTTTCCAGCAAGCTATGACTGATCCTAATTGGAAATTAGCTACAGAAGAGGAGTTGAGGGCTCTCAAAGAGAATAAAACATGGGAGATTACAAATCTTCCGAGAGGGAAGAAGGCAGTTGGATGCAGGTGGATATTTACTCCAAAATTTAATCATGATGGGAGCATCGACAAGTATAAGGCCAGATTAGTTGCAAAGGGGTACACTCAGACATATGGCATTGATTACGAGGAGACGTTTGCTCCAGTTGCCAAGTTTAGTACCATCAACATACTTCTTTCTATTGCAGCCAACCTGGATTGGTCATTACATCAATTAGACATTAAAAATGCCTTTTTAAATGGTGACTTAGAGGAAGAAGTGTACATGGAAGTTCCAGAGGGTGTCAAAGCTCCTAATAACACTGTGTGCAGGTTGAAGAAGTCTTTGTATGGATTGAAACAGTCTCCAAGAGCCTGGTTTGACAGATTCTCTAGAGTGCTGAAGAAGATGACCTTTGTTCAGGGGCAAGCAGATCACACCTTGTTCACTAAACATAATGGTGAAAAAGTGACAATTTTAATTGTTTATGTTGATGACATTGTTATTACAGGAAACGATGAAAGCTCCATAGTTCAGCTGAAACAAGCTCTAGCAAGTGAATTTCAAGTGAAGGATCTTGGTCAGATGAGATACTTCCTTGGCATGGAGATAACCAGAAGCAGGAAAGGCATTAATGTGTCCCAGCGCAAGTACACACTAGACTTGCTACATGAGACCGGGATGCTAGGCGCAAAACCGGAGGAGACACCTATGGATGACCAATGCAAACTAGAAATAAAGGAAAAGGGAGTTCCTGCCAACACTGAGAGATATCGGAGACTTGTTGGGAAATTGATATACTTGACTCATACACGTCCGGATATCAGTTTTGCTGTGGGAATGGTAAGTCAATTCATGCACCAACCACAAAAGGAGCATATGGATGCGGTTGTGAGAATACTTGGGTACTTGAAGGGAAATCCAGGTAGAGGAATATTCTTTAAGAAAGGAACAGCTAGGAACTTGGAGATTTATACTGATGCAAGTCTTGCAAGAGACCTAGAAACTGGAAGATCTATCACAGGTTATTGCTCATATCTCTGGGGAAACTTAGTTACTTGGAGAAGCAAGAAGCAGACCATTGTATCACGAAGTAGTTGTGAAGCTGAGTTAAGAGCTGCATGTCTTGGTGTATGCGAAGGAATCTGGATCATCAGATTACTACATGAATTGAGAATTCCTTTTGATGGCCCACTGCAAATATGGTGTGATAACAAGTCCAGCATTGAAATGACCAGGAATCCTGTTTATCATGATCGAACTAAACATGTCGAAATTGATAGACATTACATTAAGGAGAAAGTAGAGGCGGGGATCATGACATTGACGTATGTCCGTTCTTCTGAGCAGATTGGTGATATGATGACTAAACCACTTGACCGACCTACATTTGAGAGATTCCGAAGCAAGCTGGGAATGCTTGACATATACTCTCCAGCTTGAGGGGGAGTGTTAGAGAATCTCTTTGATATTGTTTGAAGAATCTGTTTGATATGCATAATCTCTTTGATATGCATTTATGTTTGATTGATTGTATTTTCCATTTTTATATTCTCTCCTCTCCTATATAATGTCTCACCACCATTGTACAACCTATAAATAAGAGAAATCATTTCTTCTTCCAAATCTCTTCTCTCCTTTTAACAATTTAAATAGAGACCTTTGTATTAAATATTGGTGTGTTATGTTTAAATAGGCAAAGTGTGCATATTTAATTGGGAAAAGACAGACACTTGTATAAAATTTTAGTACTGAATTAATGTGGTTTAAATTTGTTTGACTTTGGTCTACATTACTCTTGAAGCCTTAATTTTGTGTTTGGATGTAGTGATGCTTGATGCTAAGGTCACTGTTTTTTTAGTGGGGAACTTACACACCTTTTACCAATTTACCCTTTTGTCTTTATATTTATGTAGGTCACCAAAGGGTTATACTCTTTGTTTTTCATTTGTCCTTTAATTTTATATTGAACTTAGAACATTTGAGTTTTAAATTTGGATGTGATGCAATAGATTTATTCTTTAGTTCCCTATTTTATGGGATTGCTGACATATACTCTATATGTATATGATGATCTTGCAGGAACTGTGGAACTTTGCTCACAGAAATCCCTTTTTTCAGGGAAAAGCTGTCAAGTTGTTACTTTTTGCACCTTTAGTAAATATCTATCCAGTTTTTATGGTAAAAAATTTGACCTGGGCTTTGTTCTTGCAAACCAAAGGAAAAAGCAAAAAAGGTAAAGCTGAAATAAAATGAACTTGTGGGAGTACCTTTTATATATATGATGGAGCAAGAGCTTGAACTCAAGTCATCTTGCTTCAAAAGCCGTTTGAAAAAATGTGCCTACCAACTGTTTTCATAAATAAAACCAAAATGAAACAAGCACCACCCTTTATTTCTGGTATGTACATATCATTGAGAATGACATGAATCTTAATAAGACATTTAGACTCTCTTATCCAATACAATATTTACTGTAACCTTCAAAATGTTTAGTAAATGGGGTATGGGATATATTGAATAGACCTCTGATCTCATAGCTACATCAGATATGAATGCATGTAAATTCAAATAAAGCATTATTTTTTTTGTTTTTCATGTGTCGTTTAGTTTTAAATTGAACTTAGAACTTGTGTTCTTCAAATTTGGATGTGATCTAATGGGATTTATCCTTTAGTTCCCTGTTCAATGGGATTGCTGACTTATATGATGATCATGCAGGAATTGTGGAATTTGTGTGTGGCTCCATGAGGTTGGAATGTAAAGCTATTAGATGAACAACAAAAGATTGTCTATGCCCACCAAAATCCCTTATTTTCAGGGAAAAGCTCTCAAGTAGTTGCTTTTTGCAGCTTTTGTCAATATCATTCCTTATCTGTGCAGCTTTTCAGCGAAAAATGGGAGAATTCATCACTAAAATTCAACAGGCCTTATTCAGTCGTCTAAGGGCATAAGGTGCAAAGAAATTATATTGGTAAGTTATGTATTTCGGTCTATAAAGATCCAGGACCAAACTAAACTGACATTTCAATTTTCTTTCATTTTTAGGGTTTCACTCTTTTATAAATAACATAAGCTCACTTATTGAAAATTTCAAATATGTGTGAATACATTTTCTCTTAATATTTTATTTTATGTTTTATTGTCACTGTTATGTTTTATTAAGTATTTGCAATTTCTCTTTGGATTCTGAAAGCGAGGATGCATAAAAGGGGGGGTGAATTGTGCTAAAAATTAAAAACTTAAACTACCAATAAAATAAATGCAAACCAATTTATACTGGTTCGGCCAAAAACTCTTGCCTACGTCCAGTTCACCAACACCTTGTTGGGTTCCACTAAGTTCAGGTTTTACAACAGGTTCACCTGAGAACCTTTACAAGTGAAAGAATCTCTCTAACACTCCCCCTTACTACCCGTAAGGTCACAGCCCTGTTCTAAAGCTCCAAGCTTCAGAACAACCTCAAAAACAGAAGAGGATTTAATTCAAATCACTAAGTTCACAGATGAACAAATATTGTTAAACACTTAAGCTTGTGATCGCAGTGACTTAAATGCTCTTTAAAGATTTTGACAGAGAGTAGGTGCTTGTTCAGATAGTTCGGTGAAAGAGCAATAAATTACACTGTGCTATTTATAGTCTTCAATGGAGAATATAGTCGTTTGACACATAGAGAAGAAGACTTGAATCCGTTGAGCTCATTTAATGCTTGGTACTTGGTTCTTCTCATGTTGCTTGAAGAAGAACATGGACAATAAATGCAGCTTCAAACTTTGACAGCAAATGTTGTTTCTTTTAGGTGAGAAGTTGCCTTGAGAGCATATATGGCGGAAGAATGAGTCTAACGTCTTCTGAAAAAGCATTCTGATCATGACAGTGTACTTTTGTACTTGATTTGCTTTCTGGTCGACACTTCGACCAGCCTTTGATCAGACTTGCTTCAATCACTTGTTGCACACTTAGATCAGAGGTTAAATACACGCTAATATCAATCATTCGATACTTCGATCATTATTAGTTTTGATCGTTGATCCAATCATTTAGAAAAGTCTTTGTTATGGTTTTATGATCGCTATGCAAATGTGATCTAAGTTATTCATGATCGCTCTTGCTTGTGATTGCTTGTTCTTAGTCTATTCAGTTCTACCATTGTGATCGTTCTCTCACAGGTCTAACTATGATTGCAAGATCTGAATAACATCTATCTTAGTGATCGCTTTCTCTATGTTCGATGCTAATGTCTGCTTTGTTTATATTTTGCGCTAGTGATCGCTTTTGTCTATTGATCGCTTTATACTATTAATCACACTTGTGATCGCTCTGTCTAAACTTTACATCAGTGATCTAAGCATCTATGATTTATATTCTAATGATCGCTTTGTCTAAACTTTACATCAGTGATCTAAGCATCTATGATTTATATTCTAGTGATCGCTTTGTCAATTAATCATGCTTGTGATCGCTGTGTCTATTCTTTACCCTAGTGATCTCTACATTTATAACTTATACTCTAGTGATTGCATTGTCTATGATCTGTATTAATTATCATCAAAACTTAAGATTCTAACACATTCTAGTCATCACTTGCTATTATTGGCATCTTCCAATCAAATTGCTTGCTGGTGAGCTTATTTTCCTTCCAATCTAATGGTTGTAAACTCTTGCATTACTCATTGGTGCTTCATCTGTTACTAGGTTTATGTAAGATTCAATTTCCTTTTATCTTTTGTGTATCTATATGCATTGATGCTTTGTTTTGTCAGATTTGACCTCTTTTAATTATTGTAACAGTTTTGCATGGAAATGAGGCTTTCTTTTGAGGTGGTGTTGGTTTGGCCATATTCGTTGCGACAGGTTCTTGTAATACCCCTCATAGAATTGTATAGTCGTTCTAAGCTTAGCCCCTCATATAACAAAAAAAAGTTGATAAATGGAATCAAAAACATTTATTTTAAACAAGTTGTTGTGATTTAATTTCCAAAAATTATTGAAAAAATATTTAATTCCTAAAAACCCAAGTCATATAATATGAGCATTCTTTCCCCACTACCAGACCACTTGTGGGCGGGATTTTACTTCTTTGGTCATACTTGTGTATTTTACTTCTATGAATTCATCCAAATATTTTTCGCATGACTACCAGACCACAAATACTTACTCTTATGGCCATTAAATTAAAATTCTTTTCTCCTTTAATTTATTTCACTATCAAGTGGGCAATCCAAGTTGGATTACCTCATATAATGCTTGTGTGAACAAGAGGAAGGGACTATTTCATGTAATGTTCCAATACTAATGATGGATATGCTGATTAAATACTGAACACTATGCTGATTATATACCAAAAATAGTTGTACTTCTTTTATGTGTTTTTTTCATTATGCTTTTCTCAATCCGTTTTTGTTAGGCCCAAGAAATATTGGGGCAGGGTTTACATGAGGAGGGACAAGGTTGTGCGGCCCAATAAGAGTCTAGAGACAGAAACAGCAAGTGAGGAGGGATATGGCCAAAAGGGGGGAGTGGGGACCACTGTCTGACATGAGCAGGGTAGTGCGTATAAGTGCTAAAAGTTTTGTAGAGCCTAGCAGCGAATGAGAGGCATTTTCTTGGGAGGGGAGCCTGGTACCTCGAATCTGCAGGCAGGAGGGTGATTCCTTTTGGGGATAGTCCTATATTAGTTTATTTTGCTTTCCTTTATTGAGCATTCTGAATTCCACCAAGTCTCCAGTCTATAAGGAGGCATTGTACTGTGATTTGCTAGTCTTATCTTAATATATTGAGAGGAATATTACTGTTGGCCTATATTTCTTCTCTTGAATTGACAGGGAACCCACCAATTGGTATCAGAGCAGTAGATACTGGGCATGGTTGGTACGAGAATGGAAGGCAGATTAGAACAGCTTGAGAAGAATGTCGAGGATAACTTGAGGGTACAAGCGGCGCTGGCGGGAAGGCTCACTGGGATTGAAGCTTCACTGGCTAACATCCTAGAGTCCTTAAGAGGGAGGAGAACGCCGTCACCAAGGCGGCAGAGAGACGAGGAGGGCGAAGGAGAACGAAGGGAAGAAAGAGAGACGGTTTTGCACAGGAAGCTGGAATTACCTCTGTTTGATGGGGAGGTTCCGCTGGGTTGGATATTCAAAGTGGAGCGATATTTTTCGGTGAATGGGGTAGAGGAGCCAGAAAAAGTTGACGCTGCCATAGTGAGTTTGGAAGGGAAGGCATTAACGTGGTTCCAATGGCTCGAGGCGAGAACTCCGGTGAGACAGTGGCCGGAATTTAAGAAGGAAGTGATTGAGCGCTTCCACTGTAAGCAGATGGGAGATGAATGGGAACAGCTTCTAGCGCTTAAGCAGACGGATTCTATGGAGGATTATAGAGAGAAATTCGAGACGTTGTCAGCTCCCTTGAAGGATGTTACCGAGGAAGTGTTGGTGGGCGCTTTCTTGAACGGGATGAAGCATGACATCCGATGTGATGTCAAACTCATGCACCCACAAAACCTTAAGCAGCTCATGACTTTCGCTGCTCAAGTCGATGACCGGAATGCTGTGAAAGAGAAAATGGAGGATAGACGGGGAAGAGTGAGTATCGGAGAGGGTGGCCAAGGACGGTGGAGAGAGTACAAGTCTTCGGCGCCGAGGTATAGTGCCTCTGACACGTGGAAAGGAGGAGGGTGGTCAGGAGCTACAAGGTCCGAGCCCATTAAAAATGAAGGGGTAGCCAAGCCCATATCCCCAGTTGGGTCGGCGGCCCAAAGTAGAACGGGTAGCAGCAGTGGGAGCATTGGGCCTCGCAGGAGATTTGATGAGGCCGAAATAGAAAGGAGAAGACAACTGGGCCTCTGTTTTAAATGTGATGAGAAATTTAGCCCAAACCACCGATGCAAGAATAAGCGGTTCCAGCTTATTTTATTAGAAGAGGGGGAGGACCCGGCCCACGATGAAGGCCCAGAAGAGTATGAGGATGCCCTAGATGAGCATGGAGCTAAGGGAATGGCTGCTATGGAATTATCTGTCTCCACCGTGGTGGGAATAACTGGACAGCGCACACTTAAGCTGCGTGGGCAATTACAAGAGAGGGAGGTCTATGTGTTGATCGATTGTGGGGCCACACACAATTTTGTTGCTCAAGAATTGGTGACCGCCCTGAACTTGCCCACCATACAAGTACCCATGTACTCTGTCACCTTGGGGGATGGCCGGAAGCTATACTCAGATTCGAAATGCCCTAACATCACGCTGGAGTTACAAGGGATGGAGGTCACACAGCCCTTCTACCCTTTTTGCTTAGGAAGTGTCGATTTGGTTTTGGGAGTGGAGTGGTTAGAAACATTAGGAGAAACAAGGATGAACTGGCGCCAATTATATATGAAGGTTGCGGTGGGGAAGGATTGGGTGTGCTTGAAGGGCGATCCCCAATTATCTCGAGCTCAAGGCTCCTTGAAATCAGTCATGAAATTGATGAAGGCGGAAGGAATTGGGTATATCGTGGAGCTGAGAACCATTTCTGTTCAAGGAGAGGAGGTAGTCACAGCTCCGGTTGAGGAAATTATGCAGATCCTATCCGAGTTTCCAGAAGTCAGTGCTCCAATGGTGGGATTACCCCCCCGGCGGACCCGCGATCATGCTATTGTGGTGAAGGATGGAGCTCCGCCGGCCAACACGCGACCCTACCGGTATGGGTTCCACCAGAAGACTGAGATTGAGAAATTAGTCAAGGACATGGTGAGTGCAGGGATCATACAGCCGAGTACTAGTCCATTTTCGAGCCCGGTTTTGCTAGTTAAGAAAAAGGATGGGAGTTGGCGATTCTGTGTGGACTATCGAGCTCTCAATAGGATAACCATACCGGATAAGTACCCAATCCCGGCTATTGATGAGTTGCTGGATGAGTTGGGGGGAGCGGCCATTTTCACCAAACTGGATCTTAAATCAGGGTACCATCAGATTAGAATCCGAGAAGGAGATGAGCACAAAACGGCCTTCCGCACTCATGACGACCACTATGAATTTAAGGTGATGCCTTTCGGTCTTACTAACGCTCCTTCCACGTTTCAGTCACTGATGAATGATATTTTTAGAGAGCATTTGAGGAAATTCATTCTAGTATTCTTTGATGACATTTTGGTGTATAGCAAGGATAGAGAAGCTCATGTGGGACACTTGAGGGAAGCCTTAAGGCTTTTGCAGCAACATCAACTAGTGATCAACCCTAAGAAGTGTGTGTTCTGCCAACCTCAAATAGAATACTTAGGACACATCATATCAGCCGAAGGGGTTAAGGCTGACCCTGCAAAAATAGAAGCTATGATTGAGTGGCCGGTACCCAAGAATGGCCCGTTTTTTTTGTAGTGTTAGTGTTAATTTCAATTGGAGTTTTTGTGGTTTTGTTGTTTTGCATGATATCATGTGTGATGATTTAATCAACTAGCTTATTGATGTTGATGCTTATGTTAATTGCTATGGTTGAGCTCATTTAGGTTGCATTGTCAAGTTCACTAGTGCTTAGGTAATTTAATTAATTGAACTCTCATTAAAGCATTCAATGTAATTTCCCAATCTAATCCACAAGAGTAATTGGGACAAGATCTTAATTAGTTCTTACTTGATTCGATCTATTGTTAATTGGTCATTGGGACTAACAATGTTGAGTAACTGGGGAGAAATCCTAAGTAATTCTATTCATTATCCTAGTATTCAATTGAGATTAAGTTAAGTCAATTAATTTCTAAACTAAAGTTGAGTGGCGTTACAAGACATAGTTGACTCATTCCTTTGGTTTGTAATTAACAAAGCCTAGTTGGATGATATTGGCCCAATTAATCCTCACACCCCCTAATGTATGAGCCCAAGTTTGTCACTAAGACCCTAACCAAGAGAGCCCTCATCTCATTGATTGTCATCTATAATTCCATTTTACCCCGAAAATTCAAAAATATGTATTTACATTTAGTAGTTTAATTAGATGATCTTCTAAACCAAACCCCCATACTAATTCCTTTGTTTGTTTCCATTGCATTTAGTAGCTTAGGTAGATCATTAGACTCCTTGCGAACGATCCAGGGTTGTACCACTTGTTACAATCCTTGGTTTTATAAATAACTTGCATTTAACCCCAAGGCGATTAGGAACCGTTTAAATCAATGGCAACCAAACTGGCCCTAAATTAAGGGTCTATTTGGTTGCAAAGGGAATCGAAGAGGGAAAGTAAAATGTAAGCAAAGTGATGGTTTTTTTGGTAATTTAGATATATTCTTGGGCCCACAATTTTCTCTCTCCATCTCACACTTCTCCTGGGCCCACAAACTTTATTTCTCATCACTACCTCTACTTTCCATACTTTACCCCTATACCCATTTCCAATTCCAATTCCATTACCTCAATTCTATCCATACAAACGGGCCCTTAAGAGATTTAATTTTAAAGAGGTTTAAGGAATTGTTAATGACCACTACTTTTGTTGGTTCAAGTCAAATGGATGACCTCGTTTTTCTTCACGCTCCAAGGAGTCTTCCACAATCACACCAAGAAGGTCTAATGAACATGAGATGTTTCCTCTTCCTTTTTAATTGTTGCCTCTTCAACAAGGGATTTTAGTTTGTCTTCCATGGCAGACAGATAATGAATAGTTTATGATGGCGAAGAGAGAAAATGAGTCTCATGAGGAAAGATAATGAAGAAGCACACTCAGGTTTTTTTTAAGTGAGAGAGAGAGAGAGAGGGTTTTTGAGTGATTGAGTCATAATGATGAGGGAAGTAAAAGTGGAGTGGAGTAAAAGTAAATTCAGAAATTTGTTCAATGACAAGGGCATATTTGGAAAATTTTATTAAATGAGTTAGTTAGTGGCACTTGGTGACTTGTATTAAGAACCAAAATTTAGAGGCGGTTGGTGACTTATAAATAGGACCGGAGGGAGTATATATTAACAACTATAATAATCTCATTTAACAAGGAGTTATCAATGGACCTATCTAAAATTGAATCTCTTATTTGAGACCTAAGTGTACTTATCCCTATTTTCTCATGAAAATTGTTAGAACTGTTTAATTTCTAACTACTCTCTCTCTGGTCTTAAATATAAGATCTAGTTGACTTTTTTATGGAGATGAAAGAAGCGAAATAGGTTAATTAATCATGACATATTTGATACAGTGTTAGTTATGTATTGGATTATAAGTCAAATAAATTATTTTAGAGAAAAAGTCACTCTAGGTCATATATTTAGGGCGGAAGAAACATGAGGGTAAAATTGTATTGTCTTATGCTCAAACCTTTTTGGACTTCCCATGTTTTTAAAACGAGAAACAGTGTAAACAACAACAAACACACCAACACCCCAAAACCGTCATTAACAATAAATGAGACAACTACTTACATCATATTACAACAAAAATGCGAAGCTTTTCATATGAATATGTCTTTTATGTTAAAAAATTCTTTATAATCAGAATGTTATGCAAATTTTTGGCTTTTGTTTTAATACATTCATTTTAAATCACATACCTAACAAACATGACAAATTAATTTTCTTCACATGTCTTTATTTTGAGAGACAAGTTCAAGGTAAGTCTTCAAATGATGGAAGGTATGTGAAGATGGATGGTGGATGGTGGATGAAGTTGCAAGGTTATCATCTTCATTCTCTTAAGCACTGGTTTTGCTATTTCTTCTTCGAGAGTCAAGAAACGTGATTGTGAGAATGAGAGAGAGTTTGTTTTTCTATTTATTATAAGGAGGACATAAAAGTCTTTTGTGTTGGAAGATAATTTAAGTAAAGTCTTTAGGAACCTTACTTTAATTAGGTTAATTAGTAGGACCTTTTCTATGTTACGTGATGGGTGGAAGCTCAAATTAATTTTCTCTAATAATAAACCTACAACTCGAAAATTATTATTTATATTTGTTGCAATTTGCACAAAATTGTTAGTTAATGCATTTAAAGGTACACAAACCCTTACTCTCCCTTTCAATCAGTGCGTCAAGCCCCCTATGCTAAAGGTAACAATTATTACCAATGAGTAGTTGGTTGAGCTGGTAAGTGGGCTACAACCCCCGTAAGGATGAGAACGCGTGTTCGAATCCCGTAAAGTGCTCTCGTTGGGAGAGGGGACAACCTTGCCTATATGGGCAACACTCCTACCCCTCGAGTCCAGATTAAATTGGGCAGTGATTAACCAAAAATAAAAGGCAACAATCATTTGTACATATGTTTTGTCACTTGTTCATTTGGTTGCAAAGGAAAGTGACGAGGGAAAGTGAAAGTGAGAGAAAGTGGTGGTTTTATTGTAATATACATATATCTTTAAACCACAAGTTTTCTCTCTCAATCCTATACTTTTCCTCAACCCTACAAACTTTACCTTCATTATTTCCTCTACTTTCCATCTTCACTCTTTCACTTTCCATTCTCTCCACTTTTCTTTCTTCCCACCAAACACTATTAATATTGGTAAAAAAACCAAACACTATTATTAATCACCTCTTAAAACACCATCGCATAACTGCATAATCACATAAGGTACAACCTTTCTCAAACTTGTTTCTCCATATATGTATATGTAGTTCGGTCGAAAAAAAAAATTTGTATATATTAAGAAAATATCAGTGTACAAAAAGCTAAAATTATGGGTCAAGGTGTACAAATATCCATGAACTTTTATTCAAGGTGCATCTAGCATTATATACTTTTGGGCGAAGGCCCAATTTCGATACATAACTATTGCTTATGGATCAAAAATAGTACATAACTATTTATAAGGTCACAAATGATTCTCAACTGTTGGACATTAGATCAAAAATGATATTTCACTAATATGACAATATAATTACACTTAAAAAATCCAAAATGTCTCCATAAACAAAATAAAACAGCATACTTTTTTCCTCCTTCCTCGCTAATTTTTTTTTCTTTTTCATTTCATTCATTTCCCCATTTTTTATTTCATATTTTTTTCGTTGGTTTTTTCTTGCAGAAATGAGATTAACTGATATACAGTTACTTTAATTTGTCGTTAATGGAGCAAGAAGGAGGAGGATAAAGAATGAGGAAAATATGTTTTGTTTTATTTTGTTTGTAAGGCATTTTGAACATTTCAAGTGTAATCTTATTGTCATATTAGTGAAATATTGTTTTTGATCTAATGCCTAATAATTGAGAATCATTTGTGACCTTTTAAATAGTTATGTACTATTTTTTATCATTGGACAATAGTTATGTATCAAAATTGGGCATTCGCCTTATACTTTTTAGAGATGTAAAAATACCCATGAACTTTTAAAATGAGGGTAAAAGTACTATCACCGTTAATGTCATTTAGTTTGAACGTCAATCAATCATCATCAATATATTTTTAAAAGCTCATCCACCAATCACTGTTCATTTTCACTGTTGGGAATGGTCAAATACCGAAAGTGCCCTCTGAGTATTTGCATTTGTTTAATATTTTCTTGAATTTCCTTTTCTTTCTCTTCTCTTCTCTTCTGCCTCGCCTCCCTCGTCTCTTTCCTCAGTCCTTTTTTTCTTCCCTTTGCCATTAATCGAAGCTCATGATCTTGCAAGGATCCCTCATCATCGTCGTCGGCATCATAGCTGGAGCCTTGAAAATTTATAGAAAGGTCGTTTATCAAAAATGATCCATTTAGGGTTAGGAGTGTTACCCAATATTGAAATCTCGCGCTTTCCTTCTTTCCTTTTGAGTTTTCTGTTCTGTATACTGAACTAATATTGTCAAAGTAACACCTTATTGATTTGTTCTAATGTCCAGGTGTTCGTTCGTTTACATTCACAGTGTGATGGAACAAGTTTTTTTAGCTGATATCAACCCTTTGCATTTTCTGGGTCATGGTCAAGATCAATCACTCTTTTACCATGTAGGTAGTGCATTACAATTCTTGATCATTTGATTTATATTTTCGCCGTAAAGTATCTGGGTTTGCGCTGCAAAATTCTTAATCACATTCTATTCAGATCAATCTTATATCTTTATGTGCTATTGCCTACCAAGTGTTTGATAAAATGTTTGTGAGAGTGTATTTTATTGTTCAAGTGATTATGATAAATCATTGAATCATTTTTCACCATTTTTTTCTGTTATGATCAAATGAAAAGTCCTAACTTATCATGTTTTGTTTGTTTATTTGCATAACTAAGGTTTGTTTTTTATTGGGGGGAAGTTTTTTTCAGGTGAAAAATATGGTAATTTTAAACTTTCCTATTCATTTGTCATAAAGTTTGACCATAGAACTGAAAATTATCTGGCATTGCTTGATGAAATTATCTGTGCGACTTTCCTATGGCCCAGGTTTCAGTTGAAAAATATAGAGTAATAGGGTGTGTTTGGCAAGAAGGATAAGCATGATTGCACAACAATTTTTTTGCTTTTTCTTGCTTTTGACTTTTTTTTGCTTTTGAACATGTTTGGGAACAAATCAAATTCAAATTGCTTATGCCTCAAAAGCAAGGTGAACACAAAAGAAAGAGAAAGCTACTTTTGCTTATTTGCTTCTGCTTATTTTTTCTTTTTGCTTCTTCCTTCTTTTCTAAACTTAAATATATAAATATATATATATATATATATATATATATATATATATATATATACACACACATACATACATATATATATTGAAAATTTTTATTTTTATTGCCACAAAACGCATGCAGTGAATCCTCCCTTTTAATTTTCCAATATACACTGACCTACCTTTACCTCCACTCACCCTTTCTCTCTTATTGTCTAATGATGGAGAATATTAAGAAGAATAATTTGGGGAAATTTGATAAGAATTAGAAATATGTCTTATACATATATTGAAAATTTTTATTTTTATTGCCAGAAAACGCATGCAGTGAATCCTCCCTTTTAATTTTTCAATATACACTGACCTATCTTTACCTCCACTCACCCTTTCTCTGTTATTGTCTAATGATGGGGAACATTAAGAAGAATAATTTGGGGAAATTTGATAAGAATTAGAAATATGTCTTATATTTAAGATCAAAGGAGTGTGTGTGTGTGTCTATATAATTTTTAATTTATATGTATTTTATTTTAAATGAGCATTATTTTCAAATTTTTAATTTTAATTCATTTATTCTCTCTAAATTATAATGATATTTGCATGTTTTAATCTAATTTTTTTTTTCAAAATAACTATCCAAACATCTGTCTAAAAGTCAGATTGAAAAATACCTAATTTTTTCATTAAGGATGTTAGTTAAGTTAGTTAACATAACATGATATTATCAATATACACTAATCATCTACCTTTGCCTCCACCATTTCTCTCTTATTGTCTAATAATGTAGAGCACTGAGAAGGATAATTTGAGAAAATTTGATAAGAATTAGAAGTAGGTTTTATATTTAGGACATAAAGGAGTATGTATGTTTGTGTGTATATGTTAAAAGGAGAGAAGAGATTTGGAAGAAGAAATGATTTCTCTTATTGATAGGTTGTACAATGGTGGTGAGACATTATATAGGAGAGGAGAGAATATAAAAATGGAAAATACAATCAATCAAACATAAATGCATATCAAAGAGATTATGCATATCAAACAGATTCTTCAAACAATATCAAAGAGATTCTCTAACACTCCCCCTCAAGCTGGAGAGTATATGTCAAGCATTCCCAGCTTGCTTCGGAATCTCTCAAATGTAGGTCGGTCAAGTGGTTTAGTCATCATATCACCAATCTGCTCAGAAGAACGGACATACGTCAATGTCATGATCCCCGCCTCTACTTTCTCCTTAATGTAATGTCTATCAATTTCGACATGTTTAGTTCGATCATGATAAACAGGATTCCTGGTCATTTCAATGCTGGACTTGTTATCACACCATATTTGCAGTGGGCCATCAAAAGGAATTCTCAATTCATGTAGTAATCTGATGATCCAGATTCCTTCGCATACACCAAGACATGCAGCTCTTAACTCAGCTTCACAACTACTTCGTGATACAATGGTCTGCTTCTTGCTTCTCCAAGTAACTAAGTTTCCCCAGAGATATGAGCAATAACCTGTGATAGATCTTCCAGTTTCTAGGTCTCTTGCAAGACTTGCATCAGTATAAATCTCCAAGTTCCTAGCTGTTCCTTTCTTAAAGAATATTCCTCTACCTGGATTTCCCTTCAAGTACCCAAGTATTCTCACAACCGCATCCATATGCTCCTTTTGTGGTTGGTGCATGAATTGACTTACCATTCCCACAGCAAAACTGATATCCGGACGTGTATGAGTCAAGTATATCAATTTCCCAACAAGTCTCCGATATCTCTCAGTGTTGGCAGGAACTCCCTTTTCCTTTATTTCTAGTTTGCATTGGTCATCCATAGGTGTCTCCTCCGGTTTTGCGCCTAGCATCCCGGTCTCATGTAGCAAGTCTAGTGTGTACTTGCGCTGGGACACATTAATGCCTTTCCTGCTTCTGGTTATCTCCATGCCAAGGAAGTATCTCATCTGACCAAGATCCTTCACTTGAAATTCACTTGCTAGAGCTTGTTTCAGCTGAACTATGGAGCTTTCATCGTTTCCTGTAATAACAATGTCATCAACATAAACAATTAAAATTGTCACTTTTTCACCATTATGTTTAGTGAACAAGGTGTGATCTGCTTGCCCCTGAACAAAGGTCATCTTCTTCAGCACTCTAGAGAATCTGTCAAACCAGGCTCTTGGAGACTGTTTCAATCCATACAAAGACTTCTTCAACCTGCACACAGTGTTATTAGGAGCTTTGACACCCTCTGGAACTTCCATGTACACTTCTTCCTCTAAGTCACCATTTAAAAAGGCATTTTTAATGTCTAATTGATGTAATGACCAATCCAGGTTGGCTGCAATAGAAAGAAGTATGTTGATGGTACTAAACTTGGCAACTGGAGCAAACGTCTCCTCGTAATCAATGCCATATGTCTGAGTGTACCCCTTTGCAACTAATCTGGCCTTATACTTGTCGATGCTCCCATCAGGATTAAATTTTGGAGTAAATATCCACCTGCATCCAAGTGCCTTCTTCCCTCTCGGAAGATTTGTAATCTCCCATGTTTTATTCTCTTTGAGAGCCCTCAACTCCTCTTCTGTAGCTAATTTCCAATTAGGATCAGTCATAGCTTGCTGGAAAGTGTGTGGGATTTTCACCTGAGAGTGTTAATTACAAAGCTCTGCATCTTTGCAGACAGATTACCATAAGAAACAAATTTCTGAATAGGATGTTGAGTACAAGATCTTACCCCCTTTCGCAGAGCAATAGGCCAGCCCATCTCTTCAGGATCTATTCTCGAGTCAGATTCATGGTCATTCCTCGGAGCGGAAGGAACTCTACTATCAGTTGCTTCATTGCCTGATTGTAATTCCTCATCATGTTGATCTTCAGAGACCATCTCAGTATTGATTTCAGCATTGTTTTCCACTCTGGGTTGAGAATTGTGTTCACTAAGGTTATCCTGGGTGATTTCTATTTCTGGGATGGTTATGGCTCTTTCAGAGTCTACTGGGTTGGATGACATTTCAGGGTAAACTAAGATCTCTTGTTCAAGGCTTGACTTAGGTGTGGGATTCACAATTAGCCATTCTGTACCATCACTCTCCCCCTGAATGGGTAATTTGGGATAGTATGCCTCACTCTCGTAAAACACTACATCCTTTGAGACAATGGTTTTTCGGGTGATTGGACTGTAGCATTTATAACCTTTTTGACTTGGAGAATACCCAACAAATATACATTTTTCTGCTCTAGGATCAAGTTTGCCCTCAGCCTGTTTGTGAACAAACACGACACACCCAAAAGTTTTTGGAGGTAAGGTATGAATGAGTGGAGAGTTGGGGTAGGTTTCAAGGAGTTTCTGTATAGGAGTGGAGAAGTTGAGAACTTTGGATGGCATACGATTGATAAGGTAGGCAGCGGTAAGGATGTCATCTCCCCAGAATATTTTAGGGACATTTCTTTCTATCATAATGGCTCTAGTTACTTCTAGGAGGTGTCTATTCTTCCTTTCAGCCACTCCATTCTGCTGAGGGGTGTACACACAAGAGGTTTGGTGGTGAATACCTTGCTTGGTTAGAAACTCTTTCATAGAACTACTTAAGTATTCCTTAGCATTATCACTCCTTAAAATTTGGATAGAGGTGTAGAATTGGTTTTTTACATAAGAGTAGAAACTTTGGAATATTTGGTTCACTTCAGATTTTTCTTTCATTAGGTAAACCCATGTAGTTCTAGTGTGATCATCAATAAAGGTTACGAACCATCTGGCATTGGCTTGGGTTTTGGTTTTAGCAGGCCCCCAAATGTCACTATGGATTATTGTGAAGGGTGTTGTCGGCTTATAGGATAGTTGAGGATAGGTGGATCGTTTTTGCTTTGCGAGTTGGCAAGTTTCACAAGAAAATGGTACTGAATTTTTATTGAATAGACTTGGAAACAAATGCTTCATATAATCAAAACTTGGATGGCCTAACCTTTGGTGCCACAACAGAATATCTTCATTATTGGAATGCGAGCTAACAAGTGCCTTATTTGCTTCTTGTTTCCTTCGGTTAGAGCCTTCAAGATAATAGAGTCCATCCCATTCCTTAGAATTGCCAATCGTCCTCCTCGAGTTTAAATCCTGAAAAGTACACCCACTTTCATCAAAGATCACTCTACATCTCTTGCCTTTAATTAATTTAAGGATTAATTAATTTAAGGAAAGACACATTTGGAATTTTCGGAGCTCCGGCGGCCGTGTACGGCGGCGCGTGAATTTCACGCGCCGGAGGTGTGGTGGCGCGTGGGAGCCACGCGCCGCTGCTGTGGCGGCGCGTGAAGGCCACGCGCCGCTCAGAATGACGGCAGGACAGAGGTTTTGGCCGAACTCGGCCTCGCGAACTCAGCGGTGGTGGCGGTGTCGTGCGACGCGCCATGGATTGCTCCAGATCTACACCGGCCGAATATTTTCTCTCTCTCTCTCTCTCTCTCTCTGCGATCTCAGCGGGAACGAACCATTCTCCTCAGATTCGAACAAGGCTCTGGTACCATGTTAAAAGGAGAGAAGAGATTTGGAAGAAGAAATGATTTCTCTTATTGATAGGTTGTACAATGGTGGTGAGACATTATATAGGAGAGGAGAGAATATAAAAATGGAAAATACAATCAATCAAACATAAATGCATATCAAAGAGATTATGCATATCAAACAGATTCTTCAAACAATATCAAAGAGATTCTCTAACAGTATATAAATTTTAATTGGGTAAAGGTGCAAAACTAGCCACCGTAAATTTTCAAATGGACAACTTTGGCACCCCTAAATTGGATGGGGCAAAACCGTACATTGTAAATAAAAATGGTACAAATTTAGCATCGCCGTTAACTTGAGGCAAACGGGCGTTTGTGTTTGCGTGGGGCCCACCTTCATTAATCTACGTGGCAATACACTGAGCTTCCAGCATGACGAATTTTTTTGGGAAAATTAAATACAAGTCTCTTGTAAGGCACTTAATATTAGAAAAGTCCCACTAACTTGGGAAATTAAAGTAGAGTCCTTTGGGACTATACTTAAATTAATTATGAGGATGTGGCCCCCACAGTAAATATTAAAAAATTCTACCCTCCCTCACCCCTCCTCTCTCCTCCCCATCTTCTTCCTCTTCCTTGTTGCAGGCAGCCCCCACCCCTCCTCCTTCACCACCCTCCACCAATCCTCCTCCACCCTTCACCCCCACTATCCTTCTGTTCACTCCCTCACCTCTTCCAGGCTCCACCGCTTCCCCACCCTCAGCTCCAGATCCTCCGACTCCGGCGGCCGCCGCTTCCCCCGCCGCCCCCAAAAACTCCCCCGACAACCCCCAAAGATCACCGACGAGTGGGGCGAAGAGGCTGACCCCAAAACCACGCCGTCCAACCTTCCAGATTCCGACCCTCCCAGATACGAAGACGAGTGGGAGGAAGAAGACGCCGGCGACGGAGCTATTGACGAAGGAAATGGAACTCTGGATCTGGCGCCGGAGACTGCCGGAGTTGATGGTGAGAAGCTTTTATGGCTGAAGCGGGCTTTGGTGGACAGTGTATATGGGATTGATTTTGGATTCAGAGCAGGATTGGAAGTTATGAAGAAATTATGAATGTGGGGGTGGAGAGTGGTGGAGGGTGGTGGGTTTTGTTTGGGTGGTGGAGGAGGAGGGGTGGGGGCTGCCTGCAACAAGGAAGAGGAAGAAGATGGGGAGGAGAGAGGAGAGAGGAGAGAGGAGGGGGTGAGGGAGGGTAGAATTTTTTAATATTTACTGTGGGGTCCACATCCTCATATTTAATTTAGGTATAGTCCCAAGGGACTCTACTTTAATTTCCCAAGTTAGTGGGACTTTTCTAATATTAAGTGCCTTACAAGGGATTTGTATTTAATTTTCCCAAAAAAATTTGTCATGCTGGAAGCTCAGTGTATTGCCACGTAGATTAATGAAGGTGGGCCCCACGCAAACACAAACGCCCGTTTGCCTCAAGTTAACGGCGATGCTAAATTTGTACCATTTTTATTTACAATGTACGGTTTTGCCCCATCCAATTTAGGGGTGCCAAAGTTGTCCATTTGAAAATTTACGGTGGCTAGTTTTGCACCTTTACCCATTTTAATTTATATGTATTTTATTTTGAATTAGTAGCATTTCCAAATTTTTAGTTTTAATTCATGTATTCTCTCTAAATTATAACAATATTTGCATATACTTTAATATAATCTTGCTTTTATCAAATACATATCCAAACATCTTTCTAAAAGTCAGATTGAAAAAAGTCACTTATACCAACAACACATCCAAACATAATCACAACACACAATCAGACTTTTTTCCTATCTTACTTCTAAAAAAGTCAAATTGAAAAAAAGTTACTTTTCCACCGGTATGCCAAACACACCCATAATGGGGCTAAGAATGAGCCAGTTCCTTTTTTTAGTGCAAAGTTGATTATTGGGCTATCTTATTTTTTATTTGGTTGTCATTGAATGGTGGGTAGCATTTGCTCTGATGGGTCGAAATTGAAATAGAGAATGCTAAGAAGATGACAATCAACCTATGCTTAGCATCTTGCCTAGGACGTGATTGCACCACAGTCAAGAAATGAAAGATATTTTTGTAGTAATTTACCAAACTAAGCGCCCTTTTAGCCTTCAAATTGTTTTGTTAAGATTAAGATTTTTTTCCCAATCTTAAGGGGATCCTGGCATTCACTATTAATAAGCTATGGGGAAACTTTTGACTTAAAACCAAAATTAGTTGTACCTTAGTACTGGACAAACAACTTGAATTATAACCCAAATGAGCTTCGTCATAAGGATCATCGAAAGTTAAATTCCCTCGGGACTAAAAGAATTTGACTTGCTTGGCTAATCGAATGAAAATTAAATACAGTTTAGTGATGTTTGGAGATTTCTACATATCACTTTAATCATAACTCATGGGAAGTTCAACATGCTAATTCAGTTTTTCTTTGCAATTGTTGAAGTTCTCTTATATGTACTTTTTGAGAGATTAGGTGTTATTTCATAGCTTCCATGGAAATATTATTGCTTGCCTCTAATCCATATTTATATTTTTTCTCCTTTCACTTCTTTCAGCCAACTATTATAGGAGAAATTCAGTCACCAATGGGTGTTGCTGATGTAGAATTCATAGATCCAAGGGAGCCTGTAGCTGTAAGTGTCTTATTATTTTCAACAAATTTCTCAAAGCCTAATTCTGCCCTGTTATTCATTGTGTTCTCTACAGAACAAGTGTGTGTTGTTGTGGTTGCTGTTGTTTTATGCATAGCACAAAGAAATTATCATTGATTCAAAACACACTTGGAACACTCAAACTCACACCAAATAGATCTTATATGAAGTAGGGGAGTGGGAGAACTGAACATAAAATATGAGAGGAGATGAGTGGAAATTAGAGACCTTTATTTTAAATATCATTGTGTTATATTTATGTTAGAGAATCTCTTTGATATTGTTTGAAGAATCTGTTTGATATGCATAATCTCTTTGATATGCATTTATGTTTGATTGATTGTATTTTCCATTTTTATATTCTCTCCTCTCCTATATAATGTCTCACCACCATTGTACAACCTATAAATAAGAGAAATCATTTCTTCTTCCAAATCTCTTCTCTCCTTTTAACATGGTACCAGAGCCTTGTTCGAATCTGAGGAGAATAGTTCGTTCCCGCTGAGATCGCAGAGAGAGAGAGAGAGAGAGAAAATATTCGGCCGGTGTAGATCTGGAGCAATCCATGGCGCGTCGCACGACACCGCCACCACCGCTGAGTTCGCGAGGCCGAGTTCGGCCAAAACATCTGTCCTGCCGTCATTCTGAGCGGCGCGTGGCCTTCACGCGCCGCCACAGCAGCGGCGCGTGGCTCCCACGCGCCACCACACCTCCGGCGCGTGAAATTCACGCGCCGCCGTACACGGCCGCCGGAGCTCCGAAAATTCCAGAAACGTGTTTTCGGCCTGTTTTTCCACCACTGTCAGCCGCATTAGCTCCTTCAAAATTTGACAAATCAGATTCTCATCCTATAGCTCTAATGGGTAGCTCCTCAAAAGGTTCAGTGAAGCCTGAAGAAGCACCAGAACTTATGTCAGAGCCTCAGGTGATGATTATCGATTACAAATCAAATGTAAACCTTGTTCAGTCAGGTAATTCCATAATAGCCCTTAATACTACTATGACTGCTGATGATACATGGATCGTTGACTCAGGAGCTACAGATCATATGAGTGGAAACAGAGGTTTATTCAAAACTCTTAGATTATGTCCGGAAAATCTTAGAGTTAAAGTTGCAAATGGAGTTGTTACAAAAGTTGCAGGAATTGGTTCTGTTTTGTTGACAGAACACTTAGAAGTTCACAATGTTCTCTTTGTTCCTGCGCTTACTTGTAATCTGATATCTGTGAGTAAATTAATTAAAGGCAAGAGATGTAGAGTGATCTTTGATGAAAGTGGGTGTACTTTTCAGGATTTAAACTCGAGGAGGACGATTGGCAATTCTAAGGAATGGGATGGACTCTATTATCTTGAAGGCTCTAACCGAAGGAAACAAGAAGCAAATAAGGCACTTGTTAGCTCGCATTCCAATAATGAAGATATTCTGTTGTGGCACCAAAGGTTAGGCCATCCAAGTTTTGATTATATGAAGCATTTGTTTCCAAGTCTATTCAATAAAAATTCAGTACCATTTTCTTGTGAAACTTGCCAACTCGCAAAGCAAAAACGATCCACCTATCCTCAACTATCCTATAAGCCGACAACACCCTTCACAATAATCCATAGTGACATTTGGGGGCCTGCTAAAACCAAAACCCAAGCCAATGCCAGATGGTTCGTAACCTTTATTGATGATCACACTAGAACTACATGGGTTTACCTAATGAAAGAAAAATCTGAAGTGAACCAAATATTCCAAAATTTCTACTCTTATGTAAAAAACCAATTCCACACCTCTATCCAAATTTTAAGGAGTGATAATGCTAAGGAATACTTAAGTAGTTCTATGAAAGAGTTTCTAACCAAGCAAGGTATTCACCACCAAACCTCTTGTGTGTACACCCCTCAGCAGAATGGAGTGGCTGAAAGGAAGAATAGACACCTCCTAGAAGTAACTAGAGCCATTATGATAGAAAGAAATGTCCCTAAAATATTCTGGGGAGATGCCATCCTTACCGCTGCCTACCTTATCAATCGTATGCCATCCAAAGTTCTCAACTTCTCCACTCCTATACAGAAACTCCTTGAAACCTACCCCAACTCTCCACTCATTCATACCTTACCTCCAAAAACTTTTGGGTGTGTCGTGTTTGTTCACAAACAGGCTGAGGGCAAACTTGATCCTAGAGCAGAAAAATGTATATTTGTTGGGTATTCTCCAAGTCAAAAAGGTTATAAATGCTACAGTCCAATCACCCGAAAAACCATTGTCTCAAAGGATGTAGTGTTTTACGAGAGTGAGGCATACTATCCCAAATTACCCATTCAGGGGGAGAGTGATGGTACAGAATGGCTAATTGTGAATCCCACACCTAAGTCAAGCCTTGAACAAGAGATCTTAGTTTACCCTGAAATGTCATCCAACCCAGTAGACTCTGAAAGAGCCATAACCATCCCAGAAATAGAAATCACCCAGGACAACCTTAGTGAACACAATTCTCAACCCAGAGTGGAAAACAATGCTGAAATCAATACTGAGATGGTCTCTGAAGATCAACATGATGAGGAATTACAATCAGGCAATGAAGCAACTGATAGTAGAGTTCCTTCCGCTCCGAGGAATGACCATGAATCTGACTCGAGAATAGATCCTAAAGAGATGGGCTGGCCTATTGCTCTGCGAAAGGGGGTAAGATCTTGTACTCAACATCCTATTCAGAAATTTGTTTCTTATGGTAATCTGTCTGCAAAGATGCAGAGCTTTGTAATTAACACTGCTCAGGTGAAAATCCCACACACTTTCCAGCAAGCTATGACTGATCCTAATTGGAAATTAGCTACAGAAGAGGAGTTGAGGGCTCTCAAAGAGAATAAAACATGGGAGATTACAAATCTTCCGAGAGGGAAGAAGGCAGTTGGATGCAGGTGGATATTTACTCCAAAATTTAATCATGATGGGAGCATCGACAAGTATAAGGCCAGATTAGTTGCAAAGGGGTACACTCAGACATATGGCATTGATTACGAGGAGACGTTTGCTCCAGTTGCCAAGTTTAGTACCATCAACATACTTCTTTCTATTGCAGCCAACCTGGATTGGTCATTACATCAATTAGACATTAAAAATGCCTTTTTAAATGGTGACTTAGAGGAAGAAGTGTACATGGAAGTTCCAGAGGGTGTCAAAGCTCCTAATAACACTGTGTGCAGGTTGAAGAAGTCTTTGTATGGATTGAAACAGTCTCCAAGAGCCTGGTTTGACAGATTCTCTAGAGTGCTGAAGAAGATGACCTTTGTTCAGGGGCAAGCAGATCACACCTTGTTCACTAAACATAATGGTGAAAAAGTGACAATTTTAATTGTTTATGTTGATGACATTGTTATTACAGGAAACGATGAAAGCTCCATAGTTCAGCTGAAACAAGCTCTAGCAAGTGAATTTCAAGTGAAGGATCTTGGTCAGATGAGATACTTCCTTGGCATGGAGATAACCAGAAGCAGGAAAGGCATTAATGTGTCCCAGCGCAAGTACACACTAGACTTGCTACATGAGACCGGGATGCTAGGCGCAAAACCGGAGGAGACACCTATGGATGACCAATGCAAACTAGAAATAAAGGAAAAGGGAGTTCCTGCCAACACTGAGAGATATCGGAGACTTGTTGGGAAATTGATATACTTGACTCATACACGTCCGGATATCAGTTTTGCTGTGGGAATGGTAAGTCAATTCATGCACCAACCACAAAAGGAGCATATGGATGCGGTTGTGAGAATACTTGGGTACTTGAAGGGAAATCCAGGTAGAGGAATATTCTTTAAGAAAGGAACAGCTAGGAACTTGGAGATTTATACTGATGCAAGTCTTGCAAGAGACCTAGAAACTGGAAGATCTATCACAGGTTATTGCTCATATCTCTGGGGAAACTTAGTTACTTGGAGAAGCAAGAAGCAGACCATTGTATCACGAAGTAGTTGTGAAGCTGAGTTAAGAGTTGCATGTCTTGGTGTATGCGAAGGAATCTGGATCATCAGATTACTACATGAATTGAGAATTCCTTTTGATGGCCCACTGCAAATATGGTGTGATAACAAGTCCAGCATTGAAATGACCAGGAATCCTGTTTATCATGATCGAACTAAACATGTCGAAATTGATAGACATTACATTAAGGAGAAAGTAGAGGCGGGGATCATGACATTGACGTATGTCCGTTCTTCTGAGCAGATTGGTGATATGATGACTAAACCACTTGACCGACCTACATTTGAGAGATTCCGAAGCAAGCTGGGAATGCTTGACATATACTCTCCAGCTTGAGGGGGAGTGTTAGAGAATCTCTTTGATATTGTTTGAAGAATCTGTTTGATATGCATAATCTCTTTGATATGCATTTATGTTTGATTGATTGTATTTTCCATTTTTATATTCTCTCCTCTCCTATATAATGTCTCACCACCATTGTACAACCTATAAATAAGAGAAATCATTTCTTCTTCCAAATCTCTTCTCTCCTTTTAACAATTTAAATAGAGACCTTTGTATTAAATATTGGTGTGTTATGTTTAAATAGGCAAAGTGTGCATATTTAATTGGGAAAAGACAGACACTTGTATAAAATTTTAGTACTGAATTAATGTGGTTTAAATTTGTTTGACTTTGGTCTACATTACTCTTGAAGCCTTAATTTTGTGTTTGGATGTAGTGATGCTTGATGCTAAGGTCACTGTTTTTTTAGTGGGGAACTTACACACCTTTTACCAATTTACCCTTTTGTCTTTATATTTATGTAGGTCACCAAAGGGTTATACTCTTTGTTTTTCATTTGTCCTTTAATTTTATATTGAACTTAGAACTTTTGAGTTTTAAATTTGGATGTGATGCAATAGATTTATTCTTTAGTTCCCTATTTTATGGGATTGCTGACATATACTCTATATGTATATGATGATCTTGCAGGAACTGTGGAACTTTGCTCACAGAAATCCCTTTTTTCAGGGAAAAGCTGTCAAGTTGTTACTTTTTGCACCTTTAGTAAATATCTATCCAGTTTTTATGGTAAAAAATTTGACCTGGGCTTTGTTCTTGCAAACCAAAGGAAAAAGCAAAAAAGGTAAAGCTGAAATAAAATGAACTTGTGGGAGTACCTTTTATATATATGATGGAGCAAGAGCTTGAACTCAAGTCATCTTGCTTCAAAAGCCGTTTGAAAAAATGTGCCTACCAACTGTTTTCATAAATAAAACCAAAATGAAACAAGCACCACCCTTTATTTCTGGTATGTACATATCATTGAGAATGACATGAATCTTAATAAGACATTTAGACTCTCTTATCCAATACAATATTTACTGTAACCTTCAAAATGTTTAGTAAATGGAGTATGGGATATATTGAATAGACCTCTGATCTCATAGCTACATCAGATATGAATGCATGTAAATTCAAATAAAGCATTATTTTTTTTGTTTTTCATGTGTCGTTTAGTTTTAAATTGAACTTAGAACTTGTGTTCTTCAAATTTGGATGTGATCTAATGGGATTTATCCTTTAGTTCCCTGTTCAATGGGATTGCTGACTTATATGATGATCATGCAGGAATTGTGGAATTTGTGTGTGGCTCCATGAGGTTGGAATGTAAAGCTATTAGATGAACAACAAAAGATTGTCTATGCCCACCAAAATCCCTTATTTTCAGGGAAAAGCTCTCAAGTAGTTGCTTTTTGCAGCTTTTGTCAATATCATTCCTTATCTGTGCAGCTTTTCAGCGAAAAATGGGAGAATTCATCACTAAAATTCAACAGGCCTTATTCAGTCGTCTAAGGGCATAAGGTGCAAAGAAATTATATTGGTAAGTTATGTATTTCGGTCTATAAAGATCCAGGACCAAACTAAACTGACATTTCAATTTTCTTTCATTTTTAGGGTTTCACTCTTTTATAAATAACATAAGCTCACTTATTGAAAATTTCAAATATGTGTGAATACATTTTCTCTTAATATGCTATTTTATGTTTTATTGTCACTGTTATGTTTTATTAAGTATTTGCAATTTCTCTTTGGATTCTGAAAGCGAGGATGCATAAAAGGGGGGGTGAATTGTGCTAAAAATTAAAAACTTAAACTACCAATAAAATAAATGCAAACCAATTTATACTGGTTCGGCCAAAAACTCTTGCCTACGTCCAGTTCACCAACACCTTGTTGGGTTCCACTAAGTTCAGGTTTTACAACAGGTTCACCTGAGAACCTTTACAAGTGAAAGAATCTCTCTAACACTCCCCCTTACTACCCGTAAGGTCACAGCCCTGTTCTAAAGCTCCAAGCTTCAGAACAACCTCAAAAACAGAAGAGGATTTAATTCAAATCACTAAGTTCACAAATGAACAGATATTGTTAAACACTTAAGCTTGTGATCGCAGTGACTTAAATGCTCTTTAAAGATTTTGACAGAGAGTAGGTGCTTGTTCAGATAGTTCGGTGAAAGAGCAATAAATTACACTGTGCTATTTATAGTCTTCAATGGAGAATATAGTCGTTTGACACATAGAGAAGAAGACTTGAATCCGTTGAGCTCATTTAATGCTTGGTACTTGGTTCTTCTCATGTTGCTTGAAGAAGAACATGGACAATAAATGCAGCTTCAAACTTTGACAGCAAATGTTGTTTCTTTTAGGTGAGAAGTTGCCTTGAGAGCATATATGGCGGAAGAATGAGTCTAACGTCTTCTGAAAAAGCATTCTGATCATGACAGTGTACTTTTGTACTTGATTTGCTTTCTGGTCGACACTTCGACCAGCCTTTGATCAGACTTGCTTCAATCACTTGTTGCACACTTAGATCAGAGGTTAAATACACGCTAATATCAATCATTCGATACTTCGATCATTATTAGTTTTGATCGTTGATCCAATCATTTAGAAAAGTCTTTGTTATGGTTTTATGATCGCTATGCAAATGTGATCTAAGTTATTCATGATCGCTCTTGCTTGTGATTGCTTGTTCTTAGTCTATTCAGTTCTACCATTGTGATCGTTCTCTCACAGGTCTAACTATGATTGCAAGATCTGAATAACATCTATCTTAGTGATCGCTTTCTCTATGTTCGATGCTAATGTCTGCTTTGTTTATATTTTGCGCTAGTGATCGCTTTTGTCTATTGATCGCTTTATACTATTAATCACACTTGTGATCGCTCTGTCTAAACTTTACATCAGTGATCTAAGCATCTATGATTTATATTCTAATGATCGCTTTGTCTAAACTTTACATCAGTGATCTAAGCATCTATGATTTATATTCTAGTGATCGCTTTGTCAATTAATCATGCTTGTGATCGCTGTGTCTATTCTTTACCCTAGTGATCTCTACATTTATAACTTATACTCTAGTGATTGCATTGTCTATGATCTGTATTAATTATCATCAAAACTTAAGATTCTAACACATTCTAGTCATCACTTGCTATTATTGGCATCTTCCAATCAAATTGCTTGCTGGTGAGCTTATTTTCCTTCCAATCTAATGGTTGTAAACTCTTGCATTACTCATTGGTGCTTCATCTGTTACTAGGTTTATGTAAGATTCAATTTCCTTTTATCTTTTGTGTATCTATATGCATTGATGCTTTGTTTTGTCAGATTTGACCTCTTTTAATTATTGTAACAGTTTTGCATGGAAATGAGGCTTTCTTTTGAGGTGGTGTTGGTTTGGCCATATTCGTTGCGACAGGTTCTTGTAATACCCCTCATAGAATTGTATAGTCGTTCTAAGCTTAGCCCCTCATATAACAAAAAAAAGTTGATAAATGGAATCAAAAACATTTATTTTAAACAAGTTGTTGTGATTTAATTTCCAAAAATTATTGAAAAAATATTTAATTCCTAAAAACCCAAGTCATATAATATGAGCATTCTTTCCCCACTACCAGACCACTTGTGGGCGGGATTTTACTTCTTTGGTCATACTTGTGTATTTTACTTCTATGAATTCATCCAAATATTTTTCGCATGACTACCAGACCACAAATACTTACTCTTATGGCCATTAAATTAAAATTCTTTTCTCCTTTAATTTATTTCACTATCAAGTGGGCAATCCAAGTTGGATTACCTCATATAATGCTTGTGTGAACAAGAGGAAGGGACTATTTCATGTAATGTTCCAATACTAATGATGGATATGCTGATTAAATACTGAACACTATGCTGATTATATACCAAAAATAGTTGTACTTCTTTTATGTGTTTTTTTCATTATGCTTTTCTCAATCCGTTTTTGTTAGGCCCAAGAAATATTGGGGCAGGGTTTACATGAGGAGGGACAAGGTTGTGCGGCCCAATAAGAGTCTAGAGACAGAAACAGCAAGTAAGGAGGGATATGGCCAAAAGGGGGGAGTGGGGACCACTGTCTGACATGAGCAGGGTAGTGCGTATAAGTGCTAAAAGTTTTGTAGAGCCTAGCAGCGAATGAGAGGCATTTTCTTGGGAGGGGAGCCTGGTACCTCGAATCTGCAGGCAGGAGGGTGATTCCTTTTGGGGATAGTCCTATATTAGTTTATTTTGCTTTCCTTTATTGAGCATTCTGAATTCCACCAAGTCTCCAGTCTATAAGGAGGCATTGTACTGTGATTTGCTAGTCTTATCTTAATATATTGAGAGGAATATTACTGTTGGCCTATATTTCTTCTCTTGAATTGACAGGGAACCCACCAATTGGTATCAGAGCAGTAGATACTGGGCATGGTTGGTACGAGAATGGAAGGCAGATTAGAACAGCTTGAGAAGAATGCCGAGGATAACTTGAGGGTACAAGCGGCGCTGGCGGGAAGGCTCACTGGGATTGAAGCTTCACTGGCTAACATCCTAGAGTCCTTAAGAGGGAGGAGAACGTCGTCACCAAGGCGGCAGAGAGACGAGGAGGGCGAAGGAGAACGAAGGGAAGAAAGAGAGACGGTTTTGCACAGGAAGCTGGAATTACCTCTGTTTGATGGGGAGGTTCCGCTGGGTTGGATATTCAAAGTGGAGCGATATTTTTCGGTGAATGGGGTAGAGGAGCCAGAAAAAGTTGACGCTGCCATAGTGAGTTTGGAAGGGAAGGCATTAACGTGGTTCCAATGGCTCGAGGCGAGAACTCCGGTGAGACAGTGGCCGGAATTTAAGAAGGAAGTGATTGAGCGCTTCCACTGTAAGCAGATGGGAGATGAATGGGAACAGCTTCTAGCGCTTAAGCAGACGGATTCTATGGAGGATTATAGAGAGAAATTCGAGACGTTGTCAGCTCCCTTGAAGGATGTTACCGAGGAAGTGTTGGTGGGCGCTTTCTTGAACGGGATGAAGCATGACATCCGATGTGATGTCAAACTCATGCACCCACAAAACCTTAAGCAGCTCATGACTTTCGCTGCTCAAGTCGATGACCGGAATGCTGTGAAAGAGAAAATGGAGGATAGACGGGGAAGAGTGAGTATCGGAGAGGGTGGCCAAGGACGGTGGAGAGAGTACAAGTCTTCGGCGCCGAGGTATAGTGCCTCTGACACGTGGAAAGGAGGAGGGTGGTCAGGAGCTACAAGGTCCGAGCCCATTAAAAATGAAGGGGTAGCCAAGCCCATATCCCCAGTTGGGTCGGCGGCCCAAAGTAGAACGGGTAGCAGCAGTGGGAGCATTGGGCCTCGCAGGAGATTTGATGAGGCCGAAATAGAAAGGAGAAGACAACTGGGCCTCTGTTTTAAATGTGATGAGAAATTTAGCCCAAACCACCGATGCAAGAATAAGCGGTTCCAGCTTATTTTATTAGAAGAGGGGGAGGACCCGGCCCACGATGAAGGCCCAGAAGAGTATGAGGATGCCCTAGATGAGCATGGAGCTAAGGGAATGGCTGCTATGGAATTATCTGTCTCCACCGTGGTGGGAATAACTGGACAGCGCACACTTAAGCTGCGTGGGCAATTACAAGAGAGGGAGGTCTATGTGTTGATCGATTGTGGGGCCACACACAATTTTGTTGCTCAAGAATTGGTGACCGCCCTGAACTTGCCCACCATACAAGTACCCATGTACTCTGTCACCTTGGGGGATGGCCGGAAGCTATACTCAGATTCGAAATGCCCTAACATCACGCTGGAGTTACAAGGGATGGAGGTCACACAGCCCTTCTACCCTTTTTGCTTAGGAAGTGTCGATTTGGTTTTGGGAGTGGAGTGGTTAGAAACATTAGGAGAAACAAGGATGAACTGGCGCCAATTATATATGAAGGTTGCGGTGGGGAAGGATTGGGTGTGCTTGAAGGGCGATCCCCAATTATCTCGAGCTCAAGGCTCCTTGAAATCAGTCATGAAATTGATGAAGGCGGAAGGAATTGGGTATATCGTGGAGCTGAGAACCATTTCTGTTCAAGGAGAGGAGGTAGTCACAGCTCCGGTTGAGGAAATTATGCAGATCCTATCCGAGTTTCCAGAAGTCAGTGCTCCAATGGTGGGATTACCCCCCCGGCGGACCCGCGATCATGCTATTGTGGTGAAGGATGGAGCTCCGCCGGCCAACACGCGACCCTACCGGTATGGGTTCCACCAGAAGACTGAGATTGAGAAATTAGTCAAGGACATGGTGAGTGCAGGGATCATACAGCCGAGTACTAGTCCATTTTCGAGCCCGGTTTTGCTAGTTAAGAAAAAGGATGGGAGTTGGCGATTCTGTGTGGACTATCGAGCTCTCAATAGGATAACCATACCGGATAAGTACCCAATCCCGGCTATTGATGAGTTGCTGGACGAGTTGGGGGGAGCGGCCATTTTCACCAAACTGGATCTTAAATCAGGGTACCATCAGATTAGAATCCGAGAAGGAGATGAGCACAAAACGGCCTTCCGCACTCATGACGACCACTATGAATTTAAGGTGATGCCTTTCGGTCTTACTAACGCTCCTTCCACGTTTCAGTCACTGATGAATGATATTTTTAGAGAGCATTTGAGGAAATTCATTCTAGTATTCTTTGATGACATTTTGGTGTATAGCAAGGATAGAGAAGCTCATGTGGGACACTTGAGGGAAGCCTTAAGGCTTTTGCAGCAACATCAACTAGTGATCAACCCTAAGAAGTGTGTGTTCTGCCAACCTCAAATAGAATACTTAGGACACATCATATCAGCCGAAGGGGTTAAGGCTGACCCTGCAAAAATAGAAGCTATGATTGAGTGGCCGGTACCCAAGAATTTGAAGTCATTGAGGGGATTCTTAGGCCTCACAGGTTACTACCGCCGGTTTGTGCAAGGATATGGGAAGATAGCAGCACCATTAACTCAGTTATTGAAGAAAGATTCATTTAAATGGGGTGAGCCGGCACAGCAGGCATTTGAGGCTCTCAAGATAGCCATGACCACTCTACCGGTGCTAGCTACACCCGATTTTGCATCGCCATTTGAGATAGAAACTGACGCTTCCGGGAAGGGGATTGGGGCTGTGTTGTTACAAGGGGGTCGGCCAATAGCCTATTTCAGCCAAAAGTTATCCGAAAGGCACCAACTGCTCTCGGTCTATGAGAGAGAGCTGATGGCACTGGTGTTAGCAGTGAAAAAGTGGCACCACTACCTCTCAGGGAACCCTTTTATCATCAAAACCGACCAGAAAGCCTTGAAATACTTGCTGGAACAACGTGTCTTAGCTCCTGATCAGCAGAAGTGGATCACCAAACTCATGGGTTATCAGTTTGAAATACAGTACAAACCAGGCCGAGAGAATCGAGTGGCGGATGCATTATCCAGGCAGGGGATTGAGGTGGAGATGCACGCCATTACACTGTGGCAGAATAGTGGCATGGGAGCATTGGAGGATGAAGCTATGAGGGATGAAGAACTAAAGGGGGTTGTCCAACGGCTAATTGAGGGCAACAACCCTCCACCCGGGTATACTCTGAAGGCTGGAACCTTATTCTATAATAACAAGCTGGTGTTGCCTCGGCACTCTCTTAAGAAGTATGAGTTGATCCGTGAGTTCCATGATTCGCCATTCGGGGGGCATTCCGGATTTCTGAGGACTTATAAGAGGTTAGCAACGGTGGTATATTGGAAGGGAATGAAGAAAGATGTACAAGATTATGTGGCCAAGTGTGAAATCTGTCAACGCAATAAGTATTCGGCACTTTCCCCTGCTGGACTGTTACAGCCACTACCAATTCCCAGTGCTGTTTGGGAGGATGTGAGCATGGATTTCATCGGGGGGTTGCCTAGAAGCTCTCGGTTTGATTCCATACTGGTGGTGGTGGATAGGCTTACCAAATTTAGCCACTTCATTCCCCTTACTCACCCATATGAGGCCAAGACAGTGGCGGATTTGTTCATTCGTGAGATAGTCCGGTTACATGGGTTCCCAAGTTCAATCGTGTCGGACAGGGATAAAGTGTTTACAAGCCAGTTTTGGGATGAGATGTTTCGCTTGGCAGGCACTACTCTCAAGCTTAGTTCCTCATACCACCCGGAAACGGATGGCCAAACGGAAGTGGTCAATCGGTGCTTGGAGACATACCTACGCTGTTTTGTGGGCACAGCTCCTAAGAAGTGGTCTAAGATACTTCATTGGGCAGAATATTGGTACAACACCACATACCATGGCTCCACACAAGTCACCCCATTTAAGGCCCTCTATGGAAGAGATCCGCCGCCACTCCTTAAATGGAAGGAAGGCACCTCTCGAGTGCAAGAGGTAGATCAGCAATTGAGCGAACGGAATCAGATTCTGGATGAATTGAAAGAGCAGCTGGTCAAGGCTCAGGATAGAATGAAAAGTCAAGCAGATAAGCATAGGAGGGATGTGGAGTTTAAGAAGGGAGATGCGGTCTACCTTAAGATTAGGCCATACCGTTACAGGTCATTAGCTCGGAGGACCAATGAGAAACTATCTCCTCGTTACTATGGACCATACACCATTGTGGATAAGATTGGGTTGGTGGCCTATCAACTTCAGTTGCCGGTTACAGCTAAAATCCATGATGTCTTTCATGTTAGTCAACTCAAGAAGGCCTTAAAACCTACGGCTGTTGCGCAACCACTGCCTAAAGAGTTGACCGAGGACATGGAATTGAGGGTCAAACCGGAAAGGATTGAGGATGTTAGAAGCACCAGCAAGGGGCAGATACAATTATTAGTCAAGTGGGAGAATTTGCCAGATCATGAAAATACTTGGGAAGACTTGGGAGTCATCTTGGACCAATTTCCAGATTTCCACCTTGAGGACAAGGTGTGCCTTGAAGGGGTAGGAGATGTTAGGCCCAAGAAATATTGGGGCAGGGTTTACATGAGGAGGGACAAGGTTGTGCGGCCCAATAAGAGTCTAGAGACAGAAACAGCAAGTGAGGAGGGATATGGCCAAAAGGGGGGAGTGGGGACCACTGTCTGACATGAGCAGGGTAGTGCGTATAAGTGCTAAAAGTTTTGTAGAGCCTAGCAGCGAATGAGAGGCATTTTCTTGGGAGGGGAGCCTGGTACCTCGAATCTGCAGGCAGGAGGGTGATTCCTTTTGGGGATAGTCCTATATTAGTTTATTTTGCTTTCCTTTATTGAGCATTCTGAATTCCACCAAGTCTCCAGTCTATAAGGAGGCATTGTACTGTGATTTGCTAGTCTTATCTTAATATATTGAGAGGAATATTACTGTTGGCCTATATTTCTTCTCTTGAATTGACAGGGAACCCACCAGTTTTCCTTGCAACTTCATTCTTCTTGATTGTAGTGACAGAGTTAGGGTTTGTTTCCCAGAGAAATAACCCATATCTCAAGCTATAAACATAAGTCTGCATGTTTGACAAAAAAAAAACATAAGTCTGCATGTGAGGTTGATTAATAATAACAACCTATACTTTAAATCTGGTGTGTAGTGATGGTTCTCTCTGATGTTGAAGAAGAGGATATCCAGCATATTACCTCGTGGATTATAGATTGCCACTCCCAAATGTGCAGACTGATACTCTGTTGCCAAGATGATGTTGACATTCTTGAATCCATGTGAAACCTTTTCAAAGTGATTCAAGTTCATCCACCCACTACTCCTCAGGTTAAAATGAAGTTTTAGTTGAGCTTGAGCTTTAGGATTGGATTACTAATACAAAATTAGTGTTGTGAATGCTGATATGGAACCTCAATGTCCCAAATTATGGAGGTTCTGTATATTCATTTACCAAAAGAATTTTGCTGCTATGATTGATGCAAAAACTAATCAGATCTTGGGCATGCTATCATGGCTCTTGAGGCTTGCAAATGATTCAAGTAAGATGCTGAGATGGCAAAACTGCTCAAGCCCTTTGATTGCATGACTGAGTTTTGATCTATACGGCCTAAATAATGATAATATAGAAGAATACGGTCCAGTGTTGAAGACTAATTGATCCATCAAGTTCATTATAATTATTTTCTTTTGTTGTTTGACCAGCCAGCCTTATCAGTAAGAAAAAAAATTTCAGAAGCTTATGCTAGACTTTGTTAAATCAATTACTTGATAATGTAAAAAGCATTTGTCAGTTTCCTATATTATCAATGGCAACTAATGCTAACTTGCATTTGTTAGTTTCCTATATTATCATTATTCATCTATATATGCTTCTTTGTTCTTTGTGCCTGTTATATGTAGAACATCAAGTAAACAGTTTGAATAAAATAATTTAGAGTAAGTTAGAGAAAGGTTTGAGATAATTTATCTTATAGAACTTTTGAGCTATAGATTTTATAGTGATTTGTTGTTATGTGATTTGACAAGTTAAATTTATTTCACAGAACTTTTGAGTTATAGGTGTGGATGTCATACAATATACTCATACATTAGTTCCTTATTTCATGGGATTGTTGACACATATATGATGTTCTTGCAGGAGTTGTGGGACTTGTGTGTGGCTCAATGAGGTAGAAATGCAAGATATCAGAGGAACAAAAGGGGTGATTTTGCTCAGTAAAATCCCTGATTTATGGGAAAAGCTTTTAAGTTGTTGGCTTTTGCAGTTTTAGTCAATATTTTTTCCAGCTTTTATGGTAAAAAATCTAAATAACCAAGTCATATTATATGAGATTGCTTCAAAGTGTTTATATTTAATATTTTCCAGTCATATTTATTTTTTACATAAAAATAAGATATCTAACTATATGTAATAAATGAGGTATAATTTTGTGATTTATTTTATTTGATTCACCTCAAAAAAGTTAAGTTGATCTCATTATTGGGATAAGAGTGAATATGATATTTATGTGGCACTCCTCCAATTTTAATATGGAAATTGAAATGTGTGACTATAATGCATAAAAGCTCACGACTTTACTCATTGAGGGTAAGTGAAACCTATAATTACACAAGCCATCAGAGCTCATATAATCGAATGTTAATTCAAATGTCAATGTCAGTTACAAAACATATGTTAATGGCAACTTAACACCATTGTGTTTGTGCTATTTATTGTACTTAGTGTTGTCCATATATGATATATAAAGTGTCATAACAACTATATTAAATAATGCTACCCGTGCTGGCGCGGGGATACATGCTAGTTGACTTATAAAGCTTATGTAAAGCTGATGTGGCTATTGTAAATTCATAATAATTTTTGCCGAGAATAGTAATTCCAAATTGGATTGGGAAAAAATAAAAATTGTCATACTGTGAATTTCCAAATGTTATCAAAAGACACTTATGCTGTGAATTTCTATGACAACTTGAAAATCAGATGACAACTTGAAAATCGGTATGGTAAAATTGTCAATTCCTGTGTACCAATTTGAAAAGCGGTATCCGTGGATTTTCATTTTAAAGATGATGTCAAACGGTCATTGCAAAAATAATAAGGTAGTTAATAGTGTTTTTAAAGGTAAAATGAAGATTAATTAAAAGGATTACATAATTCTAACAACATTATTAAAATGAAAAGGAAAAGCATTTAAATGATAGTGTGCAAGAAAATAAATAGAAAGCAAATTAAATGGGCGGATTAGAAAAATAACATCTCTAGCAATAACATGTAAAACTGAAGGAGCCTAGTAGTTGAAGTCAATACTACGCTTTCGAACATTCAAGTGGTAAGACGCTTCTTGGGTAAGTCAGACTGATGCATCTAGTTTAGAGCAAAACGAAAACAACTCATAGCAAAAAGATTACCAGAAATGGTAGATCGCTTCCACATGAAAGTTTGAAGAAGAGACCCTTCAAAACAAACCAGGATTTGACAAAAGGAAAAATGTTGAAGTTTCCACCTCTTGACCAAAACATTCTATTGGTATGCCTGTGAGAAATTGTGGGTGACTAAGGTTGAGCACCGACCGATGCATTGGTCTTCTTTAGAAAAGTTAGAGCAGAGAAAGCTACTATTGATTGAGAGTCCTTAATAATCTCTTGTGGGTGAGGAATACGACCTCCATGTGCAGTTTGATTACTCCTCCTCTAGATGTCATTCAACAATAAAATGGTGCTCTTAAGTAAAACTTCATCATCCTTGTTTGAGAGAATGAATTGCTCTAAATGATGTGTTTGCAAGACATCCGAAGAAGGGATAACTTTGTTGGGAAATTTCGAGAGGAAAAACATATGCTTAATTGAGAAACCGGTCGTTAATACTCCCTTCGGTCCTAAATATAAGACTTAATTGATTTTTTCTAGAAAATCCTTAAAAAAGCAAAATAAATTAATTATAAATTGATTTACCTAATTTTTTCTTCTTAAACTAGTTTATTTTACCTATAAACTAATGGATAATCTAAAAATATATCAAATATGTCATCATTTAATAACCTATTTCGCAACCTTAATCTCTCTAAAAAAAAGTCAATTAGGTCATATATTTAGGACCGGAGGTAGTAGTTAATACTCCCTCCGGTCCCTAATATAAGAGCTAGCCGCAAAAAAAACGCTTCTTAAGAAAACATGTGAATGCTAGTTGGGTGTCTATAATTAATGCTTCTTTTCCAATATTGCCTATATTTATTTTGATACTTTTAAAAGAGAGAAATACATAAGTATTAATAAATATGAAAGAGAGTTAGGTGCAAAGCAGGAAAAACACATTAAATGATGAGAGAATATTAGATGAACTCTTATATTAGTGACAAAAAAAAATCAAATTTTGAACTCTTATATTAGGATCAGAGGGAGTAATTAATTACTTACTTGGTCAACTTATAAATCGGTATCATAAAATTGTAAATATCCATGTCAAAGTTGTAAATCTACACATATCTCCTTTGACATGCACTTAGTTAAAAATGTCTACTAATAATTCATAAAAATTTCTTTTAAGGGTTAAAGATTCAATTTGGCTAACAAACTATTTCAAATGTATCACTTTGACAACAAACAATAAAAAGTTTTATTCTGGCCAATAAACAAAATAACATTTAGAAATTCTATGTTTTCTCCTTAGAGATTATTCTAAGATGTTCAAAATTTGAGAGACTAAAATGTCCTTTTAAAATTTGAGAAGTACTCCCTCCGATCCCTAATATAAGAGCCAAAATTTGAATTATACGAGCTCATCTCACATTCTCTCCTCATTTAATGCGTTTTTTCTACTTTGCTCCAATTCTCTTTTCATATTTATTAATGCTTACGTATTTCTCTCTCTATCATATCATAATAAATATAGGTAATATTGAAAAAAAAAACATTGAGTGTGTTTGGGAAACTCGGTGGAGAAGCGACTTTTTTTCAACCTGACTTTTTCAAACGTTAGTTTGGATAAAAGTCAGTTTGTGTAAAGTGATTTATGTTTGGATCTCTAGTTGCAGAAGCTAACTTTTTTTTCAACTTGACTTTTTCAAACATTATTAAATATTATACAATTAGAATAGTTCAACTTGACTTTTTCAAACGTTATTAAATATTTTATTAATGCAAATACGGATAAGCCAGTCACCAACGCCCAATAAGCTACAAATTGGAGCTTCTTCTGATAAGCTTATTTGGCCCAAAAGTCAAGTGAAAAATAAGTAAGACCCAAACATAAAAAAAAAAACTGAAAACAGCTTATCAAGTACAAACCAGCTTATTTGGGACCAAAAGCTCCTCCCAAACACACACATTAACTTCAGACACCCAACTAACATTCATATGTTTTCTTAAGAAATTTTATTTTTTTTTTTTTTTGCTGCTGAGGGACAAGAGGAAATATCTTTTTTAATTTTCCAAGAAAAAAAAACAAACAAATTGAGAACCAAACCGCGAAGTATTGTATTTGTGCAGAGTGGGAAGGTTGGTCAGGGGAAGTATGGCGTCGGAGAGTAAGCAGAGTTGTAACCCTGATGCCGCCGCCGCCAACAGCAACAGCAAGGGCCACAAGAGAAAGCGATATCTTCCTCACAATGTCTCTCTCTCTCTCTCTCTCTCTTCTTTCACTATTTTGCTCCCTCCATATCTTCTTTCCCTTCCCTAACCTACTCTTGCCTTCAATTTCAGAAGGCGGTGAAGAAGAAGGGTTCGTATCCCCTGCGGCCAGGCGTGCAGGGCTTTTTCATCACCTGTGATGGCGGCAGGGAACACCAAGCCTCCCGCGATGCTCTCAATATCATTGAATCCGTAACCTATTACTCCTTCTTCTTCTTTACTTTTCCCTTTCCTAAATACTGTAACACACTTTTCACCATTACTGTGTTGTTTGTTACATTATACTCCCTCCGGTCCTAAATATAAGACCTAATTGACTTTTTTGAAAAATCCTTAAAAAAAGCAAAATATTATAATTATAAATTGATTTACCTAATTTTTTCGCTTAAACTAGTTTATTTTACTTATAAACTAATGGATAATCTAAAAATATATCAAATGTGTCATGATTTAATAGACTATTTTGCAGCCTTAACCTCTCCAAAAAAAAAGTTATCTAGGTCTTATATTTAGGACCGGTGGTAGTATGTTAGCTTGTAAGTTATAGAGAAACAAATTCAGGCTAAACAATTTGTAACTCATTCTATTTAACTCTCCAGAAATTCAAGTAGGTTGTATATTTAGGAACAGAGGCGGTATTACTTTGTTGTATTTCCTCTTTACATGCTAATATGGTTAGTGGAAAATTGTTTAGTGAGTTTAATTATTAGGCTACCTAACTTTCTCGCCATGCATTTAGTTTTATTTAAATGAATGTACGAGCTAGCTCACTAGGCTAGTAATTATTGCTTGGCAAAGAGTGAAATTTTAACATTAAACTTGAACACGTGGTGTTTGAGAAAATCACAATTTGCAATGAATGTCAGTAGCCCTCTGAGATTTGTTATGCATACACTAGCAGTCTGGAACTCTGATGGAGTATTAAAGTATGACATCATTTCAATTTTCTAATTTTTTCCTTATATAAAAGTTCTATTTTAGTGATGTGATTCCACATAATATATCCTGCAGTTTTATGAAGAGCTAGTTCATGGAGAAGATTTAAACGTTAAACAAATACCCAATAAACCTTCAAATACTAAAATTACATTCTCAGATTCTGACTCTTCCAGTAGTGAGGGTGTTGGTGATGATGATGAAGGGGAGGACGAGGTACAGGAGGAGGTGGAAGAGGGGGAAAATAAGAGTAATTCTGATATTCCAAATTCTAATGATGATAATGTTAATCATGGGAATGGAACAGTTGAAGAAACAGATTCTCATAAAATTGACGATGGGCATGCTCAGGAAGAGGAAAAAGCTGAACAGCCACAAGTAAAGAAACAACGCTGTAAAATGGATGGGCCAGCTGGTGATTGTGATGGTGAAGGGCAAGAGAAGTCGATTGACAGGTTGATTGAAGCTGAACTTGAAGAATTGGGAGACAAGAATAAGGTTCATCTGTTAGACCTTTTTGCTCTACCTATCTTTGATGCTACTGTAAAAATGATTTTTCTCACAGTTTCTCTTTTACTTTTATTTATCTGTTTATATAGCTATTCTTCTAGTTCCTACACAGCTCATTCCAGCTGGCATTCATGCCCGTTAATTTCTTCTTCCTTGTGGTCTTTCATTTTTTTTGTATTTCTGAGTGCATGTTGCTGGTTCTGTCTTTGCAGAGATGCTTTCTCAAGCTTGACTCAGGTTGTAATGGAGTCGTATTTGTTCAAATGCGAAAGAAACATGGAGGCCCTGGCCCCAAAGACATAGCGCAGCACTTGGTGACATCTGCAGCATCGACAAGAAAACACATGTCAAGGTGTGCGCTTATCACCCTCCCCCCCAACCCCAAACACACACGTACACGCAGGGTTATGTCATGCAAAATATATCCATAGTAAAGCATTAATGTAATCGTTTCTGTCATAAACTTACTTTTAGGTTCATCTTGAGAATTTTGCCAATTGAACTGGCTTGCTATGCTTCAGAAGAGGAAATTTCAAAAGCAATCAAGCCTCTCGTAGAACATTATTTTCCTGTGGAAACTCAAAATCCACAAAAGGTAATAATGTGTATAAGTATCTCTTATTCTGAACTTGTTTAACCTAACTCTAATACCATGTGGAAACAAAAATGGTAGATTTTTTCTCACACTTCATGTCTAATGAATGAGGAAATACCAATCTAATTCAACACCAAAGCCATTTCAAAAAGACCCTTCAGCATATTGTGGATCTTTTCTCCTTCAATTCCATTATCCTCATTAACTAATTCAATTTACTTACAGGTCTTCCAAGCATCCAAACAAAATGTGAAGCAATTGTTACCTCTTTAAGGCCAATAACTAGTTGAAAAACATAATCAGGTGTATTAAAATTTTGTTTAGAAGAATAAAGAGCTCTGACCCACCCCTTTCCGCTATCCTAATAGTTGCTTTCTCTTTCATTTATGTGTTGGCATCAGATAAGATAGTATCTCGCTTAACTTGTCCAGTAAAATTGCTTAAATTAGACCACAGCATATGAATGGAATAACCATCCTTGCGTCAATAATTTTCAAACTCATGAATTTTAGAATTCAGACATATAGAGGCTCCTCTCATAATGCGACAAAAGTCTCTTGGATGATGCAATACAATGATTGATTCCCTTTATAGAAATCCCACGGCTATGTGGGACTTGGCTGATTAGTTCATCCCATTAACAGTCATCATCATATTTCTCGCTATTGTGCAGTGTTGCTAAGAACAAAACTCCTTTGTCAAGGAATGCTGCATTTCAGTGTGACTCTGTGGACTCTCATATTGTGCATGGAAAATTATAGAATAACTAAGCTGAATTAACTTTTGGGCCCAGCAAGCATTGCTAGGGTTGGTCAAATACCAGCTATTAGGCCTTCAACCTAAATTTATTTTTCTGACCTCTTTCAAAGCCTGTACATTTTGGTTACCTTCACACCTGCTGTCATTAGCCTGCAAATCAGACGATGACTTCTCTGGCCTGGCCTGAACACTGCATTGTCATGCAAATGGAGGTTCTGTTTTGTGATTCTTGATTTTGCCGACCCAAACAAGATGTAAATGCCCTTCTATTCTTTTTTGCTATCTATTGCCACCTTAAATATGGTTATGCTCCTCCTTCATTATTTTCTTCTTTTTTTCTCTCAGATGGCAACTCTTCCTCCGTTTCTCTTTTCGTGTGAGGTTGCTTTTCATTGTATTTGGGTAGTTGTGCTTCCTCTATATTAGTATCTCTTCCAATGTCTTATTCATCAAATAATGTTTCTGTATTGTATGGTCCAATGTGTGAACCCCCAGGTAGTCTCTGTTGCAATAATTTGTGGATATTTGCACTTGCTCTTGAAGTTGGACTACTTCCCTTATCATTGCCGCTCTTTCTTCCCTAGCTTTGAAGGATGCCCTTTGTAACTCACTTATAGAACACTGTAAGTGTTGTATCCCATGCAAAGACTTTTTTCCACTCCTTAATCTGACGTTCATTCTTGTGCCAGTCACTTACAGGAATGACTTGCCTTGGTACGAAATTGATGAAGCCCACCAAGCCGATGATAAAACTCTATCCCATAATTAATTTATAGGGTTAAGGGTCAAGTCTAGCACACAACTATTGACAAAAGTTCACCCAACATAAAAATCAATTTCCGGTCTCAAATATAGCAAAGATCAAGTACAAAGTGAGTCAAATGTAGCAATGCCATCAATTTTGATGGGTTTGACTGTTAAGTTTGACCTAATTAGGCCATATCACCTGCCATGTCGCCTTATTAAGCAACGTCACCACATCATCACCATCTCTTTTCGCCATGTCATCATCATCTTCCCCATCACACTCTCCCTCTCCCACCTTCATCTTCATCTTCATGTCAATCTCCTCGCAACAACCTCTCCCACCTTCCCACTCTCCTTCTCCCACCTTCATCTTCATCATCTTAGATACGCAATCAGAGAGAGAGAGAAAGATATAGAGAAATCTAAAACCCCTGAAAGAAGGCGTTAAGCAAGGTGTTAGTGTTTGTCAGAAGGCTCTTCTTTTAAGAGAAATGCTGAGAATAAATGGACAGTGAAGAGAGATGATTGGTTTCAATTCAAAAAGAGAGAGATGATTGGAGAAAATGGGGCGAGGGGCGATGAAGGCGGGGGCTTTTGAAAATGAAGGTTGGTGAGAGAAAGAAGGAAGGAACTCTGAGGGGGGCGGTTTCATGAGAACAGAGGAATTTATTTTTGACTTTTTTCAACGTTGTGAGAAGCGAAAACAGAGGGAATTGTGTGAGAGATAATAGAGAGTTTGGGTTTCGTTCTGGTAACTCAAGTCTCTTCTCCTTTGAATGTCTGCCTAACCACGCACATTTGGAGCGTGCATTATAATGGAAATTAATGAAATGACTGCAAGTGCAAGATGAAAGACATGCATTGTTGCAGAAGTTTTCAAACTTCTTGGCTTTAATTTTGTGTGTGTCCTGTGCCCATATTATTACTCTTTCTGTCATGATTTCGAGTAAAATCACACAGTTTAAGTAAGTAATTAAGATATATAAACGTGTCTCTCAAATGATTTTGTTCTGTCAAGAATATACTCTTATTTATAATTGAATATGTATGAGAGAGAAATGTAGAAATGTGATAATAGTGTTATAAATGAGTATAAGAGATAATGTTATAAAAGGGTAGGTGGAAGTGTGATTGGGAAGATGATGAAAATGAAGGTAGGAGAGGGAGAGTGGGAAGGTGGGAGAGGTTGTTGCATGGAGATTGACATGATGATGAAGGTGGGAGAGGGAGAGTGTGATGGGGAAGATGATGATGATGTGGCGAAGAGATGGTGATGATGTGGTGATGTGGCTTAATAAGGTGACATGGCAGGTGATGTGGCTTAATTAGGTCAAACTTAATGGTCAAACCTGTCAAAATTGACGGCATTGCTATATTTGACCCACTTTGTATTTGATCTTTGCTATATTTGAGACCGGAAATTGATTTTTATGTTGGGTGAACTTTTGCTAATAGTTGAGTGCTAGATTTGACCATTAACCCTAATTTATATTATGTATTGCATAAATGAAGCTTAAACTCAAGAATTAAAAGTTGACAGAATGATACAGAAATTAAAGGGAACATTCTATGAACATATAATACCCTCCAAACGTAATGAAAATGATGAAGAAAGATGAACTTTGTCCACTGTCAACCTGGTGTTTGGTAGGTCATGGCACTCCCTAGTGAAGCAACAATCTGGTTGCCTCCACACCATACTCTTTTGCCCAAATATATATCCTTTTGTAAAGATGATTGTCTACAAGTAGTCAGTTAAGCTCTTCTGGTTTGTTAAGATTTTCATGACTAAGAACAAGTGATTTCTTATGTCACAATTTTTTATCATTAAACCATTTATTTTGGTAAAAACTCACTGCCTTAATATTATTGTCTACATATTACTAGATTCTAACTACATGTTGTGTGCAGTTTGCTGTACTGTATGAAGCCCGTGCAAATAGTGGTATTGACAGAATGAAGATTATTGATGCAGTTGCGAAATCTGTTCCTGGACCTCATAAAGTTGATCTTAACAATCCTGATAAAACCATCATAGTTGAAATTGTAAAGGTAAGAAAGCATTGCTCATGCTGAAATATAATTTGAATGTGGGTTAATGTTCGAATCTAACAACAAAGTTTTTTCGTGCATGGGCATCTGGCACCGTGATGTTTATTTGGGTGGAAAATATACCTGACGTTTGTTAGAGGGAGCAAATTACCACATCTGCTATAGACCTCATGTTCACTTGCATTTTTGTTCTGTGGACCCTGCTTTTGTCCACCTTATCTTACCTTTCGCTCAACCTTCTATGCTTTAGCATCATCGTTTGAGTTAACAGATGTGGTAGTTCTGCTCGCTTTGACAAACTTCATGCATAGTTTTGTACCCAAGTAGTAATCTCCAGGTGCCCATTCACCAAAACATAGTTGTTAGATTTGCACTTTGGCCATTGAATTTTACTGCTGATGCCTTTTAAGGTTAAAAAAGGCATGATCATGTTAAAACAGGCTTTACATTGTTGCTTTACATTGTTGTGTTACTGACTTATTTGCTGATACTCTTCAGTCATTTATTGTTTTCATACATTTGGATTCTTATGTTATAATGAAAAAAAAGGGGGCCTAAACCACTTGGTTGGAACAGAAATCCAGTGAAGTGAGTTGACCCTAGCTTTGAATACAATTTTGTAAATATAATGTTTGTTTTTCTGCATTGGACAATTATTATTTTTGTTTATATACATTTTCTTAAATAATCTTTTGACCCGACTGTAACAAAATTAGATTATTGGACTATAAAATCATTCCGTGCTTTTCTTTTCAATTTAAAGGCTGGTTGGTTTCAAAGCATATAGTCTTACTGTTTTTTCCTCAAGGAAGAGTTTAGATTCAAATGATGTTCTTGCTTTTAAGTTTCTTTCTTAGACATCGCCATCTATATACATATATATTGCTAACACAACCTATTAATTAACTTGTTTATTTTGCAGACCGTATGCCTGATAGGTGTCATCGAAAAATACAAGGAATTAGCCAAGTATAACATCAGGCAATTAACATCGAAAAAAGGCTGAATGATAAGATCCCAAAGCCACCGTTGTTTAATTATCATAGGAGGAATAAACGGTCAAACAATAATTTAGGAAGTGGTTGTTAACTTATTGTCTTTTATCAGTTCAAGTTTATTATTATTTCAGTCTTATAGTTGTTTCTTTAATAATTCAGTCAGTGGTACTATTAGGCACATAGGGAAAGTTGAATGTCATGTGTCAGTGCTTAGAGTCCTGCAAGTCAGTCTGTTTTCTGTTTGTCATGTTTACAGAAAGTTTTTTGTAACTTCTATAAGCTGGCCTTATGCCATGTCGAATATACCATCGAAATTACAGAGAGCAAATACGTGTGTGGAGATAATCCTGGGCCATTAGCAAAAGAGAGTGAGAGGCCAATACGGAGTGGTATGCAAAGTTTCATCAAACTTGTCTATTTACTTCCTAATTATTGTAACATCCCAAATTGGCTATGATTGAACTAAGAATGTGAAGTATTGCGTAGGATTAAGAGTACAAATGCATATTTAAGAACAAACTATTGCGCTAAGGGACTTGAAACATGGTATTTTACGAGATGCAACAAGTAACAATGAAATAAAAATTTTACAAATATGACAAGTATGTTAACTTGTTTGAATGCTTGTCAAATTTTTACAAAATAGGACCCTCAAATATGTTAGATGAGTGTTTGAGAAAATTAATAGGCTTACCATATTTGCAACCTTTTCATTTCATTGTTACTATATTCGTACTTCACAAAAGATTATTGTGTTTCGGCATAGTTTGTCCCTAAATTTGCGTATTTATCCTAGGATAATGAAATAATTGGGGATGAATTGTAATAAGTTTGAGGAAATAATTTATGCTACTTAGCATGGAAGGGGGATTGAATTGAGGTGAAGTGGGATTTAGCTTGTTTGGTACTCCCTCCGTTCCTAAATGTAAGATCATTTTCCATAATTTGGGGAGATTAAGGAAGGTGGTCAAATTACCTAATGTTCCAAAAATACCCTTCAATTAAATTGAAAACACAAATATACCCCTTCATGCTTCCAACTCAACCCCACATACAACTCAATTGTAAAAGGAGTATGGGGGTATTTTGGGTAAAACTTGGGAAAAAAGAGAAAGTGTTCTTACATTTAGGAACTTATCCATATAACCAAAGTGATCTTACATTTAGGAACGGAGGGAGTATTATAGAAGTTTGTTCCATGGTAGTGCTATTCCCATCAAATATGGCAACTACCAATTCTCAGCAATACAATATGAATTGGGATGAGTTCTATGGAAGTTAAACCTCATGACCACTAGACCCTCATATCATTTGACGATGAAGCCCTCCTCACCCTACTACCTCTTTATCTCTCTATGCTATCACTATCTTGTTGATGTCAAACTATGGATATTGGAATTTAAAGGCTAAAATTACGAATTTTATTGATAGAATGAATGAGTTATTGACAATGGTTACAAAATGATTTGAAATACAAAGTAATCACAACAAGCCAATCACAGTAAGCTAAGAAACTAGAGACAAGTGAGTTTACGAGGTATTCAGAGAGTTTTGAACGAGCTTACATACTTGTGAATGGGACTTTGGTTGTCCATTTAGAAATGTAGGCACCTTAATTGTCCTTTTACATATTCAAAAGGTTTTATTTGTCTTTTTCCTTTTTTTAATCTGTAGATATCTTGCCGCTTCGATGAGTCAATCCCCATCTTATACATAAAAGTGATTGATGCTAGAAAGCAAACTCAGCAAAAAATTTCTTAGACCATAAATCAAGAGACATCATAAGAATTCAGGGCTCTCAGAAATATATTAAATCACAAAAATCCTCAGAATATGTATAAACTACAATGCTATAGTTCTTGTACAATACTATGATGATAAGTTAAATTTTCAAGGCAGTTCTCACTTCTGACCGCCAGCCTCAGCTGGTTCAACCACCTCAGCTTCTACAGTTTCGGGAGCATGCGTCTGTGTCTGTGATCCGGTATACTGAACCTGACCGGGATCAGACCACTTGCCGGTGATAGCCATACCCATCATCTCATATATCCTTCCTCCCAACTGAGCTGGATTCTCAGGCTGCACACCAAGGAAGATAATGATTGGCTCAAAACAGAATCCAACATGGTGTAATATCAAAAAATATATGTATGGTACAACATCATTTCAAGCAAAAGATATGAAGACTAGAACTTACCGTAAAACCACTGGAAACTAACGCTGCATCATAAAGGAGATCAATAGTCTTAAGGGCATCTTGGTCATCAGGATTTGATTTAAATGCAGCCTGCAAACCAATATAAATTTGTCACAATAGTGATTTTCAAACAATGGAAACGAAACTATTAAAAATTGATGCAAAGAAATTAAACGCATTATGTATAAGGGCGGGCCAAAATATGTGAGAATTCTCAATTCATCATACATTTAAATTCCTGATGATAGGGTGATCAGGGTTGATCTCAAACACCCTTCTGCTTCTCATAAATTCCAAGCTGGCAGTATCACCCATAGTTTGGGCCTTCATAAGCCTGCAATAAATTTTATCACATGTGGCACACTGTAATTCACTAATGACAGCTCAAGACATGTCACTTAAGCTGAAAGAAGAGAGGGCTTACCTTTCCATGTTTGCAGACCAACCAAATTTCCCAGACACCAGGACACAAGGTGAAGAGCTTAGTCGATTTGAGATTTGTACATTTGCAACTTTATCTCCCAAACATTTCTTAATCCAATCACAAGTTTGGCCGAATTCTTGCTTCACCTCCTTTTCCTTTTCCTCATTCTTCTCACCTACAAAAGAATGTGTGTGAACCCCAAAGTGGCAAGAACAAGGTTGAGCAACAAAAGTGAATTAACCCCCAATTTACACCAAAATTAATAAATGACTTTTCACTTAACTAGCAAATATTCCAAGGCACGCAAATGTGTGTATGAAATATCACTCAAGTATTGAGAGAAAATAATATTAGATGAATTCCAAATGCATATTTTCCCTGTGAAAGGGCTGATATAATGATAAACTCAAACTACAAACCTATATCCAAGTCTTCCTTGCTAATGTCGACAAAATTTTTCTCCTTGTATGACTTCAGGTTTTGGATGGCAACCTCGTCAATAGGATCCACCAAAAACAGAACCTGTATGAAGTGATATTGTAATAACAACCATTAGCACAAATTGGTTTAAAATATAACATTAATGACCAAAGGCAAGTGCATACTTCAAGATCTTTCTCCAAAAGTCTCTCCAAGAAAGGAGTGTTCTTTGCACTGGTCACACTGTCAGCAGCAATGAAATAAATATCCTTTTGATCAGGTTTCATGTTCTCAACATATTCATCCAAGCTGATCATTTCATTCTCACTCTGGGATGAGAAAAATCGAAGCAATGGAGCAATACGCTTGTGATTCTCTCGATCTTCAATACATCCCATTTTTAAATATTTCCCAAAGTTATCCCAGAACTTCTCATAGTCCTGCATTAAACAGATAAAAGAGCTAGTAAAATACAGAAGAGACACATAATATCTTTTACACAAAAAAATGTGTGAAAAAAAGGAGCAAATTATCAGAGTGCACAAATTTATAGTGATGGGTCAAACAAGAGTCGCTTTAGGGAAGTGGAGAGGCGTGATAAGGAGAATATTTATCCCATGTTTCATCACAAATTAATGGACATGATTGATGGGAAAATGCCAAAAATATGCATAAATAAGCAATGAATGACTTCTTTGACTTCCCGAAATGGGTTGTGTATTGATCTTGAATATTGAATATCTTCTGCAATACAGGAGGAAGATAAGTATTAATAATTAGAACATACCTCTCTATTCTCACTCAAGGATATCCCAAGAATCATGTCAAAAGCTTTGCGTACCAAGCGCTTCCTCATAATCCGAACCTACAAAAATAGTGTGGAACCAATTAAACAAGGAAAAAGTATAATAAACTTCTCTCGCACAGTTTCAAATACAGATCTGCAGTTTCTCTCTCTTTTTTCAAAAAAAAAAAACAAAACAAAACAAAACTGCAAACTATACACTTACTATGCGACTTTCTTGAAGGATTTCCCGCGAGACATTAAGGGGAAGATCATTTGAGTCAACAACACCTTTGACAAAACTTAAGTATCGAGGAAACTGTTGTAAGGAATGACAAAATTAGCACATATTGAAACTATGAAATCATAATGAGTCTCTTCTGAGCATGATGAATAAATTTATATACCAATTCTCCATCAAAGTCATCTGAAATGAACACTCTCTTTACGTAGAGCCTTATATTCTTGGTCTTGGGATTTATTATGTCATCCTTCCCTGAAGGAGCAATTGCAGGAACAAAAAGTATGGACCTAAATTCTACCTCACCCTACAAAAGTAAACATCATCAGCACAAAAATCAAAACATGCATCAGAACAATAGCAGGAAAATTATTATTGTTAGTTAATCTTGCTTAGATTACGTAACTGTGACCTAAAGATAGAATCTTTGATGACTCCACAATTTCCTTACGAACAAATCAAATATGCAATACAATGCACAAAATGTAAAATAATATTACCTCTGTTGTAAAATGTGAGGATGCTAATGGTTCCAGGTATTCGTTAAATGTTTTCTTATAGAATTCATTGTACTCCTCTTTATCAACCTCTTTAGGATTCCGAAGCTGCACAAAATAATGTTTGTATCTTATTCCAAGTAATGAACATCAAAAGAAATACCAACCATGGAGTTGTGCATTATAAAACTCACCCAAATAGGTTGAGTTTCATTGGTAAGCTCCCAGTCCCAGTATCGCTCAACAACAGTCTTGGTTTTTTTCTTCTTCTGTCACAGTAAAGTTAATCCAAGAACACAGATTAAATATGCATCAGCTAAAAATATAGTCAGTTGAGTCAACTGCAGTACCTCAGCCTTCTCATCTTGCCCATCAGTTTTAGCTTCAGCTGGATCTTCATCGACCTCAACCTGCGCTAGGATAGTTTAAATCAACAACATAATTATTTCAAATATACTAATCATTTTATAGGATTGAACAACTCTTGACTAGATATATGGCGATGCATGGTGAAATTGAAAACAGAAGGATCATGGAGCAACAAATTATCACCTCTTTGGTGAATCCTTTCTCCTGCCAGGTGTATATTGGGAACGAGACAAACTGTGAATAATTTTTAACAAGCTTCTGAATGCGCTCCGGATGTGCAAAACCTTTGTCATCACGCTGAAAAAGAAATCAAGAATGATACGTAAACATTTTGATGCCTCAAGATAAGCCAAAACTAATAGAAAATAACCAAAAAATTTAGTATAGTTAAATACCTTGAGATACAATGTAAGGCGAGTTCCTCTAGGGATCAACTTCTCAGGATCAGTCTCCTCACGTATGGTATAAGAGCTAGCATTTGCCTCTCCTTCCCAAACATATTGCTTATCGGATTTTGGACTTTTAGTTGACACAACCACCTTCCACAACAAGAAACTTTTAATTACAAGATACTACACCTTAGAAAGTAGCTAAATGTCAATATTTTATGCAAATAAATACCCGGTCAGAAACCAGAAAAGCTGAATAAAACCCCACACCAAATTGACCGATTAAATTGTTGTCACCACCTGAATCCTTGCTATCCTTTTAAACAAAAAGAACACGTTAGTGTAAAAGGCAACTAACAACAGAAGAAAGATACAACAGGTTGATAAAAAATCAGCATTTTGCATATGAACAATACCTTCAATGCCTTCAAAAACTTAGCAGTCCCACTTTGTGCAATGGTTCCAAGGCATTCAATAAGATCTTGCCTAGTCATACCTATACCTGTATCCCTGGAAAGAAAACAAAAGAATCAGCATTAGATGAAGAAAACAATGATTGATCAAACAACAACCATAGCTAACCATCTTACGTAATAGTAATAATCCCATTATCTTTATCGGCCTGAATACGAATATCAAATTCAACAGCATCCTTCAAAAGTCCAGAGTCAGTAACACTTAGAAACCGCAATTTATCCAACGCATCACTCGCATTGCTGTGAGAAAAAGTCATAGATGAGTAGAGTAGATTGGACAAACAGCAATTCATATAATCTTAATAACCACATGATGCAAAATCAAGATCCTATTCAAGAGTGTTTAAAACAAGGGTTAAGGTGCAATTTTACCAATGCACTATTGCCAGAACAGCAGCTGGCACAATTGACAATAAAAAAGTGCACAATTACCAACTGAACTTTTATGCAGGGAAATAGTTACCAAATTTTAGGTGAATAAGTTTTCCCTTTAAACCCTAAATTTGTTACCCAAAATAGAAGGTTTTGATAAATATGCTCCTACTTAAAAGGTCGGTTGGTAATTCTGCACATTTTTATTGTAAATTGTGCCTGTTGCAACTCAGGTAATAGTCCATTGGTAAAATTGCACAATAACCTTCAAAACAATTAAGAAACGATCTTCTGCAGCAGAAAGAAAGTTTTCCAAAAAAACAAAAAAGAAGGAAATATGAGTGAAGCATTAATATCAACAGGAGATACCTGATAAGCTCCCTAAGAAAGACTTCCTTATTACTATATAAGCTGTTGACAATGAGGTCCATGAGTCGACTGACCTGAAAATTTGAACCCAAAAGAACCTCATACTTTGAACAACACAACAAGAACCACAGTATGCAAAAAAAAAAAAAAAAAGGAGAGTACCTCAGCTTGGTATTCATATTTCTCAACTGACGTGGATGATGCATCAGATGCTGCAGCAGTAGTTGTTGTTTCACATCGTTTACCCAAAAAGAAGTCTCTTTTCAAGTTTGCAAGATTTGTGGAGTTGACAGAATACAACCTAGCCTGTACTTCATTCCCACCCACCTGCCCAGAATGAAAAGGGTAACTATAAGGCATGTGAACATGAATATGATGTTACTAATGGGTCATACCCATCTACCGGTATTACTTGTTTAATATTGATATTGAGTGATGAGAATGAATATTAATAAATAGAGAAGAGAGAATGGTTATGGTACGGACCGAGGAAATGGTAGGAGGATGAGGAGGGGAGAGAGCGTAGCGCAGAAGAGAAGAGAGAGAGGAGCGCCTGGAGAGTCTGTGCATTATGACTATGAATATGAATATGAATATGAATATGAATGAGCAGCTTAGGTATGTAGCTGTCTGTGTCTGTGTCTGTGTCTGTGTGTGTTGCTTTGAGGGTTTAAGGGTTTAAAAAGAAGTGGGAAGCTTCTAGACATCAAACAAATCAACTTCTTCGTACCAATAGGGTGGGTAATATACATTTTCTCCCACTTTTCAATATGTCCTCAGACACAAAACAAAATGGAAAATGACAAGAAAAAATGATTTGGATAAATAAAAGATAATCTTTAATTTGTGACAAAATAGTAGTTACTGTCAGCGTCACATGAGTAGTTATTGAGGTAAATAAAAAATTTGGTTGTTCTAATAAAAATAATCTTTTTAAGGTAAAAGAAATAAAAATAAGTTTTTGTGATAAAAGAAACAACTTTTACTAAATTTAGGAATTTGGGCGAGCCAGTTATTTAAGCCCATTAACATGGAGGACCAGTCTTTGATTTTATAACCTTTGAAAAGGAGTGTGTGGCTTATATGAGCCAGCCCACTGAGGCGTGGGTTGCCATTTGTGTGTTGTTTTGAGCTTATTTACGTGTTGAGTTAACTGGAAAATTTTGATGTGTTATGATATATTTCAAGAAAAATTACAATTGTATGTATATGAATGATTGACCATACAAGGATGAGTTGGATATAATGGTTGAGACAATATTACTCTTCTAATATTGTTTTCTTAAAAGGAAAATAAAGAGATTAAGAAATAAAATATTGTATTCTCTATTGCCCTGTCTGGTATGTTGAAGAAGTTTATGGGTAAATGATCAATTTTAATAAAGAACAATTACACTAGGTTTTGAACATGATAAAGTATTTTAGGTCTTGATTTTGATCATGAATAATAACATTGGTGCAATTTTGGTAGCCCATTAAGTTTAAGTTTGACTGACATTGACCGTTAGAAGATGATAAATGGAAATTCCTCTGAACCCTCTCACCTTATTCTTCCTCCCACCACATTACTCTCTTCCTTAACCATCCAAATCTTCATTGACCCAAAACCCAAAACCCCAAACCCTTACCACCAACACCTACGTGCCTTTACCCTCCATGCATATTCACCTTTGATTACCTCACAATCGTGCATCCCTCAACCTTAACATCACATATGACTTTTGTACGTCGTCAACGAAGGGAGGGACAACCTTGTGGCTTTGAGATCATCAACCTTGTGGCTTGGCAAGAATGCGCTAAACTGGGTGGGCGCTCACTTTCCCATGTTATGATTATCTTCGTGTGAGTTAAAAATCTAATTATGACTAATAAAAATTAATATGAACTTTAATCATAGTTCATATTAAAATCCAATTGTTATAAAAATAAAGAAAAGAAGAGAGAAGAAGGATGAATAGAAGAACATATGATGAAAGACAGGAAATTGGAGAGGAAACAAGGGGAAATTATCATTTACTTGTGTCTTTCAATGACTTGTACATGACCTTTATTTATAGACCTCCAAGTATTCAAGATCAACCTAAAGAGTTACAAGTGCATAAATAAGGAAATTAAGAAAAATAATGGCACATCAATTAGAGGTTATAGGAATATGTACTTAAGGCCCTTCAATTTGTCATTATAAGAAATAATCTAATTAACCAAATGATGAGATCCTAAAATAGATTGGTTATGAACGTCCACATACTTTATATTATTTATAACACCAATAATGATTATTAAATATTAACATGAACTTCAAAGAATAATTCATATTTCCAGATAAAGATATACTTTAAAATAAATCAACAGCTTATATTTTCAAAAGAAATTAAAACCATATAATTTTGAAAAATATGTATATTATATAATAAAACAATATTGGGCGAAGACCCAAAAATGATATACAACGATTAGCCAACGAACAAAAATAGTACATAATTATTCCAAGGTACATAAATGATACCCAACTATTGTGCATGAGATCAAAAATGATATTTTCACTAATATGACAATAAAGTTAGACATGAAAAGTCCAAAATTCTCTTATAAATTAGTGAAAATGGGCATTTTGTACTTTACATGTCTAGTCTTACTGTCATATTAGTGAAAATATCATTTTTGATCACATGCCCAATAGTTGGGTATCATTTGTGTACCTTAGAATAGTTATGTAATATTTTTGTTCCTTAACCAATAGTTGTATATTATTTTTGGACCTTCGTCCAACAATATATATAGAGAATAGTATGTATTTTAAATAAGGGTGAAGGCCCAAAAATGCCCATATAATTAAATAAACTTTTATCAGACAGCGGCAATTAATTTATAAAGGCATTTTGGACTTTTCATGTCTAATATTATTGTCACATTAGTAAAAGTATCATTTTTGATCTCATGGTAAAAGTTGGGTATCATTTTTGTACCTTGGAATAGTTATGTACTATTTTTGTTCCTTGACCAATAGTTATGTACTCCCTCCGTTCCTAAATATAAGACCTAGATAACTTTTTTTTGGAAAGATTAAGGTTGCGAAATAGGTTATTAAATGATGACATATTTGATATTTTTTTAGATTATCCATTAGCTTATAGGTAAAATAAACTAGTTTAAGAGAAAAAATTAGGTAAATCAATTTATAATTAACTTATTTTTTGCTTTTTTTAGGATTTTTAAAAAAAGTCATCTAGGTCCTATATTTAGGAACGGAGGGAGTATCATTTTTGGGCATTCGCCCTTTAAATAAATGTTATATAATTTTTAGGGTCAGACACCTGGACTAAGGGCCTCTTTGGATTCAGCTTTTGGAGAATAGTTTTTGTGAAAATAGCTTTTTTTAATCAATCAAAACCAACGTGACAAGTTAACTTACCGTTGAGTCAAACAGACACTTCAAATAACTAAATTGATACATTTGACAAAATATTATTGATTTTTAATAATAAGTATGCATTAAAAATTGTATAACCTTAAATACTGAATTCATTTTTCTGTCAAACATTTGTTCAATTAAAGATTTTAAATTAAAATAAATCAATCAAATTAAAATTTAATGAATTTATAGATACTAAAAAGGGTTTAACCAAATTTTGGTCCTGAACTTTCATCCCATTTTGCTTTTGGTCCCTGAACTTTCAAACACATGGTTTTTAGTAGGGAATGGGAAAACAGGGCATCACCAAATGTCAAATCTCATTGCAGAGAGGAGTTGGAAAGCTTTGGTGAGAGAAGTGTTGGTGAATAAGAAAGAAACGTGAAGGAATCAAATTGGAAGAACGAATGGGAAATTTTGTTTTTTATGATCTTTTGTGATAAATTTGTGATTTGAACGAGAACCCATAAAAGAAATTAGTGTTACTGTGAGATATTTCATGTTGCATAGAAGATGAAGATGAAGAAGTTGCCGATCGACGAGCCAGAGTTTGCCAATCTCTTCCCCCCCAAATCTTTTCTAGGGTTCTGTATGTTGAGTGTTTTGAATAATTTAGATTTGTTTGTTTTTTCAAATTATTGAATTATAAAATATATTTGTCACATCAGCATCCTAATAAGCCTGCCAAGTCATCTTATTTATCATAGTCAATGCCACATAGGAGGATTTAACATAGTCAAAAGTCTTGAGTGACCAATCCTTCTAAGCTAGCAAAGTTTAGGGACCAATACCATGTGTTTGAAAGTTCAAGGACCAAAAACAAAATGGGGTGAAAGTTCAAGGACCAAATATTGGTTTAAGCCTACTAAAAACATAACTTTTGCATCTTTATTTTTTTGAGAAAATTAGTACCAAAATTTATAAATAAATTAAAATTTAATGAATTTTTAGATACTAAAACTTACTTTTTTTAAGAAAATCACATTAGGTGGCATGGAAGACAAATAATACCAAACAAGTCTCATGAGTTGTCAATGTAAAGTGAAAGGGCCAACATTGACAACTTAATAAACTTCTCACGGGAACTAATTTATTATATTGTGATTAATTTCTTTATTTGCCACTTATAGTTGTAGTTCTCCTTTAATTTTTTATACTAGATATAATTTATTTCATAATTGATTGAATAAATTAAAATTCGGAAAATTAATTATAAGTCCCTGGGAAGGGACATAATATTGAGAAGAGTAGAGAGGAGAGAGAGGAGAGAGATGGGTGCGCATTTTTTTATTATTTAACGTGGGATCCACTGCTTCAGAAATAATTAAAGTGAGGTCCCAAGGGACTCTACTTTAATTTTTTCAATTTTTGGGACTTTTTCAATATTATGTCCCTTCCCAGGGACTTATAATTAATTTTCCCATTAAAATTCAATTTAAGTATCCATTGATACAATTCTCTGATGTCATACTGATTAATACATTTCACCTGCCTCCGATGGTGGCCTTGTGGCAAGCTCTCAATGAACTTTCTATGATCGTCTAATCACTTCGAGGCATTGTATTTACTCCACAATCAAAAAGTACATTTCTAATTAAGGCCCAAAAAGGAAAGGAAGGAGGGAAGAAATTAAGGATACATACCTTTCTGGCATGCATGGGTGATGAACCCTTAGGCCCTAGAAACAGTTGCAGACATCAATATTTATATCTGTTGCCATTTTATTTTGACTATAAGAAGTACAACTGTAATAGCTTGCTAGCTACCTACCTAAAGAAGAGTTACAAATAACAATAATAATGAGGACGTGAGGATTGAAACATGGTGGCAAGTCCCATATTTATATATATGATTATAAATATATTGAAGCAAAGTGAAGAAGAATAAGTAATTATAATGATTATTTAATTTACAGATGAAGAGAAGTATCAATATCAACATCAGAGTAGCGCTCAAAATTAAATGCTGAAACTCCCTGTGGCCACAGATTTGAAGGTGATGGAGTGTTGTGATGAGGACCTTGCCTGAATGGCTGATTATTATCAAGGCCCAAAGAAAGAGATCCATGAACCAAGTTTGGTTGATGTTCTTGTTGTGATGATGCTTGAAGAGAGTGCATAGCAGAAGAAGAAGAAGACGACGATGATGAAGATGAAGAAGAAGTAGTACTAGTAGAAGAGAAGAGCTTAAGAAGCTCTTTTCCCTCTCTTCTTTCCTTCACCTTCTCCAATCTCCTGAACCTCTCTTGCAAAAGAGCAATGGAGGAATTCACAACGGCCGTGTCATGATGATGATCTTGATGCTGGCGACCCATTAGAGTGATGATGATCTCTAGCTAATTAATGTGATAGATCGATGATGATAATGATATATGATGACATGAATTGAGTGTTGGCTATGGTATAGAAGATGGGTTGGGATGACATATTTAATTGGGTGCGGTTTGGAAGGTAGTGGTTTGGAAGTGGTATATAATTACAAGGGAGTGCATATAGAGGAGATCAAATTTTAGCTGTTGAGCATTGATGTGTAGCATATGGTTGCATGCAGGAGATTCCGGATGAGTTAGAATCAGCTTCTGTCTCACTAAACTCCAAAGGGTTCCTTCCCAAAAAGCAAGTCTACCCCAAAGGCAGAGTTGCTACATGTCCTTCCAAAAGCACTTTTTCTAGCCGCATAACTTCAACACAGTCCCTCCAAATCCATCTTGCGCATTAGCTTTTGGAAGGTTGCTTTGCGAGGAATCTATTATGCTTGTGTTGCCATGTTCTCTCTCTAATGTCCTTTTTCTTTTTCTTTTGTTTCCATTAATTATTCCACTTATTTAGAACCATTTTCCCTACTTATTCAAAGATCATCAGCGATCTATGTACATTTCTTAAAAAAATGGGTTTTAAAAGATACAAAATAAAAGAATAAAGATAATATTTTAATTATTACTCCCTCCGGTCCCTAATGTAAGAGCCCAAAATTTGAATGGTTTTGGTCTCTAATGTAAGAGCTCACCCCACTTTCTCTCCTCATTTAATGCATTTTTTCCTACTTTACCCCTAACTCTCTTTCATATTTATTAATGGTTATGTATTTCTCTCTCTTAAAAGTACCATAATAAATATGGGCAATTTTGGAAAAGAAGCATTAACTCCAGACAACCAACTAACATTCACATGTTTTCTTAAGAAGCGTTTTTTTTTGCGGCTAATTAATTTTTACATTAGGGACCGGAGGTAGTATTTTTCAAACAATATTTTTTTATTCAATTCTAGAGAAACTAGTTCTTAATAGGTTATCTTTCCCTACTCATATTTTTGTATGAGTAAGTTAATCGGTTTCATCAGTTCTACATATCTATGTTAAAAAAATTCTACATACCTTCTCCAATTTAATTGAGCACATTTAAGAAGATACAAGACATTAATTAATGGTTGCTTGGGGAATGACGAACGCTTCTCTTATTTAATTCATATAACTTTCTTGATCTGTGTGTTTTACTTCGAGTGTACGTTGAATTTGCTGTTCTTATTTTGGAGCTTGAAGTGAAGGGTAGGAGATTGTGCTGTGCAGAAAAGACAAACTAGTTTGGAAAGGAATATTTTTTTGGAATTTGCGTGCTATCAATGATTAGGACTTGTTCATTTAGAGAGAGAGAAAACCATGGGGGTGCAACAGAGAGAGAGAGAGAACAACCTTTAGCTCGTGAACCAATCACACAACAACACGAAACATTTGCCAAGCAAAGCCATTCAAAGTCTTAGTTTATATTATGGGTTGGGTTTGTTATATAATATATGGGTTCGACTTGTCAAAGAAGCTTTCTTTCCTTTTCCTTCAGCGTCCTCAATCTAGTCCGTTCAAACGATCCCGATATCAAAATGTGCTCAGTCATCTAATCGTTTGAACGGACTGGATTGAGGACGCTGAGGGAAAATGAAAGAAAGATTTTGAGGAAATCTCTTTCCTTATATTATTTGTTCAAGGACAAAACCTAGCTTAGGTCATTGTGAATAATTTGCAAACATGATATGAGGACAAATCTAAGCATAGCACCCAACTTTAGGGTTATAAACGATGTCAGGCCCAAGAACGATATCTAACAAGCCCACTTGAAGGCAAGAGTCAATCGTTGAATGCATTTACCGCAAAGGTGAGGGATACATTAATTAACAGTTACTCCCTCATAATGACTAATTAGTACCAACGACTATATGACAACGACACACTGACAGATACACTCCATTATCACAATGAACTCGTCAATTTTGCGATAGGATCATTAAATTTATACATCACCATAAAAAAAGATACACGCAAAGGGAAAAGATCATTGCAACTCGAGCATTCCATACTTACATACTCTAAAATATTTTGTTCTATAAAGGGCTTATTGTATATTTCACTTTTTGTGATTGTACCTTGACGTAGTCCACTTATTGTAACTGTTGTTGATGATTTAGTTACTTTCGTAATATCTTCATCTTCCCCGTTGTTAGTTTTACTATCTATTTTCTAGCACTGACACTAACAACACATTTAGGTTGGCATCAAAGATTATACCTAAGCTTTACGTAATAGTTATTTGGGCGAAGGCCCAATAATGATACATAACTATTAGCCAAGGAACAAAAATAGTACATAACTATTTCAAAGTACAAAAATGATATCCAACTTTTACCATGTGATAAAAAATGATATTTTCACTAATATGACAATAATATTAGACATGAAATGTCCAAAATGCCCTTATAATTAAATAAACTTTTACCGGGCGACAATTAATTTATAAGGGCATTTTGGACTTTTCATGTCTAATATTATTGTCATATTAGTGAAAATATTATTTTTGATAACATGGTAAAAGTTGAGTATCATTGTTGTACCTTAAAATAGTTATGTACTATTTTTGTTCCTTGGCCAATAGTTATGTATCATAATTGGACCTTTGCCCTAATTATTTATTAGGTGGCATTATAATACATGGCAATCTAGTTAGAGGTGGTGTCTATGATGTCCATTTCGTTAAAAGTGTATTGGAAGCAAAACCAATAAGATCATTCTTCTTTAGATCAGAGTATCAAGTGCCTAATGACTATAAATCAAGTAAAGAGTAGGATATAATATTCAAGAAGTTAGAAAAAACATTAACATTTGGTTTCGATTTGTACAATAAATAGGTCCATGTTATTTGTATACATGTTGACGAATGGCGGCCTTCATCCAAGTATTCACAAATCACGGGACATGGAAGTTTAAATATGCGAAAAACATGATGATAAACAAAGGTTTTTTTAATACAAAACAAACTATAGATGATAAAGTTGGTGTAATAGTGATATATCTCATCTTTTTTTTTATCCAAAATATATCTAATCCATTTCATGATATTGTGGATGATACTATATTTTTGTTACATAGAACAAGTTTAGATAGAACTGGTTATGGTTAGACTCTCTCAAAGTGTAAATGATAGCTTTGGTATCTTTGATTTGATTAAGCTCCATCTTTACTTCAAAAGGTGTCAATTGACGAGGGAACTTAACTTTGTCGATTGGTACTCCCATGTTCTCATATATGACCTTTTTTTGGAAGGTGATCTATTTATTGAATATATAATATATAAGATTTCTTTTTAATTTTTATCAACTTTTTCTCAAAAAATATTTATTAATGCTTTTCAATATTAAAGAAGTAAAAGGGTAAGGAGTGAGGAAATAAAGGTAGATAATTTGTGTGTGTAGGTTATATCATGTGATGATTTAAACTCATTTAACTAACATATTAAATATGTTTGGGGATTGCCAATTTCATTAAAAAAAAAACAGAAAAAAAAGTTCAATGCAAACATTGGCATGCTAAATAATTTAAAAGAAAATCATGTTGAGAATTGAAATCCAACAGTGTACACTATAATTCGTCTTTTAAATATGTTGATAAAATTATAATACATATATATAGGAATATCATGTTTCTAATTGGGATTTCATTTTTATATGTAGTTTTGTACTTTTTTGGTATCACACACTAAAATGATAGTGAATTAGCCACGAAATCAGTCAGAAAATAGAACATTGCTAAAACCAATTAGGCACACAATCTCGCATTTAGTCTAAGATTTTGTCATTATTGACGGAATTCCATTGTTAAATTCTATGACTAATTCACTGTTTTTAGTTACTCCTATTTAAGGCTATGATAACTTTCTTAAATTTTCAAGTCGAGTTAAACATTGGTGAAATTTATTAAAATATTCACAAATTATTCTAAATTTGAAAATACTTCAACGCTTTGAAACTTTTTTATTTCATGTTTTTGAAAATGAGGTTAATTTTTTTTACGAATGTTTTTGATTAAACACTGCCAAGTAATTCAACACTTATAAAAATCCAACTAATCCGGAATCAATATGTGAATCCTTATTTTTGGTTTAGCCATTCTCGATCCAAAAAAAAGGTTTAGCCATTATTTTAAATTAGGTGCTTATGTTTTAAATATTTAAGAACTAAAAACTATATGTTGGAGGAGGGAGGTTCAACAGTTGGGCTTGGCTAAGATTTTGGAAGGGCATGTTGACTTCTTTGGATCTTAAGATATGAAGAAGTGCATTGTGAAACTGCAAAAATTTGCTTTCAATCTTCTCTGTTGCATTCATGTGCAAGTAGATTTTGCTACTTACTGACATAATATGTTCACTTTACCTTAGCGATAAACTTTTAACAACTAAGTGCATGTTTGGATACATTTCCAAAAGCTATTCTGGCTCTCAAACCTAGGTTTCACCCAAAGACATCCAAACACTCAATTTTTTTGGATAAGCTATTTTGACAAGAAAAACTAGGTTTGAGGTTCCAAAAGCTATTTTGAGAAAACTAGAATTTTCTCTTTTTCCAGCCGAAAGTTTCGATATCTCATTTAAGAAAAACACTTATTTCAAATAAAAGAAACATGAAAAGCTATTCATCATAACTATTTTTCAGAAAAACTATATTATACTCAAAATTTATTCTTAAAAGCTATTCTCAAAAAACATAATTCAAACACTCTCATTTCATCAAAAGTTATTTTCAGAAAAGCTATTATACTCAAAAGCTATTCTCAAAAAGCTATTTTTCCAAACAGACCCTAAGAGTATGTTTGTTTGACATGAATTGTCAAATGGAAATGGAAAAAGGAATTGAAAATTGTAATTTACATATATTTTGGGGCCCACAAGTTTTCTCTCTCCATCTCACACTTTTCCTGGGCCCCACAAACTTTAACATCTCATCATTACCTAATTTACCCCTACTTTCCATTTTTACCCCCTTACACTCAATTCCATTTCCATTTCCATTTCCATTATACACTTTTCGTCCAACCAAACGGGCCCTAAAACATACATGTGTTGCAAAGATTAGGTCTTTCTCCGCGTAAAAATAGCCCTGAATCCTGATCAGAACACAACACATTTAGCGGCTTTCTTTTTTTTTTTTTTGCCAATCATTTAGCGGCTTTCATTATATCATGATTTATCATCTCGCTTCCTCTTCTATATTCATAGGGTTTGATTTAATCTATCATATATATAGGCTTTGCTTCTTATTCATATGCAGCGAGAGACAGAACACGTCTCCGCCATTTCAAGAACCCGTCAATTTCATCTACATGTGTTGGATTCTTAGCTAGGAAGCTCTTAGCAAATGTTTTCTGATTTCTGTTTAAGAAAAGAAGAAAATTTTTACAAATGACATTCATTCTGTCCTATTTCAGTTTACCAACATTAATGAACTATTTCCTCCAATCCTAATTATAAGATCATTTGACTTTTTTTTTTTTGAGAAATCAATGATGAAAAATTAATCCATTTAAATTATCTATAGTTATATTTTTTTCTTCAACTATTTTATCGATCTATAATCTAATTACATGTAATATATGTTATATAACTTAATTAATAGTTTAATTTGCTTTCTTAGCTTTCAAAAAAGTTAACCAAGCCATATATTTAGGAGAGTATATTAATTAACCCTTTCATATATTGAGAAAGCATTTGTTACCACACGTAATGCCTGAGTATTTGGTGCGTTTGAACTGATTAACTAAGCACAATTTGGGCCGGGCAATATAATATGCATTGGTACTTAGGAAACCACTGTGGTACATGTCCTAGCTAGAGTGAATACATTACATACATTACATGATCGAGCAGCAAAAGTAGGAGAGGAATGATATATTGCTTAAAGTGTTCATTGACCAGGGACGAAGTTAGTGGCATAAGCCCAGGCATTGTTGGCAACAGGGTCAGCAACATGATCAAAGAGGTTCTGAATGGGGCCTTTGCCTGTGACAATGGCCTGAACGAAGAAACCAAACATGGAGAACATAGCCAATCTCCCATTCTTGAGCTCCTTCACCTTCAACTCTGCAAATGCATCCGGGTCATCTGCAAGCCCAAGCGGGTCAAATGCCCCGCCCGGGTAGATGGGGTCAAGCCCTTCTCCAAGTGGCCCCCCTCCAACCCTGTACCCTTCAACGAATCCCATCAACACAACCTGAAATAAACAATGAACACCCCCACCAAAAGTGTTACTCCCGTCACAAATTTAGATTTTAATCATTTTCCCTAATTTAATTAGATTAAAGATGTTAGTTAAATTAATTATTAACACATAATATTACCAATTTATCCTAACCATATATATATATATGTTCTACACTCTCTCTTGTTGTTATCATAGAAGATCGCTATTAAGGTTAATTTAGGAAAAAGGGAAAAATTTGAAAACTATTTTATATTTAGGAATAAATTGAAATTTAAAAGTGATTTTAAATTTAAAAATAGAGTGAGTATTTCCTTAGTCCAACTTTCATATATTTGATGTGGGACTTTATTAGTGGGATTCTTAGCACAAATATAGTTCAACTCCTTATTGAATGTATTTTTTCAACTTTACTCTAACTTTCTTTTATATTGAAAAGAAAAATATGGACAACCCAACCTTATATATTTCATGAAGAAGCGTGTTTTTATGGTTTGACTCATAGAATAAGGACATGAGAGAATATATGTTGAATTTGTTTAGAGAGAAAGAGGAGAGAGAGAGAGACCTGGACAGCCCAGATGGCGAGGATGCTCTGGGCGTGGATGAGGTTGGGGTTGCCGAGATAGTCGAGGCCGCCCTCGGAGAATATCTGGGCCCCAGCCTTGAACCACACCGCCTCTCCGAACTTGACGCCGTTCTTCTCCAGCACCTCCGGGAAGACGCACCCCAGCGCCCCCAGCATGGCCCACCTGCTGTGGATCACCTCCAGCTCCCGGTTCCTCGCGAACGTCTCCGGATCCGCCGACAGCCCCGCCGTGTCCCACCCGTAGTCCCCCGGAAACTCCCCCGTCAGGTACGACGGTATCTGCTCCGAGAATGGCCCCAGGTACTTCGGCCTGTCTGGCCCATACCTGTACATATATATATGTGACATTTCATTTCCCACCACCACATCATCATCTTGTTACTTATAATACTATGTCATGCCATGCTATGCTAGTATCACTATGTACGTACTATATATCATTAGACGAAAACTTCATCCTGAGCCGTTTTCGGGATGTGACACGAGTATATCATCGTCTTGTTACTTTAATTTATACTTTTTAATGCTACCTGGTCCTCATAGCTGACTTTTTTTAAAAATCCTAAAAATATAAAATAAGTCAATTATAAATTGATTTTCTTAATTTTTTTCTTAAATTAGTTTATTTAACCTACTCCCTCCGTTCCTAAATATAGGACCTAGATGACTTTTTTGAAAAATCCTAAAAAAAACAAAAAATAAGTTAATTATAAATTGATTTACCTAATTTTTTCTCTCAAACTAGTTTATTTTACCTATAAGTTAATGGATAATTTAAAAAGATATCAAATATGTCATCATTTAATAACCTATTTCGCAACCTAAATCTTTCCAAAAAAAAGTTATCTAGGTCCTATATTTAGGAACGGAGGGAGTATAAACTAATGATTAATCTAAAAATATATCAAATATGTCATAATTTAATAACATATTTTGTAACGTTAAGATCTCCAAAAAAAGTCAACTAAATCTTATATTTAGAATTTGAGTGAGTATTATATATATGTCATGCTATCGTTATGCATGCTAGTATCAATATGTGCAGTACGTAGTATATATAGTTAAAGTAGTTAATTACCAAATGCTTTGAGGGGCGCTCTTGACGGTGCGGCGCATGGTGAAGCGGCCGTTGCCGGAGGGGCCGGCCTTGCGGAGGAGCTCATTGGCCTGCTTGGATGCAGCCTGGCCGATGAAGGCAGATTGTTGAATGGCAGATGTGGCCATGCTTGCGATGTATGTTTTGTTATGATGTTATGTTATGTTTGTGGTGGTGCGAGCTAAGAGAAGAAGGTTTAGTTTATAGAAGGGAAGGAGGATGTGCATGTGATATTGTGGATGAGGATTTCTACACCTCACCCTCCTCCCATTGGTGGGTGTCTCTTGGATGTGGATTCCCTTCCTGATTTTTTTGTCTTTGGATAGTGTCTCTCATTCTGCCACGTGGATATCAATATCTCCTCCCTCATTGGTTTCTCAACTTTCCATGGGAGCCACATGCATTATGCAAGGTTTGTAGTAACCAATAATCAAGTTGTTCTTGTTTTTTCTTAAAGTGAAAAATTATTAACTTAAGTTATTTACTTATTCCATCATTCCACTCAAACCAGAAATGCAATCACAAAAATATTCATTTGTTCATATCTCTAATTTTAAAGTTTGTCTTCAAATTTAAACCTTTCCATTTAGTTAATATAAGCTCAATTTCTATTACTCAGTATAACAGTATTATTTCTTCCTTTTCTTTTATGTATGGATATTATAAGACTCATGTAACCCTAACTAATATTAATATCATTTTGTCTTTCATTCATTCAAAAAAAAAAGTTTGTCTTCAAATTACAGATTTACGCATTATATATATATATATATATATATATATATATATATATATATATATATATATAGATATATGACACGGCATGTATATATTGTAAAGGATCAGTATTGTCAATTTTTAAATATACGCAAATAAATAAATAAAAAAAGAGGCTCTAATATGGTTAAACGTTGTTGGAATGAGTTTAAATGAAACTGAGGGATGTTCTAGAAGTGTATTTTCATGCTATTCTTATAAGCAATTTATTTTAAATTATAATCCAAATAAATTTTAAAAGGTTATTCTCCTGTTGATGCTGAATATAGGACATACGTAAGCACTATGATTAAATTAATGGTGTTAATTAACATGTTTTTTTTCTTAATTCCCTTCAATAATCTTTCTTTCTTCCCTCCCCATCTTTTATTTAGTTATTGTTGGAGAAATACCAATAAAGATAGTTTGACAATAAGTTGACTGTTAAAATTATACTCAATATCTAAAAAGGTCTTCAATTTAGGACCGGAGGAAGTAGTAACTTTTTTAATCTTAAAAAAACTAGTCATTAGTTTAATGGAGAATATTTGAGTAAATTACAAAATTAAATTAAGGTGTAACAAGCAAATTGTTTCAAAAAAAAATTACTATAAATTTTGATCAGACAATCCAAGAAATAAGATTTTTTTACCAATGAAACAAGACTTTTTGAACTGAAATGAAACAAGACTTTAACTATCAACAGAATAAACTTCAAAGTTAACACCAACACTTGAGTGCCAAGGATGACAGCAGCGTGTTATATTTGTACATGGCCATAAACAAACATGTACTATTATTTATATTTATATATAATAATGGAAGTTTATTTACATTGGTGGCATTTATTCGGTACAGGGGTGAAAATGATGGAATATGCAAGTAAGAATCTTCTTCAATGGCCACTCAACTACCAGTGAAAGGGCACTAACAACAATACATATAAGCCATTGAATTGGACTTAGACTCATGCAACCTGCTAGGCTATTTGCATATTGAATAATCAGAACTTGCAAAATCAGGCAAGACCCTAATGCAACCAAGAAACAGTACCTCAAAAGAGCCATCTCGTAAAACCCCTTCTTCACTAGGTCCAAGACGTTCAGTTGATTAAAGACTTGGCATAACATGAATGAGTTGAATACCATAGTCTTCCAAACTTGTTCTGTGCTATCTCTACCTCCTCTTCCAAAGAGAAATATCAATGAAACAGAAGCTTGATACAAGACATCAATAACTACATCTTTCCAGATTTCTTGGGTTATTAGTGACTGATTCCTGTTATTTGGTTGGCTGGCATGCTGATCCTCCTTGATGTTTAAATTCATCAACATCATTAGCCCTCCTAATATGCACATTATCACGTTCACCCAAATCAATTGGATGGTGCTCAGGGGAGAATTCCCAGTGCACATTGTTGTAATCAAAGTTATGAATAATCCTGATAAGCTAGCTGTGAGCTGAAGTTGAATGAACTTTTGAATATTGTCATATTGACATCTACCATTTCTCACCTATGTAGTTATTGAACTGAAACATTCGACAGATATATTACAAACCTCCCAATAAGATTTTGGGTTCTGAGACTTTACATCAATCACTATATCAACTGCATCTCGAACTGCAGCATCACTTACTGTCAACCCTCCAAAGAATGCAACCACATGACCTTCTTCTTTCAAACACTTAATCATGAGAACTTTATCATGAGGAAGGAAGCCTCCCATTACAAGTGCTTTATCCAACTTTGACCTGACTCTTGTGCTGTCCAAACCATGAATTTCTTTTCCTTCAAGAATAAAACCATCTTCAACCGGAATTTCGATTCCTATTTTACAAGCCAAGGCTTTCACTGACTCAATGTCTTGCTCTGACACCAATTTGATCTTGATTCCACTGCTTTTTAGGTGTGCCAATGCATTCTTTGTCTCTTCAAGGCATGAGTGTTTGAGACCTATCAGCACTAGCAATATCAGTCCATCTTGCTGGAGTTCGTGAGCATTTGTCTTCTGATAAGCAAGCGCAATTGGTTCATGGCCACTATCCTCCATTTCTTTAATGACCTTCTCAAATTCAATCTTCTGGTTTGCTATGACATGGAATTCCCCATTACTATCATAATAGTGTGAACACATTTCCAGTATTGTAGATGCTGCCCCACTCCAGTGTGAGTGCATATCTCTTTCATGGTCTCCAACTTTTTTCACCAAAACTCCATTTCCATCTCCCATGCAATTTTGTCTGCTATGCTCAAGAATGCTTAGGTTCTGACCAAGAGATTCTCTATTCAGGCCCCAAGTGGTTTCTACCCAAGAAATAAGAGAATTGGACAAAGGAGAAAGAACAGATACTCCAGCTCCTTGCTGGATTTTGTGAAGCAACTCTTGGTTAATTTCTGACATTACATCATTGCTGATATCTCTCTCCCCAATTCGAATTCTACTAACCTCCATCGGTTTAGACATGAGCCCACCAGAAGCGTCAACGCAGATGATTGTGACAAGTCCCATTGTTACACAGGACGATAAATCATGAAGATCTGCAACTTGGTTTGATACCACCTTGTCCATTTGGTATTGGAGAGAAATTGTAACCATAAGTGGCACCCCATGTTGAATGCTTATCAATGCCACGGCTACAAGGCTTGTTAAAATGGAAACTTTTCCTTGCGGCTTCAAGAAAATTCTCTCCATCAATTTTATCAGCAGATCAACTGAAACCTGACCCTTAATCTCTGGCAACCCACTGTTATCCCCGTCTTTCTTGCTGAGCAGGCGTATGAGCACCACAAGCATAACCAATGCAGAGATAAAAAGGGCAACTCTGTCAATGATAGAAATTGGCCTCTCGATTCGGCTTTCCAACGGCATATTCTTTTCGCGCTTGTTTGCTGCTGAAGTCTGCATCTCAACTGATATTTCGCTTCTAAGTGATGATGTTACAAGCATCCGAGTTTCACCCTCAAGCAATACTTTTGAGTTGAACAAGAGAAATGGATCATGAGTCTCATTGTCATTGTTTAGAATCAAACCATCAGCTGGAGCATGCTCACCCATCCTAAGACACACAATATCACCAACCAAAATATCATCAATGGCTACCATTATGGGGGCTTCACATCTGAAAACTTTGAATTTCATCCGACGGTTCTTCTTTCTTTCATGCCAAAAGCTTGACAAGGTGGAGAAAAAGAGAATCATGATCATGGCAACAACTATGGCAGCAGTATCATGCCAACCATATTTGGGTCCTTCCTGCTTGATCTCTGTGGCCAAGCACAACATAGCTGAGATCATAAGCAGTATCATTGTATAACCATTGCGTTTGCAACTATTCACAAAGCAGTACAAAAGGCTCCCTCCATCAACTTTGTCAGTGTTCTCCAACACTTGATGGTTGCCCCCCTGATAAGAAGAAGATGAATTTTTTAAAACAACAACATATCTCTCAGTAGGAATCAAAGGTCCAAACTTTGAAGCAATTCTTAGGTGTGCACATTGAATTAAAGAAGCAAATGTGACTAGTACAAAAAGTTTCCCAAAACTCGTGGATTGTGTAATGGATGAAAAGGGCAGAAATAATATTGTAACAGAATCAGCAACTAAAAGTCTCAAACTACTATTTAAGCTTCTGGAACCAAAACACTAACCAAGCCTCATACATAACTGATCGATACAACGAAAGAACGGATAACATACACACAAGAGAAAAATAAGAGATAGAAACGCCAGTCACAAATACTTTTATTATGCCATCAAAAGAAACAATCAAACACATCATGAGCCTTTTGGTCTTTTTCATCTTCAACTTACTTTTCAACATATAATCATCCAAACATGTTTTTAAGTAAAATGGGAAACCGTTGTTCCAAACATAAATTTCATTACCCAATCTAACTTATTTTCAAATTGACTTAAAAATAAGTCACTTTTCCATAAACTCAACCAAACACATCTTTGCCTTTTGGGATTTTTTTGGACACTTTAAGATTCCAACTTTAAATAGAAGCTAAACTTGACAGAAAAGCTTAAACACAGAGGTAGTGATGTGTGTCATTGTAGATCAGATTCAGATATTCCTCCGTACTGAGCTGACTAAGAAAGCTAAATGAGATGAGGCCCTAAACCCTTAATCATAATAATAGTAATAATAATAATACTCCCTCCAGTCCTAAATATAAGATTTAGTTGACTTTTTTAGAAAATCCTAAAAAAGCAAAATAAGTCAATTATAAATTGATTTACCTAATTTTTTCCCCTTAAACTAGTTTATTTAACATATAAACTAATAACTAATCTAAAAATATATGAAACATGTCATAATTCAATATCATATTTTGTAACCTTAACATTTCCAAAAAAAAGTCAACTACATCTTATAGTATTTAGGATTCTAGGGAGAGAGTAATTGTTATGTATTATTCCAAAATTGCTTAATTAGCTCATAAGTCAAATAAGCAAGTAAGTTTATTTAGAAAAAATGGGCATAAGTACTTATTAGAATACACAAAAGAAATGTATATACACATAACACACCCACCTGAGATGGAGAAGAAGTAAGAAGAGAGCGAACACGGTGGGGTCCGCCGAGGGCAAGAAGGGATGGAAGGTCCCTAGCCTTAACGATGCGAGCAATGTCATTCTTTAAGAGCTGCTCTCGCTCTTGCTCTTGCAGTTGGTCAACGTCAACGTGAATGGCATGATTGAGAGAAGAGGAAGTTGTGGCATGAAGTAAGGGAGTGCGAAGCTGATGAGAAGCCTGCGTACAAGTAGTAGTAGCAGTTCTTGTTCGAAAGATGAAGATTCGTACGTAGAAAGTGAGGCGCCAAAGGCGAAGGTACTTGCTAGTAGTAGAAGTAGAAGTACCAACCAGCAAGGAAGCTTTGAGATGAGCTTCCACTGAATCATTTGGACGTGCATGCGAGCAGGACATGCCCTCTCTCTCTATCTCTATCTCTATGTGCTGTTTCATGTCCAACAACCAACAACCACCTTAGCTTTCTCTCTCTTCAAACTCTTCCCAACTATTGTATTCGAGTTATTCTTGGTTAAAAATACATGTACCCTTTAATACACCCTCACAGATCAAATATATGGTGTGCTATATAGCTAGAAAGAAATTTAGTTGGTAGTAGGGAAAAAAAAACATTTGGTATTAACACAAATGTGGACGTGAAGTAGTAGAACTAGGACGCGTTCGAATGTAGTAAAAACGCGTTCGATTTGGGCGAAACTGAATGCCGTGTTTATATATTTTTCTTCAATTGTATTTGTCAAAATAATGTAATCAACATAAGGGATAAGTATTGCCATGTACTAGGATCTTTGTAATGGGTAATATCCAACCCAAGTCGTCATGTTACTCCCTCCGTCCTCATTATAAGTCACCAATCACCTCTAAATTTTAGTCCTTAATATGAGTCACCAACTACTATTAACTAAGTTATTTATTAAATTTTCTAAATATACCTTAATATACCTTATCATTGGAAAAATGATTCCTTTAATTGAATATGAGACAAATAAACATTGAAAGATGAGAAGAGAGAAGATGAATAAAGCACTTGTAGAGTTGTATACTCATAAAGATAGATGATTAATGAAGAGAGTCATAGTGATAAAGGTGGAAGGGACAAAAATGAAAAGAAAAAATAAAATAAAATCAATTTAATGATACAACTTCCATTAACATCTATTCCTTTGTGTGTACAATTTGAGCGGTTGGTGATTTATAATTCGGGCCAGAGGGAGTAGAACAATAAAGACAATCATTATTACCTTAAAAGTTTTCCTCAATGCTTTATTATTGGATTCTTTGATTTTTTGATGATTGAAAATGCTTATATATGTTGAAAATACATAAATATATTGAAAACTTTCCACATGCGTCTTACATTTTGGTTATAAAATTCAATAACCAATTTTTGATATCTTAACTGAAACATTTGATATCACTTTGTCTTTGAGGGAAGGACTGAAGTTTCACATTCTTTAAAGTGCTCATTTAAATAAATTCCCTCGAGTTTTAAAGAAACTTTTTGGGAAAAATGAAATTGGAGGAGATAACTTTCTTATGTGATCAACACTCATATTCCTCGAGTTTAGATAAGTCGTTCGTCAATAGGGGCCGGATTATGGGGCGATGTTTAACAAACAAACAGAAAATTAGAGGAAGGAATTCAGGCGTGTACTATGCTAATGAAAGAAGGGCCACTATGCTAATGAAAGAAGGGCCACAAATCTCATGGGCATCCTCTAAAAGTTGGATGTGCTACAAATTATTTTAAAAAACTGTGCTAATGAAAGAAGATGAAAAAAGGGCCGACTTAGCTCAACAGTAAACTCGCTTGTTGAGAGGTATGAGACTGTGGGTTCAAATCAACCACTTTGCAAAAACCAGAGGTTAAGCTGCCTATTATATTCTCTTCCTCAACACCCTTATCAAGTGGGGACTAGAACTAAGTTAACCCTTTACTATATGCTAATGAAAAAAATTTCGGTAGATTATGAAAACTACTTTCGAAAATATCTTATGTAATAGAGTAATACCTTTTTTTTTGCCAAAAAAAATAATACCTTTTTTGCCACATTTAGGGTAATAAAAGATACCTCTCTATATCATACATCATCATCAGTACCTTTTCTTTAATAAAAAACATCATCACTACCTTCAGAGCTGGTATAAATTATATTATGAAACGAACTGCGTTTCACAATTGTCACGCTATTCCATCGGGGAAGGACCCTCTTCAAGTCTAGAATTTTCAAGCTCACTACCCAACACGATTGCCATCAGCATAAGCTTGCCTGCAACTGGAAAATCCTTGTGCTGCATCAATATTGCTTCCACGGAAGAACTCATATCACCCAAAACCGAATTCCCCAAGTTTTCTTCTATCAATGGCAAGACTTGCACAAAGCCTTCTTCAAATGTTAATGCCTCCGGTCCGTAACACCGTCTTGAAGCCTGGAAAAGTACCGTGTTGCTCAAATTCCGCAGGGTTTCTTCATCACTCCATCCTTCAGCTGTGTATGACTCAAAAAATTTGCTCCAATCATCTTGACTCGCAGCCTTCTTCCAGCACTCCTCCAAAAGTTTTCTATGAGTCTTGCGAAAAGAGGAACTGGTCCATGCAAACACATCAAAGGCCCAGAAGGAGAACTCTTGCCCTTGGCCTTCCAGGCACATTTTAATCAAGTCTTCTGGATGAAGCAGCTGTTGCTCATCAAGTTGCTTATCTTCTATGGAAGTAAGAAGTTTCATTATTTGCTCCTGCAGGTCAAGAGTCCAAGAGGAAATGAATGAAAGGCTAATGTTAAAAGCATAACAAGGCTTTTTCCATCAATACTTTGTCGAGTTACATCAAAGGCTTGGACCCCTGGAGCAACAAGTTCTACAAAACCAATATGATTTAATGTATGGGAAAAAAACAACAATAACCTTTATCCCACTAAATCAGTAGGTTTGCATCATTCCACAAGTTCTTAGGGAAATGAAAAAAAAAGGATAAACCTTTAAGGAACACATTTATATAGTAAAACATTATTAAAAAGTTTGTATTATATAAGATTATAGATCCAAGTTGAAATCCTTGAGCAAATATTGTATGCTGTAGAAGGTGTCACAACCAAATCGTTCATCTATTCTATAAATCATAGAAAAAAAGGTATCTTTTCTTTTAAAACGAAAGTTTAAGATCAAATTAAAATTTGTCACAAATGTTAACTCCATCAATTTTATCCCACATGTGGTCCTACAGATGCCCCACACTACTAATAAAAAATAGAAAGGTTAAGAAAAGGCAAAGCACAACTAAATTAGCCAACAAGGAGGGGGGGGGGGGATGATAAGTTCCGGCTAAATGACTTAAACTTAAATAATGACAAATGCATCTGTGACACATGACAAGAGATTAACGGCGGTTAGATTATATTTTACAGCGTTGGCCAATCTGTTCGATTTTAAAACTTCTTTGACATTCAAGATACCTTTTATTAATACATGTGTCAGGTGATACTAGACCCATCATTGATTGGCCAAAATGATCTTCAACCCAACTTAAAAATAAACAGAAAACTGATGCAAAAGTCCTGCGGGTATTATGACCTACAAAAATTAAAATTCTGGCTTTTATGAACTACAAAATTAGCCTCAATACTGCACGATAGTCCTAACAGATGATTTACTCAATTGACTTAAAATTAATTGGTTCACAATACAGTTGAGAACTGATAAGAAACTTAAAAACTACCTGTAATTTTAAAATCTTCAAATCAGCTTCTATGCGGTCGACCATCACTTGAGAATCAGTATCCTTACCAGCTGTAGAAAAAGAAATGGATGATATTACAAATGCAAAAAAAGTATTCTATTCGCCTTTATGCATACTATACAAGATTAAGAGGAAAGAGCTAATGAATAAGACATATACTAGAAAAAGTAATGTGAAAAAGTTCAAAGAATGCCCACACAAAATCACATTTATGTAAATCCAAATTAAAAATGTCTAGAGCCTAGATAATATTGTATCAGAGCCAAATATGCCATCCATCAATAGCCATCCACATAATGGAAAAGCTGCATCCATTAAGTCAACATGGTGCTGGAATAAGTAAACTTAGTTATCTGTGTTTCAGGTTTCTTGAGAAGTTATATGTTTCTCAGTATTAAGTGTATCACATTTTTTATATGGCATGGATGGGTTTGGTTACAGTATTTAGAATTACACAAAATATCAAGGAATGCGGGGAATGATATTTGATATTATATGGTTTAAAGAGTCATGAAATTTAGCATATAGAAGTTGGAGCATTGTTGTGTCAGGTAAAAGGGATTTCCAAACAGTTCATACTATATCAATATTGTGGTTTTTGATAAAAAAAAATAGTGGTTTGTGTGGAAACAAAGATGACTAAATAGTCTAATGAATATTTCATTGATATGATATCATATTTATAATACAAAAGCTTCCTAAAAGATAATAAACTTCTCCTATAAGGCTATAACTTTACCTAATAATAATATAATATTCTCTCATTCTAAAGATTTCCTGATACTATAATTTACAATAATGACTAAGATAATACAAATATTCTACCAATACAAAATAGGAAATAATGATATTTATTTTCTAATTCTAACACTCCCTCTCAAGTTGGACTATGGCTATTTACCATATCCAACTTGCTCATAATAATCTTCATTCTTCAATGAGAATTGTTTTTTCCATGTACGTGGGAATAACTGTCCTCATCGTTACATCCTTATACGTGGAGAATGACTATACCATCGTAAACACTCATGTGTGCGAAATGATCGTACCATCACTAAAATTTTTCATGTGAGGAATGATCATCTCATGAAAAAGCTACTTATGCGTAAGGAATGAGATGCCTAGGGATTGGACATAACCTAGCTCTAGTGCCATCCGGAAACAAAGATGACAAAGTAGTCCAATGAATATTTCATTGGACTACTTTGAAGGAGAAGAATGTTTTCTTTTTGGATGTTTTGTATAATAAATGTGATGATATCATATCAATGAAATTATCATCGGACTATTCATTCAACTTCGATTCCACGCATTTTTACTTAATTGTGGTTGAAGATGATGAGTTGAAATATATGAAAAAAGCTTGTCAAGAGTGTTAACAAAAGATTATCGAAAAAGCCAAAGATGAACTCTTAGCTCTGAAGACCAAAATAGAAGAAAGAGAAGCAGAAGCTTCTGACAGTAATGAAGGAGCAATTGTCATAATTGCAGCAAAAATAATAAGGGCTATAGGAGGAATGCTGAAATAAGTGAACCTAAAATATAAAGTCTTTTAAGTTTCTCTGTAATGTTAGAAATAAGTCTCATGGTACTAGGTGTACCTCTTAATATCAACTGACATAACATAGGATTATGAGAAATATATAGGAATGCATGCCATAAAGATGATACTTAACACTTGAAGGTTTACAGAGTGATGAAGTTTAGAATAGATAAGTTGAGTGTGTGGCATATGGTAAAAGAAAGAATTTGTAAGCAGATTTCATTAATAGTAACACTGTAACTTGAATACCCCATTTTCCTGGTGGGCAAACAATTTTGAGCGCAAAAGGAAGATCAAATTCAGGTTACAAGAAATGAAATTAATACTCCATCCAGTCTTAAATATAGGACCTGTTTACTAATTTGATTAGATTCAAGATGTTAATAAGTTAGAGGTATCTCTGACTTAATTATTGTTGAGGGAGCGGAGCATCAACAAAGGTAATTTTGGAAAACAACAAAATTAGAAGTAGGTCCTACATTTATAACCAAAAGTAACTCCTCAAATAGATCCTATATTAAGGACTAGAAGGATCATAAAAAAAATTGAAAAAGAAGAAGCATCTGCATAAGGCATAAAAATATAAAAGAAATAATTACCTGCAACAGCAGCTATCATAGAAAGATATAAAAGATGCTTTCTCTCAGATAAATTTAATTTCAAATTAACATCTTCCAGCTCTTTCTCTTCAGCAACTGAGGTAGATTTCTTGTCTTGAGTGAGAGCCAATCCATGTAGAGTCTCGGATGCCAAGGAAAATTGATGAAGGAACAGCTCATGAAGCCAAAGAAGATCAGGATGTCCCTTCAAAAAAATATTCAGCTCATCTGGAAACTCTTCCCCGAGTCTTAAAAGTTCACAAAATTGTCTGGTTTTGTGAAGTTGTTCAAAGACATAGTAACTAAATCCTCCATTAGGTCCCAAGCTTTCTTGCTGCAGGCAAACCACTGAACATTTTAAAGGGGAAAACACATTTAAAAAGTACAAGCACGAGAATGCAAATAATATCAATGCCATAAAAAATTATGAGCATATAAAAGCAAGCAAGATACTACTGTTCATTGATTATCTGTATGAATTTGTAGCCAAAAAACAATTATTATCTATGCGATTAAAGAGGGCCATGAATAATTGCTGTCGAAAAAATTCATTTGATCGACAATGAGTCATTGCAGGTAGTAGATCCATATAATGCACTTTCTCCTGATACATTGGGCAATTTCAGAAATCAGAGATCAATTAATCAATAATCTGAACTCAAAAGGCTGCCAAAGTTAAAATATCTATACTCCCTAAACATTATTTTTTGGCACTGCTTAGAAAAACTTTATAGCAAGTTACACATATTACGAAAAGGGTCAACCAAGTTCTAGCCCCCATTTGGTGAGGGTGCTATGGAAAGGAACATACTTGGCAGCCTTACCCCTGCTTTATGAAGAAAGGTTAATTCGATCTCATATTCTCAAACCTCACGGCAACCAAGCTTACCATTGAGTCAAGCCCAGCCCTTCTTACACATATTGAAAACAAGTAAATAAAATATATAAATGGAGAACAGAATAAGCACAAGAAACAAAAAACAACAGTACCATAATATTTCTTAGTAATTCTGAGTTATTCATGTCGCAACATGTTTGCCACATAATTTTGTAGCATCCATGCCTTTTAGCAATTGATAGCAAATGTGAGTTAATCTTCAAAATAGCTTCTTCACTCTGATTTTCATTTCCTTCAATTGAATCCTGTACAATGAACCAATTGAACAATATTATTCATAATCAGAATTTAAAGCTGCAATACTGTAAAATATAATAATAACCTTGTGGCTAGCTTTCAATTCTTTGACTTGTTGATAAAGAGAATCAAGAAGTGTGTCCCGCCTCTCCCAGTACTCAGTGAGCAGACTTTTGTGCTCTTCATGACGCTCAACTTTAGCTGTGACAGCACCAGCATATGCCTCAAGCAGCACTTCAGCTAGTGCTTGAAGATGATTATACAAATCCAGTTTTGCAGATATACCAAGCCCAGATATTTCATTTAACAACTGTAGAAGAACAGATGCAATTCTCCACACACCCTTGCGCACTACAGGTTGACAATACCAAGGTGCTAAACCCTCAGGAGGTGGATACCATAAACGATTCTCATTCTTATAGTCAAAACATGTCTTAATAATAGTAACACACGCATTTGAGAGTTCACATACCCTCTGAATCTGGATCCCAGAAGGCTGTTCAGGGCTTATAACACATTCTAACTCTCCATCTAAGCAGTAAAAGAAATCTTCCATTTCAGAAACCTTACTATAAAACACTTCAGCATTATCTCTATCCATCAAAAGTACTGTATTCCTGCGGGCTCTCTCACCAACAATTTGTATCAAATCCCAAAGGGCACCTGACATCTGCATTTCCAAACTAAAATTTGAGGACCCAATACTAGTTGAACGATTCTGGCTAATCAGATTTTGCAACTCTCTCAACTGAATCATTGCGGCTAATTTTTCACCATGCTCCAAGACAGTTTGCAAGGCTTGTCCTACCAATAAGGAATAAGGAAATAAAACAATGAATACAACAACAAAACCAATGATAATTTAGGCACGGCGTATACTCCTACTGTCACCACCATTCTCTCAAATAATCAAGATATATAGTGCATTCTTTTCAGACAAATAACCGCAACATTCACATTCAAACTCAGAAGTTCTATCGATATCACTTAGAATTAAAATCCATATTCACATATACAATCTAGATGACAAAACTAAGCACGCAATATTATTCAGCCTCTTCCCGTTTCTTCTCCACCTTCTGCAATAATTTAGCATCTACTTGTTCAGTCACATTATAAGTCTCACAGGCCGAAAGGCAGAGGCGCAGAAGGAAAGAATTTGGACCTATGTTTAAATCAGACTAAAGACCTCCCTCTCTTCAAAACACAACATACAAAAAACTGAGAAACAGAGGATCAGAATCAGAAAGATGATCCCAATTTATAAACCTCATAATACAATAAATGATAATGTTTGATCTCATTGCTCACTGTACACATTCATGTAAAAGCAGCATAAGAAATTCAAGTCCAAGAATAATGATTTACTATCTCCAAATTCTACAATAAATGAGTTATCAGAACGCCATCATGTGGTAATTAGCCAAGAAAGTTATTACTAGATAGCTGTTTCTTTTATAAAGCACGATGGATTAAATTTATTTCTCATATCTACCTAGCAAATTAGTGTAACTGATCAAGTTTCAATTATATAAGATCGCAAAAGTAAAACATGTTTTACAGGTTGAAATGAATAAATCTTTTTGGCAGCTAACTATTAACTTCATACTTTGTTTAGAACATAACTCCTCATGGCACTTGGATAAGGCGAGGAATTGGAGAAACTTTTGATGCTTCTGCTGTTTTTCTAGAAGCTGGGTGGAAACAACAGCCATGGCCAAAATCTCTGCACCTCTGGTTGTTGTCCAGTGTTTAGCTAAGGTGTCAATGATTGACTTGCTCATCCTCACAAAAACATTTGTTTCTCCATCCCTTTGAAATGAACCAGAACTTTCTAGCTTTTCAAATGATCTATCAACTTCCCCAGATGATAAAAAGTCATTGAAAAGATGACTCAGAAGATCTTCTGATTCTTCATCTTGCACGGTTCGACGTGTGACGCCACTGAAACCTGACCTCTGCCTGTCCCCATTATCCCATGCTTCAGAACTAGCCCTTCTAGGTGCAACATTACCTGCAAATGTAAGATTTCTTATCTCTTCTTGTGCAGATCTTTCATTTGAGCTTCCTTTGCGTGATAAACTCCGTTCAGGTGGTTCGACTCCACCAAGTATAACAGCCTTCTCAGGTATTGCCCATATTCCAGCTTTTTCTGTTAACACAACCCATGCTCCTTCTTCATAATCATCTGCAGCAGGAAGAATTGAAGCATCTAGAACTTTTCCAGCATCATAAGGCAAATCAAATTGATAGAGTCGAGTAGAATTTCTATAGTTATGCGAGACTGTTGCTGTACCATCCCCAGATATTATGACTGCTGACCCTGAAGGCCTACCTCCTACCCGTAGCCTCATGGAAAACAAGAAAGCTTCATCTTCAACTCTTGCTTTTGGAATTATCACCTCTATGGGGGCTTTCTTTTCCAAAATCTTTTCATTCATAGTCTCTATACCCAAGTCAGATTTATATTGCATAGTTAGAAGAGAATATTGGACATAGGTTGAACTGATTACTCGGTCCTTACAAAAGGTTGCAACAAGAATAGTAATCACTTTACCATGATCATCTACCTGCATATCAAGGGGCAATATTCCCTTCTGACCAGCCAGATCCTTCTTAATGCCCACGTCAGCATCTGTCCCAACAATTTCCTGAGACCAAAGCTTGGAGACATGCATCTCAGAACTAAGTTCTACCCTAAAACATTGTATCTCACGATCAGTCAAAACCAAAAATTTACGGGATGATTCCTCCGTTGAATGGTGAGGAAAACACCATGTCAATGACCTTGGATATCCCTTGTTTCCGATTAGTTGCCCAGAATCACTCCCTTGGAAGGGAAACTGCAAAATACTTTCATACACTTTTTCTCGTTGAATGCCATAAGGAGTGCACAAAAACTCCCAAAGTTCGCCGTTTGAGCAACAGGCAAGGGCAACACAAGTAAACTTATGACCAGGAACTGCAGAAGCAATCAAAGAGTTAAACACGTGTGGTCCATTCAAACTAGCTGCCATCTTGCTACTATGTCTCCGTTGCCTACTTGAGGCTTCTTTCCCATCAGGAGTTAAAGTAACCTCCAGCTCACTAGCAGATGGTAGGCTAGTGAACGGAGCATTCACATTCGCATTCCCCGGTTGCGAATGTACATCAGGCCAATACACAACAGCCCGCGTATTTCGGTTACACAAAACAACACCGGCCGAGTATCCATGTTTTCCAATCTTATTCGTTCTGGCAGACACATTAGCCCAATCTACAACACAAAGAAACCAAGAAGCGGCATCATTCATGACACCATCCGCAACATTGGAAGGGATTTCAAGAACAACACAATTCCCTGAAGATGAAGGCGAGATGTAGCTCCAAATGAAGAGGTGGCCTCCACAAATGATCCAAGCAAGGGATGTGCGCTCGTCAATGCCACCACAGGAAAATCCTTCAACTGCACCACAACATAACTTAACATAACATGGGAGCTTCAAAACAAGTAACTTTTGAGCAGGAAAATCCTATCCTTATTTATATCAAGGAGTTACTAGTAAATTTTCAAAACAAGTAACGCATGTTAGCTAACAACACTATACTATATTTCACTTGTGGCGTTTGTTTTTTGAACGAAACGAATTTTTTTTTGAACAAAACTTGTGGTGTTTGTTGATAGAAATAGGTAGTGGTGTTTGCATAAAATAAAAGGAAAAGGAAAAGGAAGCATATATAATACTCCCTTCGGTCCTAAATATAAGACGACTTTTTTTAAAAATCCTAAAAAGCAAAATAATAAGTCAATTATTAATTGATTTACCTATTTTTCCCCTTAAACTAATTTATTCAACCTATAAACTAATGGCTAATCTAAAAATATATCAGATATGTCATAATTTAATAATGTATTTTGTAACCGTAACATCTCCAAAAGAAAAAGTGAAGTAGGTGTTATATTTAGGATAGGAAGGGAGTATATAGTTACTCACCAGAAAGGGATTTGTGAGAGAAGGTGGGGTGGCGATTACGGAGGAGGTGAGGGAAGTCTGCAACAAAGACAGGCTTAATGGAATCAGAGTCAAGGCGTTGAGGGATTCTGTGGAAGGAAGGAGAAGAGGAAAAAGTTAGAAATAGAAAGAAAGGAGAAAGAAAGAAGGAAGAAAATTGAAAAGCATTAATAATTAATTAATAAATGAAGAAAGAGGAATGAAGAAGGAGGTAGAGATGCCTGGCGAGAAGAGAGGAGCGAGGGGCCCAGGGGGCGGGAGTGCCGGTGGAAGGGCGATTGGGGACAATGCTTGCGTCATGATGAGGAGAAGAAGAAGGATGCTTGTGAGACCTCACATTTCCCCTCTTCCTTCCACTTCCAGGAGAGAACATTTCTTCTAACTTCTTCCAGGGTTTTAGCTTTTCATCCTATACCACTCATTCATCTTATTCTTATGCCATGCCACATTTCCAATTACACTAGTACACTACAATGAAGAGGCAGAGGCGCCATACTGATTAAAAAAAGGGAATTTGTAATGTTATTACTTGTCACATTGTTTAGTTCTTAGTTTTGGTTATGAAATCCCTCTAACTGTGGATGTCTATGTCCAATCCTCATTCCTCCTGTTTGGCCTATATTCATTATTTCATATTAATGCATGATGTAACTCTAATTGGGGGTGGGAATAGGCCAGACCGGCCTGTTAAGGCCTGTGGCCTGGCAGGGCCTGGTTTGGCCTGGTTAAATTTAGGCTAGGCCCAGGCTCAAGCCTTTTTTTAAGGCATGTTATTGAAAACAGGTCAGACTCAGGCTTTTAATAAAAGTCTGTTAAGCCTCCAGGGCGGCCTGTTAAGGATTCTTCTTAAAAAAAGAGAGAGCAAAAGCCTCACTCACTCAACCAAAATTAAGGCCCAAAACTCAAGCCCAAACTAAAACCCTACTACCTCTATTGATGAGACTCTCTCTCTTTCACATTCAAGTGCGACTTCGTCTTCCTCTTCCGTTTCTCTCATTGTCCTCACTCTCACTTCCATTTCTCTTCTTCTTCCGACGACGGTGACGACCTTTCACGTGCGATTTGGGGCTTGCAAGTTGTTCTTGCGATTTGGGGCTCACGTGTTCTTGCGAGAAAGAAGAAGGATGAAGAAGACAAGATCTGATCTTTTTGTAATTTCATGAGTAATTAACAATTAAAGGTGAAAGCTTCTATTGAGTTGGGAGAAAAAGTTAAAACTTTCACTATAAAACTAAAAAGATTTCTCTTTTTGTTAGTTTCAAGTTTCAACCCCATTTCCTATTCTCTCTTCTTTGTTTCAAAAGTCCTTTCCTCTGTTTCTACTTCTCTTACTAGTGAAAACAGAGTTTTGCATAGTAAATATTCGAACTTTTTATCTGGGAAGTGTGATATTTGCTTGAGTGTTTTGGTTCTCCAGAGTCCCATTGTGATATTTTTTGAGTGTTTGATCTTTGATAAGTTTTGAATAAAGTAATTTTTTTTATTGTTTTCTTGTTTTGGTTCTCAGGCCTATTAACAGGCTACCAGGTCAGGCCATATCATGCCACAGGTCAGGCTCAAACTAGAAAAAATGCACCTTAACAGGCCACACGCCAGTCTCAGACCACCTTCTAACAATACAAGCCAAGCCTATTTTGGTATAGTCTGGCCTATTCCCATCCCTAACCCTAATGTTTTCCTCTATAAATAAAGGTCTATAAATAAAGGACTCACTATTGTATATGAACACCCCTTTGAATAAAATATTCTTCTATCTCTTCTTATCTCTCTTATCTTCTCTTCTCATCTTTATATTCATAACACGTTATCAGCATGAAGCTCTAACCGAGTACGAAGCTCTAACCGAGCACGAGGTAATATTATGGTAATAATATCATTTATTTTCATTTTGATCTTATCTCTTATATTTTGTGATTTGTGGAACCTGTTGTTCCAATATGATGATGACCTAAAGCTATCTCTTCGGAATCTGTAATTCCAATCTTTCTTTACGACATGAAGCCGTATTTGATTTTGATGGAACCTGAAGTTCCATCTACTAAAAATGTCATTTTTTACTGCTTAAAGCTGTATTTGATTTTAATGGAACCTGAAGTTACATCTAGTAAAAATTTCATCTTGTATGGCCTGAAGCCATATTTGATGGACCTGAAGTTCCATCTAGTAAAGTATTTGATTTTTATTTAAAATGAAAGGGAATTGTATTACTTGGCAACCATTTATAAGGGATTGATCAAAAGCTCCTAGGTGTCCCGAAGGGTGGGAGACTTAGTAGCGTACATAGTATGTTTTACAATTGAAAGTATGCAGGATAAAAGTGAATCTGTGGGAGTGGTCTCGTCACACCAAATCCTCTTATTGCGATTGTCCTATAGTTTATAATAGGGTGCCAAAGGTTAATCTCCATCATAAGGTTTGGCCTCTTGGGTTCATGTTGCCAAGTAGCCAGTCCTTGAAACTCCCGTTGAAGAAAGATGCAACCAAGTCTTGGGGGAATATCCTAAGCCACGCTCCTCCAACTGGAAAGTCTCTGAAAACATGGTTTAGATTTTCTTTATGCATTGGGCAGAGGTCACAAATTGCTAGGTCTTTCATTTTCATGTGTGTTCTTTCTTCATTCGTGAAAAGTTTGTTGTGGAGGATTAACCACAAGAAGGTACAAATTTGTCTGGCCATTTCCAACTGAAGCTCCATTGATTGGATTGGTCGTGCCATTCATCCTCTTTTATGTACTTATACGTAGAACTAATACTGAATTGTCCATTTAGCGTGAGGTCCCATGTACAAGATTCTTGCAAGCTATGGTCAATTGGTAGGGGTAGCTGCAATTTGAAGCAAGATGTTGGGGGGAGCAGATGTTGGAACCTACTCCAATCCCATTCTCCTTGGAAAGTGACAAAATTTGATAGGGGGAAAGTGGCAACTTGGTTCGGTAAGTCTGCGTATGCAAGATGTTTGAGAGGCCCCATGTCACCTATCCCATTATCTAGCGAAAAGCGAGTGGAGTTTCCATTGCCAATTGTCCAAGTTGTACATATTTCAGTGTCTGACCATACTTTTGGGGATGCTATGCCACACATGTGAGGCGTAGTTGGTCTCTCTGTTCCAGTTATACTTGGCAGTTAGGACTTGGACCCAAAGCTGGTTTGGTTTACTTCGGAGTTGGAAGGCAAGCTTGCACAGGCAGGCTTGGTTTTGACCTTCAAGGTTTTTGAGCCCACACCCCCCTCTATCAATTGGTTGACATGAGTTCTCCCATTTAAGGAGATTCACCTTTTTGGAGCATTCATATCTGGCGTCCACTATGACTGCGCGAGCACAATCTATACACTTCAAATGCTTACAAACTAGAAATCCTTAGAATCGTATGAGAATGCAAGAATATTAGTTTATATGGATTCTCAGTCTATTTGTCTCAGATTCCCTTAATCCCTCACAAGTTAATATGTACTAAACTAATTCATATTACCTTCACATACTACTGGAAACCACACATACTAGTACTTCCAGTAAGAGATTGACCATGGAAATTTAGCATTACATGTGTGTATCAAGTTAAATTCATTTCTCTAATTGAACATCAATTCTGCTTTAATTTTTCGCCGCTTGCCCAGCAATCACTAGTTAGGCTGAATCTCACATGACCATGGAGTTTTGGCTAGAGTAGTAATCACAAATACAAATATCATTTATGTCGTCTAAGTCATAAGGGTATCGATAGAGAGAATAATATCCTTTCTTACGACTTACACCGTTATGGGTAAGAGATTTTCTATCTACATAGTGGTTGCGGTTAATTAAGCATATGTAGTATGAATTACATGTTACAATGATTGACCAACTGTCGTATATCGATCAATTTGAAATTATAATCACCGTATAGGCAACAGTCCCTCGACAAACTCATAAATTCCCAAAGGAGAATTTCATTTAGCTATAAACCCGACGAAATACATGTGTAATCCTTATCATGAATTAAATTGTCATTTCCCAAACTAATTGAGTTAACCTATGTGAAGTATTTATTAACACATGATCACTCTTGCACGTCTTAACTTCTCATTTCCCCAACATGTATGAAAGACGGTTGTGTGAGTGGGCCAACCTTCCACGGGCTTGTACGACATATTGCATACTTTATATTCATGTTTTTTATTTACATGCACTTAGTTTGTATATATGTGCGAAAAACAATTACGAACTGAAAAATTCAACATTTTGTTCCAGAAACCAGAAGTACTTATGTTCAAAGCTTTTTATAGACTTTGTGAGTGGATAAACTAACATTTTATGAGTGGAAATTACTAAATAGACACTTGTTTATGAGAGAACACATCTATTACATAATGACATTTGATGTCAATATGTTTAAACCTTTTTTGTCTACATCCAAAAAAATATAATTGACCTTTTTAGATTATCAAAGTCAAATAGATCAATTAATTTTAGGGCGAAAACGCTGATATAATAATTAACTATTTCAATTTGGGCAAAAATAATAAATGACTATTTCGCGGTGTATAAATAATAACCAACTTTGTGACCCAGTGCAAAAATAATAAAACCGGTACTAAATGTTAGTTTTTATTTTGTGGAACTTTTCTAATATTATTTTCTAAAGTAAAAATACCTTTTCACCCCCTCACAATTAAAATTCAACCCTTCTTCATCCCGCCCTTCATCTTCCCATGCTAACTAGTATCAGCAATGTTTTAATTGGGAGGGGCAAAAATATATCAGAAAGGTTCCACATAACAACAAATTAATATCCAGCACCAGTTTTATCATTTTTACACTTGATCACAAAGTTAGATATTATTTATGCACCGTAAAATAATCATTTATTAGTTTTGTCTCAGTGCTTTTGCCCTTAATTTTATCATATATTACATGTGATTAAATTATATAGAGTTCCCTCTTTTTCCATATACAAGACATAATTGTTTTTTTTTTGCAAAGAGTCGATAAAGTTAAATAAGTAACTTATAAATTGATTTGCATGAATTTTTAATAAATTAGTTTATTTGAGTTATAAACTAACTATAATATGATAATACGAAAAATCTATTATATATTTGATTGAATGGTTTAATCAACTTTCGTAATCGCTTAGTAAATTCAACTAACTCTTATTTTAAGGGAATTAAAAAGTAGTTGTTTTTAGGTAAGGTAATTTTGTTTTGAGATAAAATGATAAATATAAACACTTATTTATCTATTTAATTGGTTTCTCAGAACAAAAATTAACCTGATCAAGAGAATATTATTATTATTATCCAAAATTCACCAACTAGTTAACATGAGGTGATTAAACCTATCAAGAGCGTAACGATACTTGTGAGGTACAAAGTCTCTCATTTATATGTGGGCTAAAACTTCAACTATTTCATTTAGAAAGAATACGTAATGTTTTATTTTGAAAATTTAAGTTTTAAATTTTCAAAATAAAACATATAATTTTGTCAAACTTCAATTATAAGTGGTGTGGATTTTGGTTACATTAATTTAATGTTTTAAATGTACTTTTCCCTCCTCCCCCCTGAGCTAATTATTCGTATATGTGGTGTGGGAACTGGGAAGTGGCTCATTTGGCATGGCGCATTGTGCAATTCCAATAATTACAAAATCCAGTTGTACTTAGACCCACCACTTTATGTGTATTATTCTCCCTAGGAAGATTCCCCACTTAAAGAATATGCATTTTTATCATAATTTATTACACTAATAATAATAATAATTATGCGTTGTTTATGACTTTAATTCACATGGAAGAACTAAACTGTCTTTTTAATAGTCAGTTTTTGGTTATATGTGCGCGCAAGTATGGCTAAAAAACGTGGGTGTAAGTACATGAGTGAAAATATTACCCATAAAATTATGGTTTCAAAAACTATCACCTGTTTTTCAATATAGTAATTATGACCTCACTTGTTTTAATCTTTGTTGGTTATTTGTAAACATGTAACACATAAATTTCTAACATTTATTAGATAGAGTCATATATTTTTTTGAACTGAATTATAGACACAGTAAATTATTAATTTTCTGTGGAACTTTAAAGTTTAAAATTTTTAATGGTTTAATTTTATTCAAGGAAGCTTTGTATGGCCTCCTCCCCCGTCCTCCCTTAAAAAAGAAAACAAAGATTTAAAAGAAGACTGTGAAAGTGGGTTACAATGAAGCTTATGAACCCCCCCTCCCCCAAAAGTTTCACCACGCAACCATTAGTCCATTACTTTGATGTTTCCATTTTAATTTGTTGTTTTCCCCTTTGACAGTAGTTTTTCCTAGAGCCAGTAATACGGGCCTGGCCCCTTGGGCCGGCCCGTTTTCATACAAGCCCGAGGAGGGCCAAACTTGCTATTTTAGAGGAAAAATGGGAGCCGAGTGCCTGTGAGGGCCGGGCCGAGGGCCGACCTGTATTTATAGGTCTGTTTCCCACTTTTTTTAAAAAAATAATTGCAAGGACTTAATATTTTTTTAGTGGAGAGGAGGAGTCAATTAATAGTGAAGCACAATCAAATGTCGTTCATGATATGACAGTGATGATGAAGCACACTCTTAGATGACTCTATTTGTGATCTATTTGTAATTGAATGTTATTGTTTATTTTGTTGTTTATTTTTGTTTGAAGACTTTGTTGTTTTTTTACTTGTCAAATTATGTGTATGTTGTTATGTTATCACTTATCAAACTATGTTATGACTTATGACTATGTTTATTGTGATGTTATTAGATATTTTTTTGCTAAAACGTACAGGGAAAAGAACACGGAAACAGGAAAAAATGGTTTTAGGAAAAAAATGTTTAGTTTTTTTTTAAATGAAAAATGGGCAATCCCTGAGGCCCCAAACCCAACCCAATGGCATGAGGGCCAGACTTCAAAAATAGGGTGTGATTTGGATGCCCTCCCACCTCTAGTTTTTCCCTCAGAATATCCCTCAAATAAAATATATAATAAAAATTTGATTATTGATAAAATGATATTTCATCTTCAAATAAGTTCTGGTGCTAAAAGATTTCAATAAAACTTTAAGTATATCCATTTATACTTTTAGTATTTTAATTTTGTAAAATGTTATTTTGGTTACATTAATTTAATATTTATAACAAATTGTTGAATTTGAGTTGACTGTATGTTTGACAACATTGGTGGGACGCATGGATTGTACCTTTACAAAAATAGCTGATGATAAAATGACCACTGAATTTTGGCAAAATAAGACGACAATTGAATTTCTAGATAATAGCATAAATTTAAAATAAAATAACCAACAAATGATTTTTTGGCTTAAAAAATGAGGAGTTACATCCCTATGAAAAAGATAGCACCAAATAGAATTTAAAAAGAATACCAGTTGTGAATGGTAAAAGTAACCATTTTTATGAATTTATTTCAATTCAAGTTATTGTGAATGCTATTTTATGAATTTATTTCAATTCAAGTTATAGTGTCACGTGGACTTATTGATTATATAACATTTAACATTGTTTATCTCATGTTTCCCTCTCAACAGACTATAAGTAACTATTTTATCATTACTATAGTATCAGAAGAGTTATGGTCCACTTTGGAGATATTTAGCGGCAATTAGGGTTACAGTAAATTCATAGATGAAACTGTGAGTGATGAGAAGGTGGAGATAATAAACGATGTCGGGTGCGTTTGGATTGTCAGTGAAAAAGTAACTTTTTTTCAATTTAACTTTTTTAGAAGTAAGATTGGAAAAAAGTCCGATGGTGTGTTGTGATTATGTATTGATGTGCTATTGGTATAAGTGACTTTTTTTCAATTTGACTTTTACAAAGATGTTTGGATATGCATTTGATAAAAGCAAAATTATATTAAAACATATGCAAATATTGTTATAATCAATATAACATATAAATCTGAACTTTGCAGTTTGGCTGAGGTAGGCTGGCTAACGGATTTGGTGGCTTATATTTCATGTGCATTTTATTCAGAGCCGCGTTAAATGGTAAGCCATATTTCGTTAGCTGGCTTCTGTTCATACGCCGAGACAAATTGGTAAACGCCATTTATTGAATTTGGTCTGTTAGTTTTGTAAAGACGTTTCCATTTTCACAGGCATGAAAATGTGGACCCACTTGTAAAATAGTCTAATGGGCATAGTTGTTTTAAATGTATTTTGACTGGAAAGACCCTTAATAACTGTTTTTTTCTCCCGTCCATCAATTTCCCACCTCAGTTGTTAGTTGGGCTAATGGACACGCGTGTATTTATGATGTTAGTAGAAAAGACTATTAATTTACCCGTTCAATCCTCACTTTTTTACTTCTTTTTAGTTTTCATTTACGTATAACCCTTTGTCATATGTCTATATATATGGGTCGTTATTCCTTTCTTTCTCCGTAGAAATTATTCGTAGTTCCTACAATGGATTCACCTGAAATACTGTTTCTCTCTATGATTCACCCTACCTTTCCTCCTTTCTCAGTTGCTGTAAAGATAGGTCGCGTTTTTTCTGTCGAACATGTGGAGATTTTGGGAGATGGTCTACCATCAGTTAAAACCCTCGCTGCTGTTGACATTGTAGTCTTCAATGAAAAGGTTATTTTCTAATTTTAAAGGCTACCCCCTTTGTCTTCTAACTTATTATGTTTTCTCCTGATTAGTTTTTTTATTTTAGGCTTCGAAGATGATCCTCCGCTTGGATAGTCAGGAAGTTATGGACAGATTCTTATGGCTACTCTTTCCAGGCCTTTCTGTTGAATTAATTAGGCCAAAAGTTGATTATGGTGGAATGAGAATTCATAGTGAATACCACTTGAAAGTTGTTAAAGATAATAATGTTAGAGATTATGTTGGCATGATTCCTTCCTTTTTGTATGATATATGGACTCCAGCTCAGTTAACTGCGTATCAGATGCCTGAGGATTTTTTATTTGGTTTGCTTTCTATATCTTTTTTTCTTTAAATTTAATTCCTATTGGATTGGTTTTTTAAACACGTATGTTTTTTTTTAGATGTTGTTGGATTCCTCCAGTATGTATCTCCTATTTGTAAAGTAAACAACAGTGGTTTCTGGGATAAAGAAATGCGTATCTTATTGTCGTGTAAGAGGAACAAAGTTGGCGGGTAAGAGTATTTTTTTCAACATTACTGTTTTCGAATTTTTCCATTCACATAGTTTCATGAAAAATGTAGGTGAGGAAAGGTAGTTATCTGTGTTTTGCGTGGATCTTGGTTCAGTCTTTTGGCGATGCTTCCTATGTGGACATTGATCCAATAAACTTCACGATTCAGCAGATCAAGATTAGGATGTTGGTTATCTAATTTGTGTTTTCGTGTACTAGTGTAAAAAGTTCACGACGTTTGTTATGTTACTATGTTTCAGCTGTTATAAATTATGAAAGTGTTGGTATTATATCTAATGTAATCTTCATTTTATTAGTATGTAATATAAGTTATATATAGAATATTTTACATGATTTCCCTATGTAAACGTGGGCGATATCTTATTTGGTGTCATATAATTACTATCCCTATAATAAAATCTAGGTCCTATATTAAGTACCGGAGGTAGTATTATATTTATGAAGCATTACTGTGGGTTTTTGGACTTATGGGGGAAGCTATAATAATCTTTGTTTCAATATATTGAAACCATATAAGAACCTTAGCTAATAACTTCATCTGAAATATTGATATCAAATCTTTCAGTGATTGAACATGTCTAAAGGTACGTTGTGAATGCAGAAAGTTGTTCAGCTGCACCTTCCTGGAAAGATCATTTAGCTTGAGGTGGCTTAAGTTTATTTCCATGCAGTGATAATTTTAAGAAAATAACAACAAAGTTTCAAAGATAGGATAACGATACACACACACACATGCTCGTTAGGCCGCAGCCATAACAGTAAGATTTTTGACCATATGTGAAACGTTAGATAATTGTTATCAGCCAACTCTCATGTCGTCTCTCACATTTACATGTCTCAATCATCTTAGTTCCTTAAGGTGAGAAAATCAAACATCATTTTTCTCTTCGCCTTTGAGGGTCTGAACTCTAAAGTGTCATTTTTTAACTACTCTCATTTGATGATGGAAACAGGCCATCTTGCTTGCCATTCCCTTCAGTAGAACCAAAAGAAGCATGAACACACTCAACACCGGAGATATATGGCCTGCTGCACCAGTAGAATTTGTCATAGGAAAGACAGAATAATGCCATTTTTTACCATCATCAATATCCGCAACAGGTTTTACGTTAATTCTCAGTTAATATGTAGTCAAGTATATGCATTCCCGTTAAGTTAATGAACTATAAATTATCGCAATCATTTAAAATAAACACTGTCCAAAAAATAAGATACTCTAAAACTTCAACATACTTACTGCTCATCATTAAACATATCCAATATACTATTATACAAATAGTTTAAGTATTCGAACATATTTATGCAAAACACATACAGGAGTCCATGCATGATAAGCATGATATTACATCATTTAATTCTAGAGCATATATAGATATTTGTCTTTCCCATTCCAGTATACACATACATTCAAAGCTTCAAATAGAGTTCTTGAAAATACAAATAGAAGTCCATCCATGATATCACGTCATTACATAACTTTATTTTAGAGCAAATATAGATATATGTCCCACCCATTCCAGTTACCGTAACATACCTCTCTTAATATAACTTGACTACTCTTGACTTCGGGTTTTGCGCTTCCTACCATAAGTTTCAGCAGTCTTCATAACTTTCTTTATACGAGGCTCTTGTATCTTGAGGTAAACATCTTTTTCCTAGTCTTGTATCTGAATGGAGTCCCTATAATTCTTTGAAATTTTCCATCTTAACATTTCTCTGTGGATATTCAGAAATGCTTCACATTCATCAGCAATCCGGGGATCCAATGCAGCTTCCCATTCATTGTTCTTGATTCCTTTTTTGCTTAGTAGAACATATATGTTAAGAAGTCGTTCATATTTTTTTGACCGCCATCTCCTTGATCCAACCTGAATTTTCCCATTCTCATATGTTTTTACTTCCTGAAAAAAGATGTAGAAATGGTGAGTCAATAAATACATATTTTAGTAAGAAATAAAATAAAAATTTAGATTGATTCGGGAGGGATAAAATTGATTTTGAAATATGAACCTAGAATACTCATATTAAAGCACCCACACAGTAATAATATACATTGAAATGTTTGACTAACTCAAATTAAAAAAACATCAACTACAATGTAAGGACAAAATCTATAGAACTATTGAAGTATATTTTTTCCATTCTAGTGGCCTATTAAAAAAAAGGAACTATTTATTAAGCCACCCACGCAATATTAAGATACATTGAAATGTATGATTAACTCAAATTTGAAAAAAACATCAACTACAATGAAAGGACAAAAGCTATAGAACTATTGAAGTATATATCTTTCATTATTCTGACCTATTAAAAAAATGGAACTATTTATATATTATAAATTGGTTTTTATTAAAAATTATTAAATAGCAGTTATTGTTAGACTTGAAGTCAAAAATCATAATCAACAAAATTTATGATAGGAAAACTTAGATTTTACCTCATTTGCATGGTGAACTATCAAAGCTCCACAAGTGATAGAAACGTTAGACGTATCCATATCATACCACCACGTAATGAAATCTAGAACTTCTTCAACAGTGTTAGAATTGTAGATACCCATAATCACTTTTGCTAGAGTTATTACTTAAAATAACTAAGACTATAAAAGGATTGAAATAAGTAATACTGAAAGGAGAGTGAAGGTTTCTTTGTGATGAATAGAGGATGTTCCTTATATAGAAAAAACAACCTATCTTTTGTCCTTGTAGATGTAGACAAGTCAAAGTAGAAACAGTAAATATGTGTACTATTTCCGTGAGGACTGAGGAGCACACATGTAAGTTAGAAATTCATCTTTTGCCCCCATTATATTACCTACATAATTTCCTATGCATTCATATATGACATATTTACACAAAACAATATAGTATACATATATATAGCAATTATAAAACACAGACGTTCCCTGACAATATAGAATAATTTAGTTAGTTTATATGTATTGCGAAAACTTTTATAAATTAATTTTTAAAATAACAAACAAAAATGGGTAACTCATCAAAGTAAATATTTAAAAATAACATTAAATTTTTTCATATGTAATTTTTATATTGTTCAATTACACAAACCAAATAAACATATCATTAAATTTTGAATGAAGGACAAATGATCAATATTAAACAACAATAAATGTGTGTGCGCATATAAAAAAGTGTGTGTGTGTCTATATATATATATTTTATATATATATATATATATATATATGTATGTATGTATGTATGTATGTATGTATGTATGTATGTATGTATGTATGTATGTATGTATGTATGTATGTATGTGTGTGTGTGTGTTTGTGTGTGTGTGATTTTCATACGTCACGGTTAAATTTTCAATTATTTTATTAGACAAATTCATTTAAAGAAAAAATAGTATTGTTAACAAATTGAAGCACAAATAATATATATGCTCACAAAAAAATGCATGGAAATGGTTTTTTTTTTTTAACTTCTGACAATTTCCAATCGATGAGACCCATATATATTGATATGTCCATGTTAATGTAAAGAATGAACCAAGGTGTTGGGCCGTCAATGAAAGCGGGCCTATGAGAACATTCAATCATAGTTTTCCATTTACTCAAATGTAATGTGCTTAACCCATTTCAATGTCGTTGTAAATTTTTTTAAAGTGTTTGCTTTCTCTTCGATAATGACAAGAAAACCACGCTTTCTCATGTCTAACGTGGTGACTTTATTTTAGTTTCCCTTTTTTTATCCGAAATTTAAAGCCATCAATGCATTTAATATATTAAAAAGAACCTACTGCCAACGGAGGAATGACTATTGCAATCTATATATCGTAGGTTTCAACCAAATATCATGTTCATTAAGCACACTCGTATACACAATTTAATGAACCGAAATTGTTAGATGAGAATTTTATGCCGCTACTATTGTTTTTACAATTATAACCTATTATCTACACCAACCACCTCACCCTGTACATCAAAACATAGTAATAAGTTCTTTCTTATATATAACTCTATCTATTTATGTTTGTGTGTCATCGTTTCTCTTCTATGTTCAAAACCTCCATTGCATTCCATTACTATATTAGTAGAAACCACCTATCTCAAGCCTCAATTTCTTTTTATGGAAACATTACCAACTTCTACTCTTTCATCTCTCAATCCCCTATCATCTCATTTTAAGGTAGCCATAAAAATTGATAGAATATTTAACAATGAACATGTCTGGATTGTTGGACCCAGGAGACCTCCTATGAAAGAATTAATTTCAGTAGATATTGTAATTTTCGATAATGAGGTACCCTTGTCATTATTTCATGTTCCTTCTTCTTGAATGTTAGTTAATTATATAGTTTTTCATGACTCACTTGAGACTCACCACAGGGTTCGAAGATGCTGATGAAGTTAATGACAGAGGATGCCAGGGATATATTCCTTGAGATCCTAAAGGAAGGAACTGTCTACGAAATATTCAATCCTACAGTTAAGTATGGTGGTGAGAACATCCATGAACATTATCATTTGATTCTCCGTGCGTCATGCCCTGTTCAAGAGTTGAACATTTTGTTTCGGCCATTTCCGTACACAATTAAGATACCATTTCAACTTGAACGAGGAAGGGCTGATATAACAGGTTTTTTCGGTACGTTTAACTCTATAATACTCACAAAAAATTCAATATTTTTGTTGTAGGGATTTCGGGCGTACTTGGATGCCGATTAACTTGACCGGGTACCCACACGAAGTCGGATCACCAATTGGAATCTGACTACGATATACAGCAAATGCACATGAGGAAGAAATATCCGCATTCAGCATCCACGTCTCTCCACTCTTTCTCGCGGCAATTCGTGGCAATTATTTACCATAATCTTCACCATTTTACATCAACAATTTGAAGTGTACCTGAGCAAAATTAAGTACCAAAACACAAAATATCTGACAACACAAAGTAAACCAGAGAAATAACACCTCTGGACTGAGTATTATTATCAACAAGTACAAAGCTGAACCCAGCTATTACAAGGGAATGGGAAAATGACAAATGAAACTACAATGAGAATCATAATCATAAGGGAATTCACGTAGGCATCCCATCAGATAAGGAAAGAAAGGAGAGAAACAGAAGAATGGCCAGGCAAGGAGAGAAAATCATAACAGAAAGGAGAGAGACAGTAGAGGGAATCTTCTAAACTTTTCCATAACCACCTCATGCCAAATTGTACTATTTAACCTTCAGCTGCTGTAGTTTCCACGTGCCCTTTCTCACCCTCTTGCCACGCCTTACAACAGTCTTCATCTCATCCATTTGGGCCTCTGACTCATGGACCGGCCCATTAACTTCCTCAGGCTCTATCTCCTTAGTGGACTCTGTTACAATACCTCCCCCATTAACATTGACCTTGTCCTCAAGGTCAAAAGCTGGAACATAAGGAATAACAGTATTGCCTTCAGCCTTCTTAAGAAAAGAGATATGAAAGACTGGATGAATGCGTGCCTCAGGGGGTAGTTGTAGACGGTATGCCATAGTACCAATTTTTTTAATAATAGGGAATGGTCCAAAGTAATGCAGTCCCAACTTCTGGTTCTTCCTTAACTGCACTGAATGTTGGCGATAGGGCTGTAATTTCACATAAACTAAATCACCCACCTCAAAAGAAATATCCCTCCTTTTACCATCTGCAAATCTCTTCATTCGTGTCTGAGCACGCAACAAATTGTGGCGAAGTTGCTGAAGCACCACATCACGGTTCTGGAGTAGTTTCAACACATCCCCAGGAGTGTCATTAGCTGTGTAATCAGTAATCACGCTCGGTGGATCTCTTCCATAGACAGCCTTAAAAGGGGACATTCCGATAGCTTCATGATGAGCCGTGTTGTACCAAAATTCTGCCCAAGGTAATAATGGTACCCAAGCATTTGGCTTATCAAACACAAAGCATCGTAGATACATTTCTAAGCATTTGTTGACAATCTCACTCTGCCCATCCGTTTGGGGGTGATATGCTGTACTCATAGCCAAAGTAGTACCCTGAAGTTTAAACAAGTGTTGCCAAAAAGCACTTGTGAAAACCTTGTCGCGATCTGACACAATCTTCCGTGGAATACCATGCAACCGAATCACATTCTGTACCACAGCTTCTGCCACAGACGGAGCAGAATATGGAGACCTAATTGGAGCAAAATGAGCATATTTGGACAATCGGTCGACCATCACCAAAATCACAGTGAAACCTCTAGATGGGGGTAAAGCCACAATAAAGTCCATGGCAACCTCTTCCCAAATAGCCGAAGGAATAGGTAAAGGCTGAAGCAAACCGGCAGTTAATGTATTGGATAATCTGTGTGGACATGTGGCGGATACTCTGATGATCCGTACGAATCACAAATTTATGGCCAACTAAATAATGGCGGAATTTAGCGATTGCCTCAGTGATCGCATACATTTCCCTGACGTATGTAGATTTACCCTGCATCCTCTGCGATAGTTTCTTCGAAAAATATGCAATAGGGTGTCCCCGTTGACTTAGGACGGCACCAATACCCAAACCCGAAGCATCGGCTTCCACAGTAAAAGGTAAGGTGAAGTCAGGGAGAGCAAGAACCGGAGCTGTCATCAAAGCCTCTTTCAATGCATCAAAGGCTTGATGTGCCTCAATCGTCCAAGAGAAAGCATTCTTCTGAAGAAGGGCTGTGAGAGGGGCCGAAATGGAGGCATATCCCTTAATAAACCGTCGATAATATCCAGTTAGTCCCAAAAATCCTCTAAGTTTAGAAACAGAATCAGGAATTGGCCAATGACGTACAGCCTCCACCTTCTGTGGATCCATCTCCACTCCCTTATTAGATACAATATGACCCAAGTAATCAATCTTTGTGAGGCCGAATGAGCATTTGCTGATCTTAGCATATAGGACATGGTGTTTCAGCAAGGACAACACCTCAGATAAATGAGATAAATGAGTAGGCCAATCTCGACTGTAAATCAAAATATCATCAAAGAAAACGAGAACGAACTTACGGAGATGAGGCCGAAAAACATCATTCATCACAGCCTGAAATGTGGCGGGCGCATTCGTCAAACCAAAGGGCATCACTAGCCATTCGTAGTGCCCATGATGAGTCCGGAAAGCAGTTTTGGCTATATCCTCCTGCCTAATGCGGATCTGGTGATACCCAAACCTCAAATCCAACTTGGAGAAAAATTGGGCACCAGCAAGTTCGTCCAATAATTCATCCACCGTCGGCAACGGGTAGGAATCTTTGATGGTGACCTCATTGAGGGCACGATAATCCGTACAAAACCGCCAAGAACCATCTTTCTTCTTAACTAATAACACCGGGGCTGAAAATGGACTAGTACTGGGGCGAATAATACCCGCATTTAGCATCTCAGTGACCATAGCTTCAATGTGATTTTTCTGAGAGAAGGGGTATCTGTACGGCCGCACCTTCACGGGTCCTGTACCCTCCAGCAATGTGATAGTATGCTCCTGGCCACGGTGAGGGGGAAGACCCTTCGGAAATGCAAACACAGAAGCAAACTGGTGCAACAACACTCTCAAAGCAGGGTGCAAATTTGGTGGCAACTCCTCAAGGTCAGTCTCAGTAGCCAATAACTGACAGTCTAAGGTATACATCTCAGCCACATCCTCCGAACACAACAAACGACGCATGTGGTGGAATTGAAGCGGTTGTGGTGTGTCACCCTTCTGCCCCTGTAATGTATGAAACTTCCCCTCATGAAGAACACGAATCATCGAGGTGCTATAATCCGCAACATGTGCCCCCAAAGTTGCCAGCCAGGATGCCCCAAGGACCAAATCAGAACCCTTAATGGGTACCACAAATGCATCAACCTGGATAGTGTAGCTACTAATAGTAACGGGAATATTGCGAACCAAACCTTCACCCACCAAACTGTAACCATCGCCCACTAAGACACGAAAAGATGGAGATGGCTCAATCGGAAGCTCGAGGGCCTGAGCTAAACAAGGCTGAATGAACGTGTCAGAACTGCCCCCATCCAAGAGCACCGAAACGGGTAAGCCACCAATAGTACCCGCAAACCGTATCGTACAAGGGCTAAGAGTTCCCTGGTAAGCCTGGAGGGATAAATGATGGAGCACAACAGCCTCCTCTAAAGTCGCCGAAGGGTCCGGTGGGGAAGATGGTGGAGTATCCTCCTCACCCTCATCTAACATAAGCAACATGAAGTGGCGATTCTTACAGCGATGAGAGGCGGAAAATCGTTCATCACAATTATAACACAAACCTTTCTCCCGTTTTTGTTGAATCTCCGCCGCTGTCAAACGGCGGATCTGAGGAGAAGGGCGACCCGGGGAGTAGGCAAAAGAGGCGGTGCCGAGGGAGTCTCTGGTGGAGATACCGAAGATGACCTAACGAACGAGTTGGGCCGAGATCCACCTAACACTCTTGGCCCAGTAGTATCATATAACTTGGCCAAAGCCACAGCCCGAAGCAACGAATCCGGTTCGCGGGCCAATACTTCACGCTTAATATTAGGATGGAGCCCACTCACAAAGCAATCTAATAAGGCCTCATCAGAAAGCCCATCAACCCGGTTAGCTAAGGTCATAAAGGCCGTATGATACTGGACCACGGAAGAAGTTTGCTCCAACTTAAACAATTGAGTGCGTGGGTTGTCATATTGGGACGGCCCATACTGCATTTCCACGGCCCGTACCAAATCAGCCCAAGTCGGCACCAAATTGGAACGTTGCATCATTTGGAACCATGGCACCACCTCACCATCAAAGTGTACAGACGCAAGTACCAACTTCTGAGCATCAGGTGTATCAAAGAAGGAAAAATACGATCAGCCTTAAAAATCCAATTCAGAGGATCAGAGCCATCAAAACGAGGAAAATCTAACTTCACCCTCGGAGATGAAACGACGGTCTGCATTGGAGTACCATAATCATGAGAAGTACCAGCCACCCCCTTACCAAGCAACTGGGGCTGGAGAAGCAGATCAATACGGCGGTACAAACCCTCTAACGTCCTGGTCACATCAGCTACCGAAGCCTCCACGCGTTCAAAACGTTGAACGGAAGCGGACTCCAAATGGGCACACGCCGAATCCAACTTCATCAAAGATTTCCGTAAAGACTCATCGCGAGTATCACTGACCTCCTGAAAGGTTTTAAGCTCAGAGACAACATCTTTCAAACGCGTATGGTCCGGCATTTGAAAGAGGAATGAAAGCACCAATGAAGTGTACCTGAGCAAAATTAAGTACCAAAACACAAAATATCTGACAACACAAAGTAAACCAGAGAAATAACACCTCTGGACTGAGTATTATTATCAACAAGTACGCAGCTGAACCCAGCTATTACAAGGGAATGGGAAAATGACAAATGAAACTACAATGAGAATCATAATCATAAGGGAATTCACGTAGGCATCCCATCAGATAAGAAAATCAGCAAGGAAAGAAACAGAAGAATGGCCAGGCAAGGAGAGAAAATCATAACAGAAAGGAGAGAGACAGTAGAGGGAATCTTCTAAACTTTTCCATAACCACCTCATGCCAAATTGCACTATTTAACCTTCAGCTGCTGTAGTTTCCACGTGCCCTTTCTCACCCTCTTGCCACGCCTTACAACAGTCTTCATCTCATCCATTTGGGCCTCTGACTCATGGACCGGCCCATTAACTTCCTCAGGCTCTATCTCCTCAGTGGACTCTGTTACACAATTGTCATTCCAAGAGTTCCTGGTTTGCTTTTCTGGTTCTATAAACTCTCAAATATTTCTTATTCTTCTTTGTTAGTTTACATTTTTTTTTAATTCTCTTTTTCACAGTAAATTATTCATCACAGAGGTAATTTTCATGTGAAATTGCCGATTTCACTCACTTTTTACACATGTGTTGTTGACTCATTCATATTTCAGATTCTTATGCCTATTTATTTGGGAGAAGTTCCCAACATTAAATTCCTTATTTATTATATATATTGATTGCATCTTTTCCCCATTACTTCCCCTATCTATTTTACTTTTTCCCTAATTGTTCTCCCCATTCACTACTCTTTGTTTTCACTTTGATCGTGTATTTTACGTGCGTTCATTTTAAATCTCTCTACAGTTTTTTTCCCTTCTTTCTTTTTTCCTCATAAAACTGCAGTTTTTTTTATTTGATCGCTTCCTTGCCTTTCACTGTGAAGTTTCATCTTTTCCTAACTAACCGGCTTTCCTACTAACCGTTTCCTATTTCCTTGACAATTACTTTCTCTCTCCCCTCTATTCAAATCCTTATTTGATCATTTCAATTTTTCAACTTCTCTGTTACCCTCTCTCTTTTTGCATCGGGCTTTTAACAAAAAAAACAAAAACTTTATTGAAAACAAAACAATTATCATTTGTAGTTTCCCCATTTAAACGAGATTCTTTTTTAATCTACTTAATAAACGAGACATCTTTTTTCTCAGAAATTGATAAACAAGAGTTTCAAGTTTCGACTTTTTTTTAACTGTTTCTCTGCTCTGGTTAAAACAATAATTGTTTCTCTCTACTTGACCACTTCCCCGTTTTCTCTCTGAATTTTGAATACTACATATATTTCTTTATTATTATTATTATTATTATTCTTTTTCAATCTGTCCCTATTATTTAATTTTTATTTAATTACTTTTATTTTAGTTTTAGGTATTTTCGTGTTATTTGTATCTTATTATTTATTTTTTCTTCATTATTGTCTTATTTTAGTATTATCATTTTCATCATTTCCAGTATTATTTGATTTTAGTATTACCATTCTTCTCATCTTCATCATTTTCCTTCTTAATTATTGTTTATTGTTCTCATTTTTGTCATCTTCTTTTTATTTTTATATATTCAATTATTTGTGTGTGTATATTCCAACTACTTTGTTTTATTTTGTCCCTTCCATATAATATATATTATAGTATATTAATTATCTGTGTTGTCAATCGTTCTTTATCAAAACCTTTAAAAATTTATTTTTATTATTTGATTTTTTGGTAAGAAATACTCCGCCTATATTTATAGTCGGTCCCTAGTCCGAATAAAGGAGTAGGGTTGCGTTAGGCCTCGACAGCCAGCATAAAAACATGTCGAATCTTCTGAACAGGGATACACGAATTTTTTATAACAATAGGTCATTGCCTAGTAATGTGTTATTAGTTGAAGAAGGGGTACCACACTCTATTGAGGGAAGGTGGATGAAGAAAGTAGTTCAAGATAGTAAGATTAGATTTAGCACTTGGAATATTGGAACCTTGAAAGACAAATCTTGGGATGTTGTGGGAGTGATGAGGGATAGAAAGATCAATATTTTATGTCTACAGGAAACTAAATGGGTCGGAGCAAAGGCTAGGGACATTGGTGGGTATAAGCTTTGGTACACTGGTAAAGTGCGTTCTAAGAATGGTGTTGATATAATCGTGGACGAAGAATGGAAGAAGAATGTGGTCGCAGTTAATAGGATTGGAGATAGAATCATATCACTGAAACTGGTAGTTGCAAAGGAAACAATTAATGTCATTAGTGCTTATGCTCCTCAGGTTGGGGCAGATTCACACATGAAGGAACATTTTTGGAAGGAATTTGAGGCGTTGATTCAAGGAATACCTATTCTCGAAAAGGTATTTATTGGTGGTGATCTTAATGGGCATGTTGGTAGAGAAGCAGAACAATACCCACAGGCACATGGTGGTTTTGGTTTTGGTGAGCTTAATAATGAAGGACAATCTGTTATTGACTTCTGCATGGCTTATGACCTCAAAATCGTCAACACTTGTTTTAAGAAACGAGAAGATCATCTGATCACTTATAAGAGTGGAGCTAATAGATCACAGATTGATTTCGTTTTAGTGCGAAATTCGAACAGAAGAATTTGTACAAACTGCAAGGTGATTCCCGGTGATGGTGTGACAACACAACACAGACCTCTAGTTTTAGATGTACGTATGATGTTTAAGCGTCCGAGGAGGCGAGAAATGTTACAACCTCGAATTAGATGGTGGCAGTTGAAAGGAGAGAAAATGAGAAATTTTATAAATAGGTTGGCAAAAGAATGTGTTTGGGAGAAGCAAGGGTGTGCTAATGAAATGTGGAATGAAATGACTATGATGGTTCGAAAAGTTGCCAATGAAATCTTGGGTGAATCAAAGGGTATTATTAGGAGTGATAAAGAGACTTGGTGGTGGAATGATAAAGTCCAAGAGAAAATTAAACTTAAGAAACAATGTTTCAAGGATTTACACATGTGTGATAATGGGGAAAATTGGGAGAAGTATCGTTTAGCAAAAAAGGAGGCAAAAAACGCCGTTAGCGAAGCTCGTTCTACAGCATTTGAGGAGTTTTATAAAGAGTTAGGGACAAAGTCTGGGGAACAAAAAATTTATCAGATAGCAAAGATCAAGGAGCAAAAATCGAGGGATTTAGATCAAGTGAGATGCGTAAAGGATGAAGGAGGTCAAGTCTTGGTAACAGATGGTGATATTAAGGATAGATGGAAGAGTTACTTTTATAAGTTGTTCAATGACAGAGATGAAACTTTGAATTATGAGTTAGATGATTTGGAGAGTACTGATAGTAACATCAACTTCACATTCTATCGTAGGATTAGAGTTAGAGAGATTAAAGATGCTCTTAGGAAAATGACAAGTGGCAAATCTGTTGGACTTGATGACATTCCTATTGAAGTCTGGAAATGTATGGGAGAAAAGAGTGTATTGTGGCTTACTAAGTTATTTAATGAGATTCTAAGGTCTAAGAAAATGCCAGAGGATTGGAGGAAAAAGTACATTAGTCCCTATTTATAAGAACAAAGGAGATATTCAAAGCTGTGAAAATAATAGAGGAATTAAACTTATGAGTAATACAATGAAGTTGTGGGAAAGGTGATTGAGCGTAGGTTACAAGCTGAGACTAGCATATCAAAGAATCAATTTGGTTTCATGCCAAGTAGGTCAATTACAGAAGCAATTTACCTACTTAGGGTTTTAATGGAAAAATATCGAAGTAAAAGAAAGGATCTGCATATGATTTTTATTGATCTAGAAAAAGCATATGACCGTGTACCAAGAGAAGTACTTTGGAAAGCTTTGGAGAAAAATGGAGTTCGAGTTGGGTATATTAGAGTCATTCAAGACATGTATGAGGGGGTAGTGACAAGTGTTAGAACACCAGGAGGAGAAACAACTGACTTTCCAATTAGAATTGGATTGCATCAAGGTTCGCGTTGAGCCCATATTTGTTCAACATAGTTTTGGATGTTCTAACTGCAAGTATTCAAGAAGAAATTCCTAAATGCATGCTTTTCGCGGATGATATAGTCCTTTTAGGAGACTCAAAAGGAGAAATCAATCAGAAACTTGAGTTATGGAGGATGACTTTAGAGTTAAAGGGTTTTCGTCTAAGTAGGGGTAAGACAGAATATATGCATTGTTGCTTTGATGATACACAAACTCATGAGGGAACCGAAATTAAATTGGGAAACCAGACTATACAACAGGTGGACAAGTTTAGGTATTTGGGATCAATTATACAGAAAGATTGTGAAGTTGACAGCGACGTTAATAATAGAATTCAGGCTGGTTGGGTTAAATGGAGAAAAGCTACTGGGATTATATGTGATCGTAAGGTAAAGGATAAGATAAAAGGGAAGTTCTATCGGACAGCCATTAGACCTGCGATGTTATATGGTAGTGAATGTTGGGCTCTTAAAAGGAAACATGAACATAAGATGGAGGTGGCAGAGATGAGAATGTTGAGATGGATGTGTGGTCATACAATAAAAGATAGGATATATAATGATCATATTTGAGAACGAGTTGGGGTAACATCAATTGCGGAGAAAATGGTCGAAAGTCGCTTGAGGTGGTTTGGGCATGTTCAACGAAGAGAATTAGATGAACCAGTACGAACAGTAGATCAAATGGTTTGGAGTCCTTACAAGAGAGGGAGAGGGAGACCAAAGAGAACTCTTAACGACATTATCCAACGAGATCTTTTGATCAATAATATATCACCAAGCATGGCAATCGACCGAACACAGTGGCGCCGTGTAATCCATGTAGCCGACCCCACCAAGTTGGGATAAGGCTTTGTTGTTGTTGTTGTTGCACATGAGGAAGAAATAGAGAGAATAAGAGAAAGGAATTTGTTTTTATACACATAGAAAACAATTATGACTTGACTTTTCCAATAGGCTTTATGTATTTATAATGAGTCAATGGAAAAGTCATATCCCATGTGAAAAGACACATTGATTTAACTTTAAATATATGGGGAAATATTACTCCTTTCAAACCATATTTTCCATATTTACATAATGGCCCCAATTCCAATTGGGTATGGTCCTAACCCACTAAGGGTGGACCATTTTTTCCTACATCTCCCACTCACACTTAGTGGGTTAAATGTTAAGGGTCAAATCTGAAAGTGAGGATGCACAAGAGGGGGGGGGGTGAATTGTGCTACCAAATAAAACAAACAATAAAAACACACAAGGTTTTTATACTGGTTCGGTCCAACTCTTGACCTACGTCCAGTTCTCAATCACCCAGATTGAGTTCCACTATCCCCAGGTTTTACAAACGGGTTCACCTGGAACCTTTACAACCGCAAGTTTTAGCACGAGATCACTTGCAACCTTACAACCACAAGTTTTACACCAGGTTCACTTGCAACCTTACAGACTCACTCCCCCTTACAACCTGTAAGGGTTCAACCTTTCAAATAAAGGATTTTCTAAACTTAGTTCTCTCTAAGAACAAATGATGTTACACACTTAAGTACAATGAATGCTCTCAATAAATGAAGAGACTTAACTTCAAAGAGTACAAGATGAATAAATGACTAGAACTCTCAATGTATTAAGTCCTCTCTTGCTTTTCTGGGCAGCTTTGAATGCTTGAAGAATGCTCTCAGTTTCTCTCTCTAGATTTCTGCGTTTTTCTCCAAGTTCTCTTCATAAATGAACATGAGCTTCTTTATATAGTGTCTTCAAGTATTCTATCTCTTGGTAGGTGACAATGCCGTTTGAATATAGCTGTTATTCCATTGTTACCGTTGCTCATTAATGCTCAATCAATGTTCAGCAGGGTTGACTTTGCTTTATCTCTGAAAAGCAACTCTGACAACTCTGCTCTGCCAAAAAGCATTCTGACACTGCACTGCTGTACGTTCTGACATTCTGATTGCTACCGGAAGCACTTCCACATCCGGAAGCAACATCACCCAGTGCTGCACTTGAACGTTAGTCTAGCAATATTAACACATAGTCACATGCAGTGGGAGTTCATTTTGTCTAAGGAAGCTCTCTTACTTCCGGAAGCAATTCCACATCCGGAAGTACTCCTACTAGACTTAAGTTATGACTTAGAGTTATATTCACTGACGCTCGGTGTTGCCTAATCCAATATGCAGCGCTAGTCACTTATCATCAGGAAGCATTCCAGCATTCGGTTGTGTCCTAACTTAGTCTTAAAGATTTTATACTTCTAACTTTCCTAGACTGAGTTCTGACTTAAGTGACTTACTTACATCCGCTGTGGGATGAGTCATTCATCCGCGAGCGCTAGTCCTAGTCCATCCGGAAGTAAATCCACATCCGGTTGTACTCTTACTTGTGGTTCTATATTAACCTAATTTTTCTAAGTGTTTAACTTGTTCTTTCATATTTTAGTCTTCATCAAAACTTAAGATTCTAACATTCTCCCCCTTTTTGATGATGACAAACTAAGTTATCTAATTATGTTCATATTAGAGAATTAATCAAATAAAGCGCACATATGAACTTAAAGGCAAACTTCATTAGTAATAAAATAATTACAACAAGAAGATAAATACAAGTATGCCAGATAACTATGCATGAGAAATATGAAAAGAAAAATTCTAAGTTAAATGCATGAGGGGTTTGGGTTCAGAGCTGGTGTCTCTTTTTCCTCTCTCTCTAATTGTTTCTGATTAAACTCCTCTTGCATCTTAGCCAACTGAGCATCCTTCTCACTCTGATCAATCTGAGCAAGCATCTCTTGAAGCTCTGCCTCAGCTCTCGCTCTTCTCTGCCTTTTTGACTTGAGGGATTCTTCCACAGCCCTCTTTAGTTCTTCAACCTCAGTGATCCCACCAAACTCTCCAAATTCTGAATCTGAGAAGGGGATGGATTCGCCATTGGGATAATGGACAGCTTTGAGCTTTACATTCCATACAGGGTAGTTGGAGTCCTCAACTTCCCTTGACTTTCCTTTCCCCTTTCCTTTCACACGAGGATGCTTAGCATTTGCCCTCTCAGCATCAAGACAAGCAAGCTGATCAAAAGTGATCCGATCAGTCTAGCCATACCTCTCAAATTCATCCGCAGTCATATCTTCCACCTCTAACTTGACTTCCATTAGTGGTGGAGGTTCATATGGAGAGGCTTGGGTGGAGGGCTGAGACTCAGATGCTTCCCCAGGCAGAGTGGATCTCTCTAACCCATGCTCCTCAGTGTGATCCTCTTCTTCACTCTCAGTAGGCTCAGAAGTACCAGCACCCTTTCTGGCAAAAGACTTCTTCCTTGATCTGCTGAACTTGATTATTGGAGAAGGAGGAGGAGCAGAGGTTGGCTCAGAAGGGATTGGAGTGGCAATCACTATAGGTGGATTGACTTGCCTCTTTAACCCATATTTCATCATAATTTCTTCAATTATATTCTGGGCAGGCACAGAGGGAGGAGGCTCAGCAGAAGAAGGCTCGGGCTCAGGCTCAGGCTCAGGCGGAGATGCATCAGCAGGCGGATTATACAATACCATTTCCAATTTTTACCTCTGGCTGTCTGAGCGCTGCTGTTGCATGAACCTGATGGCTTCCCCACGGATAAGACTTTCTGCTCTACCCAATCTCTGATGATCCATGGCTCGGCGGAGGGCAGCAGCAATATCCTCATCTAGCCATAGGGAGGGTTGAGTGAGAATATCTCTCCCCTTTTTGGCATCATCAATAAGGGCGAGGGCCAAGGAGGAAGAATTGGGTGAGGTGAAGGGTGGAGGTTCAGGGCCAAATTTTCTGGGTGGTGAGTTTTCAGGTGAGGAAGGGGGTGAGTTTTCAGGTGAAGGAGTGGGGCTTGGGAAGAAGAAGGGATTTGAATCTGAGAAGAGGTCATTTTGTGGGGATGGTGGAGGAGGGTCATTTTGTGGAGAATTAGATGAGGGAGGGTTTGAGGGGCCAAGTACAAGTATGACAAGGATGAGGTCCAGCTTGGTATCCATCTCATCGATCCGATCCTCCAGCCGCTGAAGTCGCTCTCCAAACTCCGTTCGCAGAGGGGCCATCAAGGGATCGGGCAGCTTGAACATGAGCTCTTCTCTTAGCTCATTTACTAGACCCTTCTGAGCAGCAGATACCCTTGGAGCACGGCTTGGGCCAGCATGAGAGTCAACCTCTTGATCCCCTGCTCCAGATGAAGAGGGAACATTGGTATTCGAATGACTCCCAACCTGAGAGCCAGACTGAGTGGGCTTTGCTGGCTTGAGGTACTTGATTCCCATCTTGCCCAAGTTCATCGACCCCATGGCCAGGCACTTGACGTTATCCGCTTCCTCAGTGGATTTAATGTTGAACTGCTCCAGGAGGAAGGCAATAACCTAAGGATAGGGAAGAGAACCAGGTTTCCCCTTTTCTTTGACTTCACACCATCGGTTCAGTTCCAAACTTATGAGTTGCCCAGGGTTGACAGGCTGCTTGGTCAGGAATCTGGGGAGCCAGGGGTTGTCTAGTTGGGTGAACTCATTGAAGTTGCCCCCCTTATTGGTCATCAGGCGAGAGTAGACATATTGAAGTACCCTCTTGGAGTCAGGCATAGCAGAGACCTTCTTCCCCTTGGTCTCATAGACGTCTTCAAGATCCTCCTGGCTTAGCTTATCAGGGTAGATCCACTGGTTCATACCCTCATCAGTGACCCCGAGCAGGCGATTAATATCTCTCCAGGAGAACTTGATTTTCCTCCCCCTCACTGTGGCCTTGAAATCAACTCGGCCAATGGTCTCTTTCTCATTCACTTTCTTGTACTTGGGCTTGGCCGAGAGAGACTGGTAGAACACCCTGAGGACATTGACGTTGTACTCACTGTTGATCCCCAGCCAACACATGTAATTCTGGAGATGTTCCTTCAAATGGCCAAAGCCCAATTCTTCAACCTTCTTCATATCCACAAAAATCCCATTTGTGAGGTAGGGTTTAGTGTTCTCAAATGTAGGAGAAACAACTTCAAGCGGCCCATCCTTATACACAGAAGGATCATCCTCAATCCTTTGGCGCTTGGAAGAAGGCTCTTCGCTAAAACGGACGCTCTTCTTGCTCTTTTTCCCAGAAATCCCAGAATGTTCATGTTGCCCAGATTTCCCAGATTTGGAGTGATGTCCAGATTTCCTAGATTTGGACTTCTTCTGAGTGTTAGGGTTTGATTCATGAGAGCCGACCATTTTGTTGTAGTGGTTTAGGGTTGACTGAAATGAATGGTATGTATGAGATGAAATGCACAATGTCCAGAAATGAAGAAGAAGAAGAAGAAGAAGATGAAGAACAAGATGATGAACAGGATGAATGTGCGATGAAGATGATGAATAAGTTCAGAGAATTTGGTGAGTAAGAGAGTTGTGTAACATGTGAAAGTGAGTGTTGATGCCTATTTATACATGTAGTAACCGATGTGATGCACATAATGACTCTACATTGAAAACATGCGCTGTTTATGGGAAAACGTAAACATTTGAATTGGAACGTCGCACCTTTTTGACACGTGGCTCTTCACACAGTCAGAGGAGGCACAACTTCCTGTGGAGGAAGATGGAACGTTTGGTGAAGTGACGTGTCTTCTACCCAGATACTGGCGCTCCCGGTTGCTTAGAGGCATCACCAAGCGGCAGCAAATTGGCATCCGGAAGAGGATTTGCTTCCGGTTGGACTTACTTAAGATTTAACATTGGGGACCTGCAAAACTAAAGATTGGCACTCAGATACCTAAGTTAGTATGGTTGCAGGTTTTAATCAATTAAGCACAGGTTTATTTTGAAGATTAAACTTCATTTGGGTTTACCATTCCCAAATCTCCCCTAATAAAGGTGAATTGATCTACCCCCAGAGGCTTGGTGAAGATATCTGCAAGCTGATGTTGAGTGGGAACAAATTGCACCTTGACATCCTTCTTCTGAACATGGTCTCTGATGAAGTGATGTCTGACGTCAATGTGCTTTGTTCTTGTGTGCTGGACTGGATTCTTGGCGAGGCTGATAGTGCTTGTGTTGTCACAGAGAATGGGAGCCTCAGGAAACTCCAGGCCAAGATCCCTCAGTTGGTTCTTCAGCCACAGCACTTGTGCACAACAGCTTGCAGCAGCAATATACTCTGCCTCTGTGGATGAGAGTGACACGCAGGCTTGCTTCTTGCTAGCCCAAGAGACCAGACAACCACCAAGGAAGACACATTGTCCACTGGTGCTCTTTCTATCAGTCTTATAACCTGCATGGTCAGCATCAGAATAAACCCACAAGAACTCTTGGTTACTTCTGGGATACCAGAGACCAAGTTCTTGAGTTCCCTCAAGGTATCTTAAAATACGTTTAACACAAGTTAGATGTGATTCCTTGGGGTTGGCTTGAAATCTAGCACACATGCCTACACTAAATTGTATATCAGGTCTGCTAGCCGTTAAGTACAGCAAGGAACCTATCATTCCCCTGTACATAGGCAGGCTGACCGAACTTCCCTTTACATCAGCATCGAGTGCGGCAGTGGTGCTCATGGGAGTATCATACTCCTTGCACTCATCCATCCCAAACTTCTTGAGGAGCTCACGGCAATATTTAGTTTGGGAGATGAAGATGCCTTCCTTCTTTTGCTTGATTTGCAGGCCTAGGAAGAACGTTAGTTCTCCCATCATTGACATCTCAAATTCCCCCTGCATAGTCTTAGAAAACTCTTCACAGAGTTTCTCGTTAGTTGCCCCAAAGATAATATCATCAACATAAATCTGGACAATTAGCATGTTTCTATCCTTATGCAAAATAAACAGTGTATTATCTAGTTTGCCTCTTGAGAAACCCTTTCCCAGCAAAAAGCTGCTGAGTCTCTCATACCAAGCTCGAGGAGCTTGTTTCAGGCCATACAAAGCTTTCTTTAGCCTATACACATGTTTAGGATGCTTGTGATCCTCAAAGCCAGGAGGTTGCTCAACATAAACCTCTTCCTTAATATAACCATTAAGAAAGACACTCTTTACATCCATCTGATATAATTTAAAACCTTTCATTGATGCAAAGGCTAGAAGAATCCTTATTGCTTCAAGTCTTGCAACTGGAGCAAAGGTTTCTTCATAGTCTATGCCTTCTTCGTGGTTATACCCTTTGGCTACCAATCTGACTTTGTTCCTAGTGATCTGACCAGTCTCATCCAGTTTGTTCTTAAAGACCCATTTAGTCCCAACTATGGATTGATGAGACGACCTTGGGACTAGTTCCCAGACTTGGCTTCTTTCAAACTGGTTTAGCTCTTCCTGCATGACAATAATCCAATCACAGTCCTTAAGAGCTTGTTCAACTGAAGTTGGTTCAATTTGTGACAAAAAGGCTCCAAACTCAACTTCATTTTGAACCTGTGTTCTGGTTCTGACACCAGAAGAAACATCACCAAGCACTTGGTCAAGAGGATGATCCCTGTGATGTCTCCTAGCTGTTGGCAACTGTACCTCATCAGGCACCGTCTGCACTCTAGGTTCATCACTGGGTTCATCTTCTTCCTTGGGGTTGCTTGCTGGTGTTTCTTTTGGTGGTGAAGATGATGGTGGTTTTGAAAAATTTAATATCCCATCATCTTCTGTGGATTGTCCCCATGTAGGATTTTCATCGAATACAACATGCATAGATTCTTCTACAGTTCTAGTTCTCATGTTGTATACTCTATAAGCCTTACTCCTAAGAGAGTATCCTATAAAAACTCCTATATCAGCCTTTGGATCAAACTTACCCAAATTTACCTTTCCATTGTTATGAACATAGCATTTTGATCCAAAGATTCTGAGGTGGCTGATATTGGGCTTTCTACCTTTGTACAGCTCATAGGGAGTCTTGTCCAAGCCCTTGCGAACATTGGCTCTGTTAGAGATGTAGCAAGCAGTGCTCATAGCGTCCGCCCAGAACACTTGAGAAACCTCTTTCTCATTGAGCATGCTCCTGGCCATCTCAGTCAGAACCCTATTCATCCTCTCGACCACGCCATTCTGCTGAGGAGTTCTGGGAGCTGAGAAGTTGTGATCAATGCCATTCTGCTCACATAGCTCTGAGAAGCTGTGATTCTCAAATTCTCTTCCATGATCAGTCCTTATGGCTGTTATCTTGAGATCTCTCTCGTTCTGCACTTTCTTAGCCAGGACAACAAAAGCATCAAAAGCATCTTGCTTGGAGGCAAGAAACATTGTCCAAGTGAACCTAGAATAGTCATCCACCACAACTAGAGCATACAGGTTTCCACCCAAGCTCTTCACTCTTGCTGGCCCAACCAAATCCATGTGGATTAGTTCCAAGGGCCTGCTGGTGGAGACTCTCTTCTTGGTTTTAAACGAGGACTTTGTTTGCTTTCCTCGTTGGCAGGATTCACAAATATAATCATGCTTAACTTTAAAGGATGGAATCCCTATAGCTAGCTCTTTCTTAATAAGCATATCAAGTTGTGTAAAGTTAACATGTGCTAGCCGTTTATGCCAAAGCCAACTATTTTCATCACTAGATATTAAACATTTTTCATCTAGTTGTTGACATAAATCTAGGGTGTATAGGTTTCCATTTCTACTTGCCTTAAGTTTGCATTTTAGATTGGCCTTGTCTAGATTTAGATCATGCTTGTCTATTATCATGCACTCATGTGAATCAAAAATTACCCAGTTTGCTTTGTCAGTGCTCTGGCTCACGCTCAGCAGGTTGTGACAGAGACCATCCACCAGATAGACATCTTTAACAGGTCCAACTTCTCCAACCCCAGTGATCTTTCCGCTTTGATTTCCTCCAAAGCTCACTTTGGCTCCATCTTTGATCACCAAGGATTTGAATTTGTCTCGGTCACCAGTCATATGTCTCGAGCATCCGCTATCAATGTACCATTTTCTATTCTTGGATGCTTTGAGACAGACCTGCAAGGATTAGACAAGCTTAGGTACCCAACCTTTATTGGGTCCTCTATCATTAGTTTCCATAGCCCTCGGTCCAGTGTTGATCTTGACCTTGGGCTTGTGATTAATCTGCGCCTCTGGCCTAGTGTGGGCTCTGGGCTGTTGGACTTCCCTTGGGAAGTGTTTCCAAGTTCTGGATCCTTGTCCTCCCTTAGTTTCTTTTCTTGGAGGAGGATCCTTTGTTGTCTTGGTTCCTTTTGGAACCCACTTATAAGAGCTATTAGCTCCATGCTTCCTAGCATTGCAGGTGGACGTGGAGTGTCCCTTCCTGTTACAATAATTGCAGAAGCTGAAAGGTGTGGAGCTGTGATCAGTGGCTTTATGGAAAAATTTTAAGTAAGGCTTCACTTTTGGTTCCACCCACTTTTTCCCTTTGGGCTTGTAGCCTAATCCAGTCTTATCCCTATATGCCCTCTGATTCATTAAAATAATATTTAACATTTCAGACCCATTAGTGAATTTCTGCAGGGCATTTTGCAGTCTATCTCTTTCAATAGAGATCTTGCTGCAGTTAGGGCAGCTCTCTGGTGTTGAGGCATTTGGTTCCGCTTGGGGATCTCCATTGCCATCTGCTACCGGAAGCTTTTTGGCTTCCGCCAGCTCTACACTTAGTGAGTCCACCTTGGACTCAAGTGATTCCTTTTTAATTCTCAACACTTTATATGCCTTACATAAGCGAAAGAATTCTCTATGAACATCATTATAGGCTTCTTGTAGTTCAGGAAGCGTTACCTCATCGTCATGGATGGAATCAAAGTCTGAGGATGCCTCCTCTCCATCTTCTTGAGCAACAAGACAGAGGTTAGCAACCTCTTCCTCATCACTAGCTTCCTCATCAGAACTATTCACCCAGATTGAGGACACAAAGGCTTTCCTTTTGTCCTTCCCTTTGGCTCTCTGAAGGCTTGGGCACTCAGCCTTGAAATGACCAGGCTTCTTACACTCGAAGCACACAGGGGTCCTTTCCTTCTTATAATCCTTCTTGTGGCTAGATTCTCCTTTCTGAAAGCCTCCTTTCTTTCTGAAGAACTTTCTGAATTTTCTCACCATCATAGCCATCTCCTCATCATCTATGTCCTCCTCATCATCCTCATCACCATCATCATCCCTATCCTTGCTGGGAGCAACAAGAGCAAGGTTCTTATCTTTAGTTGTAGCTTGAGGAGCTCTCTGAGCCAACAAGGTTGGTTCATATTCAGCCAGAGAACCAAACAAAGCAGTGATAGACACTACAAAAAAAGGGCAGATTTGCGGCGGGCATTTTCCCACCGTAGGGGCTATTATAACCGCCCCCATGGCGCTCCGGCGGTCATATTTACCGCCGGCGATTTTGACGAGGGAATGCTGCGTTGGGGCGGAACGTTTTACGCTGTAGCTCCCTCGGAACCGCCGCTACGCGTTGGGGCGAACGTAGGGGCGGACCCACCCGCCGCCAAAATTTTTTATTTTTTTTTTTTAAAAAAAGCATGGGGGCGGTTACCGACCGCCCCCATGTGTTTTTTTTTTAAAAATCAAATAGTGCCGGCGTATCGACCCGCCGACATGCTGTTATATTTATTAAAAAAAATTGCTTCTTGCGAACACGAATCTCTCAAGCGAAAAATGGCAAAATATAAATCCCTCCGGAGCAACATGTGCAATTTTTTGGAGAGTTTATGGATGGCGTTCAGCAAGAAGCAATTGGGTGCCGAAATATGTGAGTAAGAATGGGAGTGGAAAAATATGTGAGTTCATGAAGTAAAAACGAAAAAATAAACAATACCTATACCGAAAGCAAGACAAACTTTTAGACATCATGTGTGCACCAACAATGAAAACAGCAAGAAACACAAAAGGGAGAAAGTGAGAAAGAAAAGATTGTGCGCGCGGTAGAAATGGGGGGGAGGTTATTTATAGGGAGAGATAACAACGTGGGGGCGGTCGACCGCCCCCACGCGACATTAAATGCACACAAAACTCTATGCGCCGTGGGGGCGGGTGACCGCCCACACATGGTTTTATTTTTTTTTAAATTTTTTTATTCGCTTTGGGGCGGTCGACCGCCCCCATGCGACATTAAATGCGCACAAATCTCTGTGCGCCGTGGGGGCGGGTGACCGCCCCAACGTGATTTTATTTTTTTTTTAATTTTTTTTATTCCCACGCGACATTAAATGCACACAAAACTCTGTGCGCCGTGGGGGCGGGTGACCGCCCACACGTGGTTTTATTTCTTTTAAAAATTTTTTTATTCGCTTTGGGGCGGTCGACCGCCCCCACGCGGCATTAAATGAGCACAAATCTCTGTACGCCGTGGGGGCGGATGACCGCCCCAACGTGATTTTATTTTTTTTAATTTTTTGTTATTCGCGTTGGGGCGGTCGACCGCCTCTAAGTAACCGCGCCAACGAAGCTTTTTTTTAAGTATTTTTTTATACTGCGTTGGGGCGGGTATTATTTTTGTGACCGGCACAACGAATGCACCACAAACAAGAAAAAATTTTCCCTCGCAACTCGCCCTCGGGTGGTTCAGACCGCCAGAAAGTGTTTACGCGGGGGCGATTTTTGGCGTTCCGCCGGGACGTGTGCGCGGCTAATCGCCGCTTCTTTTGTAGTGAGAGCTGGTTGATTCTCCCTGGACTTCCTGTAGGATGGTAACTTTGGTGATCCAGTCACCCTTTAATACTTTTAGAATCTTGCTTACTTGTTCTTCCTCAGGAATGTCCTTTCCCAGAGAGGCGAAGTTGTTAATAAGATGGGTGAATCTGAGCTCCAGCTCTCTGATTGGCTCGGTTGGGCTAAGCATAGCAAATTTGTGGAACTCCTCAACCAGCATCTCGACCCGTCTGGACTTCACTCCCTTGGTTCCGGAATGAGCAGCCTCAAGGGCCTCCCACATCTCCTTTGCTGTTTTGTGGTGGCTGATCCTGTGGAACTCCTTGTGACTCAGGGCGCATTGAATGTAGTGCATGACCTTATAGTTCAGCTCCACTAGAGCATAGTCTTCATTTGTGAATTTGGATCGAGCCTTTGCAAAACCTTCATCATCTAGAGGGACGTGGTTACCATGCTCAATCACATCCCAGAGGCGAATGCCGCTGGCCTTGATATAGGTCTCCATTCTGAACTTCCAGAAGGGATAGTTGTAGCCATCAAAGCCAGGAGGCTTGTTTGGCTGTATAGCAACATCGGGCAGGGAATGATGATCTGCATCCATCACTTGGATCTTCTCTTTCTAGATTCGTTGGAGTCAAGTCAGAAAGACCTTGCTCTGATACCAAATGAAAGTGAGGATGCACAAGAGGGGGGGTGAATTGTGCTACCAAATAAAACAAACAATAAAAACACACAAGGTTTTTATACTGGTTCGGTCCAACTCTTGACCTACGTCCAGTTCTCAATCACCCAGATTGAGTTCCACTATCCCCAGGTTTTACAAACGGGTTCATCTGGAACCTTTACAACCGCAAGTTTTAACACTGGATCACTTGCAACCTTACAACCACAAGTTTTACACCAGGTTCACTTGCAACCTTACAGACTCACTCCCCCTTACAACCTGTAAGGGTTCAACCTTTCAAATAAAGGATTTTCTAAACTTAGTTCTCTCTAAGAACAAATGATGTTACACACTTAAGTACAATGAATGCTCTCAATAAATGAAGAGACTTAACTACAAAGAGTACAAGATGAATAAATGACTAGAACTCTCAATGTATTAAGTCCTCTCTTGCTTTTCTGGGCAGCTTTGAATGCTTGAAGAATGCTCTCAGTTTCTCTCTCTAGATTTCTGCGTTTTTCTCCAAGTTCTCTTCATAAATGAACATGAGCTTCTTTATATAGTGTTTTCAAGTATTCTCTCTCTTGGTAGGTGACAATGCTGTTTGAATATAGCTGTTATTCCATTGTTACCGTTGCTCATTAATGCTCAATCAATGTTCAGCAGGGTTGACTTTGCTTTATCTCTGAAAAGCAACTCTGACAACTCTGCTCTGCCAAAAAGCATTCTGACACTGCACTGCTGTACGTTCTGACATTCTGATTGCTACCGGAAGCACTTCCACATCCGGAAGCAACATCACCCAGTGCTGCACTTGAACGTTAGTCTAGCAATATTAACACATAGTCACATGCAGTGAGAGTTCATTTTGTCTAAGGAAGCTCTCTTACTTCCGGAAGCAATTCCACATCCGGAAGTACTCCTACTAGACTTAAGTTATGACTTAGAGTTATATTCACTGACGCTCGGTGTTACCTAACCCAATAGGCAGCTCTAGTCACTTATCATCCGGAAGCATTCCAGCATCCGGTTGTGTCCTAACTTAGTCTTAAAGATTTTATACTTCTAACTTTCCTAGACTGAGTTCTGACTTAAGTGACTTACTTACATCCGCTGTGGGATGAGTCATTCATCCGCGAGCGCTAGTCCTAGTCCATCCGGAAGTAAATCCACATCCGGTTGTACTCTTACTTGTGGTTCTATATTAACCTAATTTTTCTAAGTGTTTAACTTGTTCGTTCATATTTTAGTCTTCATCAAAACTTAAGATTCTAACAAAATCTCTTTCTCTTCTATCCTTCTTTCATACTAAGTGCTATGCCGTAACCGCGTGGGCGTGACGTCTTCTTTCAGGTGTCTTGAACTAGAAATCTCATTTATTGAGACCAGAACAAAACTACCTTGCAGTGCAGCACGATCATTCTGTCATAATGCCTCAGATATCCTAGATTTACACAAATACACTTTTCTCATGGCTAATCTAATCCCTTTTGAATCTAGATAAAACTCAGATAGCCTTTCTCATATGCATAGTGTCCACACTTATGATCTTAGCACACTAATATTATAATGGACTGGTCTTAAACACTACCATAGGTGTGTATCGCTAGTAAATCTTCCTTTCGCCCAAATATCACTTCAATATGAATTAACTGCTTTCCCAGCATAAAGCTTTTAGATCAAATTTTTCATGACCATATAGCATATTCACCAAGGTAGCAGACATCAAAACATATTTCCATGAAATTGTCAAAGTCAAAGGACATCAAGAAAGTATTGAAATTTTCTAGGACTCACACAGCAGTGAAACAGGGATCCATTCACTAGCTTCCTGTTTGCGGTAACTTAAGCACATGTGGTATGAATCACATGCTATGGTGTTACTCTTCTTCTATAAGAGCATACGTCGATTTCATTTCATCACTAACACCATACAGACTTTAGTATTGACACACACAATATTTAAACCCAAATTCTTCAACACTTCTCACTTTGTAAGACGTCATTTTTGAAGAACTTGTTATCTGGCTATAGGTAATACGGATGTAGGTGTCCGTAAGTCGATCCATATGTGTAACCACGGATCTCATCTCAACTTTACTGCACTTTTAAGTCGAGGCGACATAAAGATTGTGTTTCTTCTCTACCATACCAGTATGATCAATGCTGCCGGTGAACACATTGTCTCATCTTTGCACACTCCCCCTGAGTGTCAAAAGCGATCGCTCGTGTGAGAGAGCCGACCTCACCAACCTGCACGACGTACTACTAGACATTATATACTATCACATACACATGTAAAGCCATAATGAAGTATCTCTTACTCCAAGTCCTTTGCATGCCAGAAGACTTAACATGTCACACATGTACATCCTTGGCCTTAGGCTTAAGTAGGGGACTTTGCATAGGAACATGTTGTTTAACAACAACCTTATGTGCTACAACTTCTTATATATTTATCCTCATATTCTATTCATGCTATAATACTTAGGGTCTTCAATTTAAGTAATGATCACAGTGTTTGCACAATGCACTAACACTAGGTTTGAAATCTCATTTCAAAAACAAGATGTTCTTTTAAACACCTTTGACCATACAGTCATACGTACTACCATAGAAAGTACTTTGAATGTCCACAATTACATGCCCTTAAAAGTATCTATAAGCATTTTTGTGGAGTCATAAAATGTCTCTCACAATGATTGAACTAGTATTCACTTACATAGTTCTACCACAATAGATATCTGTTTTTTTATACACCACTGTGTACATTAAACTACCAACAACATTTAATGGAAACTTTTTTCCATTTTACATTTAAGTTTATTCAGTTTAGGGATATTCGTCAAGACTCAAATTCACTTTTGAAGTCATTGAAGTATCCTTGGGATCATATTCATTCACATTGGATTGACTCAAGAATTTCCATATTGTAGCTTTCTTGCAACAAAAAAAATGGATTTTTCTTAAGCTGTAACTTTGGATCTTAAATCATAACTTGATTCTTTCTCAAAGAATCAATGTCATTTCATATTGTTTTCTTCCATTCCTTCTTAGGAATAAGTAAGGCATCTTGTACAAAACACTTATGTTATCCTCCTCTAGAGCAACTAAGAACACTTTTCAAAGTTAAGCTCTTTCTCAAGCTCCCACTTACATGGGAAATGGAAGACTATAAGTTTGTTCTGTATCACCTTGTCACTAAATCCCATAAAGAGATAGAGTGAAATACCATGTGATGAGCTTCTCCATTATTTGAAAAACTCATCCACAAAAAAATATGGTTCATTATGATTCTTTTCAAACACAAATCCATCTCCATTTTCACTTATGAAAATGTAACCATAATAAGCTCCCAGTTACATGATTATGAGATCATTCTGACTTGTGTTGAAATGCACGATGTATGTGGTTTTGAAACTAACCACATTAGAGGCAAATTCATTATGATTCTTTTCAAACACAAATCCATCTCCATTTTCACTTATGAAAATGTAACCATAATAAGCTCTCACTTACATGATTATGAGATCATTCTTACTTGTGTTGAAATGCACGATGTATGTAGTTTTGGAACTAACCATATTAGAGCACATGGTTAAGTATAATGTTTGCATCTCTCTTAAAGAGAAAGTCATATTTGATCTATAAAATATGTATACTAATCCACCAAAGGTGGACTTGGTACCACTCTCCCACTCACTTTTGGTGGGTTAGCTTAAAACATTTCATACTTGACCATGTTTAATGCATTTTACTATGCATATGGGCAACTCCATCTAGTTATAGAGTAGGAGGGATAATTTAAATGAATAAAATATCCCTTTTGTCAAAGAGCTCTTCAAATCAGGTCATGAAAAACCTCTCTTGATGCGTAGAATTCTTAAATTCTATATGCGCTTTATTTGCAACTTTATCCACATATCGTTTAAAGCGCTTGAACTTTAAACATATGTGAAATAAAGTAATTATAATTACATGAGTAATCACCAACAAAGCTCTTTAAGCACCGTGTCATGCCCTCACATTCATTGAACCACATAGGTTTTAGTTGGAAGAATTACAATAATCTTTCAATCATAGATCCCTTACTGAAAAAACTTGTTGTTTTACCTACAAGGCAATTCCACTTTGGGACACCTCCCTATTAGGTAATGAACATATCATTACTGGAAAATGACAATTCAATTTCCATGCCCTTGTCAAGAATGACATGTAATCAAGTCAACACTTGAATTACAGTGATAAAACAAACACACATGCAAAGATTACCAACAATATAGAAAAACTAAGAAATCTCAAGGAAAAACACATCACAAATTGTTGATTTTGTCATGAAGATCAAGATAGTTCATTTAGAACTCATAAAAATGATGCATGAATCATATCACGGAGAATTAAGGTTGTTTTTCAATGAAAAACATTGGACTTGTAAGCTTTCAAGTCTTTTACCTTAATCCTTACGTCAGTACCAATATAAAGCCTTTTGCTTAAATTTGGTAGCCAACTACATTAGGCTAGTCCTTCCATTCTGTTTCATGGAACCTTTTACCTTATCTCATTTAGGTTTAAAGTGTAGAGAATATCTTTTCTCTAATTGTAAGCTAGCCATAAGAGGTTAAATACCTCAACCTCAAGACATCAATGATTAAACACCACATACTTTGATAAATTATTAAAGTAACAAAGATTTAACTTTGATTTTACTTGACTTTTCATGTGCTCCTAGATGAAGGAGCATCAATATGAGCAATTTTCACTCATTGCTCATTTGATAATATACAATCAACTTCGTTTAATTTCCTTGTACTGTTAGTTATCTTGTGTAGATGTTGTCTCATTAAGGTGTTAAACCTCAAGTCATGTGTCAAACTTATAGACAACATTTTTCAACTTGTGTAATGGAAATTCTACAAAACATTTCCATTTACACATTTGACATGACTATGTTGTTGGATTTCTATCCTATTTGCACTCTATAGGATAATCGGTACTAATTGTTTCCCTTTCCAAGTAGTCATGTAGGTCTCAAATCATCTCATAATAAGTTAAGTTGAGATAACTTCTCAACTTCAACTTTATCATGACCCTTAGTCAATGATATGACAACATCTACCCAATCATATGAGACCTCTCAATATCAGATATCACGTTTTCCCCCTTTAAGTTTACAGTTCATTGTTGTTTTTGGCAGCCCTTCTTGGCTGAATTATTTCAAATAATCTCACTCCTCATTTGGATATTCACAATTTGATTTGAACCAAGAACAAATCTATTTGTAGCACATTGAAGTATACAATGTCATGTACTTGCATTATTCTAAACTAGATAATAATAGCACAATTGGGTTTATGATCGGGAGAATGCGTTTAAAGACTCCCATCACACAAATTCCAATAACAATTCTATTATCTATCAAGAACTTTATACAAGTACTTAGATTATGCTCAAATTAGGTCTCTCAGAAGGCTTAGCTTCCGAAAGCTCCCACTTAAATAGAGCAATGTCATTAACTCACACTTAGATAGAGTATTTGACATTGACTCCCACTTAAATTTAGTGTATGAAACTCATAGAAGACTTATTTCTAAGAGCTCCCACTTAGACTTCGTGCATGAAATTCTTAGAAGACTTTCTTTCTAAGAACTTCTACTTAGATGGAGCATTTACTCATTTGCTCACACTCACTTAGAGTATTTGACATTTATTTCTTCATGTCTATCCTCAAATTATCTACATAATGTCTTAGTAACTTCTACTAAGACAAAATGGTAGAGTGAAGTCTCTACACTTCCCAAAACCAAATTTGATAGGTTCTCTATAACCGTCATTCAGAGAGGCCTTAGAAATCTCATATTCCTAAGTGACATGATAGAAGTTATGTCATGTTATTTGGTAATTTCTTAAAGGTTTTCTATATTCTAAAAGAAATATTCCAAATGTTTTATGAAATATTTTGTGTTTCTTCACAGAAACATAAAGTATTTCCTCTTGAGTCTTTTATTGTTTCAACCTAAGTTGAGTTGGATTGGGTTTAGGATTCTCTTTATCCTAACATGGACATTTGAAATCACACTATAGGTGTATTCTTTTCTTGAATCTTACCAAGATCCGGAGTTTAAACTTGAATTTCTCTCTTTCAAGATTTCCACTCACTTTGATATAATACTTTCTCTTTATATTTGATCGTTCATTTCAACCTTTTAAAGATTATCCGAATCACAATCCAACACTTAAGGATTTTGTTTTTTCAAGAATCCTCCCTCATGTGCATCATCATCTTTTCATTCTACACCTATTGTTTCATTTCAAGTTCATGTGAACTTTACTTTGAATCATATACCTCTCTCTTGATCCTCTTATGGATCTCCCCTTCTTGATCATATCATACATTAGAGTCTCATACTCTAATTCAAAAATTCCCTTCTTCATTAATTATTTAGATATTCACATTGCTCTAAATAATTAGTTTTGGATCAACATTGAGAAACAATATCTCATTATTTAATCCTTTTCTGATATACTGCTATGTAAGTCATACTTAGGATTAAGCTACTCTACATAAATATAATCCAAAAGAGTGAAATTCTTTCGGTTGGTGCATTTTAGAACTCTCTAAGTTCATATTTACCTCAAATAAAATATTTATGATTTTTCATAAATATTTAGGATCTTTAAACTAATAAAAATCACAAAAAAATAGCACCAAAATATTTATGAAAATCCAAAACATGTTAGAAATAGACAAATAATATTTCTAATCATAGATCTTAAATTTAGGGATTTTTAGAAACAAAATTGTGTCTCAATTGAAGTTAAAATGCTCATTTATGATCTTGGAAATTAGGTATATTATAACGCACGTGGAAACAAACAACCAACAAAGTCAGCTTGGACGGGTGGTGGAGGCATGCATCCAGAAAGACATGCGCGTTGGTTTGAACCCTTCTGCGGCCAGAAAGCGTTCGGGCCTTTTCCTTTTTTATTTTGGGCGTCTAAAACGACGTCGTTTCTGATAGGGGTGCCACCCCTAACCTCCAGCCGGGTCATCAAGACCCGGATGGTCTCACGGGTCGGGTCCGACGGACCCGAACTTCCAACCACCGTATCTCCGCCGTACGGTGTCTGTTTCTCGCGTTCTTATAGTCCATTTTCATCGGTTTTTCGTGCTCTACACACTGGGACCGTTTTCATGGCCTGAATTTCTCTATTTCAGGAAACCCAATCCAAAAACGTGTTTCTAGATTTTGTGTGTTATTCTTCTCTGATTCCTTTTGTTCTAATACTATGTATCTACTCATAATGATAAGGCATGAAAGCAATCATGACAACAACATAAATAGACACGCATTTATATATAAGCAAAATAAAACATACAGTTTTATATTCGGCCACATATATATACACGCGCAAACATACATATAATCAGAAAGAATCATATATACAGTAAGTATATTGGACCAGAGAAGAATATAAAGCATCATTTTCTTTACTTAATCATACTATACATGATAATTAAAGAAATTAAACACATGAATGAATATGCATGATTTCATTTTTATTCTTCCTACATGCACTCTCTCGGCACATAGTAAACACATGAAAAAAAATGAAAAACACACAAATTCATAATATGCACAATAGCACAGCGGAATTAAATCATCTAATTGCCTCAAGAACAACATGATCTGATACCACTGTAGGGATTTCGGGCGTACCTGGATGCCGATTAACTTGACCGGGTACCCACACGAAGTCGGATCACCAATTGGAATCTGACTACGAAATACAGCAGATGCACATGAGGAAGAAATAGAGATAATAAGAGAAAAGAATTTGTTTTTCTACACATAGAAAACAATTATAACTTGGCTTTTCCAATAGGCTTCATGTATTTATAATGAGTCAATGGAAAAGTCATATCCCCATGTGAAAAGACACATTGATTTAACTTTAAATCTATGGGGAAATATTACTCCTTTCAAATCATATTTTCCATATTTACATAATGGCCCCAATTCCAATTGGGTATGGTCCTAACCCACTTAGGGTGGACCATTTTTTCCTACATTTGTAAATTAATTGAAACTTATATTGTCGTGTATAGATGTCGTTGGGTTCCTCCTAAAAGTGTCATCCATACGGAAAATCAAATGTAATAGTCTTTGGGAGAAGAAAGTTGAAATTGTATTGGGCACATGGGATCCTACTTTTGGCTGGTATTTTCTATGTTGTCTTATTTCCTTAAAAAGAATTGTAAATGATTGTTTGATTTATTTTGGTTTTTTTAGGATAAATAAAAAAGTTTTATGTGTTTTAAGAGGGTCATGGGTGGAGCCAACTGCTAAAGATTTGGAAGATCTCATTGATCTGGACAATCCACCATTTATTCATTTACGTTATGTTATCATGGAAGCTCATCTTTTATCAGGTTTGAAACTGGACCACCAAAATTCTCAATGATAAGTCCATTGTAAAGACATGAAAGTGTTTGAAAAACTATTTATATAGTTATAGGTAACGCTGTTGTGAGTTCTCTATCGGATGCAAGCTGTATTGATGTCGAGCCAGATACTCCAGAAGTTCGTGAATTGAAAGAAAATATGTTTGATATGTCTGTGGATTTTTAACGTGAAAACTAGGAAAGTGCTCCATGAGAAGACCCTTTTATGAATGTAACAAATGACTAGTTGTTAAAAATGGTGATGTTAATTAAAATTAACAATGGTTGTATATAAATTTGTGTAAAATAATGAGAGATGATGTTTGTGTTGTTTGTATTCTTGGAATTAAAATTTATAAAGTATGTAGGTAAATATATTTGTAATTGTATGGGTCCGTGCGTCAGCACAGGAGTGACCGCTCGTTTAGAGAGAATACATGAATTAAAACTAAAAAATTGGAAATGCTACTAATTCAAAATAAAATACATATAAATTAAAAATTATATACACACACAAACATACATACTCCTTTATGTCCTAAATATAAGACCTACTTCTAATTCTTATCAAATTTTCTCAAATTATTCTTCTCAATACTCCCCATTATTAGACAATAAGAGAGAAATGATGGAGGCAAAGGTAGATGGTTAGTGTATATTGATAATATCATGTTATTTTAACTAACTTAACCAACATCCTTAATAAAAAAATTAGGTATTTTTCAATCTGACTTTTAGAAAGATGTTTGGGTAGTTATTTTGAAAAAAAAAAACAAGATTAGTTTAAAACATATGCAAATATTGTTATAATTTAGAGAGAATAAATGAATTAAAATTAAAAATTTGAAAATAATGCTCATTTAAAATAAAATACATATAAATTAAAAATTACACACACACACACACACTCCTATGGTCCTAAATATAAGACATATTTCTAATTCTTATCAAATTTCCCCAAATTATCCTTCTCAATGTTCCCCATCATTAGAATAAGAGAGAAAGGGTAAGTGGAGATAAAGGTAGGTCAATGTATATTGGAAAATTAAAGGGGAGGATTCCCTGCATGCGTTTTCTAGCAATAAAATAAAAATTTGAAATATATATATATATATATATATATATATATATATATATATATATATATATATAGGGTAAAGGGGCAAAAATAGCCACCGTAATTGCCAAAATGGACAACTTTGGCACCCGTAATTTCGAGGGTGCAAAACCGTACACCATAAACCAAAATGGGGCAAATCTAACCACGCCGTTAAGTTCTTGTTAACAGACGTGTATTTTGGTGTGGGGCCCACATTCATTAAACGACTTGGCAGGACAGTCAGCACCTGAAGTGATTACACGTGGGAACCCCTGCCACATCACCCATCATCACCAAATTCCCAACCCCAGCCGCCTCCTCCCCTGCCCCCCCACCCCCAGCCCCACACCTCCGCCCTCCTCGGCCCACCCCCTCCCCCCTCCCCCCTCGGCCCCCCACTCCCACCCCCTCCCTCCTCCTCCCCTGCCCCCCCACCCCCAACCCGACCCCTCCTCGGCCCATCCCCTCCCCCCTCCCCCCTCGGCCCCCCACCCCCACCCCCTCCCTCCTCCCTCCTCGGCCCCCACCCCCACCCCCTCCCCCACCCCTCGGCCGAGGAGGGAGGCTGAGGGGGTGGGGGTGGGGGGCCGAGGGTGGAGGGGGGAGGGTGGGGGCCGCGGAGGGAGGCTGAGGGTGGGGGGGCCGAGGAGGGGTGAGGGAGGAGGGGTGGGGGTGGGGGCCGAGGAGGGAGGAGGGAGGGGGTGGGGGTGGGGGGCCGAGGGGGGAGGGGGGAGGGTGGGGGCCGAGGAGGGAGGCTGAGGGTGGGGGGGGCCGAGGAGGGGTGAGGGAGGAGGGGTGGGGGAGGGGGTGGGGATGGGGGCCGAGGAGGGAGAAGGGAGGGGGTGGGGGTGGGGGGCCGAGGGGGGAGGGGGAGGGTGGGGGCCGAGGAGGGAGGCTGAGGGTGGGGGGCAGGGGAGGAGGCTGGGGGTGGGGGGGCCACGTCATAGACAAATCATCATTGGGGTGCCACGTCATGTCTCACAGTGCCACGTCATTTGCCATATCAGCATTCCAATTCACTTAACGGTCAAACTTAACTCCAATTTTTAAGATGACTAAATTTGCCCCATTTTGGTTTATGGTGTACGGTTTTGCACCCTCGAAATTACGGGTGCCAAAGTTGTCCATTTTGGCAATTACGGTGGCTATTTTTGCCCCTTTGCCCATATATATATATATATAAGTTAGAAAAGAAGCAAGCTTTCTCTAGGTGTGTTTGGATTGCTAGTGGAAAAGTAACATTTTTTCAATTTGACTTTTTTAGAAGTAAGATTGGAAAAAAGTCTGATTGTGTATTGTGATTATGTTTGGATATGCAGTGGGTATAAGTTACATTTTCAGTCTGACTTTTAGATTTATGTTTACATTTTTACTATGAAAAAAACAAGATTATATTAAATCATTAATTTTATTAGAAGTACATATGACATCAAAATATTGTTATAGTTTAGAGAGAATACATGAATTAACATTAAAAATTTGAAGATGATAATTCAAAATAAAATACATGTAAATTAAAATTTATACACACCCACACACACTCCTTGCCATCCTAAATATAAGATCTATTTCTAATTCTTATTATCAAATTTTCTCAAATTATCCTTCTCAATGTTCATCATTATTAGACAATAAGAGAGAAATGGTTAATGTATACTGGATATCATGATATTTTAACTAACTTAACCAACATCCTTAATCTAATAAAATTAGGTAAATAGGCCTTATAGTTAGGACTGGAAGAAGTGTGTGTGTGTGTGTGTGTGTGTGTGTATTGTAGGGTTTTCGGGCGTACCTGGATGCCGATTAACTTGACATGGTACCCACACGGAGTCGGATCACCGATTGGAATCTGACTACGATATACAACAGATGCACATGAGGGAGGAATAGTGAGAATGAGAGAAAGGAATTTGTTTTTTACATATAAAAACAACATTTGTGACTTAACTTTTCCAATAGGCTTCATGGATTTATAATGAATCAATGGAAAAGTCATATCCCCATGTGAAAAGACACATTGATTTAACTTTAAATCTATGGGGAAATATTACTCCTTACAAACCATATTTTCCATATTTACATAATGACCCCAATTCCAATTGGGTATGGTCCTAACCCACTAAGGGTGAACCCTAGTTCCCTACATCTCTCATTCACACTTAGTGGATTAAATGTTAAGGCACAAATCACTTTCTCTTCTATCCATCTTTCATACTAAGTGCTCTGTCGTAACAGCGTGGGCGTGAGGTCTTCTTTTAGGTGTCTTGTACTAGAAACCTCTTTTGTTGAGACCTGTAACATCCTAAAAATTTAATATAGGATTAAAAAATATTTTTAGTAAAAATCATTAGAAAATTTGGAATATTTAGGAATTTTGGGATTTGCATTGGATATTTTGGAAGTTTTGGGGAATTAATTGCCTAAAATAATCAATTAAATGGTTGGGAAGATTTATAAATTATGGAAGTTTAGGGAAGTTGAGGTTTTGGGAAGGTTAAATAAATTAAATGTTGGACTTGGCAAATCCAATGGTTTAGGAATTAAGGAGGACATTTGGGTAATTTCCCTAATTATATACACATAACACATACATAAAACACCAAGCCAAACAAGTCACTCCCTCCCTCCTTCTTCACTTTCCGTCGGCCATTCTCCCCCACCCCTCCATCACTTTCGTTTTCTTCCAAACACAAACACATGCTCATTTTCTCTCATCATCCACCTCACCCATTTCATTTCTTACACTCTTTTCTTCTCAAATGGGTAAAACCAAGTCAGATCTGAAACGGCGTGCCTTTCCTCGTTCTTCTTTTTCTCCGAGGTACTGAGCTTGTTTTCCGGCGGTGGTGGCTTCGTTTCCGGCAGCCGACGACGGTGGGAGGTCGGAGGTAGCATTTTTTTTGTCCTTCAAGTTAGCTTCTTTTCCATCTTCACTTTCCTCATCCTTTTTGTTTCTCCCTTGGTTTGAAATCGGCCGGCCATCTCCAGCGGCTGCTCCTGCGTGTTCGACGGCGGCCGATGGTGGAGATGTCTTTCTTTGTCACATGAAACCATGTAAGCATCTCCTATCACATTGATTTTGAATTTTTGGATAAAATTCCCTCTTTTAAAGTTAGGGTTTTGAATATATTGGGATTTTTAGAATTTTAATGTTTAAAAACTGAAATTAGGATATTGATTTTGGGAATTCTTGGGAGAAATTGGAATTTTTGGAAGAAGTGAAGCAATTGGGAATTTTCGGTGTTGGTAGTGGTTCTTTGAAGTTGGGTTTTACACATACTCAATGCCATGAGGCTTTAAACAAGAATTTATGAATGTTGAACTACTTAAATGGAGATGTTTGGAAAGTAATTAAGTTTTTGGTAGTTAGAAATTATTTTGGGAATTTTATGACCATTTTTGGACTCTTTGATGTTGGGATTTGTTAATGAGTGATGTTTTGATTTAATTGGTGGGAGGATAATAGTTGTTGAAGTTATTTAATAATTTTGGAATGTTGAAACCGTTGGAAATTAAGTGGTTTTTATTTATGCTAGTTGGAGTTGTTTTAGGATAAAGGGTTGATAATCTTTGTTGGATTGGTGTTTGGGAAGAAGTTGGTAATTAAAGTATTGACTAGAAGGAGTTGTTGGGGGTTTAAGAGGTTTTCTAGTTTATGGTGAAATGATAGATGTTATGAAGGTTATTTAGGATGTTGGAATGTTGAGTTTGATTGGATTAGTGCTTTGGAGAAAGGTTGGTAATCAAAGAGTTAGATTAAGTAAAGGTAAGTATGGATTGTGGCTAAGGTTGTGAAGTTAGGAAATTACTTTGAGTTGTAAATTTTGATATGAATGAGGTGGTTTTGGTGGTGTTTAGATGGTTGGTTAGTGTTGCCATGTACAATGAGAAATGGTAAAAAGTTGAATGTTTTAGGAATATAATCAAAGGGGTAAGAGAAAAAGAAAGGTATGAGGATAGAATTTGAGTAATGAGTATTTCTTGAAGATTTTGGCAAGTTGTTTTGAAATTGTTAGCCTTTAAAGTGATTTAAAGTTGGGATTTGTAAATGTGAAAGGTTGTGACAATGAAATTGGTGGATTGGTAATACTTATGAAAGGGTTACAAAAATATTGAAATAGGTAAATGTGTGTTTGGAAAGGAGTGTGGTTATTAAAGTATTGAAGGAAGGGGAAATATGTTATAATATAGAATATGAGAAGTGTGAAGGAAGTTTTGTGAGATTGAGACCTCCTTAGTGTCAAATTAATATTAATAAGCTTAGTTTGATAGGTTTTGGAAGTGTGTGATGATTTTTGACAAGAAATTGTAAAGTTTAATACTGTAGAATTTATAATTGGTTAAGGGAATTATAGAGGTTTAAAGGATATAGTTTATTTCTGATATTGGAAGTAATTATTATTTCAATAATTGTTTAGGATTAGTTTGGATTGGTGGTCAAAGTCACTGATCTTGTGTCTTGACCATCAACAGCTCATTGTGCGATTGTAGTCGGCAAAACTTCGAGTGGAGCTCGCGGAAGACAATAACTAAGGATATATATATAGTGCTGTTTTGGAGCTTGAACAGGTAATCACGCTTAACTGACTGTGATACTGAGGGTGACGATAGTTGAGGATTTCTAAAATCCTCTTCTACTTATATATATAAATGAAATGAGTTCAGATTATTTTATATTTAAACGTGGGTTATAGGGTACCTTTCAACTGAACTGTACTTTATATATATATATTCATATTTATATAAATCTTTTGTATGTTGCATGACACTGATTATTGGTACCGTCGGCCGATGTAACCATCGATTTGCGCAAATCGATAGGTTAATTGTACAGGTTCCTCGGGTTGTAAAGGAACCAGGGATTTTTCACATTTTAGAGTGGTCCCTTTTTCATGCTTTCAGATTTGAGACTGGGCACAGTGTCAATCACGTTTATTTTTGCCTATTGAGAGATGGATGTATCTGTTCCGTATATATATATATATATATATATATATATATATATATATATATATATATATATATATATATATATATATATATATATATATATATATATATATTACGTGGTTTATGCAGGTTTTGAAAACTGTGGTACCCTGTAGACACTCCGCTACCTCACATCTGAGTCTCACAGTGAGTTAAGTAGTGATTACTGAGACATAGTTTTGTCTCACCCCATTCCCTTTATTTTTTTACAGGTGATCATGCGCAGAGGGAGGCGAAGAGGAAGGGGAAGGATCGTCCGGCCCATACTGATGTAGTAGGTAGGCCGGAGGTAACCATGTAGGAATATATATTGTCATTTCACTAGGCTGCATCAGCTTCCGCATTTATGAATGTTATTTTGAATGAGTTGTATTATTGAATGAACGTTTTATTTGATCTGGTGATTTAATTTGGAAGTTGTTGTTGATTTGTGGTGTTGTCCCTGCTACTGCGATAGTTCAGGGACTATTCTGACTAATATGTCTGTTATTGCTGCATTACACTGTTCAGTGTGATGATCACTTGTGGAAAGGATGTGGATTCATGGAAACAGGTGTTGTCTTGGATGGATTATATTCAGGAAATAATTTTCCTAACATGATTATGTGATATGTTACAGATGTATTATCCGATTTTATATGGTCTCTGTATATAATCATATTAGATGGGCCCCGCTCTAATATGGTTACCTTTTTATGTAGCTTGTTTGGTTTCTTTTCTAACCATGTTAGATTATTCTTTTCTAACATGGTTATATTTGTGTTATTGCACTGAGTGTAGGGATTGGTTAGGATGATGATAGTTCTTTTGCTAACTATGTTAGGAGATTCTCTTTTCTAACATAGTTAGATATGTGTTAAGCATATGCTTGGAATCTTAGTAGAAAAATTCTTTTGCTAACCATGTTAGGTGAATCTTTTACTAACATGGTTAGACATCATTTGTTTGGAGTATTTGAGTATGTGTTTAAATAGGTGAAGGCTAGTAGGTTAATAATGTGTTATTATGGGGTATTTTACAACTTGGTATCAGTTTTATGGTAAACGATACCCTGCCTGTTGCATTGCATATAGAATGGCAATATTGCTGGACATAAGCTTTTCAGTTAAAGCTTATGAGCGGGATGGTGATTGCTAAAGTAGGTTAAGTTTTAAGTATACCATGTAGAAATGTTTGAAGTAGAAAATTGATTTGGACGTAACTAAAATAAATAGATATGTTGAGGTTGATTTATAGGTTAAGTGAATTTAGTTGATTATCTTGTTTGAATTAAAAAGAGTATTGTGAACTTAAGAAATTATTACAATGAGTTGTTTTACCAATTAGTAGAAAGAAGTTAAACCTTATGGTGAAGATTGAGTCGATTATCATGTATTGGTTAGTAACATTGCTGAATTGTGTAATAGTTTGAGTGAGATTAACATAGCTTAGGGAAGGTATGAAACCAAAGACAACATAGGTTTTGAGAACTATGCTGACAGTGTTGAAGATACAAGAATTTATTTGACAAAGCAGTTGATAAAGATTCATTAGATTGAGAGATTTATAAGGGATTAGGATGTTAACCGAATAAAGAGTTCTTCTCGGGGGTCCCAATTATAATTATGAGCCGGCAATAATCATTGTCGAGGCATCATGAGAGACTTTATTTGGTTAAAGGAGGTAGAATTTTGCTAGTTGATTTCATTGAAGATAGAATGATAATATATTTGAATGTCGTTGGAATGAGTTTGATTTATAAAGTTTTGGGAGGATCTAAGTTGATATTGGAACTAATAAGGTAAGTGAGAAATGAAATGAGGTTCATGGGAATTTATTAATGTTGGGAATATTGGAAATGTATGTTTTTGTGATGTGAGGTAATGGGAATAATTGGTGATTCATGTGAGTTCATTTAGGGTTGTATGATGATATTAAGTCAATTGACATGTGTGGATTCTCAATTTAGAGAATATTTTGATGGGAATGTTGGGAGTGAATTTGATTCAATTAGGTAAAGTTTTGATTTTAAGGATTGGAAGTTGGTTGCAAATTTTGGATTTTAGGATGTTATATGAGCTAGATTTTGGAAAGGAGAAAACATATGACTCGGAGTGTTTGGAGTGTAGTTTAGTGGTTTTAGTACTTGTTTATAATATTTATAAGATTAAGAGATGATGATGATGATGATGGGGATAAATTAAAGGGTTGAGTAGAATGCATGTAAATATTAATTGTTCTTCAATCTGTGTATGTTATCCTTTCTCTCAAAAAATCTTGGAACTAGTCTATTGGCACAAACAACTTTAATTATAATTGAATAGAGATTTAAAAATATTATGGATATTGCATTCTTTTCTTAGGAAGGTGGACATGTTTAAGATGAAGTGCTTCAGATTTGACTTAAAGTTTTTGGGAGGATAGGAAAATTATGGGAGGAAACTATTCCTTTTATTTGGTTCATTTCACTCTGATTTAATAATTTAATACCATGTTTTGGCTGAAGGATTGGTTGAAAAAGGAATGCTTAAATTGGTGACCAATATGTGTTATATGGATGTAAAAGTTCGGTTTGGTTTGGTTAAGTCATGCATAAGTGTAGTGCTCTTTGCAAATGGAGTTTGATAAATGAAAGGCTATGATTATGGTTGGTTATTTTGTGTCTTGTTATGGTTACCCTTTTGTTAAGCTTTGATTCTATTTGTTTAGGGCTTTTAAGTTACTACAATGGAATATTTTAGTATGATAACTATAGTGATTATGGAGGGAATATTACATTATATGACGTGATAAATATCTTTTTAATTGTATAGTTTTGTTGGAATCACACTAGGTGGGATGTGTTTGTGTTAAAGTTTAAATTGCCACAAAGACGGCTTTTGATATAAACTATAAATTTGATCACTTAGGTGGGGTCATGCTGGAATTATAGTATGGTTCTGAAGAGTTAAGTATTATGTTGAAAATATAGGACTTGAAACTATTACGATCGGTATATGATGTTGGTATTAATGACTGAATATGGTAGTAACTAATAAGGGTATGACCAGAATGCATTGATTTAGATGTCTTGAGAGGAAGTTTTGAAATTGTAGAATGTAGTCTACTATAGTGATTATGGAGGGAATGATTGTGTGAAGAATTTTACATGAAAGTGGAAAGGGAGAAATTCAGGTTATGAATTAAAGTGGATTGAGGAGACTACTTAGGATTCAACTTGGGTTTAACGACTTTTGTAGTTTACTAGCTATTGAAAGTGACAATAGTAAAGGAAGATTGTTGATGTTAATTTGGAAGATATTGTCGATTAGCTTAAGGATGTTAATGCTATAATATGGATATGACTTGAAGTTTAAAGGGAATTGTGGGACTTTTCTATGTTTTACTAGGTCCATTGATAAGTACTAGTGAGGAATTTTTCAGTTGGAATAGTTGGGATTGATATAGGTGAAATTACTGGAGTAAAGATAAGATTGTCTGGCTTATAGTGATTAAGGTAGATGCATTTGAGAAGAATAAGTGATTTTGATGTGTGGAGAAAAATAATGATTTCGAATTGAAAATGTGTTAGAAATTTCACTTAAAAAAAAACAAATGATGTAGGAAAAATTAGTTTTGTATTAAAGATGATTAAGGGGATTATTTGAGATTAAAATGGAGAATATTAGTTATGAGTCAATTATTGAAATTGAGAGATCGAATTAGTAATTTGTTCAAAGGGTTATGACTGTAGAATGTGTGACTTCTTGAATAGGTAAATCATTATCAAACTTTGATTAAGGTGATTCAAATTAGTGTTGAACTTGAAATTATGGTAAAAACTAAGATTGTTAGATAAGAAAGAATTATACATTAAGATTTCCTGTCTGAGGTGTTGGTACTCATTTTGGTTCATTAATTAAGGTTATGAATGGAATTGGAAATAATTTGGTGAATGTGTTTGAGAATATTTTTAGCATATGTTGGGGTCATGGTCAGCACGAGGAAAGAATCTCTAGGGAATTGTTTCCTGACAATTAAGGAGTGAGAGTATATGAATAAAAATTGAAGAAACTTTTGGATATAAATCTAGACCGACAATATTGGTAGTGAGACTCTATCTTAAATGAGAATGATGAATAAAAGAAACTGTTTTAAGTAGCGACCTTAAAATTCCAAAGTGGATAAAAATGATCGAAAGTGTTATTGTGTGGGGAATCAAATTAAGAAAGCCTAAGTGTTGAAGTAGATTGGTGAGCCTTTTGTAGGTTAAAATATAATGATTTTTTTTTCAAAGGGACGAAATTGTCTTTAAATATAAGGTCCTACCATAGAAATTGGTCTAAGGATTTGTCAATGTATAGTTATTTGGTGTGAAATATTTGGTAAGGGAATAAAGAATGACTCTCGTAGTCTTATATGTCAAGGAAATTAGACAATTAAGGTGTACCAGATTAAAATTATGACTTCAAGATTTTGAAGAAAGAGAGATGACTTAGATTAGTTTGACTAGAATTTAAAACTTTTCTTCCCTAATGCAAGTTCTTAGTGATGTATTGAGTGAATTATGTTAAGTATTTTTCTTAAAGAGGTTAGGCATAGCGAATTTTGAGGGCAAATTCCTAAAAGGTGGGGAGAATTGTAACATCCTAAAAATTTAATATAGGATTAGAAAATATTTTTAATAAAAATCATTAGAAAATTTGGAATATTTAGGAATTTTGGGATTTGCATTGGATATTTTGGAAGTTTTGGGGAATTAATTGCCTAAAATAATCAATTAAATGGTTGGGAAGATTTATAAATTATGGAAGTTTAGGGAAGTTGAGGTTTTGGGAAGGTTAAATAAATTAAATGTTGGACTTGGCAAATCCAATGGTTTAGGAATTAAGGAGGACATTTGGGTAATTTCCCTAATTATATACACATAACACATACATAAAACACCAAGCCAAACAAGTCACTCCCTCCCTCCTTCTTCACTTTCCGTCGGCCATTCTCCCCCACCCCTCCATCACTTTCGTTTTCTTCCAAACACAAACACATGCTCATTTTCTCTCATCATCCACCTCACCCATTTCATTTCTTACACTCTTTTCTTCTCAAATGGGTAAAACCAAGTCAGATCTGAAACGACGTGCCTTTCCTCGTTCTTCTTTTTCTCCGAGGTACTGAGCTTGTTTTCCGGCGGTGGTGGCTTCGTTTCCGGCAGCCGACGACGGTGGGAGGTCGGAGGTAGCATTTTTTTGTCCTTCAAGTTAGCTTCTTTTCCATCTTCACTTTCCTCATCCTTTTCGTTTCTCCCTTGGTTTGAAATCGGCCGGCCACCTCCAGCGGCTGCTCCGGCGTGTTCGACGGCGGCCGATGGTGGAGATGTCTTTCTTTGTCACATGAAACCATGTAAGCATCTCCTATCACATTGATTTTGAATTTTTGGATAAAATTCCCTCTTTTAAAGTTAGGGTTTTGAATATATTGGGATTTTTAGAATTTTAATGTTTAAAAACTGAAATTAGGATATTGATTTTGGGAATTCTTGGGAGAAATTGGAATTTTTGGAAGAAGTGAAGCAATTGGGAATTTTCGGAGTTGGTAGTGGTTCTTTGAAGTTGGGTTTTACACATACTCAATGCCATGAGGCTTTAAACAAGAATTTATGAATGTTAAACTACTTAAATGGAGATGTTTGGAAAGTAATTAAGTTTTTTGTAGTTAGAAATTATTTTGGGAATTTTATGAACATTTTTGGACTCTTTGATGTTGAGATTTGTTAATGAGTGATGTTTTGATTTAATTGGTGGGAGGATAATAGTTGTTGAAGTTATTTAATAATTTTGGAATGTTGAAACCGTTGGAAATTAAGTAGTGTTTATTTATGCTAGTTGGAGTTGTTTTAGGATAAGGGGTTGATAATCTTTGTTGGATTGGTGTTTGGGAAGAAGTTGGTAATTAAAGTATTGACCGGAAGGAGTTGTTGGGGGTTTAAGAGGTTTTCTAGTTTATGGTGAAATGATAGATGTTATGAAGGTTATTTTAGGATGTTGGAATGTTGAGTTTGATTGGATTAGTGCTTTGGAGAAAGGTTGGTAATCAAAGAGTTGGATTAAGAGGAAATTGATTAGGTAAAGGTAAGTATGGATTGTGGCTAAGGTTGTGAAGTTAGGAAATTACTTTGAGTTGTAAATTTTGATATGAATGAGGTGGTTTTGGTGGTGTTTAGATGGTTGGTTAGTGTTGCCATGTACAATGAGAAATGGTAAAAAGTTGAATGTTTTAGGAATATAATCAAAGGGGTAAGAGAAAAAGAAAGGTATGAGGATAGAATTTGAGTAATGAGTATTTCTTGAAGATTTTGGCAAGTTGTTTTGAAATTGTTAGCCTTTAAAGTGGTTTAAAGTTGGGATTTGTAAATGTGAAAGGTTGTGACAATGAAATTGGTGGATTGGTAATACTTATGAAAGGGTTACGAAAATATTGAAATAGGTAAATGTGTGTTTGGAAAGGAGTGTGGTTATTAAAGTATTGAAGGAAGGGGAAATATGTTATAATATAGAATGTGAGAAGTGTGAAGGAAGTTGTGTGAGATTGAGACCTCCTTAGTGTCAAATTAATATTAATAAGCTTAGTTTGATAGGTTTTGGAAGTGTGTGATGATTTTTGACAAGAAATTGTAAAGTTTAAAACTGTAGAATTTATAATTGGTTAAGGGAATTATAGAGGTTTAAAGGATATAGTTTATTTCTGATATTGGAAGTAATTATTATTTTAATAATTGTTTAGGATTAGTTTGGATTGGTGGTCAAAGTCACTGATCTTGTGTCTTGACCATCAACAGCTCATTGTGCGATTGTAGTCAGCAAAACTTCGAGTGGAGCTCGCGGAAGGCAATAACTAAGGATATATATATAGTGCTGTTTTGGAGCTTGAACAGGTAATCACGCTTAACTGACTGTGATACTGAGGGTGACGGTAGTTGAGGATTTCTAAAATTCTCTTCTACTTATATATATAAATGAAATGAGTTCAGATTATTTTATATTTAAACGTGGGCTATAGGGTACCTTTCAACTGAACTGTACTTTATATATATATATATATATATATATATATATATATATATATATTCATATTTATATAAATCTTTTGTATGTTGCATGACACTGATTATTGGTACCGTAGGCCGATGTAACCATCGATTTGCGCAAATCGATAGGTTAATTGTACAGGTTCTTCGGGTTGTAAAGGAACCAGGGATTTTTCATATTTTAGAGTGGTCCCTTTTTCATGCTTTCAAATTTGAGACTGGGCACAGTGTCAATCACGTTTATTTTTGCCTATTGAGAGATGGATGTATTTGTTCTGTATATATATATGTATATATTACGTGGTTTATGCAGGTTTTGAAAACTGTGGTACCCTGTAGACACTCCGCTACCTCACATCTGAGTCTCACAGTGAGTTAAGTAGTGATTACTGAGACATAGTTTTGTCTCACCCCATTCCCTTTATTTTTTTACAGGTGATCATGCGCAGAGGGAGGCGAAGAGGAAGGGGAAGGACCGTCCGGCCCATACTGATGTAGTAGGTAGGCCGGAGGTAACCATGTAGGAATATATATTGCCATTTCACTAGGCTGCATCAGCTTCCACATTTATGAATGTTATTTTGAATGCGTTGTATTATTGAATGAACGTTTTATTTGATCTGGTGATTTAATTTGGAAGTTGTTGTTGATTTGTGGTGTTGTCCCTGCTACTGCGATAGTTCAGGGACTATTCTGACTAATATGTCTGTTATTGCTGCATTACACTGTTCAGTGTGATGATCACTTGTGGAAAGGATGTGGATTCATGGAAACAGGTGTTGTCTTGGATGGATTATATTCAGGAAATAATTTTCCTAACATGATTATGTGATATGTTAAAGATGTATTATCCGATTTTATATGGTCTCTGTATATAATCATATTAGATGGGCCCCGCTCTAATATGGTTACCTTTTTATGTAGCTTGTTTGGTTTCTTTTCTAACCATGTTAGATTATTCTTTTCTAACATGGTTATATTTGTGTAATTGCACTGAGTGTAGGGATTGGTTAGGATGATGATAGTTCTTTTGCTAACTATGTTAGGAGATTCTCTTTTCTAACATAGTTAGATATGTGTTAAGCATATGCTTGGAATCTTAGTAGAGAAATTCTTTTGCTAACCATGTTAGGTGAATCTTTTACTAACATGGTTAGACATCATTTGTTTGGAGTATTTGAGTATGTGTTTAAATAGGTGAAGGCTAGTAGGTTAATAATGTGTTATTAGGAGGTATTTTACAAGACCAGCACAAAACTACCTTGCAGTGCAGCACGATCATTCTGTCATTATGCCTCAGATATCCTACATTTACACAAATACACTTTTCTCATGGCTAATCTAATCCCTTTTGAATCTAGATAAAACTCAGATTGCCTTTCTCATATGCTTAGCATCCACACTTATGATTTTAGCACTAACAGCATAATGGGTCGACCTCAGACACTAGCATAGGTGTGTATCACACGTAAATCTTCCTTTCACCTAAATATCATTTCAATATGAATTAACTGCTTTCCTAGCATAAAACATTTAGATCGCAATTTTCATGACCATATAGCATTTAAACTAAGGTAGCAGACATCAAAACATATTTCCATGAAATTGTCAAAGTCAAAAGACATCAAGAAAGTATTGAAAACTTTCTAGGACTCACACAACAGTGAAACAGGGATCCATTCACTAGCTTCCTGTTTGCGATAACTTAAGCACATGTGGTATGAATCACATGCTATGGTGTTCCTCTTCTTCTATAAGAGCATACTCGATTTAATTTCATCATTAACACCATACAGACTTTAGTATAGACACACACAGTATCTAAACCCAAATTCTTCAACTCTTCTCACTTTGTAAGATGTCGATTTTGAAGAACTTGTTATCTGGCTATAAGTAATACGGATGTGGGTATCCGTAAGTTGATCCATATGTGTAACCACGGATCTCACCTCTACTTACTGCACTTTTAAGTCGAGGCGACATAAAGATTGTGTTTCTTCTCTACCATATCAGTATGTTCAATATTGCCGGTGAACACTTTGTCTCATCTTTGCACACTCTTACTGAGTGTCAAAAGCGATCGCTTGTGTGAGAAAGCGACCTCACCAACCTGTACGACGTACAAGACATCATATACTATCACATACAAATGAAAAGCCATAATGAAGTATCTCTTACTCTAATTTCTATGCATGCCAGAAGACTTAACATGTCAGACACATACATCCTTGGCCTTAGGCTTAAGTAGGGGACTTTGCATAGGAACATGTTATTTAACAACAACCTTATGTGCTACAACTTCTCACATATTTATCCTCACATTCTATTCATGCTATAATACTTAGGGTCTTCAATTTAAGTAATGATCACAGTGTTTGCACAATGCACTAACACTAGGTTTGAAATTTCATTTCAAAACCAAGATGTTCTTTTAAACACCTTTGACCATACAGTGATACGTACTACCATAGAAAGTACTTTGAATGTCTACAATTACATGCCCTTAAAAGTATCTATAAGCATTTTTGTGGAGTCATAAAATGTCTCTCACAATGATTGAACTAGTATTCACTTACATAGTTCTACCACAATAGATCTCTGTTATTTTATACACCACTGTGTACATTAAACTACCAAAAACATTTACATGGAAAACATTTTCCATTTTACATTTAAGTTTATTCAGTTTAGGGATATTCGTCAAGACTCAAATTCACTTTTGAAGCCATAGAAGTATCCTTGGGATCACATTCATTCACATTAGAATGACTTAAGAATTTCCATATTGTAGCTCTCTTGCTACAAAAAATGGATTTTTCTTAAGCTGTAACTTTGGATCTCAAATCCTGACTTGATTATTTCTTAAAAAATCAATGTCATTTCATATTGCATTCTTTCATTCCTTCTTAGGAATAAGCAAGACATCTTGTACAAAACACTTATAGTATCCTCCTTTAGAGCAACTAAGAACGTTTTTCAAAGTTAAACTCTCTCTCAAGCTCCCACTTACATGGGAAATGGAAGACTATAAGTTTGTTCTGTATCACCTTGTCATTAAGTCCCTTAAAGAGATATAGTAATACCATGTGATGAGCTTCTCCAATATTTGAAAAACGCATCCACAATAAATATGGTTCATTGTGATTCTTTTCAAACACAAATCCATTTTCATTTCTACTTATGAAAATGTAACCATTATAAGCTCCCACTTACATTGATCATAAGATCGTGTAATTGACCCTTATGGTTTACGGTCACGGAAGCTTATAATATGACTTGTGTTGAAAATACACACTGTATGTGGTTTTGGAACTAACCACATTGGAGGTACATGGTTAAGCATAATGTTTATATCTCTCTTAAAGAGAAAGCCATATTTGATCTATCAAACATGCGTACTAATCCACCAAAGGTGGACTTGGTACCACTCTACCACTCACTTTTGGTGGGTTAGCTTAAAACACTTTATACTTGACCATGTTTAATGCATTTTACTATGCATATGGGCAACTCCATCTAGTGATAGAGTAGGAGGGATCATTGAAATGAATAAATATCCCTTTTCTCATAGTGCTCCTCAAAACAAATTATGAAAATCTCTCTTAATGCGTAGAATTCTAAAATTCTATATGCACTTTATTTGCAACTTTATTCACTTATCGTCTAAAGCGCTTGAGCTTTAAACACGTGTGAAATAAAGTAATGATAATTACGTGATTAATCATCAATAAAGCTCTTCTTAGCACCATGTCATGCCCTCACATTCATTGAACCATGGTATCATTTGAAAGAATTGCAATAATCTCACATTCATAGATCCCGTACTGAAAAACGTTTCTTATTGTTTTACCTACAAGGCAGTTCCACTTTGGGACACCTCCCTATTGGGTAATGAACATATCATTATTGGAAAATGACAATTCAATTTCCATTTCCTTGTCAAGAATGACATTTAATCAAGTCGATACTTGAATTACAGTGGTAAAACAAACACACATGCAAAGATTACCAACAATATCGAAAAACTAAGAAATCTCAAAGAAAACACATCTCAAATTGTTGATTTCGTCATGAAGATCAAGATAGTTCATTTAGAACTCATAAAAATAATGGATGAATCATATCATGGAGAATTAAGGTTGTTTTTCAATGAAAAACATTAGACTTGTAAACTCTAAAGCCTTTTACCTTAATCCTTACGTCAGTACCAATATAAAGCCCCTTGCTTAAATTTTGGTAACCAACGACATTAGGCTAGTCCTTCAATTCCGTTTCAAACAATCTCTTAGCTTATCTCATTTTGGTTTAGAGTGTAGAGAATGTCTTTTCTCTACTTGTAAGCTAGTCATAAGAGGTTAGATACCTCAACCTCAAGACATCAATGATTAAGCACCACATACTTTGATAAATTATCAAAGTAACAAAGCTTTCATTTTGATTTTACTTGACTTTCATGTTGTAACATTCTGTTACTAATTCCCTAATTAACCTGTGACATCTCTTTTAGTTCAATAATATCTTTACTAACTATGATAGAAAAAGGAATTTCCATAATATCAATATCTCTATCATAGTTAGAAAAAGAATATCCTAATGATTAAAATATTATCCATGATAGAAAAGAATAAACTAATACAACACAGCTGCTATCATGGATAATTTATTGCTAACCATGTTAGAAAGGATCTGCCTAACATGGTTAATAAATAGAACTAATTGATATTACACAATAAATATATATATACATGCGGAAGCAGATGCAGGCCTATACAAATTGGCAATATACAATTCCAATTAAACTTATATAGTTTCCACTACCTAATTCCCTTTCCTGATGCTTGTGCCAGTGCATGAATACCTGCAAAAATGTCAGTAATCGTGGGATGAGACAATTTGTCCCAGTAATCACCGCTTAACTCACTATAACAGTGAGACGTGCGGTAGCGAGGGCGTCTAAAGGGTACCACATTTTAAATTTAGTAATATATACATATATCTGTCAAGTCCCCTTCTATTCATCACTCAAAACCCCTCTGTCACATCCAAGTCAACTCAATAGACAAAAATAAACGTGATTGACACTGTGCCCAGTCTCAAATCTGAAAGCATGAAAAAGGGAGCACTTTTAAATAGTGAAAACATCCCTGAAAAAGGGAGCACTATAAATAGTGAAAACATCCTTGGTTCCTTTACAACTCGAGGAACCTGTACAATTAACCTATCGATTTGCGCAAATCGATAGGTTACATCGGCCGACGGTACTAATAATCAGTGTCATGCAATACTCACAATCCCTATTCTATATTCCATCAACATAACTCTCAACAATCTCAACTCAACATGTAACCCTCTTTTCTATCCTCATCACCTCTTAAACCACTACCCAACACTATCCCTATATACATTTCTCGCCATTCCAGATCAATGGTCACCACCAGGCAGGATAATAGTATATATAATGTGTAAAAATCTTTTATACTGAAATAATTGTGTTTAAAAGGCACCCGATAGCCTGTTTTGTATAAAAATAACCTTTCAAAGATAAAATATATATATAGAGGGTGAGAAAGGATTTTACAAAATCCCCAACTAACGTCACCCTCAATGTTATAGTAAGGTAAGTGTGATTACCTGTCGCCCTTAGTACTCTGATGTTCTTCCTTACCTTTCCTTTACCAAGCCTCGAAGGATATATGTGAATCGCATCCTTTCCTATTATTACATCATGTAATAATAGTAGGTTAATAATCATTCTAAGTCATAAATTAACTAACGTCTCTCTCGTCCGTATTACTACCCAATCCTTTATTACTTATATTATCACCATCCTTTAAAGTATCCCATATATTAAATCAATTTAGTTTATAAGAAGGCATCCCCTTCCTCATTCACATTTTAGCTTTACATTAACAAACAAGATGATTATCAATTAATCAAAGAAAGTATCAACATCAATTTACTCAAAGTCAAAACTTGGCTAAAATCTCCAAGAACAATTCACCATACAAGGAAGGCAACTCAACCCTCACAAATAACATTTAATCACATATATATGCAAGCATCCATATCCAGTTAACAATCAAAATGTACACAACTTTATTTACTTGTTTCCTCCATTCTAATTAGCCACATGCATTTAACATCAACAATAAAGCCATACAATATAATCACCAATTTCATATATACTTACTAGTCATTACCAAATATATTTATCATACCCTAGCACTTTGCTAATCAAATTGTCATCTAAGGGTCTTTAGAACAATGTATTTATATAGGTATGTTTATTAGAGCGGCCAGGGGAAACAAAATAGAAATCCTTCACAACATTCCACAGGTTTTAACTTTAGTTATAAGTTTCCAAATATCAGGTCCAATCTCAGCCTACTTTTCACATATATTTAGGAACCAGTGGAGAAACACAAGGAGTACATTATAGCTAATTCAAATGAATGCAAAAACAGAACAAGAACAGGAACAAGTACTCAATTTAATTACAGTATCCCTTTCCAATTTCCCGAAAGTGTAGCAACAATAAGAAAATGATCATCCACGATTATGTTACCATCAAATTCACCTTACATCCCTTGGAGTCTAATTATGCTATGTGTTGTAGTTCCTTTCAAGACTTAAATATTAATGATTAAATCACTACCCCATAAAGTACTTTATAAAACAGATATAAGTATTTCCATTTAATTTAAGCAACACCAAACACTAGTATCTGAGACAAGTTAAAGCATAAATCAATTGGAAAGAGAGAATGATAAGTTTTCAATTGAAAATCCCCCCAAAATTCTTCTTTTCTTTCTTGCAGAATCAAACACAAAGGAAAAGAACTAAAATTCCAATTATCGACACATAAAACCAAATATCGTAATGAACTACAATCCTTCTTTAATTTAATTTGAAACACTCACATATGAAATTCCCATTCAGCTACTGCCAGAAAGTGCAAGAAAACATTCTAGTCATATATGCAACCACCACATCCAGATTTGATCATTTATTAAATGCACATGCATTCCAAATTCATTACCCGTCTCCTCATAGCCAAGCAACACGCAGAGAACATAGAATCCACAACAAAACAACCAGACTCGGACTACAAACAGATACAAACAGACCCTAGTATACTTAATCAAGTTCATATTTTTACTATACCATCATGTTATCATCATTTTCAATCATCCAAGCATAGAAATTTAACAAAGAAGCACAATGGATTATATTCCATATCATCAACACATCAAAAACAGAAAACCTAAGCATATAGCATCAAATTTAAAACTTTAAGCCCCTGCCAAACAGTAAATTCACATGAACAACAAAAAGGGAAAGATCAAAAATTTTGGTAAATCGCAAAAACTTCAAAAAGACCAATGTACAACACCATCTTAATTCCATTACACTTCTACTACTTGAGCAAATTAGGAATTTAGATCCCATTAGAACCCATTTAGAAAATAGTTTTGAGAGTGTAGAGAAGCCATTTGCTGGAAAATATATTTCAAGCATAACCCATTTAATTTCAACAGCCAAGAATACTCAAAACTCATTTGAACCACCAATCAAAATAAAATCAATCAATTTCACCACTTCTACATATGTATTAATCTAAAGAAATCAGCCCAAGACATAAGAAACAAGAAATCAACAATTTTATTAACCCCGCTCAACCTTAATCTCGGCCTCCGCTCGAATCTCACCGAAAACTCAAATAAAAGCAATGTAAATTGAAATAGAAGGTTTACCCAAACTCAACTATGCACTTGTATGTCAAAAGGTTTTCAAATCCGCCGTGAATCTCTTGGGAATAGCTGGAACTCGCCGGACAAACAAGGAAACGAAGTGAGGCAGAGAAAGCTTCGATTTTGTTAGGAAGAAGAAGAGCATGGAGTAAGAAATGGCAAGGCTTACCTTATCTCGGGTCTGCCATTGCCTGCGTCGCCTGAGCCATGGGACCCGCCGGAAAAACTCGCGAACACTAAGGGAGGCCGAAATGGAAGGAGATGAGGAAGAGAATGAAGTGGTGGAACGAGAGAGAGAGAGAGAGAGAGAGATTTTGAGGGGCGACAGCCTTAGGAAGGAGGGAGGCCGCCACCGCTGAGACTCGCCGCCTCCGGCGACGGTTTTTGAGGTGAGCAGGGAGAGAAAATCGTAGGGAGGGGGTGGTGTGCGATGGTTAGGGCTGGGAATGAAGAGGAAGAGGATGAAGGTGAATATATATATACACTTAAGGGAAAATTACAATTAACTACCCCATTGTCCATTCTTAATTATATTTTTAGCCCAAAAGTTTGCATATATTACTATATCTCTTTCTTTTCATCATAACATAATCTAGATTTCAAATTTTTACTTTTTATTGAAGTTTCTATCCCCAATTAATTCTTTTAACTATATTTATTTAAATTCCAACTGACTAATATTTAATATTCATAAATTGCCCAAAATATCCTAAGATTTCTCCCTAAAACTCTAAATTTCCTAAATGACACCTCAATAATTTCTCATTATCCTTAATAAAAATTTGGGATGTTACACATGTGCTCCTAGATGAAGGAGCGTCAATATGAACAATTTTCACTCATTGCTCATTTGACAACATACAATCAACTATGTTTAATTTCCTTATACTGTTGGATATCTTGTATAAATGTTGTCTCATTGAAGCTGTTAAACCTCAAGTTATGTGTCACACTTAATTGACAACATTTTTTGTCTTGTGTAATGGAAATTATACAAAATTTTTCCATTAATACATTTGACATGACTATGTTGTTGGATTTCTATCCTATTTGCACTCTATAGGATAATCGGTACTAATTGTTTCCCTTTCCAAGTAGTCATGTAAGTCTCAAATCATCTCATAATAAGTTAAGTTGAGATAACTTCTCAACTTCAACTTTGTCATGACCGCTAGTCAATGATATAACAACATCTACCAATCATATGAGACCTCTCAATATCAGATATCATATTTTCCCCTTTAAGTTTACAATTCATTGTTGTTCTTGGTAGCCCTTCTCGGCTGAATTATTTCAAATCATCCCACTCCTCATTTGGATATTCACAATTTGATTTGACCCAAGAACTAATCTATTTGTAGCACATTGAGGTACACAATGTCATGTACTTGTATTATTCTTAACTAGATAATAATAGCACAATTGGGTTCATGATCGGGAGAATGTGTTTAAAGACTCCCATCACACAAATTTCAATAACAATACTATTATCTGTCAAGAATTTTAAACAAGTACCTTTTAGAATATGCTCAAATTAGGTCTCTCAGAAGACTTACTTTCTGAAAGCTCCCACTTAGATATAGCAATGTCATTTGCTCTCACTTAGATAGAGTATTTGACATTGACTCCCACTTAGATTTAGTGTATGAAACTTATAGAAGACTTATTTCTAAGAGCCCCCACTTAGACTTCGTGCATGAAATTCTTAGAAGACTTTCTTTCTAAGAACTTCTACTTAGATAGAGCATTTACTCATTTGCTCACACTCACTTAGAGTATCTGACATTTACTTCTTCATGTCTATCCTCAAATTATCTACATAATGTCTTAGTAAATTCTACTAAGACATAATGGTAGAGTAAAGTCTCTACACTTCCCAAAACCAAATTTGATAGGTTCTCTGTAATCGTCATTCAGCGAGGCCTTAGAAATCTCATATTTCTAAGTGACATGATAGAAGTTATGTCATGTTATTTGGTAATTTCTTAAAGGTTTCCTATTTTCTAAAAGAAATATTCCAAATGTTTTATGCAATATACTATGTCTCTTCATAGAAACTTAAAGTATTTTCTCTTGAGTCTTTTATTCTTTCAACCTAAGTTGCATTGAACTGGGTTTATGATTCTTTTTATCCTAACATGGACTTTGAAATCACATTCTAGGTGTATTCTTTTCTTGAATCTCACCAAGATTCAGAGTTCAAACTTGAATATTTCTCTTTTGAGATTTTCACTCACTTTGATCTAATACTATCTCTTTAGTATTTGATCGTTCATTTTAACCTTTTAAAGGTTATCCGAATCATAATCCTACACTTTAGAATTTTGGTTATTCAAGAATCCTCCTCTAGTGCATCATCATCTTCTCATTTTACACCTTTTGTTTCATTTAAAGTTCAAATGAACTTTACTTTGAATCATATACCTTTCTCTTGATCCTTTTAAGGATCTTCCCTTCTTGATCATATATTAGAGTCTCATACTCTAATTCAAAACTCCCTTATTCATTAATTATTCAGAGTTTCACATTGCTCTAAATAATTAGTTTTGGATCAACATTGAGAAACAATACCTCATTACTTATTCCTTTTCTAATATACCGTTATATAAATCATACTTAGGATTAAACTACTCTACATAAATATAATCCAAAAGAGTGAAATTCTTTTGGTTGGTGCATTTTAGAACTCCCTAAGTTCATAACCTCAAAATAAAATATTCATGATTTTTCATAAATATTTAGGATTTTTAAATTAATAAAAATCACAAAAAAATAGCACCAAAATATTTATGGAAATCCAAAACATGTTAGAAATAGACAAATAATATTTCTATGCACAGATCTCAAATTTAGAGATTTTTAGAAACAAACCGTGTCTCAATTGAAGTTGGAATGCTTCTTTTATGATATTTGGAATACAGTATATCTATAGGTACACGGAAAACTTCACAAGAAAAAGTCATCTGGCATAGTGGTGGAGGGGCACGCGCATGAAACCCTTGGCGCGAGGGTTCAAACCCCCCTGCGAACGTAACTAAAATGCGCGCACGCGTAATTTTTATTCTTTTTTTCCGACGTCGTTCATATATATATATACGCGCAAACATACATATAATCAGAACGAATAATATATACAGTAAGCATACTGGACCAGAGAAGAATATAAAGCATCATTTTCTTTACTTCATCATACTATACATGATAATTAAAGAAATTAAACACATGAATGAATATGCATGATTTCATTTTTATTCTTCCTACATGCACTCTCTCGGCATATAGTAAACACATCACAAAAAAATGAAAAACACACAAATTCATAATATGCACAATAGCACAGCGGAATAAAATCATCTAATTGCCTCAAGAACAACATGCTCTGATATCACTGTAGGGTTTTCGGGCATACCTGGATACCGATTAACTTGACCGGGTACCCACACGGAGTCGGATCACCGATTGGAATCTGACTACGATATACAGCAGATGCACATGAGGGAGGAATAGTGAGAATGAGAGAAAGGAATTTTTGTTTACATATAAAAACAACATTTGTGACTTAACTTTTCCAATAGGTTTCATGTATTTATAATGAATCAATGAAAAAGTCATATCCCCATGTGAAAAGACACATTGATTTAACTTTAAATCTATGGGGAAATATTACTCCTTACAAACCATATATATATATATATATATATATATATATATATATATATATATAATAGAGAGAGAGAGAGAGATTGAAGCAAGAAGCAAGAAAAAGTAAGAAAATGATACTTCTCCTCTCACCTTGCTTTTGACTCAAAAGCAATTTAATCTTACTTTGCTCTCAAACATTTTTTAAAGCAAAAATAAGTTAGAAGTAAAAATAAGCAAAAAAAAAATCATGTGGCACCTTGCTTTTGGCTCTTGCCAAACACACCCGTAAGTGATGATAGAAATAAGGACACATGACGCTTGATTATTTGTGAATTGGTTGGACTGGACATCATGAATTGAATCTAAGATTTTTCCAAATAAATATTGTTAAATCTAAGGGTGTTCATAGGACGGGACAGGATCGGGACACCCCTGTCCCGTGTCCCGTCCCGAAAAAGGCTCGGGACGGGGTTTCTGTCTCGGGTCCTGTCCCGTCCCGAACTTGTCCCATCCCGATCGGGACTGGGACGGGACGGGAAATTCCCGAAAAGAATTTTTGAAATTTTTTTATTAAAAATATCTACTTGTAAAAAAATATGACACTTTGTTTGTGTAACAAACAAATGAATTAGTTGAATATTACTTTTATAATACATTTTCTACAACATAATAAGCTCAAATTATATTATTACCATGTTTTTTTATAAAAAATGTCATGTATATTTATACATACACATACATTTTTTTAAAAAAAATATATAAATACACATATTTATATATTCGGGACGGGACAGGATCGGGACGACCTCGTCCCGTGTCCCGTCCCGTCCCGGAGAGGAATTTCGTCGCGTCCCGAAACTTTTCGGGACAGAAATTTCCCGTCCCAAAATGCCTCGGGATGGGACGGGAAATTGTTGAACACCCCTAGTTAAATCTAAAAAAAGTAAATTATGCCATAATTAAAGTTTATACAAAGATATTTGATATAAAATTAATATCACAATATTTTTTTATAAATAGAATACTAATATTCAATAATTATAATATATTTTCATTTTCAAAATAAGTAATATTGTATGATTATTAATAAACTCAACTTTTTAATACAAGTGTAAACGCCACCACCCAATACGACATCCGACATTTTTTTCTAGACCCTGGCTCTTTATTTGGATCAGTTGGCTTGAGCAACTGTCAATTTGGATTGAATAAAATATAGTACATTGTTTAATAGGGCTAACACTTCTATCAAGTGTGCATCTCATAAATCCAAATCCAAGTATGTTCTCATACTTACACTTACGGAGGCTAGATTAGTAATCAGCTTGACTAATTACATATTGCTAATTTAAAATTTAATTAAAAAATATCAAGTTAAGGTGCATGTTTGTTTGTGAAATTTTTGCCTATAAGCTACTTTGTCCTAAAAGTTTGTTAGATGAAAAATGCCGTAGAAGTTTTAAAATTTAGCAATATTACTCTACCTCTTATAAAACTAACATAAATTATGAAAAATTTGACATTACACATGAAAAGGTAAAATTGCTCCTTTTTAAATTTTAGGGAAATATTGAATCCAAAAACCTTTCAGAATAACATTGATCTTGAAATTTTTTTTAACATATTTACGACTTCACCCTTAATGGCTTAATGTAAGTTCTTTTAAAAAATTTGATATAATGAAAATAAACCAAAGGGTATATATTTAGTTGGAATTAACTTTTCGATTAGAGTTTGCGTGTTTTTTATTTTCTTTTTCTGAAAAGTATAAGAGTAATGCGTTTGTGACAGAATTAATAAAAAGATTTTACTTCTATACATATACTGCATAATGAAAGAAAACAGTGATGGAAACATCTTACCAATATCGACCACACATAAAATTGGCACCTTAATAAAAAAAAAATTGGCGCCCATCTCTCCGGTGACAAAAGTTATCACAAAGGTACATTGATAATGAAAGTTTAATTATATTTTTAATTCTTGATCATTGCTACATTAATATATGTGTTTATTCCTAGCCAAAAAAACTATTTATGATATATACTGTTTTAAAATCAGAAGAGTTAAATAGTGTTATCATTACTATTTAATTTCTTACAGTAAACAATTATAATTTGTTATCATTGTTCATGCATCATAAAATAAGAAAATCTTTCAATATATAAAATTGACAATATACAATAAATTTTTGGTGAGTTTAATCTTTTTCATTTAGAACAGAAGTGATTAATCCAAATTATATTCATTTTTATCGGTACTTTTCATATTATTTAACTTGAGTTGTTAAAGAGAAAAGAAGATACATTTAAGCCTTTCCCCCTAAGCATTGCAATATAAAGAGACTTTGCAACACTAACAATTGGCATTGTGTTATTGTTGAGTTTCAAGTAACATTTCAGACAGAATTGTCTTAAGCAAAATACATCTTCTTGGTAAAAAAAATATTCCATTGACATATCAGTAACTAATAATAAAAAATAATTTTATTAGTAAGTTTATTGAAGGATATTTGTCTGACGATAATTAAAATATCAATATAAGTATTAAAAGAAAAGGTAGATATATTTGAAATTGAAGAAACATTTAACGATGACGGTTTCCTTTAAATGAGTAACTTTTTTAAGGTGGGTTAGAGTTGTTAGGTTTTTCATAAATAACCAAATTTAAAAAATAGGCACAAGATTGAAACCCTATAAGAATGTGTTTTGCATTAGAAGACAGCACAACATATCAACATATCAAGATTCCTTTTTTGATTGGCAATAAATAATTATTAGCATGCAAAGTAAAGCCTTGATCCCCATCTTATAATGATGATTGACCCAATTGATGTAAGATATTATAATGTTTATGATACAGAAGGACTCTTTTGTTTTTGTGTTGTGTTTGCATAACACCAAAAGAATATTGCCATAAATAAAGATAACCCCCGAGTATTATAATAATGCCCATGTAATGATGGTCAAACAAATTGTGCTTTTCATACAAGTTTCTCATTAAAATATTTTTCCATACCTTGTCCTTCCCTAACTACTTAATTAAAGTTTTTTGTTTGACATGTTCTTTATAAATAGATCAAATCATTTGAATGTAATTCTTTTCCATTCTATGTCATTTATATCTTTTTTGTTTGAGGCAAATAAGTATAACAATTCAAATTTCTTAACCATCCATTCACTTCTTTTAAAAAATATACTAAAGCTAACAAAAATTGATCTAATTATGAAGAAGCTAATACCTTTTAATATAAAGCGTTGTGAATTCATATTGTTGTTCATGATGTGATAATCATGTCAATAGACAATCTTTAAATACTCTTGTAAGCTTTCCAAAAATTGATAATCATGTCAATTGTATAGAGATTTTACAAAAGAAGGTTAGCATTATACAAGTCTCATTAAATTGTTAATGACATTTTTGAGTTGTTGATAACGACATTTTAATCCATCAATGTGGTCATCAGTAACTACATCAATGGGGTCCTTAATAACTACATCGAACTTAATTGATATTAAGGACCCGTTTACTTCTACGGAATTTAGAAATAGGAAATGGAATTGAAATTGAAAATTGTGATTTACATATATCTTAGAGCCTATAAGTTTTCTCTTTCCATCTCACACTTTTCCTGAGTCCTACAAACTTTACTTTAATCATCCATCTACTTTCCATCTTTACCCTTTACACCATTTTCCATTTCCATCATCTCATCGGGGCCCTTTTGGTCCACTAGAATTGAGAAAAGGAATTAGGTGATGAGATTGGTTAATGTAATTTTCATATATCCTGGATCTCACAAGTTTTCTCTTTCTATCTCACACTATTTTTGAGTCACAAACTTTACTTTATCGTCAATTCATCATTATCTAATTCACCTCTACTTTCCATCTTTACCCTCTTTATTTCATTTCTATTTCCATCCAACACAATCGAGCCTCACTTCCTTCCAAGCAAATAGGCCCTAACTCTTTTTTTTTTTTTGGAATTCCATACAATTGTTGAGAAAACTTAGGCTACACCACCCTATTGCTCTCGTAGCCTTACCTGTCTACACTTTTTCCAGATAAAAAAATAGATTCAATAACTTTTTGAGACCCTGTAATGGGATTTTCCTTCTATTGTTGTTTTTTCTTGAGTTGCGACATGTGAATGTTCACATCATGCATTAATGCTTGGGGCTTACTCTCATCTTTATGTTAGGACCCACCTAATATATGTTTTATAAACAAGCATAATAGATTATTTTAGTGGGTAAGGTATAGAGGCATAGAGCCCCACATTCAATATATTTGATGCTCCCATCACTCAAAATAGTTTTGTCTGAATTATTATATTTAAGTTCATTTAAAGGAATATGCTAGACATACCACCGCACCCACAATCGGCATCACCTTTTAATAAGTATCGGTAAGCCTTAAACTAAACGTAAATAATCCAATTCATTTTTCATAACTATTTAACTTTGCTTACTAATTGTAGATATCTACTATTTAATTTCTATACTGTACATATGTATTTCAAATGATGAATAAAACATGCTATATTATTTGGTTCTTTCAAATTTTTAAAGTATGAAATTGGAGTATTTTTAATGAGACATACATGTGATCTTTCATAATGTCACAACTCTTCCTATTTCTTTTAGTACATCTTTTACAATATGTTGATGTTACAGATCTTCAAATTATTAATAACTCAAATTAATTTTTTCCGTATACTATAATAATTTGTTATTATAAAATCATTGAAAACAAGTTTAGAAGTTAAGATTTTTCAGTGGGACTAGCTAGAATTTAAGAGCTATTATTCAGTTTTGGACATAATTTATGCATAGTTAAAGATAGAGATACCTTGCACTTAGTTGTGAAACAAATTCAGGAGATTTTAAAAAAATTATTACAAAAGGATTTGCAGTAATACTTTTTATTTTTCTTATCTGATCGATGATTCGCAGTAATACTTCAGACATTATCATATATATTTAATATTTTATTTAAAAAAAGAAATAAGTCAAGTTCATGGTATCCATAATACTATTACTATATTAGGATATTTATTGAAGATAGATTTATGGCTAGATAATACAATGATAGTATTTCAAAAAGAAGACAAATAATGAGGTGATTGTAGAAATTGACAGAAACCATATGAGAAAACTGAACCATCCTTACCTAAAGCTGGTAATAATTAATTGAAAAGAAAAGAGGTGAATTTTGGGTGTGGCAAGTGGATCTGATTTCTCTATTTTGGTGGCTTCGAAATTTCTCTTTCTTGCAGTCGAGTCTTCTGACTGTATTTCTCCTCTCACACTCACTCATATCAGTGTTTCCGTATTCATTCTGCAGTGTACAGCTACACACTACACTCTACCCTCCCTGCTTTCAACTTTCAACACTCTGGTCTCGTCCTTTCCATCTCTTCCCCACATGCATTCTTCTAATCAAATATAAATTCCCACAAATTTAACGTTGGTTTCCTCTTGTTATTGTAAATTTCATTAACACCCACCTTCAAACAATTTTAATCCCACTCTCCAATTTTAATTAAGATTCCATATCTATGTCTCCACTTCAATCATGATCCCAATAAATAAATACAGCCAGCCAAGCCAGCCCACCTCAGTATAAATACTACTCTCTATCCTAAATATGAGACTTATTCCAGGAGATAATTTAATCCTGAATAAAGGAATATTTCTAATTCTTACTAATTTTTAAGTTATCCTTATCAATGCTCCTAAATCACAAACAAATAATATCATGTAAATGTAGATAATTAGGGTATGTTAGTAATATGATGTAATTTTAATTAACTTAACTTACATTTTTAATATAATCAAATTAGATAAATAGGTTATGTATTTATGAGTGGAGGGAGCATTATACTCTCTCTATGAGTGAGTGTAACAAAGGTAATATTTGTGTTTGCCTTTGGTTGAAGTGAATCTTCCCCACGAAGATGATGAGATAATCATGAAGTGACTCTCTCTCCCTATGTAATTAAGAGCGAAAAAGAAATAGGAGTTTCAGCGCAATGTATGAATATGGTTTAGTGTCGTCGTGTAGTGCATAATTTCGTTTTAAAAAATGATTTTCATCTACTACTGTCTATTTGTTCAACTAAAAGGTGTACTATATTAGAGTCAGTTTGGTTGTCATGAAAGTGACAAGTGACGAGGGAATTGAAATATGTAATTTCCATATATCTTGTTGCCCACAAGTTTTCTTTCTCCATCTCACACTTTTTCGGGCCTCACAAACTTTATTTTCTCATCATTACCTAATTTATCTCTACTCTCTATCTTTACCCCTCACAATTCCTTCCTGCCAACCAAACTGGCCCTAAAGTTGCCAACTAAAACTAAAATGATGAATTTATTAATTTCTGCCTGATGAAAGAGAGAGAGAGAGAGAGAGAGAGTGAACTCAAAGTCCAAACCCAAGTATTACCCAACTCTTCTCTCTCTTTGATGTTTGTTGGAGCAGTTTGAGGAAAGAAAGCAACAAAACAAAACAAAACAAAACCATTTCTTCTCTCTCAGTCACATACAATATACATACATACATCACAAGTTGCCAGAACATTTGACAAGGCTGATAATTACTCTCATGAGCCTCCTCTCCTCTTGAGGCTGAGGCTGAGGCTGGACCACTTGCTTTGCTTGTTTAATTAATGAATAATGAATGGATGCATTCCTTTTTCCTTTCCTTTGCTTTGCCTTTGACTTTATTCAACCTCCTCCTTCCTTCCTTCCTTTGCTTCCCCTTTCCCCAAATCACAAACCCTCCTCCTTCCTCCTTCCTTCTTCTTCAACAACATACATTAGGCTGATGCTGATAGTCATAACAAACCTTTGAAGTTTGATTTGGGAAGCAAGAAATGTCTGTGAATGGAAAAGTGGCCAAGTCAAATAATGAAGCTCCCTCCTACACCACCAAGAAGAAGAAAAAGAAGCCCTTTTTCTTCCTTTGCCCTCTTCTTCTTCTTCTTCTTGTGTGCTTCCTCTTATTCTTCTACTTCTTCTTCTTCACCTCTCACAACAGCTTGTTGGGTGATTGTGATTGTGAGGAGAGAGCTCGCTTCCTTCTTCAACATCACAACATCACCAAAAACCAGCTTCACGCTTTCTTCTCTCCCTCTTCAACTCATACAGATCAGGTACCTTTTGTTTCCCTCACTTTGTTTCTCAATAATGCATCTGGAATTAATGGATATGGATCCCCCAAAAAGATGTCTTTTTGGGTACCCACATGCCCTTTTGTTTCTTCAATTGTTGGCTCAAAATAAACAAGAAAGAAATAAGCCTCTCAATGATGCAGATTGTATGCCCATGTGTGATGGATGAAAGAAGGGTGCAGATGATGCTTTCACACCATATGGAGCATACCCTTTTGGAACAATGCCCACTTCTCAATGATTCTGTTCACTCAAGCCTTCAATCGTTACTGCTTGTGGAAAAAACTCTATCATTTGCCTCATTCTCTGCTCTTATCTCCAGTTTTGTCAATACTTTGTTTCATGGCAAGGTAAAATCTTAACTCAAGTTCACTGTCATGTTGCATAAGTCATAACCACAGGTTCCATAGTTTAATTTAAACTGCTGCAAAAAAAAGCTTGTTCTTATAAACTGTCCTTTATTGTTTTTACCCATATCCCATCACTAAACTCATTGAGGGATATGTATCATTGGTTACTAGATGGAGTTACAAACGCATGGCTATTGAGTCTGCCACTGTTGCTTGTAATTTCTGTACCAAGCTTGATAACTCAAGGTTGCACATGCTATTATAAATCATGCCGTATATGGATCTATTCGTAACTGTTCATACACAAAAAGTTCAGATGAATATATAGAATTGTCTGGCAAGAAATGTGGGATTTTTTTTATTATCCCAGTAAGTGGTATAATACATTCTTGTGTTATTGGCTTAGTTGGTAGAATGGGTGGAAGAGTTTGAAGAATGATATGACACTGAGTAATATCACTAAAACTGTTGGCAGGTCAGTTGGATTTAATCTGAAATGAATCTCATTCCTAAGGAAAAACACTTGTATGGGTTTTATGAGGTCTGCATTTTGTTATGGATGTTCCAAACGATGTATTTTTCCCTGTGAAATATGATTATACCATGTACACTTTGTATATGCATCAGATATCATGTTCTCACTTCTCGCCATAAAAGATCAAGCAGTTCTTTCTTGGTCATTTTGAAACAAATGCATCTACGTTCTGTAATATAACAAGCTTGCTTCTGGCTTTGCAGGACACTGTGTTGACATGGGTTTCAGAGTTAGTTGCAATTCAGGGTTATCTGACTTTGTCTATAGGGTGGTGGTGGATTCTTGTTGTAATTACAATTTGTTACAGATTGGCTGGATTCCCCTTACTATTGAATCCGAAGCTGGTTTCACAGCCGAAACAATCGCAACATTCTGGTGGGCAAAATCCAAAAGGTGCTGAGAGTTGGAGGAAAAAGCTTTTAGTTACATTTGTGTTACTTGGAATAGTTGCATCCGTTTGGTTATTCTGGCACCTAAATAATGATATTATGCTGAGGAGAGAAGAAATGCTTACCAATATGTGTGATGAACGAGCTCGCATGCTGCAGGATCAGTTCAATGTGAGCATGAACCACGTTCATGCTCTGGCTATTCTTGTTTCCACATTTCACCACAGTAAACATCCATCTGCTATTGACCAGGTAGTGTACTCCTCCCCATGTAGTCACGGTGCATGTGTGTGTCATTCCTGTCTAAGACAACAATGGTTTGTGATAATGCGTGTAGAAAGGAGGGAATAGTGATTTTCCATTATCTGTATAATTTGTGGGGTGGCATTGGATATCCCTCCCTTTTCAAGGAAATTCAACTTAAAATTATAATTGATGGACTGTGACAGGAAGTAAAAAGAAGGAAAGTGAGAAGTATGAACTTGAGCATGTAATATCGAACAATAAAATATAATGGGGACGATTCTAGTTTTGCCATAGATGGGTACAGATCCAAAATTAAAACTCATGTAGGTGCTAGTTTTATTACTTCTTTTTTTTGTGAAAACATATCTATTTGCGCTATTTTGAAAAATAAATGGGTTAAAGTGCAAAAGCTATGGAAGTTTTTCACTCAACAGCTATTTACCCCCAGAAGGTTTCTTTTGTTCAAAATTGCATTGGAGTTTGAAGATGAAATCATTTTTCATTTACTACTAAAATATTAATGGTCAATATCATTACAATGATATTTTAACGGTGAAGGGCAAAATTGCTATGTTTTGAAACTTTTGGGGCAACTTTGAATCCAAAATAACTTAATGGACAAAGTAGCTCCAGAGTGAAAACTTCCGTGGGTAAATATGCACCTTAACTCAATAAATTTATAATGTGAAAGGGAATTAAATTTTAAATTCTGTATAAGGATATGATGTCTAGAAAAATAAATATTAGCCACTGATTTACTTTACGAAATCTAATTAATAAAAAGAAACTAAATTTATGTTAATAATTGGAGAATATTCATGAATAAACTAATAGTTGATAAAATAATATTAGTTTAATTTAACGATATATATCGGGCCTTTTTTTGGAGGGTGGTGGTGGAGATAGAGCCAGTCAAAAGGCTTTCAAAAGGAGTTAATAGTCGATCAATTGGTTCAAGTGTAATGCCTCTAACACGTTATGATCCTTTATTACCATTCCTTCAATCAATACAGCAACTGGAGATTAGGGTGTATGTTGGCTCATGGTGATGAACAAATAAGAAAAAGGGCATATGGAAATTATTTCTTTGTTAAGTCAGGAAAATAGTTGGCATTTGATGTTCAAGCATTATTGAACAAGTAGAATTATGGACTTATTTGGTCAAGTTCATTCCTAGTTGCCCAAAAAATATGCTGACTCCATCTTGTTAGGCCACAAAACAAGGTCACCTGGACATAAATAATTTTGTTTCTTCTCTCCACTTCTTAAAAAATTCTCTTTTTGTAGTCTCGAAAAGATAATAAACATTATAAGTTAAAACTAAGACAGAATATGAAGAGAAGGAAAACAAATCTTGAAGCCTCTTATGTTCTTCTGCAGAAAACTTTCGGAGAATATACAGAGAGAACGTCATTTGAAAGACCACTCACTAGTGGTGTTGCGTATGCTCTAAAAGTTCTCCACTCTGACAGGGATCATTTTGAAAAGAAGAATGGGTGGACAATTAAGAAAATGGAGGCTGAGAATGAAACACTTGTTCAAGATTGTATTCCTGAAAATCTCAATCCTGCACCTGTTCAAGATGAATATGCACCGGTGATATTTGCTCAAGAAACAGTTTCCCATATTGTATCTATCGATATGATGTCTGGAAAGGTTTGGTGTTCTTACCTTACCTTATTGTTAACCACCCTTATTTAATTTGATTCTACGTGAGAGGAATAAAGCTTATGTTTAGTTATCTTGCAGGCGTATCTTTAACTCTTTTATCGTGAATTTGTCTTTATTAAAATTTAGAACCTTTAAACTTTTTAATCATTTACTATTGCTATTGCTATTATTATTAAACTTGCTTTTGTTATTTGGCGCTGAACAACATAATAAGTCATGCCTTAAAGTTAAGTATTGGGATAAAATCATGGCAGAAATAGGATGACTATAAGTACAAGAATTACTCTGGATGTTGTTTATAATCACACGCACAGCAGGCAGTTTAAAATTTTATTTCTGAACACAGGTCTTAATAAACATGTAAAATAACAGTAAAACTATTCAACTATTATATGAATTGAAATTGAGTATGAGTTACAGGGTCGTCTTGGTTGATACAATTATATGCTTGTGATAGATTGAAATGAGAAAATATGGAGCGATTATGCAGAGAATTGTGAATCAAATCATTTATTTGGGTAGTTCTCTGAGTGCTTAGTTTGTTTCTGTCATACAGGAAGACCGTGAGAATATCTTGCGAGCAAGAGCAACTGGAAAGGGAGTGTTAACATCTCCTTTTAAATTACTGAAGTCCAATCACCTGGGTGTTGTCCTTACATTTGCTGTCTACAATGCTAATTTTCCTCCAAATGCTACACCAGAGCAACGCATTAATGCTACTGTTGGGTAACTTATACAAGAATTTTCACCTATTTGTTATTAGCTAACATTCACAACCATGTTCATTAGCGGATTGATTCACATGGTAGACTGTTTCTAGGTACTTGGGTGCTCCCTATGACGTTCCATCCCTGGTGGACAAGCTCCTCCACCAACTTGCCAGCAAGCAAACCATTGTTGTAAATGTTTATGATACAACTAATGCTTCTGCACCTATCAAAATGTATGGTACTGATGTTGTTGATACTGGGTCACTACATATAAACAACCTGGATTTCGGGGATCCTACACGAAAACATGAGATGCATTGCAGGTTTGCTTTATCCTTACTCAATAGAAAATTGCTAAGTCCAAGAGCTTCATTAAAGCTGAATTTAATCCATTTATTTCACGATATTTTTTCCAGGTTCAAGCACAAGCCTCCACCACCTTGGACAGCAATCAATGCATCAGTTGGGGTACTTGTTATTACTTTGCTTCTTGGTCATATTTTTTATGCAGCAATTAGTCGGATAGCAAAAGTGGAGGATGACTACCGTGAAATGAGGGAGCTCATGGTTCGAGCTGAAGCTGCGGATGTAGCAAAATCTCAGGTTTGTTGTACTTTTTCTGCTGTTAGCTTTATCTTTTGGAAAATAATTAAGGCTGACAAAAAGATTGTCTGTGAATTGATTTTATTAAGAAATAAAACAGTTCACTTGTGCAGAACTTGATTGTCATCATTGCCATTAGTATCAATACTCATGGCAATATAATCTTTTTTTTATGTCTTAAAAATAATTGAAGGTCTGGCTTAGCTCAACGGTAAGCTCGTTTGACCTGGGGTCTGAAGGTATGGGTTCAAATCAACCTCTCTGCAAAAAGCAGAGGTAAGGTTGCCTAATATATTCCTTTCCCCACCACCCTCACCAAGTGGAGACCAAAACTGGGTTTGATCCTTTTATCTTAAATATCATTACGATTCCTGCGATGACTTATATATTTTAATTCCTTTTTCTGTAGTTTTTGGCAACAGTTTCACATGAGATTAGGACTCCAATGAATGGTGTTTTAGGTAATGTATAAAAATAAAGAAATTGGTCTTATCTCGACTACTTTTCATTTTGTTGATTGCAAGCGAAAATCATTTTTCCTTATCATTTTCTAGGTATGCTACAAATGCTGATGGATACAGAACTAGATGATAGCCAGATGGATTGTGCTCAGACTGCTCACAAGAGTGGTAAAGATCTTATATCAGTCATAAATGAGGTCCTTGATCAAGCTAAGATTGAGGCAGGAAAGCTTGAACTTGAAGCTGTAGAATTTGATCCACGTTCAATTTTAGATGAAGTCCTATCACTGTTCTCTGGAAAATCTAACGAAATAGGAATTGAGGTGAAGTTTATGCTTTTTCCTACCTCATTTTTGTTCATAAGGTAAGTTCGATATTAACTAGTACATAAATATGCTTTGGCTTTCTTTTTATTGAGTACAGTTGGCTGCTTATGTCTCCAAAATGGTGCCGGACGTTGTCATTGGTGATCCTAAACGGTTTCGGCAAATAATAACTAATCTTGTTGGAAATTCACTTAAGGTATTTTAGGTTTCTTGCTGCATTGTTTTGCTTTTTTGGACTTCCATGTTTACTATACAAATTTTGGATGCCAGGAACATCTGATTTTGACTACAAGTTTCTTACATTTTCTTTTTATAAGGACATTAACTGTTCACAGGTAATGGAGAAATGTTGCATCTTTCATTGTCCTAGGGATGCCATTTTTTGTGTTTTTTAACGACTTGTTGATCCATTGTGATTTGGTATTGGCTTTTGAGGATATTTTATATAACCTTTCCCACTCTTCTCCTTTACTATTTATAAATTTTGTATTACATGTGCAGATTTTCATGACACCCACTAAATCTCACTTCAATTATTGTTTCATTATCTCTAGGAATTTATTTATCTGTTCTATTTTAGCTCACTCATGTTATAGGACATTTACTTCTACCAGCAGATTTTCCTGATACCCATAAAAATTCAATATTATTTTCTGATCTCTTGCCAATTATTTATTGTATTTCAGTTCACTCATGTTAAAGGACATGTATTTGTATCGGTTCATCATTCGAATGAAGTGAAGAGCCCACTTCCAACTATGGATGTAGTCCTGAGTCAAGGGTTTCGGGATGTGTCAGGCAGAACCTATAATACGCTGAGTGGATTTCCTGTTGTCAATAGATGGAAAAGCTGGGCAAATTTCAAAAATATAAGTAGTATGAATCTGTTGGATGAGTCTGGTGTGATTCAATTACTAGTGACAGTTGAGGATACAGGTATAGGAATTCCCTTGGATGCACAAAACCGCATATTCACCCCTTTTATGCAAGCTGATAGTTCCACCTCACGGACTTATGGTGGGACTGGAATAGGACTGAGCATTAGTAAATGTTTAGTTGACCTAATGAGAGGAGAAATTGGATTTGTAAGCGAACCTGGAACTGGCAGTACTTTTTCCTTTAGTGCAACTTTCAGGATACCAAAAGCCTCATCTCAACAGTGCAAACCTTTTCTCTCAGAGTTTCAAGGATTGAGAGCACTTGTGGTGGATAGAGGAAATATCCGCGCTGAAGTTACAAGATATTCCCTGCAGAGGATGGGGATGTCTGTGGATATTGCTTTTAGTCTTAACTCAGCATACTCTTATCTATCCAACAAAAGGTAATTTTTCATTTGTCATTTAAATTCATGTTATGGTAATCTGAATTTGCAAAAAATAATAATAATAATTGACATCAGAGCATGACCAAAGCACATTGTAAGATTATGATTATTCCAACAGTACCATTCACGAATTTTGTGTTTGAGCAATTTCACCAAGCGACTTGTTTGGTTCAACTGAGGGGAGGGGAGGGGAGATTCATTAAAGGGAGGGGAGGGGATGGAAGGGTAGGTTATGAACCTTATTTGGTTGGAGATGAAAGGAGGGGAGGTTTAATTTCTTGTTTGGTTTAGAAGGGGAGGGGAGGGGGTAATTTAATAGTTGACAATTATATCCCTATAATTTTATTTCAATTTTTCTTTGGATTTGTTTAACTTATATATACCAAACTAATTGTTTGGTTTAAGGTGATATGAGCTTATTATAAATTTATAAATTGACAAATATATACTTGTCATTTTATTTATATTTATCAATCTTTGTATAATATTTGCATCGATATTATTATTATTTTTACTGTTAGAATTATGAAATTAATATTAGTATTTTCCTATTTTGTATTAGTAGAATCTAAGTCATAATTATAGATTATAAGAATAAGGAAATAATATGATTTGATAGAATTAGGGTAGAATCATCTGTTCCTGAAATTTCGGCTTTGGTTATTAAACCTGAAAAGCCATTTTGTGATCATTGTAAGAAAGAGGGACATACCCGCGACCATTGTTGGGAAATTTATGGGAAACCCGAAAACTGGAAGCCTAATTATAAAGGCAAATATAAAGCAAAACAAGGTCCTCAAGAGAAGGGTTCTGCGGCATCCCTCAAACAGTTACATCTGTTAATAATGAGCAATTAGCTCAATTCCTTGATATGTTGAAGAGCATGCAGGTTCAGGCATCTACCTCATTTGTTCAAAAGGAACCTTGCATCGGTGAAGATGATTGGCAGTGTTGAAGAGCATTACCCACGTGAAGAATGAAGATTTGTTTTCAAGTTGGTCCATAGTCAACTTGAGGGGGAGTGTTCGAATTATGAAATTAATATTAGTATTTTCCTATTTTGTATTAGTAGAATCTAAGTCATAATTATAGATTATAAGAATAAGGAAATAATATGATTTGATAGAATTAGGGTAGAATCTTTTTTATTTTATGTATCACTCAAATCCCATTAATTGGGGGTCTCTTGTACTATATAATTGAGCTAATACTAAGAGAAATGCATCAGACTTTTCCCCAATCCTTTGTTTCCACATTTACCAACATCAATTTTATTACTTTTCTCTTTTTAAAAAATTAAAAACATGTGTGAATTCATTTTGGCCAAAAATTGTTTAATCCATTGAGTCCAAACCAATCTCCTACAATGTATATTTTCTTGCCATCTTCCTGCTATGAGTTGAAGCCCACCATGAATTTTTTTCAATCCCTGCGTCTTCTCAAACTTCAAATTTAAAAATATTTAGGGATAAAGGTGTATCTTCATCATATAAAAACAATGAGTAGGTAGACGCTGTGGGTGTTGATACAGAAGACAAGTTTGGCCGTGGGAGTCATAGGTGGTGAAGCCTGTGCCGGGGAAGAGGAGGTTTTGAGGACGGTGAGATGGATTTCTTGTTTTGAACCTAGCCAATGAATCTTTCATTGTTGGGATAAGATTGAGTTATGAGATGGGAGGTTGTGGAGGAGGATTGAGAGAAGAAGAAAGAGGGAGGATGAGCGGTAGGCGAGTAGCGACGGCGGAAGAGGCGCAGCGGTTGCAGAGGCATTATGAAGGCAAAGACTTTGCATGAAAAGGATATTAAAGGAATATTGAAAGGAGGATAAGGGCAATTTAGTCTGAATGATAAAGAATTTTTCTCTCCCCTCCAAAAAAATCCCTATTTGGGAGGGGAGCAGATGGAGGAGGAGGGGCTAGAAAAAGACACAAAATTTGCCCTTCCGTCCCTTCCAAATTTTGAACCAAACAAGTGTTTCTCCCCACCAAAAACCCTGAATCAAATAGATCCTTGGGCTATAGGTGCAGATTTAGTATCCAACAATTGTGCAAATCACACCAAACATAAATAACAAATTCAAGGTTCTAATATGGTAATGATCAAATAAAAAGGGTACTGGTAAAAAAATAAAAAGGGTGCAAAATATTATTTAGTATCCAATAAAAATGGTTGGTTAACGGAAGTGTTATATTGCACCATTTTTATTTGATGACGAAATATGCATCTCATAATTGTTATGTTTTTCGCGATTTACACAATTGTTGGATACTAAATAAATTTAGCCTACATAAATGTAGAATATAGATTTTCTGTATCATGTGATTTTTGGAGTGGAGAAAGAACAAATTGAGCAATTTGCAAAACAAATTAAGATACCATGTTCGAATTGCCACATGTTTTGGATGGGAAGTGATTATTGTATATTAGTATGATTTTTTTTAGTAGTCTCATAATAACCATTGTTTGTTTTGGAAAGTGATATTTTTCAAGTAGATGAGGTGATATGGTTAACTTTGTTTCTACATAAAGTAAACATGGAAGGTTTTAATTTCTGGACACATGCTTTATAAGTCAATATTACAAAATTTTTGCACTGTAAATTAGTTCCCACGAAATATTTTGCATTTTTGCTAATATTGCTTATCTATTTACCCAGCCTTTCTCAACAGTTGGAAATGATTGTGATAGACAAGGATGTTTTGGATAAAGAACGTAGTCTATTGTATGTCATCAAGAAACAGAGGCAGAACGACATCAAAAAAGACCCAAAAAGTTTTCCCAAGATTTTTCTCTTGGCAAACAATCTCAGTCCTGATGAACGTGGTGAGCTAAAATCTGTTGGTGTTGTAGATGATATATTGATGAAGCCTCTTTGGTTTAGTGCTTTGATTCGCTCCTACAGAGAAGCCCTTGGAAGTGAGAAGAAGGAAATAATTAGAAAGAAAGAACCCAATCTTGGGAACTTGCTAGGACAAAAACATATTTTGGTGGTTGACGATAATGCAGTGAACAGAAAAGTAGCAGAAGGTGTGCTACGAAGATATGGGGCAAAAGTGACCTGTGTGGAGGGTGGCAGGGCTGCCTTAAAGATGCTTAAGCCACCACATAATTTTGATGCTTGTTTCATGGATCTCCAAATGCCAGAAATGGACGGGTAATTGTTCTGTCTTTTCTTAATCTCTTAGATGAATTTTTTCAAAATGTGATACAATGTAGTTGTATTTAGTTGTGGAGAAAACATGCTTTCATGTTGGAGCATACTAGTTTAATCACCATTATGCAAGAAACGGGCATGTACATAATATATTTTTTTCTTCTCCTTTTTGCAAATAATCTGCTAACTATATCTTAATTGGGACTTGTTTCTGTTGAACCTGACTGCTGCATTACGGATCTGTGCAGCTATACATATAATTCATGCTGAAAATATTCTGTATTATGCTCTGACTTTGTATTCAAGAACTTGATATAACCACTTTTTTGGCAAATTATAGAAGTGACTTTCAGTGTGTAACTAACTTCATGTTGATAGTTTATTATTCTAGTATCGTTAGGATACCTTATGTGTTTATGGAAGATGATATTTCTGCATACTTTTCTTCATATGATCTCATCAAGCAAGTTTCTTTTAAAGCTATCACTGCCTTAAATTGATGGACAACTTTAAATTGATTTCTAATATTTGTAAGATTGTTCGCTATGCTGGGAAGCCACTTAAAAGATGGGAAAATATGATAGACTCTACAATCATTTCTAGAAAGGATCTCATTGCAGAATTCCTGACTAGCTTCAATTTTACAAAATATTGTCATTTTGAATCACAGATTTGAGGTGACCAGACAGATCCGACTTTTGGAGAAAGAGTTTAACAAAAATGTTGCTCGTGGTGAAGCATCGAAAGAGATGCTTGCTAATGTGGCTCGTTGGCACATGCCAATATTGGCTATGACAGCTGACGCAACTCAAGCTTCAATTGAAGAGTGCAATAGTTGTGGGATGGATGACTATGTATCAAAGCCATTCGAAGAAGAACAGCTCTACAATGCAGTGGTACGATGCTTAGGGTCTGGTTGATGAATTCATTCCAACGTGATTATTATCTTCACCGAGTCATGAAGGCATCCTGTTTGTTATGGCTGACCACTTCCCCTACATAGCATGTCTTCAATCAAGAACATGGCAGCCTGCCACAGAGGTAGCTAGTGAAAACTTCCCAGCTAAAAGTTCTCTCCAAAAGTGGTAATGGTCGCAAGCAGATTCAAAAGAAGACATGACATGCTGGCTATAACTGAGTGCCCTCGTTCATTGTTGCAGTAAGTGTGCATTCGTTATCTATATTCTTTCAATTTACTTGTTTGTTCACATTATAAAAGAAGCAACCAGCCATTAATGCGCTTTGACTTAACTGATATAGGATGAAGGATCCAATTTTGAACCCTTTTTGGGAGATTAGTGAACCAAGAATGAAAGAAAACTTGAGGAACCATCTGATTCATTCTATCGTGGAAAATGAAATTCTGATAAAATTTGGTTCAATTTGATTTTGCCTTCAACAATTACAATCGGATTGAATCTTCAAGGATCAGAAAAGTATTTTGCCATGTTAGAAGGGTAAAGACGCGGATTTAGTATCCAACAATTGTGCAAATCGCATTAAATATAACTAAAAATTTCGATGTGCTGATCTAGTCAAATAAAAATAGTGCAAATATAGGAATTACGTCAACCAGTCGTCAGAATCATTAAAAATCACATGTCTTTTGTGGTTGCAATTCACGATTTTTAAATGGTTCTACTGGCGGTTGATAGAATTCCTATATTTGCACCATTTTTATTTGATTAATATTAAATCTGCACATCTAAATTGTTATTTATGTTTGGTGCAATTCCCACAATTGTTGGATACTAAATCTCCACTTTTACCCATTGTAGAATGATCCTGCCTATTAATGGAAGTTTACTTTATATTGCTGGCTAGTACTTCATATTGCTGGCTAGTAACTTGCAATTTTGTTTTTCTACTCAGGATGCTGAATTGGAGCATTATTGATATCAAAGGACGAGAAAGCAGGCAACGGGAAATAAAATGGAAATTTTGCATGTATTTATGTACATAACAAAGTTTTATTTCTACTTTTCTCATTTCTTTATTGTGTAAATTATATTTATATTCAATTGAAGGTAGCAGGGAAGGATATGGTGCTCTGGTTAGAGCATATTTCGTTGTATATGTTGTAACTTGTAAAGTTATTGTTGAGTTTAATATAGAAGAAAACAAGAGTTGGAAAGAAAGTGGATTGTATTTATATTTCTGATTTTAGTGTCATAATTTAAATTCTACAAAAGCTCGACTTTGAAGAATTCTAGAAGATAGATATATATACATTATGATGGCTGCAAGTAAGATGGCCTTATTGCAGTGATATGTGGCTTATTCTTGCTAACAGGTTCGAGCATGTTAGCTACATAAGTTGTTTGGCTTGCCCTGAAGAAAATATAATTTAAAGTAATGTTCCAATATTGGAACCATATAAATTCAGGATTTAATTGCTATTGACAACTCATTAGCAATATCACAATTGGCGATACAATTAATTTAATCTTATTGTAGGTTCCTGAGTCATTAATGCAATTCGATGATCTCAGCTGACCTAGTTATTTTTCTTTTCTTTGGACCAGTGTAATTCTAAAAGAAATTCCATTGGTTAACATAAAAAATGATGGAACTCTTATCTCTTATAATATACATATTACTTTGATGACAAAAATGATACTGTTTGACATAGTTGCATAGTTTTTGTATGGATTAAGTGAGATGCAGTAAAATTCAAGATGAGAATTGGTTTAGCAGCAAATACAGTTAAGTGGTTTCAGCTCAGTTCACCATTGTAAGTCTATTAAGTTATTCTGTGTTACCAAGGAAATATGAGATTCATGTAATCATGTGCAAGGAAGAAGTTCAGGTTTGAAGATGGCCCAATGGTTTATACTTTTATAGTGCCCTTTTAGCCCAACAATCTTAACTTACGAAGACTTTTAGATTTGTGTATTGGAACACTACTCTCCAAAATCAGCTGTACTTCACATAAGTTATTAATTAGGACAAAGATGCATTTCTGATACTTAATTATTGTCATAGGAGCAACTCCAGTACATAATGAGATTTCTGTTAAATTTAGATGAATTCTGTTAAGTCGACATTTGAGGGTAATAATATTTAAACGTTAAAAGACCAAAATAACCCTCCTTCAAACAAACAAACAAACATTCCCTTCCCTAATACATTCATCGTCTTCACCGATCTATTTCAGAAATGCACCTTTGCCCTATCAATTAATTTATAATTAATTAACATCATGCATTTACCAATAACAAGTTTATTCAGTTGGTAAGCAATTTTTCGTTCTCTCGTAAGAAGGAGAACATATGAGAGACAAATATCCCATGCATTCTAGGCCTGAAAAAATCTTAGGTTCAAGTCTAAATTGGGTTAGGAGTTAGGACTATGCCTTGATTCTATATATAAAAAAACAATCACACACTTAATCCTGAAAGATGCAACTTTAATTATTGTGAGACATTAGAGGTTATTTTTCCTGAAACTTCGCGTTCAACTAAAACATTACATTATGATAATCTCTAATCTTTTTGCACAATGCAAGTTTAACATTTATCACTTTACCATATGCATGTGTGACCTTATTTTTCAAGTTTACAATTACAAATATTAGAAAAGCTTAAAGTTAATCTCGAAACCTGCCATGGTTGGAACTTGTAGACGGGTTGCTGCACACATCCCAACTTGTTTCCAGATAAAAAAAAATACTCCCTCCGCTCCAAAATGCTTCTTTTTCAATATTGTCCACATTTATTGTGATACTTTTATGAAATAGAAATACAAAAGCATTAATAAATATGAAAGAAAGTTAGGGGTAAAGTATGAAAAAAAAAATTAAATGAGGAGAGAATGTGAGATGGGTTCTTACATTAGGGACCAAAATCATTCATATTTTGGGCTCTTACATTAAGGACAAGAGGGAGTAATGAATTGGGCAAAGAATTCAAAGAACATGTAGGGTCCACATGTGACCAAAAATACAGAACAGGAGTTATCGTTGAATGAAGAGCGCAACAGGCTTTCAAGGTCACAAATTACTTTTTCCCAACAAAACAAAACGTTATAATGTCTAGTGGAAAATGACATTATAGAATATAAGTCGTGATTTCCAGTGTAAAAAAAAAAAACTTGTCCTTACAAATTTGTGTTTGCTGTTATTTGTATAAGGGAAGGACTATTTTGTCATTGATTTCCAAAAAAGTGGGGTTTAATTTGTTGATGGGTAAAGAAGAGGACAAATTGTGCAGAAGAAAAAAGAGCAACAAATCAATGCCATATATGTAATGAATCCCCCAAAAGCCTTAACATAGTCGGTGTGGTGACAGGGATATTGGACACAAAAAAGTGAATTGGGTCATCTTTTGTGAAAGGTTTAAATCAACTTTTGGTCCCTATAGTTTGGTGTGATTTGAGTTTTAGTCCCTCAAGGTTAAAATTGGAGGTTTTGGTCTTTGTAGTTTACATCAATTTTGGTTAAAGTCCATATACTTAAGAGGTTTTGGTCCTTCAAGTTTTATTTTATTCAAACAAATAGTCCCTGTAGTTTGATAGTGTTAAATAAGCTGATATGTCGGCCTCAGTTGTGATGATGTGGTTAGATGAGTGACAAGTTTTAACTTTTAAGTGCTAGTATCAATGAAACAAACCTATAAAAACCTAATAATTTTATTTTTCCTTTTTTCTGATTTTTAACTAACAAAGCACCTACCATCCAATATCCAATATTACTAAATGCTAATAACTGAATTCAAGTTCAAGTTTGTCAAGTCCTAAGCAAGAGACACATTTTAATATACTACCTCCGGTCCTAAATATAGGACCTAATTGACTTTTTTTTGGAGAGATTAAGGTTGCGAAATAGGTTATTAAATGATGACATATTTGATATATTTTTATATTATTCATTAATTTATAGGTAAAATAAACTAGTTTAAGGGAAAAAAATTAGGTAAATCAATTTATAATTAACTTATTTTGCTTTTTTAAAGATTTTTAGAAAAAGTCAATTAGGTCTTATATTTAGGACCGGAGGGAGTACCTTTTTCACTTGCGAAATTCCAACATTCCAATGAAATATGGTTAATGGGCAAATCCTCCCTCGAACTATAGCAAAAGGTGCAGATTCACCCCTGATATATTTTTCGATGCAATTTTACCCTTGAAGTAAAAATCTGGTGCAATTTAACCCTTCCGTTAGGCAATCACTTTAACACTGTTAATTTTAATACATGTGGCAGATAAGTTACCACTCTAGCGCTTACATAGATGTCACATAATAAAAAAAATAAGATAAAATAATAATAAAAAAATAAATTTTTTTTTAAAAAAAGAAAAATCACTCCCTCACCCACCACAACCCATCTCATCCCATCCCATCCCCACCACACCCCCACCCCACCCCCTCCCTCCAAATCTGCCCACACCACCGCCCCACCGCCCCGCCGCCGCCGCCCCCACCCGCCGCCGCCGCGTCATCCACTTCCCCTCCACCTTGTCTTCCTTCCATTTCCCTCCACCCACAACTCACTATCACTACCACTTTTCACTCCTAAAAATCCAATATTTCCTTGATTTTCACATACCCATTTGCTTTTCACTCATCAAAATCCAACCTTTTGTTGTTTTTCACATACCCTTTTGGATTTCCCTTCGATCTGCTTCCATGGATTCACGAGAACCCCTCAATCATCATCCCCATCAGCGTCCACCACCGCCTCAATTACAGCCTCCACAACGACCCATGATGATGGGCCCCACTTCCTACAATCCCCTCTTGCCAAACCCCAACAACAACAACAACAATAACAATTTACATAAGAATCCCCATACACAGATTAACCAGAGAAAGCATTCCTTGAGAGGAAGAGAAAGTGGTAGTGATGGTGAGTTGTGGGTGGAGGGAAATGGAAGGAAGAGAAGGTGGAGGGGAAGTGGGTGACGCGGCGGCGTCGGGTGTGGGCGGCGCCGGGGGGGGGGGGTGGGGCGGTGGTGTGGGCAGATTTGGAGGGAGGGGGTGTGGTGGGGATGGGATGAGATGGGTTGTGGTGGGTGAGGAGTGATTTTTCTTTTTTTTTATAAATTTGTTTTTTATTATTATTTTATCTTATTTTTTTTATTATGTGACATCCATGTAAGCGCTAGAGTGACAACTTATCTGCCACATGTATTAAAATTAACAGTGTTAAAGTGATTGCCTAACGGAAGGGTTAAATTGCACAAGATTTTTACTTCAAGGGTAAAATTGCATTGAAAAATATATCAGAGGTGAATCTGCACCTTTTGGTATACTTCGAGGGGGATTTGCCTATTAACCCATGAAATATTAGTCTTTTATCAAGGCACTTAAAGCAAACCAATGTTGATGTTGTAGTAGTATAAATGAGTAGGAATTGCATATAAGTTCTTTTTTTTTTTTTATCAAAATTGCATATAAGTTCGGTGGTGATTGAAAAAGAGGTGTGATATGTACATGCAAAAGCTTGGTGTCTCTAAAATTGCACATGATAGAGCGTTTCTAAAATAAAAAAAGAGCATGATAGAAGGCTGCACAAAGGACGCTTTTGTTAACCTGGCTGGTTGGCGTGAGTGGTAAGTACTCTCGTCCCTTAAACAAGTGGTTGGGGGTTCGATCCCCAGCTCTTGCGAATGGAGCAAATTCACAGGCCAGCTGTCTACCCCCTATATGGGACTTCAGAACAGCGAGGGATTAGTTTCACTTGACACGCGGGTGGGGATACCCTTGGGTAACCAAAAAAAAAAGGACGCTTTTGTTCCCCACTCTCAATTGACTCGACTATCTTAAACTATTTCACTTTCTTTCCATACTTCTCATTAAATTGCATACACTGACACAGACGTATATGTATATATGATAGCAAAATACCGACATCTCCTTTCTTGACCAAAACCAAAAGAGCGAAACGCCGTTGAAGAAAGTTACACAAGATACAAGAGGAGGGGTAGAGAAGAGAGTCAATCTCAACCGCAAATCCTTGTATGAAAATTAAAATATTTTCAATCAAAGTTCTTACCTTAAATAACAAGGCTTTTGAGTAGTATTTCACAATCTCTTGATTTGAAGCAATTGAATCCCTATAATTTTGATCTTATATAACAGTAATCCCAAAGTTCTAAAAAAAATAACTTTTGCATGTATAATTTTATTACTTAAAATTTACAGGCCAACAGTTTAATTAATTGGTCAAAACTATAAGCAATAAGCTGCATTAAGTCGAAGTTTAACAATCGAGTTTCATCAAGTCAAAACTATATATATTTATATTATAAGTTGAAGTTTAGTGACTTGCAACTGATTTAAATTATAGACACTCAATGATTTTTTTCTGGATTGGCACTTCAATCAAAAGTAAATTTAAAATTATAAATGCAAATGGATAAAGTAAAATAGTCAATGATAAAAATGCAAGACAAGGAAAAAGATGAATGCTACAATGCAATTCATCTCCACTTTCAATCATCATAAGGTGTTGCTAAGAATTACAAGGCGTGCAATGTACAGTGGTCACATAGATATTGTCATGAAAGCCTCATTTATATATGGAATCTTTATCTACAAATTAAATATAATGGAATGATGAGGGAATCATATCATATTGGGCGACACCGTAAAGAGAAAACCCTAATGATTAGATTAATCTCCTTTGGCTTATTAACATATGTGTCATGCTAAAAAAACAAAATCATGTAATTAAAGAACACCTCATATCCCTCTCGCCATTGTTCCTATGCTATGATCATACTAAGCTTCCACCTTTTTCCCATCTTTCTAACTAAGCTACAATGCACAAAATCCAAACTTCAAGTACACTTTTTTTTAATCAAAGGAAAAAAAAGAGGTAATAATTCAGAACACGTGTGGAAGCAACATTGGGATCCGCATTTCTAAGAGTTTCAAAATGATGCATTTTAGAGCTTTTAGGAGTGGGGAGCAAAGGCAACCCTACATTACCCCAATCAGGTAAACATTGAACTAAAAATTGATATAAACAGTAAATGCATGCCTACAAACATAATAAACTCGATCACTTTTGCCTTGTACTCCCTACATCAACTAAGCTAAGGAGGTCAAATCACACATATTACATAGTTGAGACTTCCGTCTCTTAATATAAGTTAATGTTTATCAAATTGCTATATATATGCGAGAAAATAGTTAAAAATTTTTGAAAGAAATTAATATGTCTGTAACATATTTTTTTCCCAACGTTGCCCATATTTTTGAAGAGTATAAGTAGGATGACGATTGGATGAGACAAAATGAGTGAGTGTGTACGAGAACATGAGAGAGAATGTTGTCAACAAATGGTAAAACCGGAAAAAACATTAAATTATCAGACAAAAAGCAACATTAACTTATATTATAGAACAAACCCTCTCATAAAATCATCAAACAAAGTTGGGTTAAAGATCAAATATGCCCGGAGTCCAAACTCATCATCCATATGTCAAAGCTGAGTCCACATCATCATCTTCTCCATCCCTCCCTCCTCTTCCACCACCACCTCCTCTCCTCTCTTCCCCTCCCTCTCCCTCCACCACCTCTCGCCCCTGCTCTTTAGATCACATTCACAACTCATCATCTTCCCCTTGCTCTTTGCATATGTACCAACAGGATTTGCAGAAATGAGCAACTCATCATCCTACATCTCTTACATCGGTTTTTCTTCCTTCATTTCTCTTTTCTTTCTCGTGAATCGTGATGCTTGCTCTGTTCGTTTGCCTTGGATGATTTCTTAATTTTTGTCTAGCTTAGTGTCTTGAAACGAAGAGAAGTCAAGATTTTAGGATTTGAAGCTTGGATTCTGCAGTATGTTTTCTGGGTATTTGTTGGGGACGGAAAAGTTTCGATTTTTTTGTTTAATTTTGTCTTTTTTGTATGTTTTATTCTTTGAAAGTGCTGGAATGTGTTGGGATATATGTTGATTTGCAGAAACGCGGTGAGAAGGCAGCCATTGAAGGAAAAGAGGTGCAAGGACGGAGAGAGAGTGAGAAAACAGAGCGGAGGTACGACCAGAGGAATTGGCGAAGTTGGGAGAAGATGATGATGTGGACTCAGCTTTGACATATGGATGATGAGTTGGCACTCCATGTAAGATTTGGGGCAAAATTGATCCATTTCGCATACTGGCATATTTGATCCTAAAAAAAGTTCAGGGGCAAATTTGATCATAGCCTAAAACTTCCGGGGCATATTTGATCTTTAACCCAAACAAAGTTGGTCACAAGTTACAAGAAGATCTCCTAGTTTCAACTTCTGATGCAAGCTTCAAAGAACCCTGGAGGCTTTAACTTTGTGGAGTCGATCAAATTTCGGAAATTTGTCTTACAGAATCAAAGCTCTGGAATCTGATCTTCTTAATATTTCGGCCTCAATCAATTCTTCTACTAATCGATCTAGCTCATCTCTTCAGGATTTAGCTACTGCTAAGCACCAACTGGAATTTCTATATGACTGTGAAGCCAGTTTTTGGGCCCAGCGTTCAAGGTTAAAGTGGAAAATTCTTTCATGCTGTAGCTAGTAGGAGAAAAGCAAAGAATATTATTTCTTGTTTACAGAATCATCAGGGTGAATGAATTTCAGATTCTCTTGATCTAGCTAATCAAGTTACTAGCCACTTTCGAAGTATTTATATTGAAGACAATTCCCCTTCTTTGGAGTCTTTAATCTCAGAATTGGCTTCAGTGAACCTTCCTTGTATCTCTGATTTAGATCACCAAAATATGATGAAACCTATCTCACTTGAAGAGCTTAAGGAGGCGGTGTTTGGCCTCCCTGGAAATAGTGCTCCTGGCCCAGATGGCTACAATGTGAAATTCTTCCAAAATCATTGGAGTTTAGTTCACCAAGATTTACTTCAAATGGTTCAATCTTTTTGGCACTCGGAGCATCTTCTTAAGGAATTAAACAAAACAAACATTGTCTTGGTTCCTAAGATCGATAATCCCCAAGTGATCAAAGATTTCAGGCCGATAAGCTTGTGTAATGTTGCTTACAACATAGTTTCTAAGCTGTTAAGCAACCCTTTGAAGCCTATCCTATCTTCTGTGATTGCTCCCCATCAAAGCGCCTTTTTAAAAGGTAGACTTATTTCAGACAACATTATGTTGGCTTCAGAACTTATGGATCACATTCACTCTTCTAGAGCAGGTAGAAGGAAACTTGCAGCTCTGAAAATTGATTTCTCTAGAGATTTTGATCGTATCTCCTGGAATTTCATCTCAGCAGTGCTTTTCTGCATGGGCTATCCTATGAAATGGATTAATTTGATAACTCAATGTACCTCTACGGTAGAATACAATCTCCTTTTTAATGGACAAATTGCAAGTGCATTCAAGCCTACTAGAGGAATACGCCAAGGAGATCCTTTATCACCGTATCTGTACATAATTGCAGCTAATGTACTATCATGCATGATCTGTCAAAAAGAATCTCAGAATTTATGGAATGAAATCAAATTATGCAGATCTGCCTTAGCAATCTCTCATCTCCTTTATGCGGATGACTCCCTCCTCTTTACAGAAGCTTCGTCTGCTGGTTTCTCCATTGTAAGTGAAGTTCTTCAAAAGTATAGTGACTTATTTGGTCAGGTAATTAATTTTCAGAAATCCAGCATAGTTTTTAGTCCCAATGTTCCTCTTGTTGATAAACTCCGCTTGTCAAGAACCATGAATATTCCATTTGCTGGTAGACTAGGTAAGTATCTTGATACTTGGGTTGATCCAGGGAGAAACAAGTCCATAATTTATCAACATGTTCTGAGTGCAATTGATTCTAGAACAACTTCTTGGAAATCAAAACTGCTCTCCCAAGCCAGCAGACTTACATTGATCAAATCTATCCTGGCAGCTGTCAACATTCATGTGTTGTCGTGTGTCAAGCTTCCTCGGCATATATGTGAACAGATTGACAGTAGGTGTATCAACTTTTTCTGGGGAATGGATGGTTCTTCTAATAGAATGCACCTATCTAATAAGGATCATTTGTTCCTTCCGATCAATCAAGGCGGTCTAGGTCTTAGGCTGATGGAGCTGGTTAATAAATCTCTTCTAGCTAAGCAAGTTTGGAGAGTAGTTTCTGCAGACCAACACTCTCTACTTGTTGTTTCAATTGGGAGGAAATATATTGACTGGTCAAAAGAATAATAGCTAAAAAGGCCTTATAATACTTCTTGGTTTTGAAATGATATTCTTGAGTGTAGCTCTTTCATTACCAATCATCTTAAGTGGCAAGTTGGTAATGGTTCTTCAATTCCTATCAACCACCCCTTGTGGTGGCCTATGCAACACACAGTTGGGAATTCAACCGGTATGCCAGTTGTCTCTGACCTGCTTACGCATCCCCGTCATCCTTTTAGCTCTTGCCACTGGAATATTCCATTTGTCCGAAGTCTTTATTCTAAGCCTATAGCTGATTGCATTTTGTCTCTTCCAGTCTCCATCACAGATAGTAATGACTCCCTTACTTGGACTAAAGGTGCCTCAGGATCCTATTCTGCTAAAGAAGGTTTTTCTTTACTTTTTGCTGCCAAGTTCCAGAATCAACAAGATTTTGATTCTTTCTGGAAATTCTTATGGTCCATCTCTTTACCTCAGAAGCAACTTCTCTTCTTATGGAAGCTTCTCAACAAAGCTATCCCTTCTTCAGATGTTTTACAGGCACATCATTTACAAGTTAATTCCCTGTGCCACTTTGGTTGTTCGGATGCTGACTCCATCCATCACACTTTTTTCTCTTGTCATTTGGTTCAAGCAGCTTGGTTCAACTGTTTTTCTATGTACCCTCCATCTCATTTGCCTCTTAATGATCAATTGACTTGGCTTAAACAAATCATTTTCTCAAGCAAAGATGATGAAGTTTTACTTAAAAGCATCATTTCTTTCTTGAATGACATTTGGAGGAAGCGTAACCAAGCTGCTCATTTGGAGGATGTATCCCTCAGGGATTCTCAGTCCATAGTAGCTTTATCTGAACTAGCTTTTCTTAAGAAGGCCAATGCACCTGTTGGCGCTCAAGCATCAGTCACCCCAAATTTCTCACAGGCACACCAATGAAATGTTCTGGTCAAGAGGTGGAAACTTCAGCGTTCTTCCTTCTGCCGCATCCTGGTTTGTTTTGAGGGATCTCTTCTTCAAACTTTCACCTGGAAGCGATCTTTCATTTCCGGAAATCTTTTTGCTATGAGTTGTTTCCGTTTTGCTCTAAATTGGATACACCAGTCTGGCTTGCCCAAGGAGCGCCTTACCATATGGAATGTTCGTAAGCGTAATATTGACTTTAATTGCTGGGCTCCTTCAGTCTCACATGTCATTGCCAGAAATGTTGCTCTTCTGATCCGCCCATTCAACTTGCTTTCTATTTTTTTGCTTGCAGATGAACATTTTAATTCTTTTCCATTTCATTTTCATGATGTTGTTAGAACTATGTAATCCTTTTTATTAATATCATTTTGTCTTTTTATCAAAAAAAAATAGAACAAACCCTCTCCAAAAACTTAAGTCTATATTATCGGACTGAGGGAGTATGGAATATGTTTATAATAGGTGTTTTTCCAAGTTTGCTCTTATTTTATGAGGGTGTATGAGAAAAATATAGAGTAATAATGATAATAGATGACATGAAATATTTAGAAATGATTAAGGATAAAATGGTCAAAAAGTGATTAAATATTCTAACTACCTCATGTATGATTATATAATAAAGGATTTTCATGTCATTTAATGAAGGATGAAGTTGGAAAAAGTAGCAAATTTAATAAAAATTTTAAGACTCAACTACCAATGTTTGATTTATGAGAAATGAGTAGTTAATACATTATAATAAGGACAGGAAGGAGTAATTTTTAATCATCAATCTCGTATTAATGACACATTATCACCATTAACTTTATCATCATTACCACGTAACATTTATGAGTTATGACAAACAATTACACTCAATCAATGATTCAAATAGAGTAATAGTGTGTTTGGCTCGGCTTATTTTGAGAAATAAGGCAGCTTATTTTGGATTTTCAAAGGCAAAAACCCAAAATAAGCTGGTTTATTTCTCAAAATAAGCCGAGCCAAACACACACTAAATTACATGGACTAAAACCATGCTTCTAAAACTTCAGTTCAAGAAAACCATGCTTTTAAAACTTCAGTGATCAAAACCCAAATCAGAGCAAATTATAGGGACTAAAAGTTGGTTTGACCTATGCAATTTTGAATCTTTAGCGAGAACGATTAAAATGTCATTTTCGAATAGTCATCGGTGGGAATTCTAAATGGATGATTTTACTATCCTTATTTTTATTATTTTTTACTATTTTGTAGCTTAGATAAAATAGAGTGTTTACAATACTTATAGTATTAGTATTAGTAACAATATGAATAAATAGAAGAAGAGTTTACCATTTTTTTACAGTTTGACTTAAACAAAAATATGTCACTAGTCACTCAAATTCGTGCTAGGTGTAAACTTGATTAAACTCATAATTTTATATACTACTAAGTTTACCTTATTTAAGTTTCTCTTTGTACTTCACAAAATAATATTGTTAAATTTCTCTAAATCTCATGTTAATTATTTTTATTTGATCGTATTACATGAATACACACACACTAAAGACATTTCTTTATTGACTTTAATGATTGTAAATATAAAGATATTTAATAGTAACTATTCATATTTAAAGTATATTTAAGGGTTAATCAATTTTGAGGTCCCATCCAACACACACATAATATAGCAAAGGTCTCACAAAATAGATATATTAAAGTAGGGTTCAACAGGACCTTACTTTAATTATATTCTAAGTAAAGAAGACACTTTTTCCCTCTTTGTTATTCTGAGACCATATGTTGTGACTGATACTCAGTAACTTAATACGCGTGGTCAAAACAGTTTTATTTACAACCCCAAACACTTAGTATTCGTTAAGATGTAAACCCTTGTGGCTGATGTCTAATAACATGTTGCACGTGGTTAAAACGTTGTTATTCACTGCTCAAATACATGTTATCTGTGAATAACAAAAGGAGGGTAAAATGTTTTCTTAACTTAGAATATAATTAAAGAAATAAGTAATTCGTCCTTTGAGACTCTGCTTCAATTTCGTCTTTTCGTGAGATTTTTTTATATATTTTGTGCATTGTGCGGAACCTTAAATTAATTATCCTTATATTTAAGCCAAATTATTGTAGTTGAACTTAAATTCAAATTACTGTCAGTTTTTTATTATTTTATTTAATATGTATTTATTAAAAACAAATCTTTACAAGTTTATGATATGATATTACATTCTTATCATAAATTTACTTAAACTTATTGGCAACCACTAATATCCCAATCACTCTCAAACCAACATAAAGTAGTTTGTTCAATCAGCCATGAATGAATGAGTAATATTTAAGAATTGGCATATTTATCTACTATCATTTTCTACTATCATTTTCTTATAAAAAGGGAGAAATTTAACGGCAAGCAAAGCAAGGCATCGATTCCCTCCCTCTCTCCTCTCTCCTCTCTCTAACATTTAACACAGATAAAACTCAACAAAAAATAAAGAGATTGAAGATAAGAGTCGGTGGGCCCAGAAATACACTTAAATTTGATGCTGACAAAGCAGCATCATGATGCTATTCCCTTAATTTTAATAATTCATTATATTTGATTAATTCCATAAAGACAAAATCCATCCCCTCCCAGGAATATCATCAACTTGTTACATTACATCATTCCTCTATCATCTTTAGCAATATCACTTTTACGTATTGGGTTAACATAACTTTATGTCCCTCAAGTTTCATCTAAGCTTACTTTTAGTCCCTCAAGTTTCAAAGACGTGTTTTTAGTCCCTCAAGTTTGTGATGTTAACCAGTTAGCCCCTCAATTTTAAAAAGGACCTTAACACCGTTAACTTGTCCTACATGGGGCTAAACTCTGTTAATTTTAATGACGTGACAATGTGACTGGATATTTAATTAATAAAATGAAATAAAAAAAACAAATCACTCACTTCATGTTAATTCATGAATAATTTCTGATAAAAAATGAATAACCAATAATACTTTTTTTTTCAGGAAAACCAATAATACTTTATGCGTAAGCTAACCAAAGTGTTTTCATTGGCTTAAAATCACTCACTTCATGTTAATTCATGAATAATTTCTGATAAAAAATGAATAATAATACCACTCGTTCTATCAACTTATTAGTAGTTATTTTTTATTTCTTGAACAGTATTTTCTAACCACTTTCTTTTTTTTTTGGCCGAGATTTTCTAACCACTTTCGGACTTTCGGTTAACGATCTCTTTTATTAAATGTAGTAATTTTAATTCATATATTTTGTTAGCGTGTATCTTTTTCATATGAGTGACATGACTTATCGCGGTGTCTATGTTATTATCATTTCACTTCCATACTTTTAAGATATCTATGTTTGAATAAGATATTAATCTCTAAAATTTAAATAAATAGGAATGTTTTAATAATATATTTCATCAGGTATTATTTGTGAAATCCTGTCTATTTAATTCCTTTTGTGTACCATAGTTATATTAGGACCTTACTTAGGTCAAGTTTCTCCATACAGGTTCTCCATTTCTCCAATTACTGGCCGTTGGATTGAATGGATGGTTGTTATAAAAGGACACATGTCACTCCTATATTAAAAGAACTTGAGAACCTGGAGAAAGGAACTTTATGTAAGTTTTTCCCTTATATTATTAAACTTTAATTTAATATTTATTCTCCAAGTTGTATCAATAGTACCGATCAAATAACCTAGGGTGTGTGGTTGAGTGGTAAGGACTCATTCACCCTTAACCAATTGTCTGATGTTTTGATCCTTGGCGTTGGGTAGAGAAATATTAAATCTCCCAGGCTTGCTATCTCACTACAAACCAGCGGAGGATTAATCTCTCACTTGTCAAGTGGGGGATACATTGATCGTCGATAAAAAAAAGTACTGATTAAATCAAGAAGTTTGTCGAATTCAATTACAACAAAATTATGTACTATAACGACTAAAAGAAAATTTTAAAATATTTGTCAAATTGATTTTTTCCTCTCAAATTTGTCTAATTAGGAAACTTCGCAAATATAGCTTAATTGGACAGACATAAGTATATAAAAGGATTAAAGTGCAGATTTAATATTTATCAATAGACTATTACCATAAGTGTATCTAACACAACTGACTAGAAAGAATTGCAAATTTATCAATTGACTATTAACAGAAGTTCATATAGTACAAATGTATAAATTGACTAAAATAAGGTGTAGATCTACCAGCCAATATTTTATACATGGACAAATTTACCCATACTTTCAATTTTACCCCTTGTTGATTAAATGACCTAAAGACTTGACCCATTTTAAATGTCTATACACACATACATTGATAATTAATAAAAGAAACAATAACATGTTTTTGAAAAAATAACAATGCTTTAAAGTCCCAAAATTAGAAAAGCATATGAACATTTGAGCCCTAAATTGCAAACCATGGTGCGTGATGTTCCTTTTTTAGAGTTGGTAAACGCTAAGCTAAACTCGACACTAGATACAAAAGAGGAGTATTTTAAGAACAATGGTTCATACAAATCATCGCGGCTACGTGATCTTAGAAGCACTGCAATTCTATGTTTGTGTCGTTCAATTGCTCTTCTACTCACTAAGGACGATGAAGATGTCATTAAGGTTTCTTGGCTCTCTTTGATTTTGTGGATCTAGGACTGGGGTTGGGGTGCAACTTCAAGTATCTATGGGTGAGGTGTACGTGGGGTTTGGGACACAACTTCGAGTTACTGTAGTTGTCGGGTTGGGGACGTGACTCGGTTGGGTGTAGGGTTGGGAATGTGTGGCTTCAGGCTCCTAGGGGGTGAGGTTTGGGGTTGAGGACAAGACTTCGAGTTATTGTGGCTGTGGGGCTGGGGATGCGAGGCTGGGTGTGGGATTTGGGACGTGACTTCGAGCCCCTAGGATTGTGGGGATGGGGACCGAGGATGGTGTGTTTGTTGGAGTTATCAACAATAACATATGGGTGTGTCAAAAAGAGAAGTCTCACATTGCTTAGGAGTGAGAACTTACAAGGGCATATAATACACTTGTGTTCTAGCTCAAGTTAAAGGGCCAAAGGAGGAGTGGGTCTCGCGCGCACAAGTTGGGCCACCCTGAGGCAACCGTAGTGGAAATCCTGCGATTCCCCCCCACCCCTTGCGCGGGTAGTAAATACGGAGTCGGCACATTTTTACTTATCCGGGTTTTGCAAAATTAACAAATAAATAAATATTAAATAGTGTTAGAATCTTAAGTTTTGATGAAGACTAAAGTATGAAAAAATGAACCAAGCACTTAGGCATTAGGTTAATATAAGAATCCCAAGTAAGAGTGCAACCAGATGTAGATTTACTTCCGGATAGACTAGGACTAGCGCTCGCGGATGAATGTCTCATCCCCCAGCAACAGCAAGTAATTAACTAAGGAAATAACTTAGTCCAAGAAGCACTAAATATACAAAACCTTAAGACTAAGCTAGGATTCAACCGGAAGTGGGATTGCTTCCGATAGCTTAGTGACTAGCGTTGACTGTTGGAATGGGTAACACTAAGTGTCAGTGAACATGAGCCACGTCTAGTGGAATTGCTTCCGATTGCTTAGTGACTAGCGCTGGCTGTTGGATTGAAGAACACTAAGCGTCAGTGAACATGAGCCATGTCTAGTAGAATTGCTTCCGATTGCTTAGTGACTAGCGCTGGCTGTTGGATTGAAGGACACTGAGCGAGAGTGAGTAAAAGTACATATAACCCTTCATCCAGTAGTAGTGCTTCCGGATGTGGAAGTGCTTCCGGATGCAAGAAAGGCTCCTTAGACTAAGTGAACTCTCACTGCATGTGATTATGTGTTGTTATACTACACATCCCATAGCATGAGTAAATGACACACTAAGTCACTTAGGAAGAGTTAGACTAAAATAACGAGACTTACGCCGACTATTGGAATAGACATCCCCTAGCGTCAGTAGACAATACACTAAGTCAGAACATAGTCTAAGTAAGAATGCTTCCCATAGCAAACAAGCTTCCCACAGCATGTATAGTTCTTACTCCACTTGATTATATATGCTACTCTGTTGGACTAACAAGTATGTGCAGAACTTAATTCTACTTCCGGATGCAAATGAGCTTCCGGATGCAAATACTCTTGGCACTGGGATTCAGAGACTAACACCTGCAGAGCAAGATTGCCACTTCCGGATGAACGATGATCATCCGTCAGCAAGAGTACAAGAGCCAACGTCACATACTCAGAGGTCGGAATGCTTTTGTCAGAGCAGAGTTGTCAGAGTTGCTTTTCAGAGATAAAGCAAGTCAACCCTGCTAAGCATTAATGAAGATGTACCTCTCAACGGTAACATGGGATTAACGGCTATATTCAAACGGACATATTCCATCTGCCGCCCAAGCCTGAATGTTGAGGCCGAGTATAAAAGGAACATCTACATTCAGAAGAGAGGTTGGAAGAACTGAGTCCATTGTCTGAGATATTGTAATCTACTTTCTTCTCATCTTCTACTCTCTAATCTTAAATTTGTAACATTCTGAGAGAGTGATTCATTTGTACTTAAGTGAGTAACATCATCTATTCTTAGAGAGAATCATTTGTACTTAAGTGCTTATCACAATCAGTTCATAGAGTGAACATATTATCAAATCCTCTAATTGATAGAGGCTGTTCTAAAGCTTGTGCTTGAAGAACAGAATTATTATCTTACAAAAGTGAGGGGGAGCATTTAGAGGTTTGTCTAAATCTCCATAGGTTGCAAGTTAGCCCGCAAAACTTGTGGTTGAAAGGTTGCAGGTGATCCCGTTGTAAAACCTGTGGTTGTAAGGTTTACAGGTGAGCCCGTTGCAAAACCTGTGAGTTGTTAGGTGAACCCGTGCTCGTAAAACCTAAGGTGTAAAGGCTTTCTTGTGCCTGGTTCAAACAAGAAGTTTAGTGGATTAAAAATCTCAGGTGGAGCCTGGGGACTGGATGTAGGTCTGGAAGTGACCGAACCAGGATAAATTTGTGTGTGCTTATTCTATTTGTTTCAATCTACACATCACACACCACACCACTAGATACTCACTTGTGCTTGGGGTAATACATCGTCACTCTCATCAAGCACAAGGAGTAACGTTTTGAAAAAGAAGAATTTCTATAAGTTTTATTCTGCCACCCAATTCACCCCCCCTCTTGGGTGACAGCCACGCATTTCATTTGGTATCAGAGCAAGGTCACTTGTTTAAAGGATCCAACGATCTCAAGTGCAAAGACCTAGGCTGCTTGGGATATAAAATGTGTTTTGAAGGTTTTGATCATACTACCCCACCCTTGTTAGAAGATACTGATTTTTACTTATGGAAGGCAATGATGAAAAGTTTTGTGTTATACTCGAGTTTCAAAATGTGGGATGTCTTTGAAAACGATTCTGATTTCAAACCAAAAGTAAACTGGACTGAAGAGGAGAAAAATTTATTTTACTTGAACATTAGAGCAATGCAAATTTTGTATAAGAGCTTAACTGACAGTGATTTCCAAAAATTAAACATTGCTCTAATGCTAGAGATATTTGGAACACTCTTGATGCTATGTATGCTTCTGATCATTCCCTTAGCAGTAAAGTTGTCCAAAGCTCCTTTTGTGCCCCTTGTGAATCAACTGGTGGTGAGCTACAGGAAGCTGATATTGAACAAGCCTGCGGCAGTGAAGAGAGTGTTGATCTCTGCCTAGATTCAGAAGCTGAGGAGAATGAGGTATCTCAACTTGAACCTTCTGAATTGCAAGATGTGTATAATGAGTTACATATTGAATTCTGTAAACTTGCAAAAGAAGTTCTAGGATTAAGGAAAAAGAATAGGAAACTTGAGGAACTCATTAATTCATCTATATCCAAGGTTTCCAGAGTTCCCTCCATAGCAAACCAACTAGTGCAGCCCATAGAAAAACAGCTATCAAGAGCGGAAGCTTCAACATGTACTAAAAATTGTTCCAATTGTGAATCTCTGTTGAAGGAAAAAGAAAAGTTTTCAAAAGGCCCTGAAACTTCAAAAGTTGATTTAAAAGAACAGAGAGTCTTTGAAAACAAAATTGACCAACAAGATAATGATAGGAAAACTCATCCTGAATATCATTCTATTATCTGTCATTATTGTGGTAGATCAGGTCATATTTCTCACACATGTAGTCTTAAGAAAAATTTACATGTGAGAAATAAATTTGTATGGATCTCTAAAGGACAAGTAAGGTCCAGAACTAACCATGTAGGACCCAAGTACAAATGGGTACCAAAACTTCCTTCCAGTGCCTTACTTGTGCAGGAAAGATTAAGAGTTCCTCTTGCCCCAAAGAAGAGAACTCGTGGTGATGTCACTGCTGCAACCACCTGGTCCAATCATAAGAAGCAGTGCACTACCACAAGGAACAAAGGTTCTGTCTCAAGGATGAGCTATCACAGAGTTTCACTCAACTATCCTGAGAAGAACAAGAGAGAGAGGATTTCTCAATCAACTTGGAGAAAGCCTATGAACTTTGTCTCTCATAAGAAAGTGCTTCAGGCCAAGGATAAGTATAGAAGATCTCCTTGGGTAAGCAAGGGATCACTGAGAGTCAAAGCATGCGAAAGTGAAATCTCTTATGCAAATGTTAGATGGGATTATTGAGATTCTACATCAAGCATCATAGATATGAACATTATATTCCTAATAGAAGAAAGTTTAAAGAAATTCACAATGTTCATAATCTACATGCTATCTAACTATCATGATCAAAACCACATATATATATGTATATCCTTGTGCATATAGTCATGATTGATTTGCAATGCCATATTCACAGTGAATAATCCTTAAGTGCATGTGAATTACATACTTCCTACAAACTCATAAGTCAGATCCAAGTCTGGATACTGAAAAAGGAAAAAGGGGATTATTTGATATCTTGTAGGAAAGAAGATCGGAAGCAACAGCAAGATTCAAGACTGTACTTCAGCTGAGATATTTGTCGTATCTCGATGAGCCGTCCTTCTTGCCTGCTTCCTAATGCACAAAAGTCGATGACCGTGCAAGTCTGTTCATTTCTCACTTGAATGACATACTAGGGGTCTAGAGTTAGAGCTTAATGACCAAAAAGCAAAAAGGAGGGAAAGAGAGAATTGACATTCATTACAATACAAATGATGTTCAGTCATACTAAATCAATCAATGGAAGACTCCTCTCTTGTCCTTTGGTTCAGCTTTCAACATTGTTGCTTTTTTCCCTTGACACTCATGATGAAGTTGTGAGGAAGTACAAGAAGGCAAAGTCAAATTTAACTGCCCTAGCTGAACTGGGAACAGATGTGTGGCATGGAGTTGATGCAACTCAAATGAAATCTCATCCATACTTGAAAATGAGGAGATTTGATAGAATTATATTCAATTTCCCACATGCAGGCTCCCATGGCAGAGAAGATAATTTCTCCATGATTCTGAAACACAAGAACCGCATACGCAGGTTCTTTATGAATGCCCTAGCAAGCTAAATCCTATGGTGGAATTCATGTTAATCACAAGATTACACCGCCTCTTGATGTCTGGCGCATAGAGGAGATCAGGAGGATAAAGGCCTCTGAGGCCAATTGAGTGTGTGGAACTCAAGAAAGAAGACTACCCGGGCTATTACAACAAGCGAGGCGATGGGTCCAAGTGCATCTACAGGCTACACAACCGAGAGGAAGCACCAGTGACCAATGTGCTTCCCTAAGAAGTTGTCTGGTCTCTTGGGCTAGTAAGAAGCAAACCTGCGTGTCTTTGTCATCCACAGAGGCTGAATATATTGCTGCCGCAAGCTGCTGTGCCCAAGTGCTGTGGCTGAAGAACCAACTAAGAGATCTTGGCCTGGAGTTCCCAGAGGCACCCATCCTCTGTGACAACACCAGCACCATCAGCCTTGCCAAGAATCCGGTTCAGCACACAAGGACAAAGCACATTGATGTCAGACATCACTTCATCAGAGATCATGTTCAGAAGAAAGATGTCAAAGTGAAGTTTGTCCCCACTCAGCATCAGCTTGCTGACATTTTCACCAAGCCTCTGGGGGGTTGATCAATTTACATTCATAAGAGGTGATTTGGGAATGGTAAACCCAAATGAAGTTTGAATCCTTAAATAATCTTGTGCTTATTTAATTAAAACCTGCAACAATACTAACTTAGGCATCGGAGTGCCAATACTTGTTTTTGCAGGTCCCCAATGTTAAATCTTAAGCAAGTGCAACCGGAAGCAAAACCACTTCCGGATGATCACCCGCTGGCACTGAATGTTGAACTAAAAGAGCGCTAGTGGCTGAACCAAGGGACACGTCACTTCAGAAAACGGTTCATCTCCCTCCATGAGAAGTTGTGCCTTCTCTGATAGGGTGAAGCGACACATGTCATAAGGTGCGCCGTTCCAATTAAATGTTTACGTTACCCAATATATGCTTCCATCTGAAGAGCCATTACCCATTTTACCCTCTGTAACTTTGCATATAAATAGGAAGTCACTTTCACTTTCACTTTTTTACTTGCACAAATTTTTACCAACAAACTCTCTGCATACATTCATACTCTCTTCATCTTCTTCATCTTCTTCTTCGCATTTCATCTTTCATAAACTCTAAACCCACACAAAAATGGCAGGCTCACATGAATCCAACCCAAACACAAAGAAAGCCACTTCATCTAAGAAATCGAAGTCCAAAACTGGGAAATCTGGGAAATCCCATGAACACCATGAAGAACACCATGAACGCCAAGAACATTCTGGGCAGACACAAGGGCACGATGAGCAAGTCCAGGAACAGCCTGGACATTCTGGGCAAGTCCAAGAACAACCTGGACAGACTGAGCAACAACGAGAACAGGCCAAGAGGAAAGGAAAGAAGAAGGTTCAATTCAGCGAGGAGCCCTCTTCCAAGAGACAGAGGGTTGAGGAGGATGATCCTTTGGTCTATAGAGATGGGCCTTTGGAGGCTGTTTCCTCCAAATTTGAAACTCTCAAACCCTACTTCAACAATGGGTTGTTCCTAGATCTGGCTAAGATTGACGAACTAGGGTTTCCCCACTTACGGCCATACCTGGAGAAGTACATGCCCTGGCTGGGGATCAACCAGGACTACAACATTAATGCCTTGAGGGTCTTCTGCGAGTCTCTCACTGGGAAGGTGAAGCATAAGAAAGTGGATGGGAAAGAGCAAATCCGCAGACTCACCTTCACTGCCACTGTCAGGGGGAGAACCTTCAGTTTCACCTGGAGGGACATAAATGCCCTAATGGGGATCACAGAAGAGGGAATGAATGAGTGGCTGTACCCTGAGTCACTCAAATACAGCACGGAGGAACTCGGGAAGATTTATGACACCCAAGGGAAGAAGGTGTCCAAGATGTCTGACTCCAACAGACTCTTGTACTATGTTTACTCCCGCATGATGACACACAAGGGAGGTAACTTCAACGAGTTCACTCTGCTGGACAACCCGTGGTTCCCCAGACTTCTCACCCATCAGCCAATCAACCCCGGGCAGTTGATCAGTCTTGAACTGCATAGATGGATGATGAATAATAAGGCTGGTTTTCTTCCCTACCCCACTATCATCGCCTTCCTCCTTGAGAAAAATCTGATCAAGGCTACATCTGATGTGGAGGAAGAGAATGTCAAGTGTGCTCCTGTGGGTGCCACTAATATCAGCAAGATGGGCATCAAGTATATTAAGAAGGCCAAGCCCACTCGCTCAGGGTCTCAGGCAGGCAGTGCCTCTCATACCTCAGCCCCCTCTATGTGAGGTGCTGGGGATCAAGAAGTCGACTCTCAGCCTGGTCCCAGCCGGTTCGCGAAGGTGCCAGCAACAGTCAAGGCCTTTGCTGCAGATGTAAAGGAGGAGATCCTTTTTAGGCTGACTGACTCATTGGTGACTCCTCTCCGTGATGAGTGTGACACTGGATTCCTGCAGCAGGGAGAGAGAATCCAGAGGCTTGAGGACAGAGTAGGGCGAGTCGAAGCTCAACTAGCACGAGTAGACGCCAAGCTAGACCTTATCCTCAACCATCTCCAGATCCCTCAACCACAGGGTAACTTACCACCATCTCCTCCTCGTAACCCACCTCCACCTCCTCCACCTAATCAACCCTTACTCCCTCCTCCTCCTCCACCAAACACTCAACAACCACAGCCATCTCCACAAAATGACCAACAACCACACACATCACCAAACAACGACCAACAACCCCAGCCTTCACCCAATCATGACCACCAACCCCAAGACTCACCCAACAATGACCATCAATCATCACCTCAAACCTCCACACAAGACTCACCCCAACAATCTCCTCGCCAATCACCCCTTCACACCAATAACTCTCCATCTCCACATAACTCCCCCAATCGCTCACCATCCAACACTTCCACCGGGCCTTCCAATCCTAATCCTACCACACCTCAACCTAACACAGCCCAAAACATTGTTTTCACCTCTCCTAATCATCCAAATCAGACCTACTACCTCCGAGACCAATCCCCCATTCGGTGGAAAGTTAGACAACCTGATGTCTACTACTCCACCTACCCTTTTGATGACCTCTTTACCCACCCCTCCTTCTGGGAAAGAAACACAGACCTCCTACCCAAACCTCCTAAATCACCAGAACAAACCTCACCCACATCCTCTTCATCCACACCATCACCACCTCGAAGATTTGGCCCTGAACCTCCACCCTCCTCTTCACCTAGTCCATCCTCCCTGGCCCTCGCCCTTGTTGATGATGCCAAAAGGGGGAGAGATGCTGTTATCGCCCTCCGCCAGACCATGGACACAAGGGATGTTCTGACTCAGCCATCCCTCTGGCTAGATGAAGACATCACTGCTACCCTTCGCCGAGCTATGGATCTTCAAAGATTGGGTGGTGCTGAGAGTCTGATTCGTGGGGAAGCCATCCGATTCATGCAACAGCAGCGATTAGATGAGCAAAGGTCAGAACTGGCAATGGTGTTGGTTGAGCAACCTGGTGAACTCCCACAGCCTGAGCCTGAACCTGAGCCTGAGGTTCCTTCTTCTGAGCCTTCTCCCTCTGCACCTGCACTCACTGTACTTGAGGAGATTATGTTAAAATATGGGTACACAAGGTCTGAGCCACTTGTGAGAGTGAGAGCTGTTCCTATTCCTCCTTCAGCGCCAACTTCTACTCCTGCTTCTCCAGTGGTTAAATCCAGCAAAACAAGAGTGAAGCGTGCTGTCAAAAAGGGGACAGGCATCTCTGAGCCTGCAGACAGTGAGGAAGAGCCTGAGAATCAAGCGTCAACGTTTCAGTCCTCCGTCAGAGAACAAGCTCAGAAAGTGATGGATGATATTCCACCAGAAGTAGTGGTAAAGCTTGAGGTGGAAGATCTCACCCCTGAGGAACTTGAGAGGTTTAATGGAAACAACAAACTCACCTTCGAGCAATTCACAGTTCTGGATGCTGATAGGGCTAATGCTTTGGCTAAAGAGAAAGGGAAAGGGAAAGGCAAGACAAGCTTGGCCCAGGACCCTGACTTTCCGGTCTGGAATGTAAACATCTCCAACATTCATCTTCCTCATGGTGTCATCCCCATCAACGAGACATCACTTGGTTCTTCCTCTTCTGGGCTAAGTGAGGTCGATGATCTGAGAAGAGCAATTGTGGAGTCCTTGGAGCTAGAAAGGATTAGAAAGGAAAAAGAGACTAGAGAACTCCAAGAGATCCTTGCTCAGATTGATCAGCAGGAAATGGACGAAGCATGGGCTAGAGTGGAAGAAGAGTATCAAAAGAATCAGAGAGGGAAAAATAACAAGCGCAAGCCTTAACCCCCATACACTCATGCATCTATCATAACATAGCATTTCATCTTTGTGTTGTTATTACGCACTTTGTAAATTTGCTTACTATGATAATTTTTCTTCATAGTTTTCATGCATAGCTCTACTTGCACAGTTTTGATTACTTGTATATTTTATCTATCTGTGTAACACTAACGTGTAATCTTTGTTTATCAATGATATTTGTCTAAGTTATTTATGCCTTACTTAATTATTGCTTTTTACTCTTTCATATGAACTCAATCGATACACATAGTTTGTCATCATCAAAAAGGGGGAGAATGTAAGAATCTTAAGTTTTGATGAAGACTAAAGTATGAAAGAATGAACCAAGCACTTAGGCATTAGGTTAATATAAGAATCCCAAGTAAGAGTGCAACCGGATGTAGATTTACTTCCGGATAGACTAGGACTAGCGCTCGCGGATGAATGTCTCATCCCCCAACAACAGCAAGTAATTAACTAAGGAAATAACTTAGTCCAAGAAGCACTAAATATACAAAACCTTAAGACTAAGCTAGGATTCAACCGGAAGTGGGATTGCTTCCGATAGCTTAGTGACTAGCGCTGACTGTTGGAATGGGTAACACTAAATGTCAGTGAACATGAGCCACGTCTAGTGGAATTGCTTCCGATTGCTTAGTGACTAGCGCTGGCTGTTGGATTGAAGAACACTAAGCGTCAGTGAACATGAGCCACGTCTAGTAGAATTGCTTCCGATTGCTTAGTGACTAGCGCTGGCTGTTGGATTGAAGGACACTGAGCGAGAGTGAGTAAAAGTACATATAACCCTTCATCCAGTAGTAGTGCTTCCGGATGTGGAAGTGCTTCCGGATGCAAGAAAGGCTCCTTAGACTAAGTGAACTCTCACTGCATGTGATTATGTGTTGTTATACTACACATCCCATAGCATGAGTAAATGACACACTAAGTCACTTAGGAAGAGTTAGACTAAAATAACGAGACTTACGCCGACTATTGGAATAGACATCCCCTAGCGTCAGTAGACAATACACTAAGTCAGAACATAGTCTAAGTAAGAATGCTTCCCATAGCAAACAAGCTTCCCACAGCATGTATAGTTCTTACTCCACTTGATCATATATGCTACTCTGTTGGACTAACAAGTATGTGCAGAACTTAATTCTACTTCCGGATGCAAATGAGCTTCCGGATGCAAATACTCTTGGCACTGAGATTCAGAGACTAACACCTGCAGAGCAAGATTGCCACTTCCGGATGAACGATGATCATCCGTCAGCAAGAGTACAAGAGCCAACGTAACATACTCAGAGGTCGGAATGCTTTTGTCAGAGCAGAGTTGTCAGAGTTGCTTTTCAGAGATAAAGCAAGTCAACCCTGCTAAGCATTAATGAAGATGTACCTCTCAACGGTAACATGGGATTAACGGCTATATTCAAACGGACATATTCCATCTGCCGCCCAAGCCTGAATGTTGAGGCCGAGTATAAAAGGAACATCTACATTCAGAAGAGAGGTTGGAAGAACTGAGTCCATTGTCTGAGATATTGTAATCTACTTTCTTCTCATCTTCTACTCTCTAATCTTAAATTTGTAACATTCTGAGAGAGTGATTCATTTGTACTTAAGTGAGTAACATCATCTATTCTTAGAGAGAATCATTTGTACTTAAGTGCTTATCACAATCAGTTCATAGAGTGAACATATTATCAAATCCTCTAATTGATAGAGGCTGTTCTAAAGCTTGTGCTTGAAGAACAGAATTATTATCTTACAAAAGTGAGGGGGAGCATTTAGAGGTTTGTCTAAATCTCCATAGGTTGCAAGTTAGCCCGCAAAACTTGTGGTTGAAAGGTTGCAGGTGATCCCGTTGTAAAACCTGTGGTTGTAAGGTTTGCAGGTGAGCCCGTTGCAAAACCTGTGGGTTGTTAGGTGAACCCGTGCTCGTAAAACCTAAGGTGTAAAGGCTTTCTTGTGCCTGGTTCAAACAAGAAGTTTAGTGGATTAAAAATCTCAGGTGGAGCCTGGGGACTGGATGTAGGTCTGGAAGTGACCGAACCAGGATAAATTTGTGTGTGCTTATTCTATTTGTTTCAATCTACACATCACACACCACACCACTAGATACTCACTTGTGCTTGGGGTAATACATCGTCACTCTCATCAAGCACAAGGAGTAACATTTTGAAAAAGAAGAATTTCTATAAGTTTTATTCTGCCACCCAATTCACCCCCCCTCTTAGGTGACAGCCACACATTTCAAATAGCTTACAAGATACCTTGTATTTTGAGCTTTAATTTTTGATTACCTCTGGTATTCAAACACAATGATTATCCAGATTGGCTTAACGTTAGAATAAACGTCCTAACGTTCAGAAACTGATGTTTTAACGGTCATTATTTTGTAACCGCAAAATAATGTATGTTTATGTGCCATCATTGTCACTCCAACGTTCACTTGGCATTACCGCCTATAAAAGATAGAGTCTGCAAACAGTCCAAGTGAACCAGAAGCTCTTTCCTCCTCTGATATTCTCTGCTTATTACTTTTCACTTCTGCTGTTCTGTTGCTTTGCGAAGCGCAGCGCAGGAAGGGTCTATTTAATCCTGGGGAGAGTCTCGTCCTAACATTGCCGGTGGTCGCAGAATACCTCTAAAGGAAAGAGTCCCACAAGGGAAGCGACTCAGATCATTAAATTACTGTGTTCGTTGCTTTGTTTTATACAGTTACAGATCGTGATTGCAGGAAGAACGTTCAGATCACGACGTTCAGATCACAACGTTCAGATCACGCCTATCAGATCACGTCGTTCAGATCACGTTGTTCAGATCGCGTCGTTCAGATCACGCTATTCAGATCACGGCGTTCAGATCACGCTGTTCAAATCACGTCGTTCAGATCACGCTGTTCAGATCACGCCGTTCAGCTATTACCTCAAAAAATAGACGTTGTCGATAAATTTGCCCTTGCATAAAATGTGGGTTGGCATATCTACACTTTTTTAATCAATTATGATAAGTGCATTTTTAGTATTAGTCTGTTAGTAAATTTGCACCTTTTTTAGTCAATTGTGCTAGATGTGCTTTTGGTAATGGTCTGTTGATAAATCTGCACTTTAACACCAAATAAAAACACAAAAAAACCAAAAGAAAGAAAGAAAAATCATTGTCACACTTGATCACACGCATGTGGCTCTAGAAATAAAAAAAAAATTAGGTGAATTTTGTTTTTGAATGATCTGTCAACAATATTTCAAGACTAACATGATCGATCAATGTATCCTATAAGAGCATGCGCATAAAGTGAAATAGATTTCGTGGACCGAATTAAATATTAATTATTGCTTCAACGAATAATACAATTAGATTGCCATGAATTAATAATTTTCCCCTTCGCTTTATGTTGTGGTCTTTTAAATGTTTTTTTAAATTTTGAATGTGGACATTTAAGTAATGCAAAAATGTTTGTGCACACTCAGTTAATTTGAATAAAAAATCAGGTCTTTCTAAAGGTTAGAAACTGTTTAATTATGTTAATATGCCAATCAACTTCTTAGTCAAATTATTCCTCTTATTTCATATAATATAATGAATGGTCCCTAGGGATCTGTTACATCTGCACCAAAAGAATGAACAAGTAAAAAACCCGTCAAGTTGCTTTTGTTAATGTAATTAAAAATTGTCTAAAATATTGTTTAAATAGCCATTTTAGATAGTCTCTATGTCATGCCTTATCAAAATCCAATCAGAAAAACGATATATTAAGTGAACCATGATCATTAACGTGTACATCGATATCAATCTCATCCTAGAAAACATTCTACTTTTTCTTTGCCAAATAATATCAAACAATATACTTTGAACCACTTGTTTCTGGATAAGCAGAAAGAGGTTTTACACACTCACTCTTTTTTTTAAAAAAAAAAACTTCTTCTAGAAATATGCATTCTTTAAAATAGTCACCATCAAGATTATAAAAAAATATTCACCATCAAAATACAAGGACTTCTTTCAAATTTTAAGAGATTCATTTCTTAAAGAAACCCAGTTTAAATTATTCTTTACCGATCTTTTAATACATTTACATATAATACAAAGAATAAATTAAAGTAAAATATATTTTTTTAATGGAAATAGATTATTTTATATTTTTTTATAAAAAACTTAATATAAAATATAATTTATAAAATAATAAAAAATTAAAAAGATATTATTATAAATCATGCAATAAGTTATACTACTCATAAGTTACAAACAATAGAATTCATTTAAATATGATAGGCGTGTGGGAGAAGGAGTTCAGTTTAGTGTATTTTTTGTAAATAAAATCTAAAATTTCTTTATATATAAGGGTTAACCAAGTTTTAGTCCCTACTTGGTGAGGGTGATGGGGAAGACAACCTTACCTTTGCTTTATGCAGAGAGGTTTATTCGAACTCACGATCTCAGACCCCAACGGCAAACGGGTTTACCATTGAGTCAAGTCAATACATCTAACAACACTTAATATATATATATATATATATATATATATATATATATATATATATATATATAAGTCTAACAATATCAATGTATAAAAATATATAATAAAGCAAACAATGTAATGTTTTGATGCACAAAACAGTTACGATGAGACTAATATTTTAGACCTTATGGGCCTCTTGGGTACGGAGATTTGGATTTCAAGGAATGTGAGCGAGAATGAGATTGAGATTGCAACTGAGAATGAGACATTAAAATTATAGTGGTATTTAGGGTCTCTTTGGTTGGTTGCAGGAAGGGAAAGTGAAGAATTAGAAAGTGAAATGGTGAAGATGGAAAGTAGAGGTAAATTAAATAATTATGAGAAAGTAAAGTTTGTGGGACCCATAAAGTGTGAGATGGAGAGAGAAAACTGGTGGGCCCCGTGATATACGTAAATTACAAAAAAACCTCAACTTTCTTTACTTTCACTTTCCTTCCAACTTTCTTCGTGTAACCAAACGGACCCTTAGTATTCTCTCCCTTCTTAAATAAATCACTTTTAAATTTCAATTTGTTTCTAAATATAAAACACGGTTTTTCCAATTTTTTTCCAATCAAACCATAATAATGCTTATCTAAAATGAACAAGAAAGGGAGGGAGAGTGGACATAATGGTATATGGTTAGGGAAGATTAATAATATCATAAATTAATAACTAAAATAACTAACATTGTTAATCAAATTAATTAGGGAAATTGTTGCGACATAATTCAGCTTAGTGAAGAAGGCCCATTAAGCCCAAAGAGAAGATAAGTCTGAAGGGCCCAAAGCGCCAGAAGGTCGACAAAAGCATCATTGCTGGTCAAAGATATTTGGAATATTTTGTAACCGCCAATAAAACTCTTGTAACCTCCATATTTATGGGAATCATAACGGAAATATCCATAAATAGGGGGATTGATTATTCCAACGGGAAGGAAATTTGTAGCCTATATATAGAAACTCTATTCATGTAAAAAGGGAAAAAAGAAATATCTTCTGAGTCTTAGACACTCTATTTCTTTCTTTCGCTAGTCGACCAAAGTCTAGTCGACTAGTCTCTTGTATGATCATTGTGGTTTATCCACACATTCTGAATAAAGTCATTGTTCATTGATTTGATATATTTGTGTATCAACATTTGGCGCCGACCGTGGGGACGATAGTCTTTTCATACAAGCTACCGTCTTTTTTGGCAATTCACTTACAATGGAGCAACCCAGTCATGGCGATCAGCTCTCACAAATTCTGGCAAAGTTGACTGAACAATCTGAAAGGATGACTCGGCAGGAGCAGTTTGTCACACAGCAAAATGAAGCTATTGCCATTCAAACTGAAACTCTGGAACTATTGCAAAAAGAAAATCAAGAATTGCACTAGAAGATAAATGACATCGCTGATAAGCATCTTGAAAATGAAGATGAGCATGAGGAGGATATTCCTCATGATTCTGGAAGTGGAGGTAAGAAAGATGCTGAACATAATAATTCTGGTCATGATGCAGGTTCTGAAGAGGAAGAATCCAACAAAAGCATCAACTTATACAGGTGATACACGTGCCACTGAAACGGAGTTCTTAAAGAAGAAAGTGCAAACTTTAGAAAGAACAGTGTTGCAAATCCCAAGAATTAGGAAGCCATTTGAGTCTGCTAGATTGGGAAATTATTCAGATAGCCCATTTGTTGATCAAATTGCTTTAATTGATTTACCCGAACGTTTTGTGTTTCCTGTTTTACCAAAGTACAGTGGGAAAACAGACCCAGATGAGCACATGGCTCAATATAGACAAATTATGATGGCTGCTGTCATCCCTACCGAGAAGCGTCAAGCTGTGATGTGTCGTGGTTTTGGCATTAATTTGATGGGTCCAGCATTATCTTGGTGGACAAACCTCATGCCAGGTAGTATTAATTCATTTAGTCAACTAACCGAAATGTTTGTGCAGCAATTCGCTAGTAGTCGTAATTTGGTCAAAACATCTGATGATTTATATAGAATTTTACAAAGACCAAATGAGACTACTAGGGAAATATTGACCAGGTTTACTCAAGAAATGGTAAGTATTCCAAACTGTGATGAATTCATAGCTGTGCAAGCTTTTCGTAGATGTTTGCTTCCAGGTTCACAGCTTTATAAGGAGCTCACTATGCATCAAGTTAAGACTTGGGTAGAAGTGCAAGCTTATGCTTGGGCTCAGATAAGGTGGGAGGAAGATGATGCAAAGTTTAGATTGGAACTGGCTGAGCGTCAGAAAAATGCACAACAGGGTAGTTATGTCGACAGGCGATCTCAACAATCTCGAGGTAAGAATTGGAGATCTGAACCTTATTCTACAGGAAATCGAGGAGGATCGCATGGAGATGACTCTAAGAAGCCACCCGTGCCCAAATTGAGTGAGCATAATTTTTCAGTAAGCCCGGCAGAACTAGTTAACACGTTGCAGAAGCTAGGCGATTCTGTTAGGTGGCCCAATAAGCTTAAGCGAGAGCCAGAGAAGCGTAATCCAGATAAATGGTGCCATTTTCATGATGATCATGGACACAGGACGGAGGATTGCATTCAGCTAAGAAAGGAGGTGGTGGAGTTGATGAATAAAGGTATGTTAAAAGATATTATTAAAAATAATAAAAATACATCTCATGCAGGGAATGCACAGCAGAAGCCGTTCAATTCATCGACTACCCCACAAAATGCTCGTACCATTCATATGATAATAGGTGGGTCCGAGGTAAGTGGAAGTACATATTCTGCAGCGAAAAGGCATGCTAGATCTTTCTTTAATCACGATTCGTCGACTGGAGTTTTAGATGACGTTTTGTCGATTAATAATAATATTAACGAACAAATAACTTTTAAGAGTAGTGAAATTCAGATGTTTTCTTATCATGATGATGCATTGGTAATAACTTTAATGATAGCTAATTGCAATGTTAAACGAGTTCTAATAGATGCAGGTAGTTCTGTTAATATAATTTATTTGCAAACGGTTAGAGAATTGAATTTAGAATCTCAAATTGTACAAGCACCTACCATATTGGTATTTGGGAATGGCGCACCAGATAGAACAGTAGGAGAAATTTCTTTAGTCACCCAAGCTGTGGGTGTCAATCAATTAATCAAATTTCAGGTGATGGATTGCCCTTCAGCATATAATGTGTTATTAGGACGACCATGGATTCGTCAAATGAGGTCTGTACCATCTACTTTGCATCAATCTATTAAATTTCATACTCTTTGGGGGGTAAGGGAAATTGAAGGAGAACAAAGAATTGCAAGAGAGTGTTATCAAACTGCTTTAAAAGGGATTTCAAAAAGACTTGAACCCGTATAGCAATTACAGAATCTGTCTCCAAAAGATAAGGGGGGCTTAGGTGATGAATTAGAGAAAATTTCTTTAATTCCTGGAAAACCTGAGAGGACTTTATCCATTGGAGCAGATTTGAATAAAGAAATTAGGGAAGAATTAATTGCATTTTTATCTAACAACTTGGATTGTTTTGCTTGGTCTCATGAGGATATGACAGGAATTAGTTCAGAGGTAATAGTTCATCAGTTGAACGTAGATCCGTCGTTTAAACCAGTTAGGCAAAAAAGAAGAAAATTCGCACCTGAAAGAAATAAGATTATAAATGATGAAGTTGACAAGTTATTGAAAATTGGTTCAGTAAGAGAGGTACAGTATCCAGATTGGTTAGCTAATGTGGTAGTAGTACCTAAGAAGAATGGTAAGCATAGAGTATGTATTGATTTTACAGATTTAAACAAAGCATGTCCAAAAGATTCTTTTTCATTGCCTCATATAGATACATTGGTCGATGCTACTTCAGGTCATGAATTATTAAGTTTTATGGATGCTTTTTCCGGGTATAATCAGATTTTAATGCATAGTGACGATCAAGAAAAAACATCTTTTATAACAGAGAGAGGAACTTATTGTTATAAAGTCATGTCATTTGGTTTGAAAAATGCAGGAGCAACTTATCAACGTTTAGTGAATAAAATGTTTTATCAACATCTAGGAAAGACTATGGAAGTGTATATAGACGACATGTTAGTTAAGTCTTTGAAAGCAGTAGATCATGTTAGTCATTTGAAACAAACTTTTGATTTATTAAGAGAGTATAACATGAAGTTGAATCCTGAAAAATGTTCTTTTGGGGTAAAATCAGGAAAGTTTTTAGGATATCTTGTTTCAAAAAGAGGGATTGAAACTAATCCAGCACAAATTAAAGCAATAATGGAAATTCCTTCTCCTCAAAGTGTTAAGGATGTTCAGAAATTAACAGGGCGTCTAGCTGCTTTGACTCGTTTTATTTCCAGGTCATCTGAGAAATGTCAGCCGTTTTTTGAGGCTTTGAGAAAGTGCAAAGATTTTCAATGGAGTGATAAGGCAGAAGGAGCTTTGCAGGATTTAAAAACTTATTTGAGTAGTCCACCATTGTTGATGAAACCTGAAACAGGTGAAGTGTTGTATTTGTACTTAGCTGTGGCAGAAAGTGCAGTAAGTGCGGAGTTGATAAAGGAAATTGGAAGGAAACAAAGTCCGGTTTACTACGTGAGTAAGGCGTTGATTGACACGGAGACCAGGTATTCTTTAATGGAAAAATTAGTTTTAGCTTTAGTATCAGCTTCGAAGAAGTTGAGACCATATTTTCATTGTCATCCTATAGTAGTAGTAACTAATTATCCTTTAAGGAATGTTCTGCATAAACCTGATTTATCTGGTCGACTAGTGAAATGGGCAATAGAGCTTAGTGAATTTGATATTTCTTATTTGCCAAGAACAGCAATTAAGTCTCAAGCATTAGCTGATTTTGTAGCTGAGTTTAGCCCTAATTTACAGCAAGAAGTAAATAAAAGTACGTTAGGCGATAGTCAACAAGGTACTAAACAAGCTCCGTGGGAGTTGCATGTCGATGGTTCCACCCACTCTAAAGGAACAGGGGTAGGAATTGTTTTACAAAACATACATGGAGACAAAATAGAACAAGCTATGAAATGCGGATTTAAAGCAACCAATAATGAAGTAGAATATGAGGCTATGATTGCTGGTTTAAAATTAGCTTTAAGTTTAGGAATAACATCCTTGATAGTCTGTAGTGATTCACAGTTGGTTTCAAAACAAGTAGAAAAAAGTTATCAAACAAAGGATGATAGAATGAAAAAGTACTTAAGTATTGTGGAAAGTCTAGTCGACAAGTTCGAAAGTTTCGAAATAAAACAGATTAGTCGAGAAGATAATCAACAAGCTGGTGCTTTAGCAAACTTAGGATCGACTTTAGAAGTTAATCAAGATAAGCATATTCCCTTGTATTTTTTGACAACATCAGCATTAGAAAGTTCCGATAAACTGATAAATAGTAATAATTTAACTTGGGATTGGAGAACACCCTTAGTCGCCTACTTGAAAGATGGACAATTACTAAATGATAGGAATGAAGCCCATAGGATAATTATCAGGGCAACTAGATTTACCGTACTAGGGGACGAGTTATATAAAAGATCATATGCAGGAGGTCCTTTATTAAAATGTGTATCCCCCTCAGAGTCAAATTATGTCCTTAGGGAAATCCATGAAGGAGATTGTGGGGATCATAGTGGTAGTAGAAGCCTTATGAGGAAAGTGCGTCTAGCTGGCTATTTTTGGCCCACATTGCAGAGTGACGCGATAGCATTGGTAAAAAAATGTGATAGTTGTCAGAAATATTCCAATATAGATAGGTTACCACCTGAAAAATTACACACCATTGCGCCAATATGGTCGTTCATGAGATGGGGGATGGATATAGTTGGTAAGTTACCAGCAGCTCCTGGGAATGTTGTGTTTTTGCTAGTAGTCACCGATTACTTCACTAAATGGATAGAAGCAGCTGCATTTGCTCCAATTAGAGAAGTAGAGGTAATTAATTTTGTGTGGAAAAATATAATTTGTAGGTTTGGTTTACCAAAAGATATAATATGTGATAATGGGTCACAATTTATTGGGAAAAGTTTTAGAAAGTTTTGTCAAAAATGACATATTCATTTGAAGTTTTCGACACCTAGAAATCCCCAGTCTAATGGACAAGCTGAGTCAAGTAATAAAACCATAATTAATTCGCTAAAGAAAAGGTTAGATAAAGCTAAAGGCCGATGGGCCGAAGAATTGCCAGCCGTTTTATGGGCTTATAGAACGACGTCAAGAACGTCAACTGGCGAAACACCATTTTCATTGGTGTATGGGAGGAGGCGATGAAACCTGTAGAGGCAGGGGTGCCTTCATTACGGTATAAATGGCCATGAGAAGAAACTAATAATGAGGGTTTACAGTTAAATTTAGATTTATTAGAGGAAGGAAGAGAACAAGCATTGATTAGGATAGCCGCCTATCAAAATAGAGCAACTAAGTTTTGGAATAAACATATTCGAGAAAGACAGTTTAAGGTAGGTGATTGGGTACTTAGGAAGGTATTCCAGAATACTGAGGAAAGTAGAGATGGTAAGTTAAGTCAAACATTTGAAGGTCCTTATAGGGTAGTTGAAGTTACGGGACCTGGAGCATATAAGTTAGTTGATAAGAATGGTAAAGAACTTTTAAGGAGTTGGAATGCCATACATTTGAAAAAATATTATTTTTAACAATGAATTTGAATGTAGATTGTTTGAATATTCGATATTAACAAAGTCGTCGAGAACTTTGGAAAATGATGAATAAAAGTGCTAGCAGGATCATGGTATCATGGCGATAGTCTGTAGCACTCAAAATTCTAATCCATAGTCAAAACGAAAAAGTTTGCTTATGATTATTGCAGGTTGCAAAGAGGCTACCTCAGATACCAGATGATGGAAATCCAAAAATCAAGCTAAATGACTAATTGTCAGAAATAGCTTAAGTCGACACAATTCAAGTAATATGGTCGACCATGCTTACTCAAAATAGGATAGTCGACCAAGCATTTGAACTAGTCGATTGATCCAAAAGAGGGTAATGCTTTTTCCCAAACGAGAGTTGGCAACCAAGCATCTAAGCATGCTAGTCGTTTAACTCAAAAGTGGGTGAGATAACTTGTTATGCTAAGATTCATGACAGTTATAAATTTGCAATGTGTAACACCCCAAAAAAAAATTTATTAGAGATAATAAATAATTAATTTTGGATTTCGGGGTGTCAATAACAAATTAAAAATAATTATAAACAAATTTTGATAACAATGTTTTTTTAGAAATTTAATATTTATTTTCTTTCGAAAATAAAGAAAAATAGTTAAAGATTTAGTTTTGAATTATAAAACCTATAAAAAAAATAATATTGAGGTTCAAACAAAATTAAGGATGAAGAAAATATTTACCATCATGGTACAACATTTAAGTTTTGAAACTTAAAATTTTAGGGACTAAACTGAAATAAAAAGAAACTTAGAAACAGGGAATTAGTTGGAAAGAAAAACTTATAGTGTGACATAAATGTAATTTTCATTAGTACTTGCATATATATTCTTCTCCAACCTCCTAGCCCTAGCCGTCGCCCTTTCTCTCTCTCATTCTCATCTCCCCTGCTTCTACAAATTCTCTCTTCCTCACCTCATACGATTTTCTCTTCGACGTGCCTCTTCATCGCTGGCGATATCCACGGCGGGACATAACTCCGACGACCCATGTGAGATCTTAGGTGAGCTTTTTCTCTCAAATTTCTATCCTTTTCTTCTTTACTCGAGTGTGATTGGAAAGGAAGCGAAATCGGGTTTGATTCTTTGGGGTTCAATAAGTAATCAAAATCAAATCAAAGTAAAACTTCGATTCCTTAAGGTTAAGGTAGTATTTAAATGTTAGTATGAGTTTGTTCAAATTGTTGAAAACCCTAGACTTTGGTGTTCAAGAAATCTGACGAGTTGAGGCATTTAAATTTTGAAACTCCAAGTTAATCAATATGGTAGTAGTTTATTAAAGCTGAATCTAATATATGCATGTTTGAAACCTAAAGTATTTAAATATGACGTGTTGTTGAATTTTGAATGCTAAGGATTTCTCACTTTTCCTCTTTTATGGTTAAATTATATTTTTCCAATAGGTGTGTGATGGATGTAATGTTCACTAAGTCAATTTTGGACATATGCATAGGTGATTTGATGTATTAATTTTCTGTTGAGGAAACCATGATAATAACAGTGAAAGTATAAAGAAAGATGAAGAATGATCTTTACACATGAATAGTCAGGTTCCATAAATGTGATTCGGCTCTTATACTCCAAAGAATTATTCTTTCATGAACTTACTAAACTTGGTTTTTGTCTTTCTAACAATTCTGTCACTTGATTATTTTCTCCCTCTCACCTTTACTCTTCCTTAAACTATGTATGATTATTGTGAACTATGAAGCTTATGTGTGTATTTCACTTCCTTTTCTTTCTTGTATTTCATTGATGTCCTGAATAATGAGTGCTAGAAATAATGTGTATACTTTCTTGATTTCTTTTTGTTATTTAACCAAAGTTTAACACTATTGGAAATATTACTCGTGATTATGTTTGAATGATTTTTGAATTTGAGAAACAAATTATGTTGCCTTATGTGTTTGAAAATTTTCCTCTTTTCTCTAATGCTTTGATTTCTCTAATTATGATGAGGGAATGATTGAATTGATAACTATGGTTTATGATTGAATTTATTTGTATATGAAACTTGTTTCTTTTCCTATCTAGTTATGTGAGCAATGGCAAAAAAAAAACTATTAAAACATCATTCGTTTTTGGAAATGGTGTGTCGGTCTTCTTTTATGTATAACCTTATCAAAGCTGAACAAAGCCCGAGGAATAATGTGGCATGCTCCGCCATTAGTGAAATGCATATGGAATTCAATGAGATATTAGTAGTGGTTGAACTTTAGTGTAGACTTTTGAAAATAAAGCTGAATTTTCTAAATTGACCTATATACATGTATAAGGGTAATGAGATTTTGTAAGTGTGCTGCCTCTTTATGAACTGAAGTTTTGGATGTTTTACTTGATTAACTAAGTGTGAATAGTTGCTTAAAGTTATATGTATTCTATGTTAATGGATTTCTGGATGGTTGTCAAGAAGTTGTAAATGTTTAATTCATAAATTGAAAACCAGAATGATCTTCACGAATAATACAAATGAAAAAGGGGTTGGGTAGCAATCAATTCATTAGGATTCGCGAGAGGCGCTATATATATATATATATATATATATATATATATATATATATATATATATAAATGTATAAGCAATGTTTTTGATTATCACAACCTATAACTATAACAGAGTTGCGGTGTGCGGTTGCTTATGCATGGAAATATTTGTGAAAGGAAAGGATCATTACAAAAGTAGATATGAATTTGGAGAAGATTTGGCTGGAACCCAGGTAGCGGGTTATTTCAGTCATAAAAATAGCATGCTATAAATGATTATAAATTTTGAAAATTACTGCTTCAGATTTTGATAGGGTTTATTTCTGCATTTTTATTTTGGTGGAGTACTCAAGGCATGAGGAGGGTCGCTCCCCCTATGCCATATTGTTGAATTTATTTTTATTAGAAAATCCTGTCAGGTGTGCCTACTACGAAAGGCGAACTTATTGCTATAAGTAGTAGGTGGTGCGATAGGCACATGTATTATGTATTCTGCCTATAACAAACATATTGTTAAGGTAGGGGCCCTGTATGAGTGTTTTACTAAAGGTAGTATAACACCAACAGGAGCGCACTATCATTATCTGAGCAGTTTTAAAAGATATATGAATGAAATAAATTGCTATTGGGATTCTTTGAATCTCACCCCGTTTTTCAAAATGTTTTCAAAGATGCAGGGAGAAGGTTAAGTTGAGTAGCAGGAAAGCTTGCTAGGCCCTATGAATGTTAGAAATAGTTAGGTAGTTGTAAATTGATTTATTTATTTTTATTATCATGTAATAAGCCAAAAGCTTGTGATATACATAAGTAGGAAGCTATCACCTGAGATAGCCAATTTGTATTAATTAAATAATAGGTGTATTTATTTAAATAATTCAAATAAGGTCATGGATAGATTGACTTAATAAGTATCACCTAATAGAGTTAAGTATTAGATGTAAAATAGTCATTTAATGAATTTATATCCACCTGAATTATGAAATAATATATTACAACTAAATAATTTATTTATTGAAACTCATTTCACAAAAGAAAGATTTTAAATAGTTTTAAATGAGAAAATTCATTTATTTATCTTTCAAAATAAAAAGTTTTAATTTATTCGTATTTTTATGTTTCCAATAATATAATCGTTTTTTTTATAAATTGATTAAATCATTATTATTTGCTTAGAAAATTCTAGATGTTACAATTTGGTATCAGAGCGAAGATTCTGGCATTGATTAGCTAGAATACTTTGCCCGTACATCACATATTTATGGATACCATTAGAAATCGTTAAGTATACATTAGGAATGACAATTATAAAATTAGATAGAGAGAAAATAGAAGTGAATCAGTGAAGAAAGAAGTGATTAAGAATATTATATTAAGTTTAACTGATATAGGATTTTTACTATTTAGGAAGCAATTGAAGCTAAAAGAGAAATACTAATAGAGTCTGCGAAAGGATGAAAAATGAATAAATTTAAATAAATTGATTTGAATCCACATATTGGAGATGTGGAATTCAAAAATTAAGGTTTAGATTAGATAGTTGACATTAGGTTTGATAGCAATGTGATAGAATAATAAAGTTCTAAGGGCCTAGAGGTATTCCTATAAAGATAAGAATATATGGAAGATTTAAATAGAGTTTTAGAAAATTTTGTAAAAGAGTATTGAAATAAATGAAGTGATATTGATAAGATATGAAACTAGGGAATGATTTCAAAACAATTTATTAGGAAAACTATGAAGAAGAAATATGATTTTACTAGAGAACCATAAGAAGTTAATATTGTGAGGTATATAAGAATGTGAGGATAGTTTAACGGAATAAGGAATTCTTCAGTGGGGTCTCGAGTATAATTATGATCCGGACATAATCATAGTTGAGGCATCATGGAAGACCTTATTGGGTCCAAGTTTAAAGAAAATTGAAGAAGAATGTAAATTGATAAAGGGAAACAAACAAAAATAAATTGATAAAGGGAACATTAATTTATTTGTATTTTTACTGTTTGTTGTATTGTTGTGGTGTTTAGTTAACTGATGATTTGAATTGTTTAATTGATTTCATTTAAGCTTGTTGTATAATATTGTTTGTTTTATAGTTCTTAATCTTAATTTAATATTTTTTTTCTTGATTTGGATTGTGATTGAAATATTCCACAATTAGCAATTGTGGGTAGTACCCCACTATTTCACGAGCCAAAGTTTCCCACTATTACTAAACATATGGATGGTAAGTTGCCTGTTTTAATATGATTGCTGTTTTAATTGAAAAAGTCTTGATTGTAATTGTTTGTGAAGTCGTAACTTGTAGATATAAATGCACTTTGAATTTACTATAATGTGAAATTGTCATCTTTTGTTTGATTGATTGATAAAGATTGGGTTGTTGGGGATTTGACTGAATTAACGTTGAAATGAATTAAATTAATTTTTTTAAATAATGTGGATAAAATTCAAAATTTGAAGGTTATGTGTTAAGTTTATATAAAGTACCTTTTGTAAAACAATTGAAATGAAAAAGCCTTAGAGAAGTATGAGTTTGAATACTTAATAATAATAATTGCTGATGTAGTAATTCAAATACCATGAGTTTGTAAGGATATATATTGTTGAAGATATAATTGGATTATTTTGTAATGAAATGAAATTTTAATTTAGCTCTAATGTGAAATTAAGAAAAAAAAACAATGTTTATCAACTATAATGGTTAAAGTCTTAAAATATATAGCTAGTTTCTGTACATACTATTTTCCTTTAATTAGTAAGTTCTCTGTCTTACAATAATAAGTACACATAAACTAAATTTAGTTATTGAAGATCTGTTATGGGTAAAATTGGGGTTATGATGCATATATTTAAGAGATTGTTTAGATAGGAATTCAGGGATTTAGAATGTTGCAATGTAACATGTTAGTATGGATTGATTAAGGTTGGTGTTTTACAAATCCAGGAATTGTTCCTCTGTTTTGTGTGATACTGTTTTGGCTTTCTTTGCTTCAATTATTCATTTAAACTGAAAATTAAATAAGCAATGGATAATGGCGGTTGCAGTGGATGGAGTAGCTTTAGGTGAATTGCAAGATTTTAAAATTTACCACTCTTTCTCTTACAAGGGCTGAGTGGTATTCCTACAAAAAAAAAACGGTGTCCTTAGTGGTGATTACTGTTTTATAGATGAAAGAATTATTAGGTGTCTCTGCTTGCATGTGAATTTTTTTTTTGTTAGAAAGGATTTTCAAGAGGTTAAAAAAAATGTTTTTGTTTGGTTTCAATTTTCTTCTTTTTATGTTTAAAATTTTCTGAATTCTTGGTTTCTAAAAAAAAATGTATTTATTCTTGCATGTTCATCTTGGGTCTGGATCATATGAACAATTGTTTTTACAATATTGAGCATAACTGAGGTTTTGATCATAATTGCAATATGAATATAACATTAATAAATTAGTTTGCTTTATTTGTGGAAGTCATATCAGACAATACTGATTCAACTAAGTGTAGCGATAATCCAAATTTATGGTGGGTACCTTTGTGGTTTGTAATTATGTGATATATGACATCACTTTGATATGGTAGCGTGAGACTTGATGGGTACAATCATCAAGAGAAGTTTTATTATGTTAGATGTTTTTTAAAAGTAATGACTGTGTATATAAAGATAATTAAAGAGTGATTTTTAAGTTAGAATCCACCTTGGAGATTAACATGTTTTTGTATGATCTTGTGTATATTAAGGCATGAACTAGGAATTGAGGCATATGTATTATGATTTTAAACTGAATAAAGAAGTTGAGATTTACATGGCATCTTAAATTACTGCAAGCGTGTTTTGAACTATTATGATTTGTGAAAAAGTAAAATAGAATTCCTTGTAATTGTAAATTTGATTTCTTAATTGTTCGATGACTGCATTATATTGACTTGTATTAAATTTTAGAATTGGTGAGCTAAATGGTATCACTTAAAAAAGGGGGGAGTGTATATCATGTGATTTTGTCTTGTGCTTAAGTGAGAGTGAGATGAGATAATGACTTAAAAACAAATTTAAGGAAATAATCCAGTTATTTCAAATATCAAAAAATTATAAGTGAGAGGTTTGATATACAAAAGTATAGTGTTTAAAGTCTTCAAAAAATTTGAAAATATTGTGGTTGCTAAGTGTAAATAAGGTTAAAGTGTATGTTGGATTTGAAATCATTACCTTGTTTTATTTTGCGAAAATGGTTGTCTTTATGGAAGTCCGCTATGTTCCTTTAAAGTGCTTGAAGATTTTTCTTGAATTCATGTACTGTTTGAAGTTGATTGAAATATGAAATGAATTGAATTTAAATGATTATTAAACTTGATGATACACAATAGTTAGTGTATTTAGTGGTGAAATGAGGAGTCTTGAGGATTTAATATACTTATTGAATTGATTACAAGAAAATTCTAAAAACAAAATATTTGAAGTGTTTATGACTGGTATTTAGTAGCTATTGCTTGAAGTCTAACTTAATGCTTTGATTACATGATTACCTTGAGATTGATATATTATTTTATTATCTATTGACTCTAGGTGAAGAATATACTACATTTGTTAATTGTTACTTTGATTTGGTTGATTGTGAAGTAGTGTGTTTGATTGTTTGATTTTGCTTCTTTATGATTGAGTTTATATAATTATGAGGAGAATGGAAACAATTTGAATTAAGAGGTAACTATATAAAGAATGAAAGGTAAATTTTGTGATTGGAGTAATTTTGCGATATCATTCTGATGTTTATATCTTATACCTAACTAAAGTTCAATAATTTATGGTATATGTGAGAATGTATATGATTAATATGTGTGAAGGAATTTCGATTTGGACTTTAATTTAGAGTTTAATAAAATTGGTAATAAATACTAAAGAATATATCTAAGATATTCATTGCAGGTAATTCTTGCCTGTTTTTTTATGGAAGTGTTTATCTTAAAGTTTACTATGTGAATGTTGGTGTGCGTCTATGTTGCTAAGATTGGTTTTATATTGATTTCTTTGATGATGATGGGATTAATTCTTGTAGTTGAATAGTATTTGTTTTAAAAGAATAACTTGCATCTTACTTTAGCAATTTTAAATTCATGGAAGAATACTCTAGTTACATATTAATTTATATGTTTCCGAATATGGGAATTATGCTTTACTCTTGGATTGGTAGTTACCCTTCATTTGATTTAGAATCTTTAATATAATTTTGTTTCCTAACTGTGTAAATTGGATTCGTTAAATATAACAAGTACAAAACTAGTTAAGATTTTTTTTTCAAAAAAGAAAAAATTAAAAAAAAATAGTAAGAACTAATCTTTGGAAATCGGAACATTTTGTGATTTATAGAGTTAAGATCGATTACTAGTTAAAGGGGTGAATACATGAATCTACTATTTTTCTCTCCATCCTACCTCTTCCCTCACTCTTTTCTTAGTGCCCCTTTCTCAAGTCCATTGGATCTAAGTGTTATGATCAATATTTCCTTCTTACTCATATCCTCTTGTAACACTAATGTTTTATAATAGATCTGAAGTATCATATACATTTTTGTTTCCTGGTGTGATATTTTTCACCATGATAAAAGTTGTACATTAATAGCAAAGAACTTCTGAAGTTATCATTGTTGACAAATTTCCATGTCCAAATTTCTCCTTCCTTGCGATGTGATTGAAAGTCATAGAAATTGATTCCTTTATGTATACCTACTTGAAAAAATTCTCTTCAAATTTCGAGGACGAAATTTATTTATAGGGGGAGAGAATGTAACACCCCAAAAAAAAATTTATTAGAGATAATAAATAATTAATTTTGGATTTCGGGGTGTCAATAATAAATTAAAAATAATTATAAACAAATTTTGATAACAATGTTTTTTTAGAAATTTAATATTTATTTTCTTTCGAAAATAAAGAAAAATAGTTAAAGATTTAGTTTTGAATTATAAAACCTATAAAAAAAATAATATTGAGGTTCAAACAAAATTAAGGATGAAGAAAATATTTACCATCATGGTACAACATTTAAGTTTTGAAACTTAAAATTTTAGGGACTAAACTGAAATAAAAAGAAACTTAGAAACAGGGAATTAGTTGGAAAGAAAAACTTATAGTGTGACATAAATGTAATTTTCATTAGTACTTGCATATATATTCTTCTCCAACCTCCTAGCCCTAGCCGTCGCCCTTTCTCTCTCTCATTCTCATCTCCCCTGCTTCTACAAATTCTCTCTTCCTCACCTCATACGATTTTCTCTTCGACGTGCCTCTTCATCGCTGGCGATATACACGGCGGGACATAACTCCGACGACCCATGTGAGATCTTAGGTGAGCTTTTTCTCTCAAATTTCTATCCTTTTCTTCTTTACTCGAGTGTGATTGGAAAGGAAGCGAAATCGGGTTTGATTCTTTGGGGTTCAATAAGTAATCAAAATCAAATCAAAGTAAAACTTCGATTCCTTAAGGTTAAGGTAGTATTTAAATGTTAGTATGAGTTTGTTCAAATTGTTGAAAACCCTAGACTTTGGTGTTCAAGAAATCTGACGAGTTGAGGCATTTAAATTTTGAAACTCCAAGTTAATCAATATGGTAGTAGTTTATTAAAGCTGAATCTAATATATGCATGTTTGAAACCTAAAGTATTTAAATATGACGTGTTGTTGAATTTTGAATGCTAAGGATTTCTCACTTTTCCTCTTCTATGGTTAAATTATATTTTTCCAATAGGTGTGTGATGGATGTAATGTTCACTAAGTCAATTTTGGACATATGCATAGGTGATTTGATGTATTAATTTTCTGTTGAGGAAACCATGATAATAACAGTGAAAGTATAAAGAAAGATGAAGAATGATTTTTACACATGAATAGTCAGGTTCCATAAATGTGATTCGGCTCTTATACTCCAAAGAATTATTCTTTCATGAACTTACTAAACTTGGTTTTTGTCTTTCTAACAATTCTGTCACTTGATTATTTTCTCCCTCTCACCTTTACTCTTCCTTAAACTATGTATGATTATTGTGAACTATGAAGCTTATGTGTGTATTTCACTTCCTTTTCTTTCTTGTATTTCATTGATGTCTTGAATAATGAGTGCTAGAAATAATGTGTATACTTTCTTGATTTCTTTTTGTTATTTAACCAAAGTTTAACACTATTGGAAATATTACTCGTGATTATGTTTGAATGATTTTTGAATTTGAGAAACAAATTATGTTGCCTTATGTGTTTGAAAATTTTCCTCTTTTCTCTAATGCTTTGATTTCTCTAATTATGATGAGGGAATGATTGAATTGATAACTATGGTTTATGATTGAATTTATTTGTATATGAAACTTGTTTCTTTTCCTATCTAGTTATGTGAGCAATGGCAAAAAAAAAACTATTAAAACATCATTCGTTTTTGGAAATGGTGTGTCGGTCTTCTTTTATGTATAACCTTATCAAAGCTGAACAAAGCCCGAGGAATAATGTGGCATGCTCCGCCATTAGTGAAATGCATATGGAATTCAATGAGATATTAGTAGTGGTTGAACTTTAGTGTAGACTTTTGAAAATAAAGCTGAATTTTCTAAATTGACCTATATACATGTATAAGGATAATGAGATTTTGTAAGTGTGCTGCCTCTTTATGAACTGAAGTTTTGGATGTTTTACTTGATTAACTAAGTGTGAATAGTTGCTTAAAGTTATATGTACTCTATGTTAATGGATTTCTGGATGGTTGTCAAGAAGTTGTAAATGTTTAATTCATAAATTGAAAACCAGAATGATCTTCACGAATAATACAAATGAAAAAGGGGTTGGGTAGCAATCAATTCATTAGGATTCGCGAGAGGCGCTATATATATATATATATATATATATATATATATATATATATATATATATATATATATATATAAATGTATAAGCAATGTTTTTGATTATCACAACCTATAACTATAACAGAGTTGCGGTGTGCGGTTGCTTATGCATGGAAATATTTGTGAAAGGAAAGGATCATTACAAAAGTAGATATGAATTTGGAGAAGATTTGGCTGGAACCCAGGTAGCGGGTTATTTCAGTCATAAAAATAGCATGCTATAAATGATTATAAATTTTGAAAATTACTGCTTCAGATTTTGATAGGGTTTATTTCTGCATTTTTATTTTGGTGGAGTACTCCAGGCATGAGGAGGGTCGCTCCCCCTATGCCATATTGTTGAATTTATTTTTATTAGAAAATCCTGTCAGGTGTGCCTACTACGAAAGGCGAACTTATTGCTATAAGTAGTAGGTGGTGCGATAGGCACATGTATTATGTATTCTGCCTATAACAAACATATTGTTAAGGTAGGGGCCCTGTATGAGTGTTTTACTAAAGGTAGTATAACACCAACAGGAGCGCACTATCATTATCTGAGCAGTTTTAAAAGATATATGAATGAAATAAATTGCTATTGGGATTCTTTGAATCTCACCCCGTTTTTCAAAATGTTTTCAGAGATGCAGGGAGAAGGTTAAGTTGAGTAGCAGGAAAGCTTGCTAGGCCCTATGAATGTTAGAAATAGTTAGGTAGTTGTAAATTGATTTATTTATTTTTATTATCATGTAATAAGCCAAAAGCTTGTGATATACATAAGTAGGAAGCTATCACCTGAGATAGCCAATTTGTATTAATTAAATAATAGGTGTATTTATTTAAATAATTCAAATAAGGTCATGGATAGATTGACTTAATAAGTATCACCTAATAGAGTTAAGTATTAGATGTAAAATAGTCATTTAATGAATTTATATCCACCTGAATTATGAAATAATATATTACAACTAAATAATTTATTTATTGAAACTCATTTCACAAAAGAAAGATTTTAAATAGTTTTAAATGAGAAAATTCATTTATTTATCTTTCAAAATAAAAAGTTTTAATTTATTCGTATTTTTATGTTTCCAATAATATAATCGTTTTTTTTATAAATTGATTAAATCATTATTATTTGCTTAGAAAATTCTAGATGTTACACAATGCAAATAAAAATTAACATACATAAACTTGTTTGTGACAATATCCAGGGAAAGAAGGCAAAAGTAACTGAAATTTAAAGCAAATCCTAGCTAAAATGCAGATTAAGCAGCCGGAGCATCAGTATTGTCTCCGCCATCTTGGGCTGGGGGACTGCGAGGTTCATTCTCTGGAGAGTAAACAGGAGGATCTTGGAATGTGACATAATATTCGTTGATAACGGCTTCAGGATCCCAGTTAACATGCTTACCCTCCTTATACTCCAGCATTAATTTCATCTGAGTCCTCATTTCGACCTCAGCAATAGCTCCCTCCAGGTATTTCTTCCTGTCCTTGAGAGCTTTGTTCTCTACTAGCAGTTGCTTGGTCTCTTGTGATTTACTAGAAATCTCTTTACCCAAGTTGGCATTGGTCTCCTTCAGCTCTGCCACCTTCTTCCTCCCCTCTTCAACGCCTCTGCGAAGGTTGTTAATTAATTCAGTTTTCTGGAGAGAGACTGCTTTTTCTTTAGTTAATGATTGTTTTCCCTTTTCAATTTGAGCTTGAAGGGTTTCCAGTTCTTTCTCCATGATAGCAATTTTTTCCTCTTTTTCCGCTTTAAAGTGGGCAAGATGATCCTGGGTGACCAAAGTCTTGACTTGCTCCCTATGCAAGGACATGAACTCTAGAGCCTAAACGGGAAAACAGAGTATATAAGTAATAGTTTAATACTTGCAAAATGAAGTAGTATGAGTTATAATGATTACCAGAAAGCGGTTTCTCATTGTGTTGTCAATGTTTTCTGTCACCTCTAAAGATTGAAATGTCGCTCTATCAGTAGGAGTTGGAAGCCTTTGCAGGATTTCCAGGGTGATCGCCCAAGGTTTTCTGTGGAATGCAAAAGCCTCAGCAGGGAGGGAAAGATCAATACCCTTCATTTCTTCAGGAGAAATTAAATCCTGAGAAGCACTCTTCAAACTCCAGTCTTTGTCAGAAGATGCTTTGAATTTCTTAGGAGACGGAGGAGGTGAGTTAGTAGATGGTTCTTGAATGGTAATTCCAGGGAGGACCGCCCCCCTCGGCCTTTTGCTTCTAATGGCAGGGGGATCAGCTACAACGACAGCTGTTTCTTTGCCTTTCACTTTGGATGGACTAAGGTTCTCAGTCTGAGGGGGAGGTGGTGGAATAATAACAGCAGGAGGAGTAACAGTAGCAGCATTCAAAGAATGTCTCTTTTTGCTCCTAATTTCAGAGGCAGCAGCATTTTTTGCTTCAGCTCTAAACTGAGCCCGTACAGCAGCAGATAGCTTAGGAGGCATCTTTCCTGCGCAAAGTACGGTAAAATTGTCATTATTTTTGTTACAATAAGTAAGGTTTTAAAAGAAATTGAAGTTTACCTGATATAATGGATGAAGACCGTCTAGACTCCTTAGGAAGGGCGAGGATTTTCTTGATCTTGTCGGTAGAAGTCTTTTCAATAAGATGGGTATAATTCAACTGTTTGTCACCTATAAAAGAAAATGAAGTAAGAATGAGTATTGAAAGGTGGTTTACAATTAGAAAATAAGGTTAGTCGTCTTACTTAAACGACGCCACTCCTTTCTGAGTTTGACACCAGGAAACTCTAAGCTAGCAATCGGAATAATCAAAAACCTCTCATCCCATTGCCGATCATTAGGGCTCTTGTCAGAAGTCCAGGTTTCAAGCCCTTTGCGATTGCGGACTAAAGTATAAACACCTACTCTAACTTCGCCTGAAAGAGCCTTAACTTCACTAATAGAGTAAGAGGTCAAAACATCTAGGAGATCAAGGGGAAAACCTAAATGACGCCCTAGGATGTCGGCTACTAAGGCTACCCTCCAAACATGAGGCATAAGTTGGGAAGGGGATAGGTCAAAATGTTTACAAAGTTGTTCAATAACAAGAGGAACAGGGAAACAGCTAGCGTAGCGAAAAGCTTCTACACTCAGAGCAATAGTGCTTTTGGAAAATGAGTCAAGTCTTTCATCACTATTAGAAATCCTAAAAGGAACTAAGGGATTGAAAAAATACAAACTATTTCTTCTAACTTCCTAGATTCAATTGCTTTCAATTTGACAGGTTTCAAGTCAGTCACCAGGGAAGATCTTTTAGTCTCAATGTTGACTATTTCTTCAGGAATCACCCTAACTAATGACCTAAGGGGTGGCGATCTAGAACTAGTACCTTCAGTAGGTACATTTTGATTACTAATATTTTTTGGAGTTTCGCTTGACCCAGAGTCAGACAGATTAGGAGAATCGTCACTTGGATAACTCACATGCGAAGGGTTAGAATCAGAACCAGACATGTTCTAGGTAAAAGATAAAAGAAGAAGATACCTGGAGAGGAATCAAGGAGAGCGCTCGAGTGGAGAACGACCTAAGGCGACGGAAGATGAAACACAAGAATAAAAAGAGAAGTTTCAGATATAAAAAGAAAAGAGCGCCAGTTTTGCGGAAATAGAGCCAATTCCGAAAGAAATGAATCTAGGCCGTCGGACGTGAGCAAATGAAGCGACAGATTGATCTCAGCCGTTAGATGTTCAAACGCTACTTCCCAATGACCATTTGCAACGTCATCGAGAAGTGGGGGACTTAATGTTGCGACATAATTCAGCTTAGTGAAGGAGGCCCATTAAGCCCAAAGAGAAGATAAGTCTGAAGGGGCCCAAAGCGCCAGAAGGTCGACAAAAACATCATTGCTGGTCAAAGATTTTTGGAATCTTTTGTAACCGCCAATTAAACTCTTGTAACCTCCATATTTATGGGAATCATAACGGAAATATCCATAAATAGGGGGATTGATTATTCCAACGGGAAGGAAATTTGTAGCCTATATATAGAAACTCTATTCATGTAAAAAGGGAAAAAAGAAATATCTTCTGAGTCTTAGACACTCTATTTCTTTCTTTCGCTAGTCGACCAAAGTCTAGTCGACTAGTCTCTTGTATGATCATTGTGGTTTATCCACACATTCTGAATAAAGTCATTGTTCATTGATTTGATATATTTGTGTATCAACATTTGGCGCCGACCGTGGGGACGATAGTCTTTTCATACAAGCTACCGTCTTTTTTGGCAATTCACTTACAATGGAGCAACCCAGTCATGGCGATCAGCTCTCACAAATTCTGGCAAAGTTGACTGAACAATCTGAAAGGATGACTCGGCAGGAGCAGTTTATCACACAGCAAAATGAAGCTATTGCCATTCAAACTGAAACTCTGGAACGATTGCAAAAAGAAAATCAAGAATTGCACCAGAAGATAAATGACATCGCTGATAAGCATCTTGAAAATGAAGATGAGCGTGAGGAGGATATTCCTCATGATTCTGGAAGTGGAGGTAAGAAAGATGCTGAACATAATAATTATGGTCATGATGCAGGTTCTGAAGAGGAAGAATCCAACAAAAGCATCAACTTATACAGGTGATACACGTGCCACTGAAACGGAGTTCTTAAAGAAGAAAGTGCAAACTTTAGAAAGAACAGTGTTGCAAATCCCAGGAATTAGGAAGCCATTTGAGTCTGCTAGATTGGGAAATTATTCAGATAGCCCATTTGTTGATCAAATTGCTTTAATTGATTTACCCGAACGTTTTGTGTTTCCTGTTTTACCAAAGTACAGTGGGAAAACAGACCCAGATGAGCACATGGCTCAATATAGACAAATTATGATGGCTGCTGTCATCCCTGCCGAGAAGCGTCAAGCTGCGATGTGTCGTGGTTTTGGCATTAGTTTGATAGGTCCAGCATTATCTTGGTGGACAAACCTCATGCCAGGTAGTATTAATTCATTTAGTCAACTAACCGAAATGTTTGTGCAGCAATTCGCTAGTAGTCATCACACTTGATCAACTTTAAAACCATATACAATCTAAAATAAGAATTCAAGTGAAAGTAATCATCACACTTGATCAATATAAAATCTTGTAGAGATAGAGAACCCTAATTCCTTCCATTCTTTCCTAAATCTAAAAATAGTGTTGTAGAGATATTTATTTTGCATTGTATGCTATGGTTTGTTTGCTCCAAGTAGGTAATCCAATTGGAAAGTTAATTACGTATGCATCTTTTAAGTTACACACCTAGATTATTAGTTGCACGTGTCACATTAAAGCTATAAATACTCTTAGATAAGGAATTTTTTTATCAGCATCTTAGATAAGGATTAGTGATTCACACGCTTGATCAATATAATAAGATCCTATGGAGACTAGAAACTTAATCCTTTCCATTCTCACGCTTGATTTTCCTAACTCTAATTTTCTAGGAAATACGTTTTAATTTGCATTGTATGAATAGTGTTTTGTTTTGCATTGATTAAGTGATCCAAATGAAAAGTGACATTTAAAAGAGATTATGATTTATGACAGATACTATCACCATAAACCCAAAACGTAACTAACTTAAAACTTATTAATATGAGAGTTCTTAGATGACAGATTTGATTCGATTAAACTTTTGGCTAAAGACCTTTTAATTAGAAAAAAATGTTAGCAATCCGTCACCCCATTTTCCCAGTAAAACTGAAAACAACCAAATATACCCACCACAAAGTTGATTTTGTTTTCTCTAGCCAAAAAAAAAAGTTAGCTGTTTTGATTATAATTTTATAAGGGGCGAAAACCCAAAAATGATACATAATTATTGGCCAAGAAACAAAAATAGTACATAACTATTCTAAGGTAGAAAAATGATGCCCAACTTTTATCATGTGATTAAAATGATATTTTCACTAACATGAAAATAATATTAGACATGAAAAGTCCAAAATGCCCTTATAAATAGTTACGTTATTCCAAGGTAAAAGATGGCTAGTGGTTGGGTTGTAATTCTTTTATAACAAGAAGGGCAAATTTGTAATAATTCTACTTTATTAGGACTGTAGAATGCGTGTCTTATTTTTTGTTTTTTTTAAGATTTTCTGTTTTCTTTCTTCACTGTGATAAATTCATAAATATAATCCTCAACTTGCTATTACATCCTCTCTCTTAAACTCAAACTCAAGTACTACTACACGCGCACACAGAGAATCTTGTTCCATGACCATGCGCATTTCCAAGCTTTGAGTCCCTCTACACAATGGTAACAGACTCATTTCATCCTAAAATGCATGCATACACACACACACTCATACATACATACATGCCCTTCTTCTCAAACCCATGTCACAGCTTCAATATATGACCCTCAAGTTTTTGCTATATCTTGATTTCTATTGATGTGGAACAGTTCTTTTGTTTTTAACTTGATTGGGTTTTTTTTTCCTGGAAATTTTGCTTCAAAATCTTGTCCTCTCAAATGGGTTGCCAATTCTGGTTAGTTCTTTGGATTTTTTTTTTAGTGTCTCTGTTTTTGTGGTGTGAGAAATGCTTAACCTTTTTCCCTTAATGATTCTTGAGTGAAATGAAAGTTTTGTAATTGTGTTTAATGATCCATTTTTGTAATGAATGTGACATTGTAGTAACTGTTCTTCTCATCAACTGATCAATTTTTGTTTGAATCAAAGAGAAAAAGGTGTCAGTTTTTTTTAACTGGGGATGATTTGCTTGTTATGAAATTTTTGTTTTGGTGAAATGGGATTCTAGTTCTTATACATATGACTTTGGTTAGGAATATTTTTGGTTTCTTTATGAAATTGAGATTAAAAGCACCTACTTTTATGGTCTGAGCATCTTTTGCCTTCTCCTTTCCGCTAAATCAATTTGAATTGAGTGAAATCTTAAGGTTAGAACTTTGATGATAAGCTGTGATGAAAGTAATGATTTGATGCCTTAATTGAATTTGGAGACATGTTATGCTGAGAATCTTTCTTCATGTCTATGTGCTTTAGAAATAAATGTAAATCTGGGGGGTTTCGTTGCATCTTCAAATCCTCATTAGCCTTTTCATTTGTTAGTGCTGTGCTGTCAAAAGATAATCATTGAACGTCTGATCTTTGAATTTAATTTTTTTTTTTGGAAAGTTGACTTGCACGGTCAGCTTGTTCCAATTTTGTAAGAAGTTTCTTTTCTTTTCTTCTCTATTTGACTATGTCACTTTGCTGAGAAAAATAATGTAGACTTGGTCATTTTCTGAATTTTCTTGGACTTTTTTACTTTTTGACTTGACTTAAGTTTTCTAGCCCTTTTTCTCGTTCAAAAAATAAACAACAAGAAGAAGCTTCTAAGTTTGGTTTGTAAGTCAAGTTGCTGATAGTACATGGAGGAAGAAATAGAGAATTAGACTAGTTGTTACAATGCCATAATAATACTCTTCCCCAAACTAAATATATTTTTCATCTTACAATTCTGAAGAAGATAACTCTGCTTACTTCATCTTCAGCTTTCTTTCTCTTTACACTAAAGGAAATCTGGAACTGATGGTTTGGTAGCTCTGATTTCTTCTTGCAGATGTCGTACATATAATTTGTTACGGTTTATTTATAATCCAGATGTTTCCAGTACAGATTTATGTGATATGATTAAAGAAAATTTGGAACTACTTGATATGTTCTCATGAGAACCGGTTTCCGATATTTTTTAGGTGTTTCAGCCACTCGGCTATAGTAGAGTCACTGATTGGATACTCTAGCATCTATTTTCGCAATGCAAGCATCAGGACATCATACAAGCTCAAGTATGCACTATCAACTGATGCAACAAACCGATGACTATGGCTTACCACAGTATCAAGCCTTAAATAATCAGCTATACGGCTCTGACATTAGAAGCCATGGGACTCACTTCTCAACTCCATGTTATTCTGATCTCTATTGCACATTGGAGTCCTCCGCTGCAGCTGAAATTTTGAATGCTTATAACTCCCCTTCAACTGTGAGTTTCTCACCTAATGGGAGCCCAATCTCACAGCAAGATTCTAAATCGTACTCATACCCACCTTATCAACATCATTCTCCTGACAATACTTATAGCTCTCCGATGAGTGGATCCTGTGTAACTGATGATTTGCAGCTCAAATTGAGAGAGCTAGAAAGCGTCATGTTTGGCCCAGATTCTGATGATCTTGATAGCTACAACAACACCTTCAAGGCCGGTGGTAACTTTCTTTGGCCTGGAATGGATGGCTGGAGGCAAACAATGGCAGCAATTTCTTGCAAGGACTTAACGCAGGTTCTAATCTCGTGTGCAAAAGCAGTTGCAGATAATGATTTGTTAATGGCTCAATGTTTTATGGATGTATTACGCCAAATGGTGTCGGTTTCTGGCGAACCGATTCAGAGGTTGGGAGCATACATTTTGGAAGGTCTTGTAGCTCTATCGTCTGCCTCCGGGAGTTCAATCTACAAAGCTTTAAGATGCAAAGAACCAGCAAGTGCTGAGCTTCTCTCATATATGAACATACTTTACGAGGTCTGCCCATACTTCAAATTCGGTTACATGTCTGCAAATGGAGCCATTGCTGAAGCTATGAAAGATGAAGACAGGGTTCATATTATTGATTTCCAAATTGCTCAGGGAAGCCAATGGATTACTTTGATTCAAGCTTTTGCTGCAAGACCTGGGGGGCCACCCCATATCCGAATTACGGGTATTGATGGCTCAACATCGGCTTATGCCAATGGAGGGGGACTAAACATGGTGGGAAAAAGACTATCAAAGTTGGCCAAGAAATTCAATGTGCCATTTCAATTTCATGCTGCAGCTGTTTCTGGTTGTGATGTTCAGCTGCATAATATTGGTGTTCAGCCGGGGGAGGCACTGGCTGTGAATTTCGCGTTCATGCTACATCACATGCCCGATGAAAGTGTTGGCACTGAGAATCACAGGGATCGACTGCTGCATTTGGTGAAGAGCTTGTCTCCGAAGGTGGTGACACTTGTAGAGCAAGAATCAAACACAAACACCGCACCATTTCTCCCTCGCTTCGTCGAAACTCTTGACTACTACAAAGCCATGTTTGAGTCAATTGATGTGACTCTCCCCAGAGATCACAAAGAGAGGATCAATGTGGAGCAGCATTGCTTGGCCAGAGATGTTGTTAACATCATAGCTTGTGAAGGAGTCGAGAGGGTGGAACGGCATGAGGTGCTCGGCAAGTGGAGGGCCAGGTTTGCAATGGCTGGTTTCACACCTTACCCTTTGAGCTCACTGGTGAATGGCACCATTAAGAAACTGCTTGAGAATTATTCTGATAGATATACACTTCAAGAAAGAGATGGGGCTCTCTATCTTGGTTGGATGAATAGAGATTTAGTTGCTTCTTGTGCTTGGAAGTGACAAAACTGGACACCTTGTAAGGTTTTGTTTTAGTATTTGTTATGAGTTCTCCATAAACACATCACATGTGGATAAACTTTGAAACACCCTATTTAAAAAGGGAAAAAAGTCTACTTGTGATGTTATTTATTAGAGAACTCAATGGCAAACACTTAAAAACCATATCTGAAGTTTCATCTAGAAAGTAAAGATGAGTTCACATGTTCTGCTTTGCTCAATACCTGATAATGTGAATGAATAAAAACTCACATTTCACCAAATGTAACTCCTCCCATTTTCCTTGTTACAAAAAAGTACTCCCTGGTCATAAATATAAGACCTATTTGAAGACTCAATTTTGGTACTACTAAATATAAGATGTAATTACAATTTGTCACTTTTTTCTTAAATTTCCCTTGGTGACAGACAATTCTTTAATAATAACTAATAACTGAAATATTTGTACCTCATTATATCACATGTACATCAATTCAAATATTTTTTATATCCCAATAATTTTAAGTAACTTTATTATTTTTTGCTATATTACCCCGTTATTATTTCCTCAAATATAACTAATATCATAGCACAAATATACAATGTTAGCCATTATGTTTCTAACTTACACATCAAATTCAATTTATAATTTCCTTCAAAAAGTATTTCGTGTAATTATCTGTCACTATATTCATATTTTTCACCAAAAATAGCCAAATAAATGATGCTTACATATCTTTCTTTTTTATGGATAAAAAAATAAATTTACATTTGTACTATACCAACACATCTAACTTTTTTATCAACAGAACACATGCTCTACTTACAAGTTGATTTGACTAAAATTTTTTCAATAACTTTATTTATTTGACCTATGATCTAACATTAATCTAACATAAAATATATTATGATCAAGTGACTTCATTAACTTTCATAATCACCCTAACATCCTAAATCTCTTTAAAATATGTGACATTTAGAAGTAAGTGCAGAATTCCAACCCACCCATATGATTGAGAAACAGGGTGACAACTGGAAGATACAATTCATACAAAGTTACAGTCTTACATACATCCCAAAACAAAAGAAAATATTTTGTAAAACCCTTCATACGTTTTAGCGATACTTTAACCAATTTTCGGCACTATTACACAAGTGTATAACTTTGAAACAATTCTTATTTCACACCTTTTCTTGGACATTCCCATTCTACCACCAAGTCTCCTTATCTAAAAGTCCAAACTTTTTGACTCTCCCAAAATTGCTTTGGCGACTATTTTTACCTTTTTAGCCATATTCTTCCACATTGTGTTAACATTTTCTTGCCACATTCCTTCTTCCAATAATATTTTTTTCTTAAAAGTTTCTTGTTTCTCCCCCTTCAACTACCACTACTTGATCTTAGGGTTGGAAATTGCCACCACTTGAAATTCCTATGAGAAAATAGTAGACATATATTTAGGTGAAATTATTTATTTTGGTTTCATCAACTTCTCAAATAGTAGGCAGTCATATTTCTTATTTTTGAAACATTATCATTTAATTGTAAATGTTATGATAAAAACATGATTTATGACACGTTGGTGTGTGAATGAAGGATGTATGTAAAGAGAATTTAAACTGTTAATTATAATTTAATGAACCACATTGACAATTATCGATGCAATTCTACTTGATCTCGTCTTAGTCAAGTAAATTTCATTGCGACTTAATGATTTTAAGGGACTTAATAGTGAGATCTAAATGTAATTTTCCTGTATCAATAAAGGATACATTAATTTCACTTGCAAGTGGTCAATCAATTCATATCTCATTACACAATCTAATAGTCTGTATAAGTAAACTTCAACTGAAAGAAAGCTTAAATATTAAGAAAAAAAATACCAATGTGATTTTTTCTCTAGTCGCACTCTCACCTGTACACATGATACTTCTCGATGATTTTTCAAGAGGCATATAGATAGTCATCCCGATTCATCATTAAAATGAATCTCCTAAATTATACACATCTTTTCAAGTTGAGATAATCAAAATCAAAATCCACTAGAATAACAATAACTTTCAACATATGTAAGAACCATCCTTCATACTTCATTTCTGCAAGGCATTGCATCGGTCTCATCAAATTGACACATTAGAAATTCATTCAGGATGCCTAAACCAACAACTGCACATTACTGATGTTGACAATGCATTGTTTAAAAGGGGGGAAAACATAAATGAAAACTAAGATACCTCCACAAGATTTTGTACATCCTTCACTTATTTATCCCAAATAAATAGTAGTTTACAAGCAATGTCCAATGTTCAGTATCCCTTTATATTATTTAGTAAACCTTTGCATATTCTAAGAATAGAGCAAGAATAGAAAATGTTAGAATACAGTCAACAATCATCATCCCACATAAATACTTATTCCTGCATTACCTTACCTATGTTATTGTCAGCAATTTTGGTCCGAAGTAAAACTAGCTTCAACTTTAAAGAGCATTGCCAATTTAGCTTTGGACAGGTTCTGCATCAGCTTCAGATTGCTTGTTTAACTTAGTTTCTTCTGATATGGTTTCTACCTCATTTTTCTGTTGCTTGTTTAATCTACATGAAGGCTCAGAGCTTAAATCATTTCCCACATTCATGTTGCCATTTCGTTCTTTCTCTCTCATAGGACTTTCAGAGACTAGAGTAGCAATACCTTGAGATTCATCCATGCCACAAGTCTTTGGTTTATCAATATGCTCTCCATTTGGTTGCTCCTGCGACCTGTTGTTTTCTAAGGTCAAACAAATCTGTTGTTCAGCTGGATGAACACAAACAGAGTTTTCCCCAGATTTCGTTCCTGAATCGCTGTTGATGATTGTAGTGGGATTATCTGGTGCTCCATTGTGAATAATGGTCCTTCCGGAGGGGCTTCCATGATCATGATGTCCCTCATAGGTGGTTATCACAATTTTTTGATCATGAGAGGCCCTTTCCACATGCTTTTTGACAGGACATCCAGGACTCGAGCACCGGTAATAACTTCTGGAAGAGTGTGAAAGCAGTGCGTCAAACTCCCAATTAAGTATAACTATAACATATGTATCTATATTTCTATGTGAGCTCACATTCAAAGAAAAATAACATCTGAAAACAATTATGTATCATATGTCGATAATTTGACAACATTCAATGACAATCACACCTGACCAATTTCGTTAGATGACTTCATTAATCAATAAAGAAAAGGGGGACAAAGAAAAGCTATACTTTATGTTCAAAAGGGAAGTTTTGGGCAATAATCAAATAAAAATTCTGATGTTCGATGGTAATTTTCCAATAAAAACACACACAAGTTATTTTCAAGAGATCCAACACATTATCTTGAGCTGTAGAAATGTCATCATGTTATGCAATATTAAAGAAATGGATAGCAATTTTTTATGCATTTATTACTTTCTAAGAAATTACCTAATTTTGAATTATAATATCATGGAAAAGCAACTAACAAACAGGAAACATAGAGAAAAGAATGCATGGAAGAAATAAACATGTAAAAAAACATAAAAATAAGAATATGCAAGATATCCTTGAATTTCAGAAAAATTGAAATATGTAGGATAGAGAACATCCCGATATTGAAATACCATTTTTATAAATCTACCAGTACATAAGGATACTTCAACAACAACAACAGGAGAATGATGCTACTTTCCATAAATATAAATATTGGAAGCAGGAGAATGATAGAAATAAAGCAGAAAGAGTCATATATTACAAAGACACCAAGAGTACAGAAGGAGAATAAGGTTTCTTTTACCATGCAGAAGGAGAATAGTTTGAGTGATACATAGCAAAAACTAAATGGTGGGCTGTAATTATATAGTGGGTAATTATATAAATTTGAAATGAAAGGATTTCAGGTTGGCAGCCATGAGGCGCCAAGACATATGTGGGTTGATATTAACATGCCTATCGTGTTCTACTTATATTAAGTACATATCAAATAAAAGCAATCTTATACCTTGGATTTGGATTTCCTTTGACTAGTTTCTGCCCGTACTTACGCCAACGGTACCCATCATTAATAAAATCAACCTCGCTTGAAGTCTGAACAACAAAACGAGAATCACCAACTGACTTCTCAACCCCAGAGGCCTCTGCATTGCTATTGTTTTTCTTCCTGTTTGATATTAAATTTGTCAGAAACAGAAAAATTAGATATCAAATATATGTTATATCTAATTCGAATTGGCTGTAAAAGTAGACAGGGCAACGTTATACAGGCGTTTCGACTCGGGATCCTCATTAGCAAGAACCAAATCCCTTGTTCTGATTGACTGTAAGGGTGCAACTTTGACCTCATTGATTGTGGAAGCTGTTGAAACTGAATGATTTTCTATAGAATTGATCTGCTGATTCACACATCCATGTTCAATGGATGTTTTGTCTTCATCAATGATGCCAAAAAACTATCAGTAACTTTCTGCAGGATATAAACTTAAATACAAGAAAGGTTTGCCTCTTACCTCGGATATCGGCTAGAGAGGGCTTGTTTGATTTTTCTTCGACAGGCCGTGAACAGTTCACTTGGGGATGATTATGCTGACCAATGCAAATGGTATCTTCAAGCTTTCCATTATTTGACTGTTCCAGTTGCTTCTTTGCCGTGCAGTTGGGATGTGTGCACTTGTAATAGCTCCTAATATATTCATTGCCCTTAACATTCTTTTGGCCATATTTTCGCCAATTATATCCATCCTTTGAGACTTTTTCACGAGCTATAGAGGGACCATCCTGACCAAAATGTAATGTGCGTGGAATGCCACTAGGATTTAGCAACGGCTTCTCATGTGAAGAGCATGCACCACTTTGCTCTGATATCCCTGCATTGACAGTAGTGTCAGAAAGTAACACTCCTTTTTCAGCTACTCTTTCTTTTGAGCTTTTTTCACAAACTATAGAGAGACAATCCTCACCAGATTGAGATGGGGGCTGTTCGTTATTAGGACTATGCAAAGATCTCAGAAGTGGTGAAGTACAAGCACTTCCTTCTTGATCTGATTGCAGTGCATCAGGAGTCACATCAGAATCCTGCACTTCTTTCTCAGCTGTAACAGAAGGAATTCTTTTTGATCCCTCCGGTTTGGATGAATCAATTTTATCATCACAAGTCTCTTGTGACACAGTAATATCACTTTGAGAACTCAGCCTCTGATGCAATTTATCAGAAGAAACTTCTGGATCAGCACTTTTGTCTGAAGAAACCATGTGCATCTCTTTTAGAAGCAGAAAGATCCAGATGAAAAATATGCTTCCATAAAGCCTTCAACGATGGACTTGAATTAAAGCAACGTTCTGGTAGCAGTACATATGCAAGACATATTCAAAAAACTAATTAGAATAAGGAATAAGGACAAATTTGGATGCAATTCTATCAGAAAAGTTGGCAATTATTAAGTTGAAACTTTTTTATGCATATTATGCAACTTAGAGATTCCCATCACTTGTCAGTAATTTCTACTAATCAACCATATTTATCAATAGCTGCTACATTTATAGTCTTGAAGGTTTCATGTAGCTTGTCTGTAATCACGCCACAAGTGTGATAGAACCCAAGCAAAATAGTAGGTGGTTAACTCTGGATTGATTTTTTTGGGTGAAGGTGCAAATATATACATGATAAATTGTAAAAGGCGCACCCAGCATCATGGTAATTTTGAGGGTGCAAAATATATACATGGTAAACCAAAATGGGGCAAAGATATACATGGTAAATTGTAAAAGATGGTGAGGTGCCCCATTTTGAATTTTTGGTTTACCTTGTATATTTTGCACCCTCAAAATTACCATGATGTTGGCCCCTTTTACAATTTACCATGTATATTTTTGCACCTTTACCCTTTTTTTATTAAGTGGTATTACAGTTCAAGAGCTCACTCAGGTACATGATATATTCTATTCAACTGGATAATAAGAAGAAAGATGGCTTTCCTCCAGCCCAACCTTACATTTGAGAGGCCAGAACTCTCCTCGTTACTCTTAGCTTCCAAAAGACAGAACTTAACTCTCTCTGGATGAAAGAGAACATCTAAAGAACGAAACATTACAAAAGACTAAACTTACCTCTAGCAACACCTACTTCCCACTCATATGCCACTCACCTTCCATCCTAGGCAGAAAACTTAGCTTAACTTCCTTGCACACTGGAATTGCTCTTTCCTCTGTCATTTCCGTTTCCATTAATTCAGCTATAGGCCCTAGGAAACGGTTAATAAATAATCTCCGAATCTTCAGCTTCATCAAAGAGCTATTTTTTCTGTTGTGGTAGTGCAAGCTATGAAAGCAAAATAAGGACCCTAATTTATTTCATTTTTGAGAGGCTCAAGTCTAGCAATCTTCAATCCAACTTTTACCAGTGATTGGCAGTTGTCAGATTTGTGCTTTCCTCTACCCTTAGTTGAAGCTCTATATTAACTGACTTGACCTGACTTTCCTGTCAAACTGTCTCCAAGATCTTCCATGGAGGAAGAGGAAATCGATTGTTTTCCTATTGATGATGACTATATGGCATTTGATAAAGGGAAAATGGTTAGTTTTCTTACGGTTTAGCGTAGACTCCATTTGTGTCACACACCTGTTGTATCTTATGACTTTAGCACTTGATGTTGCAATTTATGAATCATTATTACGTTGATATAAAATTTGCTTTTTGACGCGACGTGATCATTTATGCCTCAAGAATAACACCACCAACTTAATGAAAATTGCAAGTTCCATCCTATTTAGCCTGTGAAATACCATATATTACAGCATTTCTAGCACTAGCCACTACACATGCATTATAATCTATAAATAACTAGATAGTAAATTCATTAAGTACTTAAGAGTGACATGTGAGACACAAAGATTGCCAGATAATCTCTTATCCCGAATGACTCGTTTATCCGTGTCAGTGTTGTAGCAAGCATTCTGTGTCATATAATTCGGCAGTAGTTGAATCAAACAAGATTTGCAATACAATTAGTCCAGTAACTATATCATCACATAATAACATTTCGTTTCAGGTCAAAAGAAGAAAAGGAAAAAACCTAATAAGATTTCTTATGATGGCACAAAAAGCATATCCATAACAAGTTCTACTTCATCACGCATTTGATGCACACACATGATGCTTCATCTGTGTATTCACAAAAAAAAAATAACGTGGACGCTTCTTCACAAAGATTTTCGGAAATCGCAAGCGATGCTTCATTTCTCAGTTACTATTTTTGATCAACGCTACTAGGAATTCAGAAGGAACACGGTACCCTTAGAACACCATGTTAAAGGACCAAGTGCTAAATATCTTTCACTCCTATAGTAAAGATTATATGAACTTCAATCCCAACTTTTGCATCTCAGCTCACTTCAAACACTGAAATGTGCTTGTAACAACATGCAGACAGAGAAATAAAAGTATTCAGATAAAAAAAATAATAATAAAATTTCCATTTCTGATATGAATTGCATTGAATTCCAAATAAAACACTTTCCTAATACGCAGATAAAACTTATTATTCCCCTTCTTGGCTGTAACTAACACAAAAAAGACAAGTGGGGTTTTGCCAACACTCAATTTTTCTGCTTCATATTTCAAGGCTAACAGGAATACAGATTTTCATAATTCAGGTCTCAAATAAAAACAATTCAAAAACAAAAAAAAATCACTTTTTCACTTCATCATAAAAAATTTCCAACACCCACAACATAAAATCTTGATCATCGCAACAAATCAATAAAAAGCTTCAATTTTTATTAAAAAAAAAGAACAAGCAAAAGGAATTGCAGTCAAAACATAAAGCAGCTAAAAAAGAGAATAATAAACCCATCATTTGTGAGCTGAAACAAAGCCTTTAATTTAAAAGCCCTAAGGAAGAAGAGAAAATAAGTACCTGAGAGAGAAGGAAGGAAGGAAAATCAGGAATTAATAATAAGAGTGAGGGAAGAAGAAGAAGAAGAAGAAGAAGAAGAAGAACATGCTTGTTGTTGTTGGTGTGGGTTTGGTTTGGTTTGGCTTTTGAAAGTGGGAATAATGAAAGAAAGTCCAACCAACATGTTGAGGTTGTATGTAACTATGTATGTATAAATTCCATGTTATACCAAGAAAAGCAACATTGGGATGCCCAAGTACAAAAAGTCCACTCCCCAAGTGAGTATCATACAGAATATAATCTCTCTCCGCTTTGATTTGTCAGACACACGTTAACGTTACCATTACCATTGGATGCCTTCTTCTTTGGTTTTTTGTGGACATCACATGCTTTTACACCTTAATGGGCCTCCAGCCCATTTTCATTATTTGGGACTTTGATGTGCATGGTCTTTATAGCAGCAATGTTGTAAAAGCCGGACTGGAAGGCGAACTGAAGAGGGCTTCAGGTCACGGTTCGCACGGTTGGACCGGTCGAACCGATGGTGTTATAATTAAAGAAAAATTATCTTTCTTTTAAATATATCTTACACATAAACGTAGAAATAAATTGTGATCGTTTAGTCTCTTGATTTTTAATAAGAGATCATTCATTAAGTAAAATATAGTCATTAGAAACTTAGTAAATATATCCAGTTTTTGTATTTTTCTATGGAAAAAGGGGGAATAAATAATACTTTTTTAATAAAATAAACAATAATATATATGATACTAATATATATTTATGATTAAATAATAAAATATATTATAAGAGGAAAATATGCTTAAAAAGTTTGGGATTGATTTGGAATTTGATCTTTTTTTTATGTAAAAAAAATTGGGTTTGGGCCGACCGGTTCAACCGTTCCGGTTCCCGGTTTTGACCCGGTTCCCGACTCTTTTCCCGGCTTGTGACGGTCCAACACGGCTCAACTACAAAAACGGTTCTTGCACATGGGCCGCGCCGTTGTGAGTGGCGGGTGACGGTCCAACCGGTTGGACCGTCCGGCTAATTATACTTTGGTCTCACACAAGTAAAGAGGTTGATTCATGACTATAACGTTATGAGTTCAAATCTTACTTATGTGAGGATCTTATTAGTATAAAAAAGGATCAACCAATTCTAGTCTTATCCTTACTTTTTGTAAAGACTCTGATTTAAACCCACTACCTCAGGCTTAGACCCTATGGTAAGCGAGTTCACTGTTGAGTCAAGTCAGCCGTTTGAGGATCTCTTATGTTCGGAAGTCTACTTTAACAATAGGAAAGTTGATAATCAAAACATTGAACATTCAAATCCTTAATTTTATTTTTAATGGATGTAGATGTTATATGCAACTAACTCAATGTTTAGGGGTTTTATGCAATTTCTTTCAAAAAAGTTGTAAACTAGTGTTTGTGTTTTGGTTTGCCCCATATGATTGGGATGCCCAAATACTTTCTCAGATTAGCAATGGCAAGAATACCTAAACTCTTTCTAAGCCTATTCTTTCTGTTTTATCGAATAGGCTTTAAGCGTTGAGTCTTTGGGAATTGCTTATGATGTAAACTCTCTTTCTGTGATAGAGAAGTCTGTTGTTATTTATTGTAAAAAAATTAATGAGAGAAAATAAGGGAAGTTAGAAATCAAATTTATGGAAATAGTTTTAAATTAGGCGATTTTTTTAGCTCAAAAGGCAGATTTTTTAGAAGAAGATGGTTGTAAATGAAAAGGAAAAAAGGCAAATTCACAAAGCCATAACTGAAAAAAGGCTACAAAAATACAAATAAATAAATGTCTTTATCATTGAAGTCACATGAAACATAATTGCAATTGAATCGGAAAGAAAGCAACCAATGCCATCTACTAAAAAACTCATGAAACATGAAACAACACCCCCAGCGAAATAAAACCTAATCCTAAGTAATGTATCAATGAATTAATGAATTAATTAATTACTCCCAAAAACTAAATCTGCTCCTCCCCAGCGTCATATTTCTGCAACCAATCCGAAGCAAATTTAACGAAATCAATTGCATCAAAGTCTGACTTTTGCTTCAGAAACTTCACATTCTCAGAAAGAGAATGAGGAATCTCATACGGTATGGTGCGTGGCTCAATGAAGAAGAGTGGTTTCTCTACATGGCGTATGTCGGCGAAATTGATCCTATGTGTGACGTGGATTTTGCGGTCTCTTTCAGTGTTTCCGAGGTAGATGGATATTTGGTGAGGAAAGAGGTCGATTTTACGAGCCACATAGGATCGAAAATTCTTGAAACTGGTGGAGGACTGAACGGTGAGTTCGCCGATGTCAACTGTGGTGTCGCCGTCAATGTAGATGAAGGGAACTTGGAGGGTGGGCGTTTTCGTTTTCATTGTGGAGGAAGGAAGTGCGAATGAGAGAGAGAGAGAGAGAGGAGAATGAGAGTGAATGGAATAGAGTGAGTGAGTGAGTATGAAGAAGGTACACTTAGTGAGTGAGTGAGTGAGTGATAAGTTGAATCGTAACTTCATGTGGGGTTCTTCAAACGAGAGGAGGAAGGTACACTTAGTGGCTTGGGATAAAGTGTGTATGAAGAAAAATAATGGTCGACTAGGTTTGAGACATTGGAAGCATCAAAATTTAGCTTTTATGTCTAAACTTTACTGGAATATGGTATGCCACAAAGATGAGCTATGGGTAAGAGTTTTGAGGACTAAATATCGTTGTGAGAATGATTTATTACCCACTATTGATATAGCGAAACAAGGTTCTAATGCTTGGTCTGGTATTAAAAATGCCTGGAAAACAATTAAGGATAGCATTGTTGTTGTTCCAGGGAGTAATTCCGCAAGATGGATCCATAGTAGAAATGACGTTCTTACAGTTTCCTCTGCTTATAATGGTTTTTTTTAGTACTCAACATGTTTCCAACAAAATTTGGCAGAAGGTTTGGATTCCAACAAAAGTGTAAGTGTTTTATGTGGTTGTCCCTTCAAAATAAATTATTATCTAATGTAGTCAGAAAAGAGAGAGGTCTTTGCTCAGAGGTGTCATGTGAAATTTGTGGAGCTCCAATAGAGGATCTATTACACATTCTCAGAGACTGTGATCATGCAATGAATATATGGAGGAGTATTTTGAATCCTTCAATGATGCAGAATTTTTGTAGTCTTCCTTTATTTGAATGGTTATGTTTAAATATTAGAAATCCCAATACAATATTTGGAGAGGAGTGGTCTGAGTTTTTTACTACAATTTGCTGGGGCCTTTGGGCACGTCGTAATACCAAGTTTTTTGAAGGGAAGTGAGAATCTAATGAGTCTATTAATTTAAAAGTTCGCTCGATGCTTTCTAATTTGAAGCAGACTGAGAAAAAACTTAAAGGAGTTAATTTGAATGGCACTGTGGTTCGTGATTCGACAGTAAGGTGGACTCCTCCGATGCAAGATTGGGTCAAGCTAAATGTTGATGGTGCTTTTTCTAGAACTCATGGTTTTGGTTGTGGAGGTCTTTTACGTCGAAGTGATGACTCTTTTGTAGAGGGCTTCATGTTTCATCCTAAACATGGGGATAGTTTGACAGTTGAACTTTGGGCCTTAGTTCTTGGGTTGAAACTTGCATGGCAGAGAGGCTATCGCAAAGTTATTGTAGAAACAGATGCATAAGAGATTATTCACTTGTTAGAGAGGAAAGATATTTCTCAGCATGCTGATTTTATTTTAATTCAAGAGGCAAAATCCTATATGTGTAGAACATGGGATTTGGAGCTTGTCCATATTTCAAGAACAGCAAACACGGTTGCAGATGCTCTTGCAAAGCATGCCTTTGTTTCATTTATGGGTTATCAACCCATTTTAGTTCCTTCTGCTTTTATGTTTACGATGTTGCATTCTGATTGTAATTTGTTTTCGAACACCAGTTGAATTGACTGAGTTGCTTTCTATGTTATAAAAAAAAAGAGTGAGTTAGTAGTGCTTTTATAGGTTTTGGGTGGTATGTTTTTTTTTTTTTTGAAAAATCCTAGAGACTTTCCTTAAAAATGGATAAATAGTAGAGATTTTTAAATTTGGAGTTTTATAAAATTTTCAAATCTCATATGAATCCTAGAACGTCAATATAATTGGATTTGACGGCTCATAATCTGGATCCGCGTGAATGTCTTCTGCGCCAATTAGAACCGTTGATAAACATCAGATCAACGGCTCATAATCTAGATACACGTGAATATCTCCACCAATCAAATTTGTCGAAAAATACTCCCCTTCAGTATATAAAAATATTACTTTTTAAAAAAAATCCTAGAGATTTTTTAAAAAAACTGGATAAATAGTATAGATTTTTTTTAGTTTGGGGTTTTATAAAATTTTCAAATCTCATGTTAATCGTAGACCGATGATAAAATTGGAACTGATGGCTCATGATCTAGATCCGCATGAATGTCTTCTACGCCAATCAGAACCGTTGATAAACTTTGGATCAATTGCTCATAAACTGGATACACGTGAATATTTTCTCCACCAATCAAATTTGTCGAAAAATACTCCCCTTCTCTATATAAAAACACTAATTATGTAGGGGTAAAATTGTTCAATTTCAATAATTTTTAATAGTTTTATCAAAGTGTACGTAATATATGTTAGTGGTAACTTATAAATAAAATTATAAAGTTGAAACATATCAATTATGAGAATTCTTCACAACTTCTCTAGATATAATACAAGTGCAAAAATAAAAATAAAAGAAATTAATTCATTAATAAACAAAACTAAGAATCAAACTTAAGAGAGCGATGGAAAGAGAAGTTTTTCTTCAGTAATTTAGATGAAGAGAATGGTTTATCATCTAATATGTGTCGATTAAATTTGGTCGATATACATAAAGTCAAAAGGAATAGATGTGTCTAACTCTGATACTAAATTTGAGAAGCGTAACAACCACTTATATCAGACTGCCTAAGCTTCAACATTACTACCCTAGAATCAACAATAGCACAAAAAATATTTCAAGGTTTAACAATAATAGTCAACTTTTACCATGGGATCAACAATGAAATATGTTGCCAAAAAATATAAGAAATATGTATTGATTGTGTATGTTAAATTTTGTTTTTCTATTACATTATATAATTCAATGTGGTGGAACTTAACATTTTCTAATATTAATACATTTTTTTACATACAAGTATGAGAAAATTTTAAAAGAAAAACATCGAACATTCAAATCTTAATTTTTATTTTTAATGGATGTAGATGTTATATGCAACTGACTCAATGTTTAGGGGTTTTATGCAATTTCTTTCAAAAAAGTTATAGACTAGTGTTTGTGTTTTGGTTTGCCCCATATGATTGGGATGCCCAAATACTTTCTCGGATTAGCAATGGCAAGAATACCTAGACTCTCTCTTGCCTATTCTCTCTGTTTTCTCGGATAGGCTTTAAGCGTTGAGTCTTTGGGAATTGCTTATGATGTAAACTCTCTTAATGTGATAGAGAAGTTTTTTGTTATTTATCATAAAAAATTAATGAGAGAAAATAAGGGAAGTTGGAAATCAAATTTATGGAAATAGTTTTAAATTAGGCAATTTTTTTAGCACAAAAGGCGGATTTTTTAGAAGGAAATGGTTGTAAATGAAAAGAAAAAAAAGCAAATTCACAAAGCCATAACTGTAAAAAGGCTACAAAAATACAAATAAATAAATGTCTTTATCATTGAAGTCACATGAAACATAATTGCAATTGAACGGGAAAGAAAGCAACCCATGCCATCTACTCAAAAAACTCATGAAACATGAAACAACACCCCCAGCGAAATAAAATCTAATCCTAAGTAATGCATCAATGAATTAATGAATGAATTAATTACTCCGAAATACTAAATATGCTCCTCCTCACATTCATATTTCCTCAACCAATCCCAAGCAAATTTAACGAAATCGATTTCATCAAAGTATGACTTTTGCTTCAGAAACTTCACATTCTGAGAAAGAGAATGAGGAGTCTCATACGGTATGGTGCGTGGCTCAATGAAGAAGAGTGGTTTCTCTACGTGGTGTATGTCGGCGAAATTGATCCTACGTGTGACGTGGATTTTGCGGTCTCTTTCGGTGTTTCCGAGGTAGATGGTTATTTGGTGAGGAAAGAGGCTGATTTCGCGGGCCACATAGGACTGGAAATTCTTGAAAGTGGTGGAGGATTGAATGGTGAGTTCGCCAATGTCAATTGCGGTGTCGTCGTCAAAGAAGATGAAGGGAACTTGGAGGGTGGTCGTTTTTATTTTCATTGTGGAGGAAGGAAGTATGAATGAGAGAGAGAGAGAGGAGAATGAGAGTGAATGGAATAGAGTGAGTGAGTGAGGGCTTTTTATAGGTTCTGGGTGGTATGTTTTTCTTTTTGAAAAATCCTAGAGATTTTCTAAAAAAAAAGGATAAATAGTAGAGATTTTTTAATTTGGTGTTTTATAACATCTTTAAATCTCATGTAAATCCTAGACCGTCTATATAATTGGATTTGATGGCCCATGATCTGGATACATGTGAATGTCTTCTACGCCAATCAGAACCGTTGATAAACATCGGATCGACGGCACATAATCTAGATACACGTGAATATTTTCTCCACCAATCAAATTTGTCGAAAAATACTCCCCTTCTCTATATAAAAACGTTACTCTTTAAAAAAATTCTCGAGATTTTTTTAAAAAGAAAAATGGATAAATAGTAGAGATTTTTTTAGTTTGTGGTTGTATAAAATTTTCAAATCTCATGTAAATCCTAAACCGTCGATAAAATTGGATCTAACGGCTCATGATGTGGATCCGCATGAATGTCTTCTACGTCTATCTAAGGTGTTCATAAACTTCGGATTTACGGCACATAAACTTTTACGCCAATGCGAAGGGAAGTGGGCCCCACGTCCATCGTGAGTAGAGTCGGGAAATGGGCCAACCTGACTCGACCTACATTAGAAGCAGGACAGTCCGACCCGACCCGTTCTCTAATGTGGGTTGGTAATATCATAACTCACCCTGCAGATATTAATGAGTGGGACAGCCCGACTTGACCCGATTTCAAGCTATGTTATTTAAAAAATGGGCGAAGGTGCAAAATTAATACTAAACTTTACCCAAAATTACTTTTCTAATACTAAAGTTTCTTGAGGTGCAAAAATAGTACCCAAGTGGGGTGCAGGTGCAAATATAGTATTTTCTTTTTTTTTTTTGATAACATAGAAAGCAACTCAGTCAATTCAACTGGTGCCCGAAAACAAATTACAATCAGAATGCAACATCGTAAGCATAAAAGCAGAAGGAACTAAAATGGGTTGATAACCCATAACTGAACCAATGGCATGCTTTGCAAGAGCATCTGCAATCGTGTTTACTGTTCTTGAAATATGGACAAGCTCCAAATCCCATGTTCTACACATATAGGATTTTGCCTCTTGAATTAAAATAAAATCAACATGCTGAGAAATATCTGTCCTCTCTAACAAGTGAATAATCTCTGATGCATCTGTTTCTACAATAACTTTGCGATAGCCTCTCTGCCATGCAAGTTTCAACCCAAGAACTAAGGCCCAAAGTTCAGCTGTCAAACTATCCCCATGGTTAGGGTGAAACATGAAGCCTTCTACAAAAGAGCCATCACTTCGACGTAAAAGACCTCCACAACCCAAACCATGAGTTCTAGAAAAAGCACCATCAACATTCAGCTTGACCCAATCTTGCATCGGAGGAGTCCACCTTACTGTCGAATCACGAACCACAGTGCCATTCAAATTAACTCCTTTAAGTTTTTTCTCAGTCTGCTTCAAATTAGAAAGCATCGAGCGAACTCTTAAAATGATAGACTCATTAGATTCCCACTTCCCTTCAAAAAGCTTGGTATTACGGCGTGCCCAAAGGCCCCAGCAAATTGTAGTAAAAAACTCAGACCACTCCTCTCCAAATATTGTATTGGGATTTCTAATATTTAAACATAACCATTCAAATAAAGGAAGACTACAAAAATTCTGCATCATTGAAGGATTCAAAATACTCCTCCATATATTCATTGCATGATCACAGTCTCTGAGAATGTGTAATAGATCCTCTATTGGAGCTCCACAAATTTCACATGACACCTCTGAGCAAAGACCTCTCTCTTTTCTGACTACATTAGATAATAATTTATTTTGAAGGGACAACCACATAAAACACTTACACTTATGTAAAGTATGTAGTTTCCAAACCTTCTGCCAAATATTGTTTGAAACATGTTGAGTACTAGAAAAAACATCATAAGCAGAGGAAACTGTAAGAACACCATTTCTACTATGGATCCATCTTGCAGAATTACCCCCTGGAACAACAACAATGCTATCCTTAATTGTTTTCCAGGCACTTTTAATACCAGACCAAGCATTAGAACCTTGTCTCGCTATATCAATAGTGGGTAATAAATCATTCCCACAACGATATTTAGTCCTCAAAACTCTTACCCATAGCTCATCTTTGTGGCATACCATATTCCAATAAAGTTTAGACATAAAAGCTAAATTTTGATGCTTCAAATGTCTCAAACCTAGTCCACCATTATTTTTCTTCATACAAACTTTATCCCAAGCCACTAAGTGTACCTTCCTCCTCTCGTTTGAAGAACCCCACAAGAAGTTACGATTCAGCTTATCAATAGAATCACAAGTTGAACCAGGAAGAAATGCCGTTTGCATGGAATGATTAGGCATCATAGAAGTCACCGAAGAAATTAATGTAGATCTACCTGCTAGCGAGAGAGAGTTCGCCTTCCAATTGGACAATCTACTGGAAACTTTATCCACTACAAATTGATAGCTTTCCTTAGATACTCTCTTATGATGGAGAGGGGCCCCTAAGTATTTGCCCAAATCTGCTGCCATTTGAAACCCCAAGGTTTGACTAATCTGCTCACGTCTTGTATGGTTTACATTTTTAGAGAAAAAGACTCTTGTTTTACTAATATTCACCTTCAATCCAGAACTAGCACAAAATTCATGTAAACATTCTCTAATAATATAGTATTTTCACTTGAAGGAAATAAAATTTATATATGATTTGTTCCTTTCTTCCTTCCACCCTTCCACCCAAATAATATCACCATCAAAGCCTTATCCCAACTAAGTGAAGTCGGCTACATGGATCACACGGCGCCATTGTGCTTGATCAATAGTCATGCTTGGAGATAAACCCTTCATCAAAAGATCTCGTTGAATAACTTCGTTAATAATTCTTTTCGGTCTCCCTCTCTTTCTTTTATATGTCTCCTCCCATGAGAGTATGTTAGCCCTTGTGAAGTATCAGGTAATGACCTATTGTTATAAAAAATGTGTGTGTCCATGCTCAATAGATTTTTTACATTGGTTGCCGAAGCCTAACACAACCCTACTCCTTTATCCGGGCTTGGGACTGGTTATAAATATAGCCGGAGTATTTCGGACGTCACAGGCTTTTTTCCTTATACTCACTTTCACTTCCACCCAAATAAAATTACAAAAAAAAGTACAATCAAACAATTTGTTCTTTTCGTTCTTCCACTCATCCCCCACTTTCGCTATCGCGAAATTCTTCACCTTCTCGCTATTAGGGACCTACCACTTACCCTGCAAAATTGATTTTGTTAATAATTATTAAATATAATAGAAGTCTATAAATTAATAAATATAACACAAAATAATTTAAAATAATGATAATATTTAAAATTATGAATTACCTTTATGATTTTCCAAGCTTCTTTCTTCCAGCTCTTGCGCACTTTCCACCATTCAATCAGGTTGATTGGGAAGCAACAAAAGTCCTTTTCGAGCATGCGGCAGTAACGCCGAAAAAGGGCGTTGCAATCCTTGGTAGGCTGCCCGATGGTGTCAAAATAGGGCAGCTCAACCTTCAAGTATGCTGGAAGCATATGCGTCAGCTATAGCGTCAGCCTTCTCGTTGTAACGACGCCATTAGTATCTGTACATACAAGAAAAAATAAATTAATTATTTAATATAAAAAATTACATAATAGCTAAAATTAAATTTATAATTATTAACATAAAACTTACTTATGACGGTCACCAAGAATCCACTCCCAGAAGAGGATCTCCTCCCTCTCTGCTGACTCAGTTGAGTTTGTGGCACGTCCTGCAGTCCAAGGTGCTCCTCCTCATCACCATGCTCACCTCCAGTATTGTCTTCACTGGTGCTCTGCTCCCCCTCTTCACCATGGATCCTGTCATCTCGCTCCTCATTCGGCTCCACCAACTGCTGCTCCGCCTGAGGATTCCACTCAATGTCCATAATTCAGCGCATGTCCTCGTAAGTGATTTACACGTCCGAGTCTCTCCAAAGCACGTCCTGCGGGACTTCCTCGTAGCTAGGCACGCCGTATAAAGTCCAGAGGGTTGGCAAGAGGGCTTTGAGTACTGGAGTACTTCGGTAGGAACATGCTACTCCTCTATTTCTACACGTCGGGCGTCTTCTTCTTCACGTATGCGCTGCTGCTCTGCCTCATCAATCGGAGCCTAACCAGGATGACACAACATATCTAAAGGAACTATATATAACATTGGAGATGCATAGAATTTATGGCCGCAAAGCGAGATAACTGCTCAATTTATGGACGACATTCTGACGCTTTGAAAAGCGCTGCAATGTTACAATTATTATTTCTAAAATAATAAATAGCACATTGCGGCCCTTTGATATTTATTATTTTCCTGAAAATTAAAACTACATTGCGGCATTTTAACAAACGCCGCAATCTGTTTTTTTTAAAACAACAAATATTTATTGAAAAAATAAATTTAAATATACATACTAGCATTTTGCTGTAGAGAAATGTCGCTAACAAAACGCGGGTATGTTCGCTGGAACTGCACACCACTTTTTGCCGCATTTGTGGCAACTACTTTCCGGTGTTAAGTCAATAAACGCCGGTATGCAAGTACTTTCTGGCATTTTCGGTTGAAACACTGGAAAGTATGCGCCGGTAAGCGGTTAATTTTTCGTGGTGGGGGGCCGTTTGTTCGGCGTCCGTTGATAAGGGAAGGAGGAGAGAGAGAAATGAAGGAAGGAGATGAAGAAGCCTGCGTGTGTAAGGGAAGGGGGAGAGAGAAAGAAGGGTGTGTGTAAGATGAAAAAGTGAGGACAGTAGTTGGCAACAGACAAAACTTTTGAAGATATATTTGTAAAAAACATGGGTTCCTAAAGAAGTGGTCCAATTCTGTAGGTTTTGGGATGGAATCCATTTTGTGATTTTTGATGGAAGTGGAAGTGGAAGCGGAAGCCACTTCCATCATACTAAAGACACAAAATGGTGATTTCCACTTCCACTTCCCACCTCTACCACTTCCATTCAACCAAAGAACCCCTAATCGTGAGGAGGGGCAGGAGAGTGACATCGATGACGAGGCTAGTGGCCATGGTAAGGAGGAGCAGGAGCACCACCAGGAAGGCTAGGACGTGTCGTAGTCTCGATTCAAGGTGCGGAGAGGGAGAAGAGTGACGTCAGGCAGTGGATACAATGTTGTTAATCAGATGTGCTTGGGTCATTGTTATTATCACTGCTTTCAACTTGCATCCCCATTTGAGAACTCAAACCAACTTCTAAAGCACTGGTGTTACCGTCCATGTCACCCTCTCCATGAAACGACTATACAAAGTAATATATGAGGAACTGCTTCTGTGTATAATGAGTAAACAACTCGTCTCTTGTTTCCCAATATCTAAATTTGCACTTCTCACACATATAAACTATTTTCCCCCGAACACTCGATCGCATAAACGTCAAATCTAAAAATTGATTGATGCCCTCAATGTATTGAGGAGAAGATCGTGGTAACTGGATCCACGATTTATCCAACATTACTAGAACTATTACAAAACAAAACAAGTGAAATATAAAACCAGATGAGATCTGAGAGTTGTGATACTAATGAATGATCCATACGTATTTTTATAGCGGATAACTCTCGCTTAGCCACGTTTCTTAAACGTCGCTATGTGTGCCTTTTTATTTTTTTTAAAAAAGACACACATATAAACGCCGCTACGTGTGCTTTTTTATTTTTTTAGAAAAAAAATACACATTGGCGATCAAACGCTGCTCTGTGTGCCTTTTTATTTTTTTCAAAAAAAAGACATAGCGGCGTTTGTTAAAGGTCGCTATGTGTGCATTCAAATAATACATATATCTCCATTTATTAAACGCTACTATGTGTTTTGCAAGAATATTATTGCTAACCAAAATAATACGCATAGAATGATATTTTTTAGTGTTTGTTGACTAAATTGATACTTTGAAGATGATTCATTGGCTGGAATGATAATTAACCCAAGAATCAATTTGCATTTTGCTGGAATATAATTGCTAACCAAAATAAGATTAGTGATATCTGTCTGACCAGACAAAAAGTTCGTCTATATGCAATCCCCACCTCTCACTTATAAGAAAACAATTTTCTCAAATATGTTTACAGGTGGTCAATAAGTTTTGAGTTTCTACCAATGATATTTTCCAATGTGAAGCTTTGAGATGAACGCTCTCAAGACAACAATATCAGCAAAACAATCTATCTCTATTTATTGATATTAATATGTCAAATTACCAAATACATAGAGTCCTTGATTGAATTGCAAAGAAACAACAAGAACCAAGGGAAATTACACTGACTATGCAGTGGTTACAACAGAGAAATGAAAAAAAAAATTGAACAGTACAATAGAAAAGAAATACATCAGAGAGATGGAGAGAGACATATCAGAGGGAAGATTTCACAACAAATTCCATAACTGATTCTGTTAGTGCTCAATGCCTTTTATACAGCTCCTTCCCTTGCTTTCCATGTGATTTTCCTCACAAGAGTGCTCTGATGTGTCTTAAACAAATCATCAATATTGGGCTTTTTCTTCTCTACTTGGGCTTCATTTACAGACTTCTCTTCATGTGCTTCTTTTGGTGTCATATGGCCCAGCCCAATCATAACATTACCATCCCCATGGACTTGGACCTTGTCCTCAAGGTCAAAAGTAGAAGTAGCACAAGAAGCCTCCCAAGTTGCCTTGCAAGGGGGATCCAATCCATTCCAGGCATAAAAACTGAAACGGAACCAAAGCTATCTGTCTTGAATGAATATGGTGGCTCCACACAAAACATTTCCAATGATCAAGAGACCAAAAATATGGGTAATATTAGGTTGCTCATGGTCTTTTATAATAGCAATAGAACTTCTCTTAAGAATTGGAAGGACCAACACATTCATTCCATGCTTGGTAGTTGGTAGGCATTTTAGAGCCAAGTTGAAGTTTCCCATGCTAGAGTGATCAACAGTAGGAACACCCATGAGAGCACAAAGACAAGGAGGCTCACAATTCATAGAAGATTTACTTACAATATGATCTGAAAAAAATTGCTGCAGCAACTCATACTCAATATTTTAAATGCTAATGGTGAGATAAACTGTCATGCTTCAAGTATCTCATAACAACTCTTTAAAAAGATAATACAATTTTCAGAACGAATTATAACCTTTGTGACAGAGAAAATTGGTGAGGTTTGAATCAAAGAGTTGTGTAAAATCTCATATGATAAAGTAGAAAGGAGTGAGCATGTGAAAATTCCCAGAAAACTTGCCACCCGCTGATGCTTCCTCAGAGTGAATGTAAAGTATAAAATTGGTGCCAACTCCTTCAATATGATTTCATAATATTCAGTCCTTTCCAACACCTCAACATGCAACCAAAATAGAGTTTTGAAGCATTCAATAACTTCAGAATCAAGAACACAGAAGTATTCAACAGCAGCAACCAAGTCATAGGCATAATACTCATATCTTTTCCCTTGAATGATAGGTTTAAATTGAAACACACTAAACTCATACCAATGAAACCTATTTGTGTTACCATATTTGAAGTAAAACACTGATCCAATACCCAATTCCACTACAAGCGCAATGGTAATTCCCCGCACACCACTTTGTCCAAGGTAAACTCAACCAATAGGACAAAAAGACATCATAAGCAAGCCATCATAGAATCGAATGGTAAAATAAAATAGACATAACATAATGTGGCAATCAAGATCTTCATAATTTGTTGATAAAGCCTCATGATAATCTTTCAATCGGGTGTCACTTGCTAATTTTTATAAAAGTTGTTTAAGAACACTGACCCCTTTATATGTAGTGTGCCTTTTAGTCTCAAATTCAGACCACATCGACAGTCCAACACTCTGTAAATGAGCAGCATTGTGGTTGCAATTACATGTGGAAAGAAATGTAGCAACATGCAAAAGCCTTGAATAAAGAAATTCCCCATGTATACTGTTATTTATAGCATCCTTTAAATGAACTTTCCCTATTAATTTTAGCTCTTTACACCATCCTTTAGGAGTTCTTGGATCAAAAACATAAGTACAAAATCGAGCCAATGATGGAAAGTGAACATTTGAACCATGTAATTGATTGCAGCAATAGATCGAACACTTGCAAGGCATCACATAAAGAAAAGTGTGCAAGGAAGATTGTACCATGGTAAAAGCCAAATTACAAATGTTGGATAAATCAAGAATGGAAGTGACACTCCAAACCTGATTAGTCTTAATCTCTGGAACAATTGTAACTAAATTAACACAAGGAACAAACATTTCCTTTTGCAAAGGAGTCACGCAGACCGAGAAGTAGCACTCACAGGTGTGAATTGCATGAGCCGTATTGTCTATGGCGATTGGAGATTCATCCTTGTTAACAACATTTTCATGCTCCACATCAATTACAGGCAGCGCATCTGTATTTTTGGCAGCTAAGGAAAGTGGATTGTGCATTATGACCAGAGAAGAAGGAGACAAAACATCAAAACCTTGAGCAACAAACTCAATTTTATGTTGAAGAGTTTGAAGAGAATTCTCAAAGCGGTCATAATGACCAGAAATGTCAATAGTATGCTGTTTCATTTGAATAGCCAAACGGTCAAGATGAGCATTCATATGAACCGCACGCTTTTTGATCTGAGCCGCCAATTGTTCAATCGCCTCCTCGAGCTCGTCCAGTTCAGAATCAGTAAAATCCTCTGCCATTAGGATCGGAGGTTGAATGAAAGCACCATTGTAACGAGCACAAGTCCTTGGGAGAAACACACCCCAAAATCTAGCTGTTGAAGTTGGGGAGCCAAGGACTTATAAGGTCTCTGTAACATTTTGTTACTTAATCCCTAATTAACTAATGATATCCATTTTAATTCTGTAATCTATTTACTAACTATGATAGGAAAAAGATTTTCCATAATATCAACATCCTATCATAGTTAGGAAAGAAATTTCCTAATGATTAAATATTATCCATGATAGAAAAGGATTTTCTGATGCAACCTGAACCCTATCATGAATAATTAATAGCTAACCATGTTAGAAAAGGTTCACCTAACATGGTTAGAAAAGAAGAAACCTAATATCCAATAATATCAAATACAAATAAAAACTTAATTGCTAACCATGTTAGAAAGGATTTGTCTAACATGGTTAAGAAACAAAACTAATTGATATTAAACAATAAATAGATATCTATACATGCGGAAACGAATGCAGGCTATACAAATTGGCAATATACAATTCCAAATAAACTATATAATTTCTACTACCTAATTCCCTTTCCTGATACTCGCGCCTGTGCATGAATACCTGCAAAAATGTCAGTAATCGTGGGATGAGACAATTTGTCCCAGTAATCACCGCTTAACTCACTATAACAGTGAGATGTGCGGTAGCGAGGGCTTCTAAAGGGTACCACAGTTTAAAAATCAATAATAATATATATATATAACCAAATCTTCTTTCATTCATCACTCAAGCCCTACATTCACATCCAAATCAAAGTTAACATCATCATCTCTATTACCTTATTCCACTCAAAATCCCTCAATCAATCCTATTCCAACAAAACCTCATGTCTCCATCTCCATTCTGAGTACTTTCACTATAACTCTCACACTCACCTATAGATGCATTGTGCCATCAAGGGAGCATCCCAGCATCTAATCTTCACTATATGAATTTGACACTGTGTCCCTCTCCATAATGAGGGGACAATTTCCCTCTCTGGCAATCTCCAGAGAGGGAACCCCAATTCTGTTTTCATTACAGAACGGGAACAGTTGGACTCTTCAATGTCAAACAACCGTAGGTCACTTTCTCTCAATAAGTCGACCTATGATCCCCGGTCTAATCAATCCGAAAAGGATCATCAGTACAAATAACTGTCGATTGGCCAATCGACAATTATCATCGTGCGATGGTACAAATATAAATCAGTGTCATGCAATGCTCACAATATCCCTATCAATATCTCATCCACAATATCTCAATCATCACATCTTATGTTTTCCACATCTTAACTTCCATAATCTCCACTCAACAACTAACTCCCTAGTCTATCCTCATAATATCTCAAACCACAACCCGAACATTATACCTATATACCTTTCACGCCATTCCAGATCAATGGCCACCACCAGACAGGATAATATATATATAGTGTTCAAATTTCTTTATATGAAAATAATCGTGTTTGAAAGGCACCCGATAGCCTGTTTTGTATAAAAATAATCTTTCAAAGATAATATATATATATATATATATATATATATATATATATATATATAGAGGGTGAGAAAGGATTTTAACAATACCCAACTAACGTCACCCTCAATGTTATAGCAAGGTTAAGTGTGGTTACCTGTCGCCCTTTAGCACTTTACTGCCTTTTCTTACCATTCCTCGTAGATTTTCCTTCCAAGTATATTCTCCTATTTTCATTCCAAATAATAAAGTGAGCAACTATCCTTGTTTATGATACTTATCGTCGCTCTCAATCCCAATCACTACCCAATTCCTTATATATATTTTAATGTAGGGTGAACAAACTACAATCAATAACTTTGATAGATACCAATCCATGTAAGCCATCACTCTCACTTCTTTAATCATCATCTAATCATTTATCAGTCTTGAGACATAAAAGAAAATACAAATTAAACTCTAAACTACAATTTTTCCCTTATCTAAACATAAAGTTTGGGTTCTCTCACAGATCACTAAAACTTGTTGTTTCAATACCATGAATAACAAAATTTCCCATCAAACCTTTACTTGAAATCAAACACTTGTACAACTTCATACTATCTATACAAATTCTAACGTTAATTTAGATATTTGAGACACAATTTAATTAAATTGAATCCCCAGCTCAAAAACATGTTAATCCTTATCCACCGATTTCCAATAGAACTTCAACATATTCTACAAGATTCTAATTCTATTCTTACCCTACATTTCATATTATAAAGAACATAGCACTAAGGGAAAGAATAATACAATTCCATATTCAGTTCAAATCAACACCCACTTCATCTTAGAATCATTTGCAAAACATAATATAAGTATAAAACTGAAACTTCCTTATAAAAATGACCATTCTATTTCAATCTCAACAATTTCAATTATCTTCTTCATTATTTTAGTATCCTAAAGCATCCTTCCTTACCTTGAACCACCTTGATTTATGATCTAAAACTCCTAAACAGAGCACTAACCACAATTTATTTCCTAAATCCTTTTCTTCATTCCCTTAATCACACTTCCAATAATTAAACATATAAAGCATAAACTTCATCAAACCTTCTTAATAGTTAAAACATCAAACCAAACACTAACATAAATTTCACAATTTATCGCTAAGCACAACAATTTCCAATTACACACCAAGCGGGACGTTACCGAAACAAACAATTTTCCAAAGAATTTCGAATAAAAACAATCAAACAAAACCAATCAGTTCATCAATTAATCAAGCAATTCAATAAACAAGTAAAACAAACAAGAACAAAGTCAATTACATCACCACTCAAATAAGGTAGCAATAAACTTTATTATAGTTTTAACATTAAAGAGTATGATAACAAATAGCAAATTCTGCTAATGAATTCACAATATCCAATTTAATTCACTGCTAAAACAAACACATGAGCAAAAATTTTAATTTTTTACATTTTTTTTAACAACCATCAATATCTTTGTTATTAACTAACAAAAATTCACTAAACTGAAATCAATTCACATTTGTAACTACAATTCACAATTGTAATAGGATTTCAATTAAAAACAATCAAACAAAAACAAGTAGATTTGTCCATTAACCAAACAATCTAGCAACTAAACATATGATAAACCAAATCAACAATTCTTATTTCATATTGTATTCATTATCAATTGTTATTTTCGAATTTCCTTAATCCCTTAACCCAATAAGGGATCTCATGATGTCTCGACTATGATTATGACCGGCACATAATTATATTCGAGACCCCAGAGAAGCATCCTTATTTCGTTATTCTTCCTAATTCTTATAAACATTTTTATTTATTTCGTTATTCTTTCTATATTCATCTCAATCTCTCCACATTACCTATTCAATTGTTTTTATCATTCTCTCCCCACCACGGGATGAGTGATATACCTCTCAAAAGGCAGAAATTCATGCACATAAGGAAGGGAATACAAAGAATGTATATTGCCAATCTATATGCAATGCAGCACAGTCCAGGGTTATCATATACCAAATACTGATAACCAAGTTGTCTTAACAACCGTAAGGGCGGTTGGGCTCTAAAATGTTAGGCAAACCCTTTTCGTTGTAAGGATTGAGGGAGAGTTTTTGTTGTTGTTTTGCTGTCATGGTTAAAGTTGCTTGGCTGGATGGATTTTTGATTTCAAGAGAGATGGTGATAATAGAGAAGGAGAGTTATGTTGTGGAAAATCAAAGATGTTGAAAATTGTTTGTTTTGGAATTATGTAGGGAAGATTCATATTTGTTTAAGTGTTAAAGAATTAGTTTTAATGATCTAAGTTGGTTGTCAATGTGAAAAGGCATAATTATACATCTATTTGGTTGGAAATGAATGCAAAAAGTGTTGTATTTCTCTGTTTGATGTAGTAAAATTAATCTTGCTATTTCTGGTGTATCGCGATTTTGACAGATTTATTCACTAATCTACTAGTGTAGCAGAATTTATTGTGGTTATGAATCGAATTTTAGTTATACTTCTAGTTTTTCTTGTGTGGATTGAAATAGAGGTAATTGAGAGGAGCATTGATTTTAAGGATTAGAACACTATATTATGGACATGAACTGATGAGTAACCAAAAATTTGACTGGAAGAATGAGATTTAGGAAGTTATGTTTTGAGTTGAAGTTATGGTGATTACTTAATTGTACATTGTGGGCTAATGACTTAGAGTAATGTATTGGTATGGAGAGATATTGTAACTTGGTGATGTGCTGACATTAGGCTTATATGGATGAGAATGAAGTGAATTGAATTGAAATAGTGATAAATTTTAAAGTTGTGCTTATGGTTGAACAAAAACAGATCAATAAGCTAGTAAAGGGTAATGTGTCAGGTTGGAAGTTGGACTTTAATACAAGTAATTTGAGGTTAGGGTAGTTAGTAAATGAGGAATTGGTGGAATACTGATAGATTGACTGAGGATGAATGATGAAAGATGGTACTGACTGGTGAAATAATTAGAGTTGATATGAGGAATGCAAAGTTGAACTGCATATTTCTTATATTTTAGGTGGTATGTGTAGCGAATTTTGGGGACAAAATTCCTAAAAGGTGGGGTAAATTGTAACATCCTGAATTTTAAATTAGAGATAATAAAGAATTTATTAAGGTCTTGAGGTATTATTTAGGAAATTTTAGGATATTTTGAGCAATTTATGAATATTAAATCTTATTTATTTTTGAAACTCAAAGGAATATAATTAAAAGGATTAATTAGGGACAAAGACTTACATGAAAAGCATTTTGAAATTTAAATAATATTATGATGGAAATGAAGGGTACAATAATATATACAAACTTTTGGGATAGAAATATGATTAAGCATAAATGAGTGGGGTAGTTAATTAGAATTTTCCCTAATCACCACACCACACATACACATATGCACACACACACCAAACACACCCTAACTCCTCCCTCATGAGCAAAACCCATCGGCCACCCCTCCCTCAAAACCCCAACCCCTTTCTTCAACCTTCACGGCCGAACGGCGGCCTAAGGCGCGCGGCGCGCCGGCCCCCCACCACCACCACCATCAAACCATTCCTCCTTCCTCACTTCTCAACCTCGCGTTCTGTTTCCATCCCTCACTCTCTATTTCGTTTCTCTTCTTCTCCAGCGGCGGCGAGGTGTAGATTTCCGGCGACCTACGGCGGCTCCGGCACTGATTAGACATACAAATACATGTCCAAGCTTTGGGTAAACTTTTTCTTTCAATTTACATCTCTTTCATTCGAATTTTGGGCGAGATTTGAGTGAAGGCCGAATTGGGTTTTTAGCCTTAAAATTGTTATTTTAAGTTTAATGAACTATTAATGTTGGAGGATTTATTTTTAATATTTTGATTTTAAAATATATTTTAACTTAATTGTCTTTTTTGTATTTAATTATTCATCTATAAATTTCAATAGCTATTTTTTCATAGAGGTTACGATACGAGTTCACGATCCGAGTTTACATCCCTGTCACGAGTTTGTTTGAACTCACGAGTTTAACAGCATTGCCACCAACCAAACCATGGATTGAGATTGAATCCCAATCCCAATCCCATTCCCTAACCCTCATTCCCACCAAAAAAAGAAAAAAAAGTAACAAGGTTCTCTCGCAAAGGAAAAAAAACTAAATGATGTTGACAAAAAAGATTTAAAATTTATTTTCCAAAATAAAACTACTTAAGTATGCTGCCTTTAACCAATTTAAAAAAAAGTATACTTTTTTTCAAAAAAAAAAAAACCAAAAAAAAGTAAATTACCTAATTTCGCAATTTCCTTCGTTTCTTCCTTCCTTCTTCCTCGCGCCTTCCATTGCATGGTCTAATTATCCAGGAAGCAGGAACCATACCATACTGGAGTTGGAAGGAAGAAAGATCTGGCAGTGAGTTTCCTGTTTCGTCTCTCTTGCACACACACAAACAATCCATCCTAACTCTCACCCATTCAATTCAATTCAAGTCAATTGTTGCGCCTTCTGTTCTGTCTCTTCAATCTCCCAAAACTCTTCAAACCCTAACCCTAAGGAAGGAAGGATGCTTCTATCTCCAGGCCACTCTCCTCGCCACATCTCTTCCCCCTCCCCTTCTCCTTCCAACCACGACTCCTCCTCCCAAACCCAAACCCCAACCCCAACCGCCCCTAACAACCACCGCGTCCTGGACGAGGACACCTACGTGGCGGCCATCGAGAACATCATCGAGCGCGACTTCTTCCCCGACATCTCCAAACTGAGGGACCGCCTCGACTGGCTCCGCGCCCTCCGCTCCGCCGACCCCCTCCTCATCCGCGACGCCCAGTTGAAGATCATCGAGCGCCGTGCCCGCCACAACCCTAACCCTAACCCTAATTCCACAACAACTCATACCCCTCCCTCCACTTTCTCCACCAATTTCACCCCCTTCCATGAATTTCCCGCCAAAACCCCCACCACCCCCGCTTTCTCCGCCGCCGCGGAGCCCTCCTTTCCCCCCCAACATGCCGCTGATGCCGCCGTCGACGCCTCGCTCAGCCTCGACCAGTTTCTCAACCGCTACACCAGCGAGGATAATCATAGCTTTTCCAAGATTCTGGATAAAGTCAACAGGAAGCGGAAGGAGAGGTTTGGCTATTTGACGGAAGGCGAAAAGGAGCAGGATGTTGCTGGTGCTATTGAGGATGTGAGGAGTGATAGGATTACGGATGGGTATGGCACGTCGGACCAGCCGTTGAGTTCGTTGGATGGGTGGAAGTATACGGCCAAGAATCTGTTGATGTATCATCCGAGCGATCGAGGGGAGGCCCCGCTCACGGAGGAGGAGAGGGCGGTGAGGATGAAGGGCTTGACGAAGGAGATTAGTCGGTCCAATACAAGATTCCATGGGAAGATGATGGAGTCGAGGCCGAATGATGATGGCAATGCTGCTGAGGTGGTTTATGCCTCTGTTGCGGGTGCCACGCCGGTGCCTGTGTCGGATAGGGACGCGGAGAGATTGAGGAAGTATGATTTGGAGGATTTGAGGAAGACCCCGAATGCGTTCTATGTTGAATCTGGGAGGAGAGCTGATAATGGTTATAGCTTTGTGAGGACGCCGTCGCCTGCACCGGGGGTAGGTGAATCCCCGTTTATTACTTGGGGTGAGATTGAAGGGACCCCGTTGCGGTTGGATCAGGAGGATACGCCGATTGATATTGGTGGTAGCGCTGATGGACCGCATTATAAGATTCCTTCTGCGCCTGTGAGAGATGAGAAGGCTCACTCGCTTTCTAGGGAGGCTGCGCGGAAGCTGAGGGAGAGGTCTAAGATGTTTCATAAGCCGCCATTGCCATCGCCGGCTCGAGGTGGGAGTGCAAGTCCAAGTGTTCGGACTCTTTCCCCTGCTGCACAGAAGTTTGTGAGGAATGCTATAGCCAAATCTTCATCCTCAGTTGATGAAACTCTTCGAGCTAGTTACCGGGGCTCTAGTCCTGCTTTGAATACTCCAAGAACTGTTAGAAGTGTATCAAGGCTTGGTAGAGATGGAAGCGTGGGTTCTAGGTCTCCATCAGTTAGAGACGGGTCAAATGCCCCTTGGTGATATGATGTCATTCTCTTGTTATGTATACTATTTCATATCTCGAAGTTGATTTTGTTATATTAGTTGGTTTTGTTACATTTTTTCCCATATAAAAGTAATGACACATCTCCTATGTAAATTCAGAAAAAAATGGGAACTGAATTGAAATGAATGTTTTTTTCCTGCACTCATGGTCTAACATTAATCCTTTTCAATTTGTGAGTGTCTTCCTTCTTGGTTACTGTAAACTCATCTATCCAGTTGTCTGCTAGGCTGAACATTTAGCATCATGTAGATGTGGTTTAGCTACGCCTTGAGATATTATGTTTTGACTGCCTTTGAGCTTGCCGTTGCCAAAATTTCTCCATTATTCTTAGGCGTTGATTTAATTGGTGCTTTCTGCTTCCATCATAGTTAAGTTGTTACATAATATATGCCATAAACATTGCCAATATCTTGATCTACATTTACTAAAGTGGCTTGATGTTTATTTGGTGTGCTAAAAAATTGAGGTGAACCTCATCTGCATGTTGGTTTGGTTTTTGTTTCACATCTTGGTCTTTATAATAAATTTTAATGGTGTAGATTATTAATTTGTGATTTTTCAAAACTATCTAATTCAGTTTTACGTCTTATAAGTAATCTGTTGTTTGCATCTTGTTGCTGTCTATGATGGTTAGTACATCACTCAGCTGTGGTATGAGCATGTTCAGTCTTTTACTTTTTTACAGGATGTGAAAAAAAGGAGAATATAAGATAATGAGGTATCAGAATGTGTGTGGAATGAACAAGTCTATTATTCAACACTTGTTCTTTATGTTGTCCAACTCTGACCCTCTATTATTCATCTTCCTAAATATTAAGCACTTTCTATGTTGAGTTTACAAACCTGAGAAAATGTGATGACCCCTCTATAAACTCTTCTATGCCTAAACAGAGTTGTGTCTACCATATTGCTATTCAGTTAGAACTTTCTAATAACCAGTTTAGTGAGAGCATAGGTCAGAATATCGGTTGTGCTCCAGTTTTTGCTGCAAATTGGTTGTTTGAGAGTAATGAACTGTCGCTTCCTGCATTTTCTATCAAAACACAGGATTATGTAAGGTTTTGGGGTGAAATGAACTCATGACTCTGCAAGTTTACAAGATATTATCTTGCTAGTTAGGATAACTTTTGAACTCATTAATTGCATTTGGATGTTCTGGAGTTTCACATACACTGCACTCAGTCACGCACGGGCCATCCGTTTCCAGGGACTGTTTTGCTGCAATCTTTACAAAGCTTGAGATCAATTTCTTGTACGAAATTGAAAGCATCATCAACCAATGTTGTGATGTTCTTTCTTTTGTATGGCATTTATCTTTTTATTGGCAAGTCTGATATCAAGATCCACCATATCTTTCAAAGTGTCATGATTGGGGGTAAGGAAGGATCAGAGTTTCGATATGAGCACGGGGTGCGCCTGAAACTTTTTGTGATAGGCTCAAAGGGCAGCTAGATAAGCTGCTTTCTCTAGTCTTTTAGAACCAAATAATTAAACGTATTACTGCTACCTCATTCTTCTCGTGATGGAACCAATTACAGGTGCAAATCTGCAGCATATTGTATCATTAATTGTCTGGCCATTAACAATGAATTTATGTATTTAGAGTTTGCTCCTAGCGCGAGGCCAAGGGATCATATCATGACAGTTTTTTTTTAGCTGAAATATTATGAGTAGAATATGTGTTAAGTGCTTAAGAGTGATTGGTGAGAAAATTGGTGCTCCTAGGTGCATATTGTGACCCCTTTCTAATAAGAAAATAAGTCCTGAGGAGCCTAACATGAACCCAATGTTCATCTTAGACCATCAGCTCATGGAATCCGGGACCACTTTCTATAATCAGTTACAAGGGACATGTGTTAGAACGAGACTTAGTAAATATGAATATCAAAGGGGACAGCCATATTCTTCCTTAAACTCTATGAATCACATGGCTGACAAAAGTGGTCATATTAGCTAAACAAAAAACAGTAGCTGCCATGTCATCCTCTCTCTCTCATATTTAACTCGCCTTGGAACTCTCCCCTTCCATTAACCACCAATATGATAAAACACAGACTACAATATCATAGAATAAGTTTCAGAGGTAGATTAATTATATTAATGGAATAAAATGGACGAAAACCTCAATAGAAAATGGTTCTTAATCAGGTTAAATGGAGTTCGGATTCTTTATTGACGGAAGGATTGATGTCTTAAGCAGATCAAACTTTGAGGATTAAATGAAAAGAAATAAAACTATAAGGGCCCAATCCAACATTTAATGAAATTATCGGAACCGCCATCCCTTACGGCCTTACCTATACTATTTTTATCAAGAAATTTCCCTTACATGTATTAGGTAGTATAATTAAGTAATTTTTTTTTCAAAGCTCGTCTTTTTTGTATACCTAACTTAATTATTGTATCCTAATATCTACAAATTAATTATCTAACTATTGAATTAGAAAGAGAGCAATACTTGTATCACTTCACCACTTAGCCTATCACCATATTAGATTGATCAATAAGAAGTTAAATAATGTTTATTTAAATCAAAATTATATTACTATATTAACTGATTTCATTTGTTACTACTCCATCCGGTCCTAAATATAATATCTAATTGACTTTTTTAAAAAATTCTATAAAAAAGCAAAATAAGTTAATTATAAATTGATTTACTTAATTTTTTCCCTTAAACTAGTTTATTTTACCTATAAACTAACGGATAATCTAAAAATATATCAAATATGTCATCATTTAATAACCTATTTCGCAACCTTAATCTCTCCAAAAAAAGTTAATTAGGTCCTATATTTAGGACCGGAGGTAGTATTATATAATTTTATGTGCTTGTGTCTTTATTGTTTTTCATTCTCTAAATATTTTCATTCAAATAATGTCAATTGTCACCCACCATTCATTCATTCACCTCTCTAAATTTTTAAGGCCTCTTAATAGGCTAATAGTTTAGTCAGGTTAGTCCAAGCCATAGGCCACACTCAAGCCAGAAAAATGACCTCTAATAGAACTTATGACATGCTCATGCCTCCTTTTAACAATACAGGTTAAATCAATTATAGTAGGGACAATTGCAACTTGGTCCGAAATAAGAAATTTAATTTCAAAGAAGACTCACGGAGTTGTTACCACTTGTTAATGAAGACTATTGCAGTTATTAGTAACAACTTTTGGGACCTCATTGAAATTAAGTTTCTTATTTGGGACTTAAGTGCAATTGTCCCATTATAGTATAAGTCTGGACCGACCTAAGATATTCTCACCCTAATGACTAGTAAAAAATTAAATAAAAATAACATTGTTTTTTTATACTTCCTCCATCAAACACGCAATGGGTTAAAATACAACAACCTCATGCTTAAACGGGAAGGGGTGTGAGAGTATCTAATGAAATTGTTGAATAAAATTTTGTACATTATGTGGGCACAAATTGATGAGAGCAAATAAAAATAGAAACAGAAGGACAACGTGTCAAAGATGCCTCCAAATTCTCAGACACTATAAAAGGGCCAACTCTGTTTTCCATTTTCATCCATAATCTCCATATTTGCGTTTACACGTTCAACTTTCTTCTCTTGTTTCTTCACCATTCTTCTTCAATCTTCCATGCTTCATTTTTCTGAACAATTCAGTCTCTGAATTCTCCTTCCACCAGTACGGTAAGCATTTATGTTTTATGATTCATTCAAACGTTTCACTATTCTGTTTCATGAATCACGATCACCATCTTTCAACGAATACAGGAAAAGGAAACAAATGAAACTAAAAGATAATAAAAAAATTGGTAGGATGAAAATGAGAAAAAAAAAGGTTTACATGAAAGGTGGATTCATGATACAATGTTGTGTTTGTTCCCATCACGTTGGCTTTTAGTTTTTGTGATGAAAAGACGAAACCCAATATACACACATTTCCTTTGGTCTGTTTCATCGTGCATGAATTGTAAACCGGTGAGAGTTTTTTTTATATAATTATCGTTTCCTCCTGTGAAAGCTAGCTCAGTATATTCGATGTTCTGCTTTGGTGGATTTTGAAAATGTCGTCTGTAGACTATTGATTTCCTGACATGATAGAGTTTTACTCTAATCTTTCAAACATGAATGTCCTTTGGTCAAAATAAAAAACATGAATGACCCACTTAATGGCAATATGGAAACTTGCATGACTTTCAAGAAATAAAAGCATGAATGACCCACTTAATAGAAATATTCAAATAATATTTTGATTGAATATTTCATACCGCAAACTTTAGTCTATCACAATTTTCGCCTTTGAAAAAAAAATAGTCTTGAATTTTCTTTTGTACAGAAACGACAACTTAAATTAGCTCAAAGTAGACTAGTTTTTCTTTTGGTTGTTGTCACATTCATAAATCATAATTTCTTCTTTCAGTATTATTTCCAAAACTGTGTCTTATGCCAATCTCTGACATTTACTTTGATTTTGTGAAATATCTTCCTACGTTTGAAATGAAAAAATGATTGCCATTTAATTTTTTGTCATGATTTCAGTTTGAAAGCACTGGTCTTTGAACTAATAATCAAAATTTTGTGCCCCTCAGGATTGGATATTAAAAATGCCAGCTGAGAACTCATGCTTGAACACTCCTGAACTCATAGAATCATTTGCTGAAGTTGACCCAACTGGTAGGTTTGGGCGGTATGATGATCTGCTTGGCACTGGTGCAGTGAAAAAGGTTTATAGAGCCTTTGATCAACAAGAAGGCGTAGAGGTGGCTTGGAATCAGGTGTGCCTGAGGAATTTTAGTGAAGATCCTGTGATTATAAATCGTCTTCACTCTGAGGTTGAGCTCCTTAGAACATTGAACAACAAATATATCATTGTCTGTTATAGTGTATGGAAGAATGATGAACGGAATACTTTAAATTTCATCACTGAGGTATGCACTTCTGGGAATCTGAGGGCCTACATGAGGAAACATCGTCATGTGTCCATTAAGGCATTGAAGAAGTGGGCAAAGCAAGTTCTTGAAGGGTTGGAATATCTACACACACATGAACCATGCATCATTCACAGGGATCTCAATTGTAGTAACATTTTCGTAAATGGAAATGTCGGCCAGGTAATTACAGAAGGAAATACTTTGAGTGATGATGACTTTTTTTTCTTGATTTGGTTTGAATATAGAATTTTTCTGTCTTCAAGAAATATGATCAATAACCAAAGTAAATATGCCAAAAACTGCTTCCTAGGCCACTGAATGAGTTAAAAAAGGGTCAACCCAGCCAAGGTACCAGTGACCTGATAGTTAGAAATGGAGATATATGGTATCTCCTTGCCTTCAAGGTCCTGAGTTCAATACTTGGCACGCCCTCCCTGGGTAAACTCTGGATTAGGAGACCGGAGGCTCTAAGCGAAAAAAAAAGGGTCAACCCAATTTGATCCCACTTGGTGAGGGTGCTGGAGAAGAGAATATATTAAGCAGACTTATCTCTGCTTTTATATAGAGAGACTGATTCAAATCCAAGACATCATATCTCACGACAATTGAACTTATCGCTACTACTGATTGAGTAAAATCAAATATTAATCCATATCTTCAAACCCCACAAGTAGTTTCCATTTTAAATCATATCATTCTTTCTGATTTGATAAGTATCAAAACATTTCTTTTAATTTTTTCAATCTTGCTAATTATATAACTCGACTTTTTATAGGTGAAAATTGGTGATCTTGGACTGGCTGCCATTGTCGGAAAGAATCATGCAGCGCATACAATTATAGGGACACCTGAATATATGGCTCCAGAGCTGTATGAGGAGGACTACACAGAGATGGTGGACATATACTCTTTTGGAATGTGTTTGCTTGAGATGGCGACAATGGAGATACCATACAGTGAATGTGACAGTATTGCCAAGATATACAAGAAGGTGACCACAGGAATAAAGCCTCAGGCTCTAAACAAAGTCGCTGACTCTGAGTTGAAGGCATTCATTGAGAGGTGCATTGCACAACCAAGGGCGCGACCTTCAGCGACAGATCTCCTCGAGGACCCTTTCTTTGATGAACTCAACATCAACCAACCACTAAATCAAGACCCAGCTCATTAAACTCGTTATTTCACACATATATTCAGAATTTGATGAGTACGTATATATATCCATCAGTGCTGCCGTTAGTGCATTGCCTTTATAATATGATCTCAGTATATGTGACTATGTGCTTCCTTCATATGTGTAAAGTGTTTCTTGTGTGAAAGTAACGGTGGATTTCTCTTTTTAATTAAGTTCAACCGGTTTTACTGGCCTAGATGCTATGCTTTTGTTTGTATCAGCAGAAAAACAGTTATGATCAGAGTGCTTTTTCCTCATTTTTGCAACATATAAATATATATAGTAGTATATAGGAAGAAGTAGAACATACTCATAAAATTTTTATTGGATCCTTGCCACAAAATGGTCCTTCGGATTTTATTGACATTGGCTAAAGGAGGGGAAGGATGTTTGGGCGCCATTGAGGATTAGCGTTTCAAAAGATGAAGATTTTGGACAAAAGAACTCTAATAAAGGGTGGTTTTGAATCAGATTAAACTGTCTTTAACAGATTAAACTTTCAGGATTTAATGAAAAGATATAAAGCTATAAGGATCCAATCCAAAATCTGACAGGAATCCAAAATCTCATGCATAGGGACTTGCAAGTTAATTTTCCTTCCGTATATTGAATAGTTTATTTTAGGAAGTTCCAAGCTCATTTTTTAATAACTAATTTAGTTAATTATTGTATAATAAGACCTACAAATTAAGGATTAAATCAATTTTGTTATATAGTTTCCTTCAATTTGGTTTTAGTCCCTATAATTTGAAATAACATTTTTTATCCCTCAATTTTCATTTCGTCAACATAGTTAGTCGGTATAGTTTATTTAATTATGTTGATGTGACAAGTGATGATTAAGCAAACTGATGTGACAAAATAAATTACAAAGTTAACGTTAAAAACAATTAAACAATAGTAAGTCACTATATTAATTTTTTATTTATGTTTATTAATAGAGTAAATCACTATATTATTAGTTAGTCCATTATAAAAGTAAAGAGAAATTAGTTTATTTATGTTTATTAATAGAGTGTCAGTCACTATATCAATTTTTTTGTGAATGCACAATATTAATCATTATTTATTATTTTGTAGACTTTACTTTTATGAGGTATCATGCAAATTATGTAGGGATAAAATTGTTCAATTTTAATGAGGTTTAATATTTTCATTAAAGTGTACTTAATATGTGTTAGTGCTAACTTATAAATAGAACTATAAAAGTAGAATATATCAATATGAGTATTCTCTACAACTTTTCTAGATATAGTACACATGCAAAAATACAAATAAAAGAAATTAATTAATTCATAAACCGAATTAAAAATCAGACTTAGGAGAATGTGGAGGGAGAGTTTCTTCTGGGTTACTCATCTAATAGGTGTGTTTGATTGAAATTTGCTCGATATACATAAACTGAAAAGAGATATATAGATGTACTTAACTCTGATACTAGATTTGAGAAGCGCAATTGAGGGTTTTATGATCTCTCTCCAAGTCTCCGATGACCCCAACGGTGCACTTTAAGATTATGTTATGAAGGGTTACATTGTGTACTCTCGATCGAAGAAGTCTCGCCATTTGTGCAACGAGTCATCTTCCGATAGGTATGAAATGCAAGAAATGCAAGAAACGCAAGAAAGAGAGCGTGAGAGAAGCAAGGATCCTCCTGCTAGGCATGGGGTTTGTCAGGAGGGGCTCCGACCAAGCGTTAGCGAAGATGAGGGGATAGGCAAGCATCTGTTGGTGATCTGGTTGAAGAGCAGAGGCAAGAAGTTAGGGATGAAAGGGGAAAGTCGCAGAAAACTGAGGGGAGCTTCTCAGGGGAGACTTCACGGCAACCCATGGTGGAACCTTGGATGACTGATCAGGATATGCAACACGAGAAATAAGGCCCGCAGCTGATGTCCTATAGGGAGGCGGTGAAGCAAAACAACTCCTCTCTCTATGATGACGAGGAGGAGGATGTATGGCACAGAGAGGAAGATTGGGATGGGAGTTTATTAAAGAGCAATGAGGAAGAAATGAGGAAGGGTGTGACGATTCTCGAGACGGAGAGAGGGCCTCACATCTCCTTCTCGGATCAGGAAAAGAAAAGGCTAAACAGGAAATGGCACAACTCCCTCATTATCAAACTGAAGGGGGGTCTCTGGGGTATATGCATTTGAAGAAGAGGCTTCAAGCTATCTGGAGCCTACAAGCTAGAATGGATTTAACCTGCATAGATAATGGGTATCTGGTGGCTACTTTCTACTCTAAAGAAGACTACTTTTTTGCGTTGGAGAGAGGCTCATGGCTTATTCAAAATCACTATTTAGCAGTTCAAACTTGGAAGAGCAATTTCAACCCTTGGAGTGAACAGATTGGCAAACTTGTAGTCTGGGTAAGACTCCCTGGGCCACCAATTGACTATTATGATAGGAAATTTTTCTTCAACCTGCGGAATCAGATAGGGAAAGCTTTAAGAATAGATGAGATGACCCTCCAGAAAGCTAGAACTATGTATGCAAGGCTTTGTGTAGAAGTGGATCTGGGTATACCTCTGTTGCCTGAATATATTGTAGATGGGAATCACCTAAATATTGAATATGAGGGGCTCTATCTTATCTGTTTTAAATGTGGGAAATATGGGCATTCTTTGGAACAATGTCCTTCAAACCACAGTCAACCTGGTAACACCGAGAAGGAGGGCAACGGGGTCAAAAAGAGGAAGACAGGGAAGCCTCCAATCGCAGTGGCGGAGGACCAGAGGGGAAATTTGGGGAATGGATGGTGGTGAAGGATACAAGGAAGGGTAAAAGAGGAATTCAACATGGAGGAAAAAGTGGCCCAGGACAAAAGAGAGGTATTTAAGCTGACCCAGCAGGGGTGGGGGCTTACAGATTTGACGTACTCGAGGTTGAGGAAGGAGAGAAAGAGGATAGTCCTGAAAGCGGACAGGACAGGCATCCGCTAAAGGATATCTCTAACAAGGATAAGGTACATGAGGGCAGCGGTTTGACCCAGGGGAATAGCAGGAAAAAGTCCATTAGTAATCAGAAAGAGAAGAAAGGGGTAGTGACAGGTGTACAAAAAGAGAGAACTTTGAAGGAGTTAAAGCTAAAGAGCGAAGTTGAAGTATGAAGAGGTATTTGGCTAGATAAAGGGCAAGATAAAGTAGGCCCAACTAATAAGGAAGGGAACAAGACTGAGAAAGAGGCCATTCAGGCTGGTGGGCCACCTTAGAGAGATATTGAGGCCTTTAATTTCACTCAGCAGATGGGACTAGAGAAGGCAAAGGGCTTAATGAGTTTGAGCTTCAATGGTGATGTGGGCCCATGGTCTTCGATGAACAATCTGTCGAAGACAGATGGTCTGGCACGTGAGAAACCTCCTGATGAGGCGGTACACAACATGGAAGTGGAGGACCTTGAGCCTCCGGACCACACGGCTGGTGTGGAAATGATGGGGGTGGCTGATGTGAAACAGCTCACGGGACTAGCCTGAGTACTTCACTAGAGCTCTCTGGGAGGGATGGAGAAATTGTGGCGGAGCTCTCTCGCCACAGTGATCGGAGGTGTGTGCATTTTCCATCTCATTATTTTTTAATGATAATAGTGTGGAATGCAAGAGGCGTGGCCGAAAAAGACTTCGGTAATGCGGTTAAGGAATTAGTTAAGAGATTCAGCCCAACAATCTTTGTTTTAGTGGCGACTCGTTGTAGTAGAGAGAATGCCCAAAAAGCCATAAGTAGAATGGGGTTCAGGTATAAAGTAGTTATTGATGCTCAGGGAATGTCAGGGGGGATATGGTTGATGTGGAATGACAGTAATATCACTATAAGACCCCTTATTATGCATAAACAATTCTTACATTGTGAGGTGGAGGGTATGAGCAGCAGCACCAAGTGGTTTTTTACAGCTGTTTATGCCAGCCCCAAAGAAATGGAAAGAAGGGAGTTATGGGTGGAACTAAGGAAAATTAGTGACAGCTCTAGTTCACCGTGGTTACTTGCTGGTGACTTTAATGATATAAAGTGTAAAGAAGAATATAGAGGAGGGGTGGAGCCAAAGGAGGCGAAATGCAAAAAATTACAGGATAGTATTGAAAAGTGTAAGTTGATAGATCTTGCAGCTACAAGGCCTAAGTGTAACATCCCAAATTTCAAATTAAAAATAATGGGAAATTATTGATGGCCATTTAGGAAATATAAAGTTTTAGGAAGGAATTTTAGGATATTTTGGCCAACTAAGGAATATTAAATCTTATTTATTTTGGAATTTAAGTAAATATAGTCAAAGAATTAATTGGAGCTAGAAACTTTCATGAACAAGTATTTTGGAAACCTAAGTAATAGTATGAAGGAAAGAAATGGGTAAAACAATATATACAAACTTTTGGGCTAAAAATATAATTAAGAATAAATATCAGGGTAGTTAATTTAATTTTCCCTAAATCAATACACCACACATATACATACACACACCAAACAAACCCTAACTCCTCCCCTCAAACCTTCAAACCCGTCCTCCTCCACCCCCTCCTCCGTCGTTTTCTTCTTCTTCCTCCCTTCTCCGGCGGCACGCGGCGGCGTAGAGGCCGTCCACCTCACTTCTTCCCTCAACCTCACCAAAATCCATCTTCCTTTGCTCTCCCTCGCGTCCTAAACTCGTCTTCATTTTCGCCCAACCACTGGCAGCGGCGGCGAAGCCATTTCCCGGCGACGGCGAGCTCCAACGTGGCAAGCAAGTCCGAATTTGAACTCAGGTGACTCTTTTCTTCCATTTTGTACCTTTAATCTTGCGATTTGGTTGAGATTGAGTGAGGGGTCCGAATTAGGGTTTTTGGGTTGAGGTTTCTATAATCTTCAAAACACATATTAAGCTTTGTTCTTTATGTTTGTGAGTGGATTCAAAGGATATTTGGAAGTCTAGTGTAGTTTTTTTTTGGCACAACCCTAACTCATGGGGTTTTCTTTATATGGCTGACGAATTCAAGCATGTTTGGGGATCTTTGGGCTTCAAAAGTTTAATATATTGGTAAAAGAATCTGTTAGAATTGGTCCTAGCCTTTGCTCCTCCAAGTGGTTAGAATTTTACTGCCTTAGAAATTTAAATTCTGTCCTTTCTATGCCCGATTTGAGTTTTTATTGGAGGAGATTATTTTGTGAATTGTGAGTATAAAACTGAACTAATATATATATTGCAGTGATGTTGTGATGTTTTCATGTGGTTTTACAAATTTTGTTATTTTTCTGCAATGGTTAATGGTTTACTGAAAGTTTCTTATTTCTCTGTGAGGGGTAATGCTATAATGGGCATCTAATGTTGTGTTTCAAGTTTAGTAAATAAGTGTTGATGCTGAAATTGAACTAGGAAGCTTTGTGATGGTTCCCATATTGATTTAAGATGGTCCTTGGTTTTCTTCAGTTTTTGAACTGATGTAAATAATGATTATTCTCATTTATGGCTGCTGATTTGAGAATGAACATATAATTGTGTGATTGATGTTGCTTGCCCTGATTGCTTTAATGATTTGTATGGCATATGTATAGGTGTGATTGTTTGGTTGAGTTTTGTCATTTTGGGGTTTTCGGGACTTTAATATTGAATCAATAATATATGTGATTGATTGTGTATTGTTTTGGAATGTGCATGTGATTGAGAAATGTACTAAGGTATACTTCTATGTTTGCATGTTGATTTGGGAATATGTTCAGGCTTGCTATCAAGGAAATTAAATTGGATGAATATGCATTAAGTAAATCTGGTTGAAACTTAGTTACATGCTTAAAGAATAAATATATTATGCAATGTCAACTTTAGAAGGACAACCATTGTTTTTCCTGCACTCCATGCTTATTTAAATTCTGATTGACGATTCTGTTCCCTGGCAGAATGTATATGTGCAGGTTTATGTGATTGGAATTTCTGTTTCTTTCATGTAAGATGTATACCTGATTCAAAATGTGTTTATAAGGGCTTGATTATCAGCCACAAATTACAGTTTATGGATGTTTACATGTGTGTGATTGAGTTGTGTTATATGTGAATTATAACATGTTGTATTTGTTGTAGTGTGTAAGCATGCTTAATGCTTGAACAAAGAATTAAAGAAAATGAAATGTAGGAGTTTAACAGTATTGATTGAGGAATTGTATGGAAGTTGGTCACTAAAGATTATTGGAATTAATCAAGAAGTTAATGGTAGTTGATAGATTGAACCTTGGAAAATTGATAATGGATTAGTTACTTAGTGCCTTGTACCATTAATGTACCTTTGAATAGTGAGAATATGACCAAAAAGGAATTGATTACTTGAGATACTAGTAGTTCCAATTCTAAATTTAATGGCTGATCTATGGTTTTGAAGTTCTAACATAGTCTAAAGAATATTACTTGTTCACGGTGTTGTATGCATGATTTATGTTAGTATGCGAAGTGTTATTCTTGAAAGGTAAAGTCATTGTAACTTGAAGTTGATGTTCCTTATTTGCTTAACTGTTAATCAACTTGTTAGTTAAAGTAAAGCTAAAATGGGTTGTTATGTATATATATTGTTTGAAAAAAAAAATTCTGCCTTGGCTTAGATTGGCTCAATTGCTTATGTAAGTTGTTGATTGGAATAATATCATTGGTTAATACAATGATAGTGGAGTTTGGTGTATGGAAATAAGTTTCCTTGCCCTCTCTTTGATTTGTTTGATTTGATAGTTATAAAAGAGGCATCAAAGAATGCCAATTTTGATTTGTATGAGTTACTTTTGTTCCATGTGATCATTATTGTTGAGTATATGAACTTCATTATGGGTGTCATAGCCCTAAATGTTATGGTGACTGTTTTGTTTTATTTCGCAATTCTTTTGCTACTTGATTCATGTTTGAGAAATGATTTCAGAGAATAAAATAAGTACATAAGGGGCTGGGTAGTATTAGAAATATTAGAATTCGAGAGAGAGAGAGACGTTATTCATTACTCATATATATATGAAGGACTGTTTATAACTATTATTACCTTATGTAATAATAGGAGGAACTAAGAGAAAAGTATTTGAAAGAGAATCCACAAGGAAATGGTAAGGAAGAGCAATAAAGTGCTAATGGGCGACAGGTAATCACTCTTACCTCGCTATAACATTGAGGGTGATGTTAGGTGGGATTTGAAAATCCTTTCTAACCCTCTATATAAATATAAAATCTTTAAAACTTACCTTTTATATAAAATAGGCTATCGGGTGCCTTTCAAACACGACTATTTTCATATAAAGAAATTTGTGACACTATATATATATATATTATTCTGGCTGGTGGTTGTTATTGAGCTGTAAAGGTTTGAAAGGTATGTAGGTAGAGTGTTCTGACAGTGACATTGAGAGTTAATATAGATAAGAGAAGGTGAGAGATGAAGGGTTTGAGGCTTTGGAAATTTAAGTTGAGGAAGATTTGAGTTAGAAAAATTGTATGTTGTGGTTGAAGAAATTTGAAAGAGGTGTTGCTGGAAAATATCACAGGTGATTATTGATATGTTGAAGGGAATGGTGATTGAGATATTGAATGGGATTCAGATTTTGAAAGGAATTGGGTGCATTGCATGACACTGAGAAATATGTACCATCGCGCGATGATAACCGGTTGATAGGCCAATCAACGGTTATTTGTACGAGTCAACAGAGTGGAGACTGTGACCAATGGTCAACAGATTGGAGACTGTGACCAGCAGTCTTCTGATTGGAGACAGGGACGGCTCCCTTTCTGATTGGAGACAGATTGGGGTTTCCCTCTCATGGGGTTACCAGAGAGGGAAAATGCCCCCTCACTTTGGAGAGGGGCACAGTGTCAACTCATTTGGAACATATATAGGGCTCGACCGTAGTGCCTCCGGGATGGCATGAGTAGAGCACCAGGATTGTACATGGATGTGAACCGAGAAGTTGGATTTGAGGAAGTGCGAATAACATTTACAATGGTGATAGCAAGGAGACTTGGCTTTATATATATATATATATATACTGTTTTTGAAATGTGGTACCCTTTAGACGCCCTCACTACCGCACATCTCACTGTTATAGTGAGTTAAGCAGTAGATTACTGAGACAAGTTGTCTCACCCCACGATTACTTACATTTTTGCAGGTGATCATGTACAGGCTCGAGCAACAGGGAAGGGAATTAAGTTTCAAGGGTTGTTTAGATTATTTAGACATGTATATTGCCAAAATGTATAGGTCTGCATTCGCTTCCGCATATTTTTATTTGTATTGATATTAATGGTTAATTGGAGAATTGTAATAGGTCGCTTCTTTTTCTAACCATGTTAGGTGATTCTTTTCTAACATGGTTGGCTGTTAATTATCCATGATAGTGTTCAGGTGATATTAGAAAATTCCTTTCTATCATGGATAGTGATTATTATTAGGAAATTCTTTTTCTAACTATGATAGATTTATTGATATTATGGAAATCATTTTTCTATCATAGTTAGTGAAGGTATTATTGAATTAATCAGGGAATTAGTAACAGTATGTTACACTAAGTATACTTGGAGAGGGCCAATAGTGAAGCATGCAAGCAGACTTTACAAAAGACATGATCGTGCCCTTTGTAATGGAGAATGGAAGACCAAGTTTGGTGATGCCAAAGTCAAGATTGGTTCTCGTCTTCAATCTGACCATCACCCAGTTATTGTAATGTTATATATGAAGAATAGACGAATTGGTGAAAGGCTGTTCAGGTTTGAGGAGGCATGGCTCACCCACAAAAATTTCAAAGAATTCGTGATTGAGAAATGGGATAGAGAAGGAGAAACATGGAATGCTCTTAAAAGATTTGAATAGGAGCTCTCTTCTTGGAACAAAGACATTTTCGGCCACATTAATAAGAAGAAAAAAGAAATATTGAGAAGATTAGATGGAATACAGTGATCACTCCAACAAAAGCACAACATTTTTCTGGAAGATCTAGAAAGCAAGCTACAAAAGGAGTTAAGAGAAATTCTTATGCAAGAGGAGATCTTATGGTTTCAGAAATCAAGATCGAAATGGTTGAATGATGGTGATAGAAATACAAAATTCTATCACTTGAAAACAAAGGTTAAGCAAAGCAGGCAAAGAGTGACAATGTTGAAGACTGGCCAGAACATATGGGTTGAAGGGAAAGAGGAGTGTGGTAAAATTATTAACGACTTCTTTCAGAAGCTTTTTAAAGAGGAAGATACAAGTAGACCTTGGGTGGAAACTGTTCACAGTTGGCCACGGTGCCAGGGGAGGATTGGGAGAACATGTGTTGCCCATTGACCAATGAAGAAATCAGGAAAGCTGTCTTTAGTATTGGCAGCTATAAAGCCCCAGGAGAGGATGGTTTCCAAGCTATATTTTTCCAAAAGTGTTGGGATGTCATTGGAAGTTTGGTTTGTGAGTCAGTCAAGCTACTGTGGAACCATCCAGATAGCCTAAAAGAAGCCAGCAAAGTTCTAGTTACTCTTATTCCGGAAGTGGAGTGCCCTGAAAAAGTGCAACAATTCAGACCAATCTCGCTGTGTAATGTGATTTATAAATGTGTCTCTAAAATTATCGTGCAACAATTGAAAAGCAGATGGAAGTCTTAGTCTCCCCAAACCAAGTGAGCTTTGTGTCAAGGAGAAATATTTATGAAAATATTATTATTGTGAATGAGATGGTGCACTCGATGAGAAGAAAGAAGAGAAAGAAGGGATACATGGCGATAAAAGTAGACTTAGAGAGGGCTTATGATCGAATGAGCTCAGACTATCTGGGAAGAGTTCTAACTGAGTTAATGTGCCCCCCGGATATGAAAGAAAGGATCCTTAAGTGTGTCACTACTACTTCTACTAGTATGCTTTAGCATGGAGAAAAATTGGAAAGCTTTGAACTTTCACGTGGTCTAAGATAAGGCGATCCTATCTCCCCCTATTTGTTCGTGCTTGGCATGGAAAAGTTAACACATCTTATCCTTGATAGTGTGATAGAGAGAAAATGGAGAGGAATGAGAGCAGGGGGAGAGGGCCAACTATTACTCATATGATGTTTGTTGACGATCTTGTGCTTTTTGCAGAGGCTAACCAAAAGAATATAAACGCTGTTTTGAAGTGTTTGTAGGTATTTGGAGAAATCTCGGGACACAAAGTAAGTAATGACAAAATAGTCATTTACTTTTCTCCGAATGTGGATGCTAAACCAAGAAGGGAGATATGCTGTCAAAGTAACTTCCAGCAGGTGGATGACTTTGGACGATACTTAGGAGCAGAGATTCAATTCCCTAAAAGAAGAAGGGATAAATATAGAAGTGTGGTTGATAAAATGAGCAAGAGACTGAAAGGTTGGAAGGCCTTCATCCTGTCCTTAGCCAGAAGAATTACACTGGTTAAGTCAGTTATAGGTTCGATGGTGTTGTACCCGATGCAGCATGATAGATTACCATAAGGAGTTATTGAGGAGCTAGAGCGACTTCAAAGGAATTTCCTATGGGGCGAGACCGAAGGGAAGAAGGTGTGGCATCCAATTGCTTGGAGTGACATGTGCAAACCAAAACAAATAGGTGGGGTGGGTATCAAGTCTCTAAAATTAATGAATGAGGCTTTTGTGCTCAAATTGATCTAGAGACTTCATACCAACCCTTCTAATTTATGGGTCCAGGTGTTACTGGATAAGTATGGGAGAGGCTGGGTTGAAGGAGAACAGGTCATGACAAAAAGCTCATATTCACGGCTATGGAAAGAATTAGTTAAAAGTTGGGATACTTTCGAGAGGAATATTCAGCATAGTGATGCAAACAGATAATTGGATGATATAGCTTGGAGGAGTATAGGACACTGAGAGTTTACCACGCGAAGTGCCTATAACATGTTACAAGAGGGGCAAGGAAGTAACAATAGCTCATACACATGGAAGAAAGTCTGGAAGTTGAAAGTTCCAGAGCGTGTGAGAGTGTTTATGTGGAGAAGTCTGCACAAAAAACTTCCCACAAAAGTCCTTGCAGGTAAATGGAGTGGTGGGACAGAAACTTGCCCAGTTTGTAACAATCACCAAGAGGATTTTAGAAATTAGAGATTAATTTATTATTAAAAAAATAAGAGTGTGTGAATTAGAGATTAATTTTGCCAGAAACTTGCAGGTAAATGGAGTGGTGGGCCTAGCATGATCGCTCTTTTGCCACAAGCGTGTGGAGGAAGCTCATCAAGGCGGATAGAAGAATGAAATTTTTTGGGACATCAGGTATGGAATGGCTGGAAGATAATCTCCGAGTTCATGGAGTAGATAAGCAATATACATGCTAGGCCCTGAACTATTTGCAGTAACATGTTTTCATCTTTGGAAATGGAGGAACCAATGCCTCCATTGCCCAGATTTTGTGCAGCCACTACATGGAGAAAGTTAAATCAACCAATTTCTAGGAAATTATTTGCTGAGATAGGATGTACCTTCAGGCAATGAAGTGCATGAGCAGATTCTCAACATCTCGTGGAAACCTCCTAGCAGTGGTTGGCTGAAATTGAATGTATATGGAGCATTAAGAGGCCAAGAAAAAGGCGGCTGTGGGGGAGTCCTAAGAGATGAGGATGGTAGGTGGATCATGGGGTTTAGTGGTAAGTTGATGCCTGCTGATTGTGTGGAGGCAGAGGCCTGGCGTCTGTTAAAAGGCCTAGAACTATGCTGGAATACAGGAGCTAGAGCTATTGTTGCGGAATTCGATGCAAAGGTGCTGGTGGAGATGTTTACAGGATCCCAACCACGGAGAGCTGTGAAGGAACCTTGGGCAGATATATGGAACTACCTTCAACAGGATTGACAAGTGCATATCAGACATGTTATGAGAGAGGCATATAGAAGTGCTGATACTTGGCACATGAAAGTTTTGGCCAACATGAGAGGGATAAAGTTTGGACCACACCGCCGAGAGTGTTAGAACGTATTCTTTTTTAGGATAGTGTAGAACATGAGATTGTCCGTGTGCAACAGGTTGTTTTGTAATTAGGTGTTTGCCTCTTCACTCACCGAAAAAAAAATTGAGAAGCGTAACACAAATTTATATTAGATTGTCTTATTTCATGAACTAGCCCTTTCTCCCCGCACGATGTGCGGGTAGAGTTCTCTTCAAATGATCACATTAAAACATGCATGGTAACAAAAAAAATAAAAACGCAAGGTCACTCTACAGAATTTGAACTCCAGGTTGTTGGACAAAATTACAGTGCAAAAACACATTACATGTAACTCTTAAAAACTGTCAAAAAACAATCATAAGAGGGCATCCATGAAAATAAGTCCACCAAACAATAACACGATGTCTACAATAAACTTGAACCAGTCCCATGATATAATTAAGTACAACAAATTAAATAGTAACACATTGTCCACAAGTATAAAATTTGTTTGTTTTTTCATGAAATATTTGTTTGATGTCATTTAAATATATGACTCTTTTTTAAAAAAAATTATGAAGTGAAATATGGAATCTGGTGTCATAATATGTGTCATATATTTCAATTTGAGCTTATATTCCCCCTATCTTAAAATATGACCCATTTAACTTTTTTTGCAAAAACTTATAATTAAAGTTCAATGGAATTGAAATAAAAAAAAAATCCATTGGAATACTTATGCTGATAAAAAAAATGGAATACTTAAAAATAGTAGGGGTGAAATCAAACTATACATGAGAAAATGGATATGACACGTGTTAGAATCTTAAGTTTTGATGAAGACTAAAATATGAAAGAACTTAGAAAGCAATAGGTGAACATAGAATCCTAAGTAAAAGTGCAACCGGACGTGGACTTACTTCCGGATAGATTAGGACTAGCGCTCGCGGATGAATGTCTCATCCCCCAGCGACAGCAAGAAATTCACTTAGGAATTAACTTAGTCCATGAGCACTAGATATACAAAATTCTAAGACTAAGTTAAGATTCAACCGGAAGTGAAGTTGCTTCCTGTTAAACTTAGACTGGCGCTGGCTGTTGGAATAGATAACCCTAAGCGTCAGTGAAAATGAGCAACGTCCAGTAGAAGTGCTTCCGATAGCTCAGTGACTAGCGCTGGCTGTTGGATTGAATGAACACTGAGCGAGAGTGAGTAATAGTGAACACAATCCTTCATCCAGCGGATTTACTTCCGGATGGAGAAGTGCTTCCGGATGCAAGGAAGACCTCTTAGACTAAGAACACTCCCACTGCATGTAACTATATGTTAATACTGTTAGACTAACACTCAGTGCAGCACACTAAGTAGAATTGCTTCCGGATGTGAACCTGCTTCCGCAAGCAATCAGAATGTCAGAGTGTTCAGAAATGCAGTGTCAGAATGCTTTTGTCAGAGCAGAGTTGTCAGAGCTACTTTTCAGAGATAAAGCAAGTCAACCCTGCTATGCATTGATGAAGCATTAATTGGGCAAACGGTAACATGGGAAAAACGACCATATTCAAACGGCTATCCCACCTACCAAGAGTCAGAATGTTTGAAGAGTATATAAAGGAGCTCAACCTCATTTATGAAGCTAACAATTATCTTTGAATATTCTGGAGAGAAGTTAGAGCGAGAAACTAAGAACATCTTCAAGCATTCAAAGCTGCCCAGAAAAGTAAAGAGCATTTAACACATCGAGTGATATTTTTCATCTACATATTCTATACTCTTTGTTGTTAAGTCTCTTTCTGTTATAAGAGCATTGATTGTACTTAAGTGTGTAACACCATTCGTTCTTTGAGAGAACTTAGTTAGAAAAATCCTTTAAGTGTAAAGGTTAACCCCTTGCTCGGTGTGAGGGGGAGCTAGTTAGAAAGGTTACAAGTGAGCCTTGTGTAAAACTTGTAGTTGTAAGGTTGCAAGTGATCCCGTCCAAAACTTGCGGTTGTAAGGTTTCAGGTGAACCCGATTTAAAACCTGAGATATAGTGGAACTCGGCCTGGGTGGTTGAGAACTGGACGTAGGTCAGGTAGACCGAACCAGTATAAATCTTGTGTTGGTTTTATTTGAGCATTTATTTTTGTAGCACAATTCACCCCCCCTCTTGTGCATCCATTACTTTCAACACGTAGTGGGATGCATATTTATGGATATGATCTTCTTGCTACAGTTAAGTCCTCTAATGTTCTCTACTCATGCATATGATCCCTATATTTATGGAAAATTTCAGTTTGGTTCTATAGGGTTGAGAAGAAGCCTTGAGAATCGGTTGGCGCTTATTGCTCCATTTCACATAAATTATTATCACCTAAAGTCCTATTAAACTAAAAGAGAAGTTATATTTTGTATTAAAAAGTGTTCTCATAGAAAAGTTTTTTTAAAAGTAAATGTTTTTTTACCAGAAAAAGTAAATGCTGAAGATGTAGAAAAAGCACCCTTATAATTGAAATAAGAGAAACAAAATTTCAATCAACTTAAAGAGTAACATTTTGGCCACTCAAATTTTAGAAAAGGCAAAAACTTACGAAAGATTCATTGTTTAATATTGTACCATCAGACATCACACAAACACAAAATGTTGAAAAATATAAAAAATTAGTAAGAACTAAACAAAAAAAATAAAAGGAACAAATGAGGGTGGAGCTTTTTTTATGTGTGGGTGTGCGGTGGAAAATATCTTCTTCCACTTGGATCAGGGTGAATGTGTGTGGCTAGTATGGTGCGATAGAAAATGAAGAAAGAAACACTAAAATGTGAAGAAGAATGTAGCAGAAGTAGGGCAGACTCTTGAGTTGGTATACTACACTCCATTTTCTTCTCATATGTTTCTTTGCATTAGAAGATGTGAGTAGCGTGGGTGAAGCATTCTGAATCCATGAGCGAGAGGAAGGCTGGCTTTTAAAGGCAAATGTTTGTGAATCATATGTTTTGGAGGGATAATTGAGTCTGAACAAAATTTTCAAAGGTTTACATCAAATGGAATGAAAAAGGAGGACAGAATTTGTGAGGTGAGCCATGTAGACGTGGTTAAGCAAACTGATGTGGCAAAATAAATTACAAAGTTAGCATTAAAAGTAATTATTGTTGATTTGTCGAGTGATGATTAAGAAAACTGATATGGCAAAGTAAATTACAAAGTTAACCTTAAAAAATTAAACAATAAAATAGTGGATGAGTTGACATTTAGGGATTGGCGGAGGAGGTGGAGAGAGATATGTTCTTCTACAACGTATTTAGATGAACTTAGGACAGTTCCTCAAAGTCAAAGGTTTTGGTTTCTTGTGAAGATGATGAACAACCACCTAAAATATCAATGACCAAATAAAATATCCTTGTTGATGAGATATTGGTTTTATTATGTGAATTTGAGAGATGGTATAACTGTCTTTGAAGGTGTGCAAAGATGTACTACATAAAACATACTCCTTAGTTTGTGTTATTTAATGTCTTTTAATTTCTAATTCCAGTGCTCTTTAGTTTCTTTTTAAACGAATATTTTTTATATTTCTTTATTGGGTTAACATATTTGAGCATAATTCTTTAGTCTCAAATTAGTTAATTTGAGCATATTTGTAATATAATCAAATGAACAGATATTAAAAAGATGGGTTAATCTTCTAATAATACTCATATAAAATAAATAATTAAAATCACATATATAAAAAATTATAAAAATTAATTAATTAATTTAGAAAAAAAATAATAAATATGATAATAATACAGATTGAGAGTTTGTATTATTATTTTTTTAATGGGAAAAATTAATAATACCCGATGATTGTACATACTCCCTCCGGTCCTAAATATAGGACCTAACTGATTTTTTTAGGAGATGTTAAGGTTACAAAATATGTTATTAAATTAAGACATATTTGATATATTTTTAGATTATTCATTAGTTTATAGGCTGGGACGGATTTTCATGCTGTGTAATACAATAGACACGTCTTTATATTTTCTCTCTTCCCCTGTGACAGTTTTTTTCCCCAACACTCACAAACTCCATTGCCGGTGAAACTTTTCTCACAACTACCCTTTGTTTTCATCCCCACTGTTTCCTACCTTCGGAAAATTCATTCACTCATTTCACTTGGGCATGTTTTGCATTTCACTCAGTCTTGAAATTTCCTCATTTTTGAGATCAAAATTGGACAAGGCCGTTTAGAATTTTTTTTTTCTTGGTAAATCATTTTTCTGGACTGATTGTGGTAAATCATTGAGATTGTGATTTTCCTTCTTGAACCCAGAACAAAACAAAAATCTTTCATTGTTCCATTACCCACCGTGCATCTTTTTAGCCTCTAATCGCACAAATTTTGTTTTCAATTTTGGGTGACGATTTCATTTCACACAAATACCTCTGATGGCTTTTCATGGTTTCAATTTTGGGTGACAATTTTGTGGCTGATCAATTGTAGAGTGTAATGCCTTTTCACTGTTTCAAAATTTACCACTATATACCCTACTTATTCATTTATATTTGTTTTTTTATTATTTATTATATTTTGGGTGGAAATTTCTTCTTTATCAGCACTTTTCAACCACATCTGCACCGTTTTTCTATCAGCAAGGATCTCAATCAATCATTTCCTGGTCCGGTTTTGCATTCTTTCAAGGCACAATTAGAACACACTCGGACAAAAATTGTGAATCAAAGTTCTTGTTCATTTTTCCATCCCCATTCTCTCCTTTTGTTATAATTGTTCTGTACTTTCATCATCATTCATACACCCTTTCAGTTTTTCATACACCCATTAATTATTTCACCAAATTGTTAATTATTAATTTCTACAGGCCACTTCTTTCTATTTATCTATATTATTTTTCATACGTTGGGTTTCAAAATTTGCATCATAGGACACTTCTTGTTTCATTTTGCGCGCCTATTCAATTTTCATTTTAATAGTACCCTGTCCAAAATTAAGAGTCTTATGTGTTTCCATTCCATATTTTCTTTTGCACCACTTTGTCCTTTTCTTCCACACTCCTGCACATCTCTTCTGGGCGGCAATTTTGTGGTATCTGTTTCCCCTAAATTCCCCAACGGGTAATTTTCAAATTATCTAAGCCAGATTGACGGACGTGATTGAATGATTGTAATGTATAGCCGTTTCCTGTAACCAAATTCGAAATTGAACGTGCAGGAACACGTGGCGACAGAAGAAAGTTGGAGTTAATGGATGGGACACGTGGGGAGCGAAGGAGCAAGACAAGAAGAAACCGTCTTGTGTAGTGGGTCCTGTAGTTAACTGTCTTGTATAGTTGTAAATGTATGTAACCGTCTTGTGAATAACCGTCCTGTATGTAACTGTCTTGTGAGTAGTGTCTTGGATGTCATTATATATGTGTGTTGTATTCAAGTAAAGGACACGCATCATCTTGTAATACACTTTCGTAAAGTATCAATAAAAGCACTTGTTAATCTATCTCGATTCTTGATTTTATCTCGTTTATTACTTGAATTATCTCGTTCAATCCATCTACGGATTTTAGGAGATACATTTTGGCGCCGACCGTGGGGAATCGAGATGAAATTCGGTTCTATCAATCCAGAAGACATTCCTTCGACCTCTGCTCAACCTGAGAGCAAGAAGCCGAATCCTGAAGAAACAGTCCATGAAATGGAACATGAAAACCCAGAAAAACCCCTCAATCCTGAAAAGAAGCCAATGATCAATGAAGATGAGACTCCCGAAAAACAAGCAATTGAAGTTGAAGAAACAGAAGAGGATTCATCTGATGTCAACTGTACCAAGAAGGATCCATATCCACTTTTTCAAGTCCTGAAAAACATGCAAGATCAACAAAGAGAGCAATATGCAATGTTGAAGTCCTTATCAAGTGAAAACAGAGAATTGAAGTTGCAACTTTTGGAATTAAAGATGGCGACTCCAAAAGTAGATCAAACCCAGATGAAACCTAATCATTTCCACCCGAAGACGAGACAAACTTCAGGACAAGTTCGTTCTCAATCACGTAAACGACAAGAAGCTAGTAGAGAGTTTATCATTGATTTCACATCTTCTCAAGAAGATTATGACTACGATGATGAAGAACCACATGTAGATATTGAGGATGACGTGATGTCAAGCAACACAAATGACGAAGACATGGAAGATGCCAGATCCTCTACTCCTTCTGTTATGCCTCCTCCAAAACCCAGAATCCCCAGCATCATTGTTTTGCAATCCAGAGCACCATCAGTTGCAGCAACAGACGAGTCCAATCCAGTTGTGGCTCGCCTTGAACAGGAATTGGAGATTTTAAAAGAAGCAATGAAACAAGTTCCAGGAGTTCAAACTGCAATGAATAGAAATACGGTTAAAAGTTACACAGACTCTCCTTTCATCGATTCAATTGCAAATGCCAAACTGCCCAAAAAACTGGTTTATCCTACCTTTGTTTTATATGATGGAACTTCTGACCCCGATGAACATATGGCCCAATACAAACAAAGAATGCTGGCAATTTCCATCCCCAGATCAGTTCGCGAAGCATGCATGTGTCGTGGATTTGGAATGACTCTTACTGGATCTGCTTTACAATGGTACATCAAAATACCAGTAAGATCAGTATCATCATTTGCAGATTTATATGACAAATTTGTTCACCAGTTTGCTAGTAGCAAGAGATTGGAGAAAACTGCAGATGACTTGTATCACCTGCATATTGAAAGTGGTGAGTCTCTGAGGGATTATTTGGGTAGATTCAATAAAGAGCGTTTGACGATAACCAACCCGGATGAAGCGGTTTGCATTAATGCATTCAGAAAAGGTTTATTCCCTTCAATGCCACTCTATAGGGAATTAACCATGTCTCCTCCAAGAAGTTGGGCAGAACTGATACAGAAAACTTTGAGAGAAATTCGTTGGGAAGAAGATAATAGAAACCGGTATGGGAGTTTTGTGAAACCTGATAATCAACATTCTGACAAAAGAAGGAAGAAAGATGAAAAAAGTTCCAAATCTTGGAATGCAGAACCATATCCCAATGTGCAACATGACCGGGAAGAAGACAATAACAAATCCACAAGATCAAATAGACCACCACCTCCAAGAATCGATGAGCAAGGGATAAGCTTACCACCAAAAGAGTTGGTGAAAGAGATGTTCAGGATGGGAGAAGCGGTAAAATGGCCTGGAAAATTGAAAACCCCATCAGAGCAAAGTGACAAGTCGAAATGGTGTGAATTCCATGATGATCATGGACACAGAACTGAAGATTGTATTTCCCTGAGATTCCAAGTGGCTGAGTTGTTAAAGCGAGGTCACTTGAATCATTTGCTGAACAAATCCAACAAGAAATTCCTAGAGCAAGACCACAGTACTTCAAACAAAGGAACTCCAACAGCACCTCCCCAACATGCGAAGGTAATTAATTTCATTTCAGGAGGATCCAATGTAAGTGGAACAAGTTACTCAGCAGCAAAAAGACATACAAGAGCATTAGTTCATTCTGCCAACATTACCTTACCTGAAGATGATTGTAATGAATCGAAGGAAGGTCCTATAACCTTCCAAGATGAAGAAGTTAATGATCCAACACATGATGATGCTCTGGTAATATCTATTACCTTGTCTAATTGTGGAGTTAAACGTGTATTGGTTGATCCTGGAAGTTCTGTCAATATCATTTATTTGGCAACTGTGAAAGAAATGAATATGGAATCCGAGATGTCCTATCACCCTACAACCCTTGTATTTGGAAATGGAGCAGCAGATAAATCTATGGCCATCATCAATTTGCCTACTTATGCTGTTGGAATGAATCAGACATTCACATACCATGTTATGGATTGCCCTTCTTCTTACAATGCTATTCTCGGACGCCCGTGGCTACACAAGATGAAAGCTGTGCCTTCAACTTTACATCAGAAAATCAAATTTGACACCCCCTGGGGAGTACGTCAAATTAGAGGGGATCAACTAACATCAAGAGAATGCTACCAAGCTACATTGAAGATCTCAGGCAAACATCCCGCATAGCAATTACAGCATCGAGTTCCAAGTGTACCAGCCAGAGAGAAAGATCCTGAAGAAATAATCTCGATTATCCTGAATCCTGAAAAACCTGATAGAAAAGTTTATGTTGGGAAAGATTTAGATCCCAATATACAATCTCAGATCATCTCATTTTTAAAGGAAAATGAAGATTGCTTCGCTTGGTCACATGCAGATATGACTGGAATTAATCCAGAAATCATCTCGCACCACTTGAATGTAGACCCGACATTCAAAGCAATAAGACAGAAGAGAAGAAAACATCCTGAAAGAAACAAGATTGTAAATGAAGAAGTTTGTAAACTTTTGTCCAATGGAGCAATACGAGAAGTGTTATATCCTGATTGGTTAGCAAATGTAGTGGTTGTACCTAAGAACAATGGAAAACATCGTGTATGCATTGATTTCACTGATTTGAATAAAGCATGTCCTAAAGATTATTTTCCTTTGCCTCATATAGATTGTTTAGTTGACGCTACATCAGGTCATGAGTTGTTAACTTTTATGGACGCATTTTCTGGATACAACCAGATATCAATGTTTCCTCCAGATCAAGAGAAAACATCCTTTATCACAAATAGGGGAACCTATTGTTATAAAGTGATGCCCTTTGGCCTTAAAAATGAAGGAGCAACTTACCAGAGACTTGTTAACATGATGTTTGCAGAACAAATTGGGAAGACTATGGAGGTTTATATCGACGATATGTTAGTTAAATCTTTTAAGGGGCATGATCACGTCAAAGACCTGAGTTGTAGTTTCTCAATCATGAGAAAATATAACATGAAACTTAATCCAGAAAAATGTTCATTTGGTGTAACTTCAGGAAAATTCCTTGGATACTTGGTATCACAAAGAGGAATAGAAGCTCATCCAAATCAAGTCACCGCAATCCTTCAGATAACTTCACCCAAGAAAGCAAAAGACGTGCAGAAGCTTACAGGACGTGTCGCTGCATTAAATAGATTCATTTCAAGATCATCAGATAAATGCCACTCTTTCTTCCAGATTTTGCAAAAGAACCAGAAATTTATTTGGGATGAGAAATGCGAACAAGCTTTACAAGAGTTAAAAAATTACATGATGAATCCGCCTTTGTTATCAAAACCAGAAGATGGAGAAAAATTGTATTTGTACTTGGCAGTTTCAGATCATGCAATAAGTGCTGCTCTTGTACGAAACGATGCAGGTAAACAATTTCCTGTCTACTATGTTAGTCCAACGTTATTGTCTTGCGAAACGAGATACCCACCTGTGGAGAAGTTAGCCTATGCTCTTGTAATGGCTTCCCGTAAGTTGCGCCCATACTTCCAATGTCATCCAATTATAGTAGTAACATCCCATCCATTAAGAAATGTTTTGCAGAAACCAGACGTGTCAGGAAGATTGGTCAAATGGGCCATAGAGTTAGGCCAATTTGACATTAATTTTGTGCCCAGAACTGCCATTAAATCACAAGCTTTGGTTGATTTTATTGCAGAATTTACTCCAGATACCCGAGAGAATTTAATTGAAGAAGTTTTACTTCTTGAACAACCAGACACTCCAGAATCATGGGTTCTATATGCTGATGGTTCAACTCATGCACGAGGAACAGGTCTTGGAATAGTAATTGAATCTCCAACAGGAGATATAATTGAACAAGCGTTTCAATGCTCTTTCAAAGCTACCAACAATGAATCCGAGTATGAAGCTCTAATACATGGAATCAAGATTTTGAAAGAATTGGAGGCAAAACATATTGAAATTCGAAGTGACTCCCAGTTAGTTTCAAGACAACTAGAAGGTTCATACCAAGTACGAGATCCTAGGATGCAGAAGTACCATGACTTGACTATGGCTCTATTGAAAACTTTTGGAAGTTACAAGATAACTCAGATTCCCCGAGAAGACAATCAACGAGCAGATGCCTTAGCAAATTTGGGTTCATCGATCCCCTATCCAAGAACAAGAGCAATTCCGATAATTCTAGTTCCAGAATTGATCATCACAGCTCATCATCCTGAAATCAGAGCACATGACCTTATTCTAGATTGGAGATTCCCATTGATGCAGTATTTGCTGTTCAAAACTTTGCCTCCAGACAAGAATGAAGCTAGAAGAATCTTAAGTAGAGTTGCAAGATTCGACATGATTGGTCCAGATTTGTACAAAAAATCTTTCTTAGGTCCCATGATGAAATGTCTTGGAGATTCAGACGCAAAATACGTCTTACGAGAAATTCATGAAGGCGAATGTGGTAATCATTCTAGTTATCGGGGTTTGGTCAGAAACGTCTTGAGAGCAGGATACTTTTGGCCCACCATGAACAGTGACGCTGAACAGTTTGTTCGCAAATGTGAACGTTGTCAAAAATTTTCACCCCAGATTCATCAACATCCTGAGTTGCTACACTCATTGGCTCCTGTTTGGCCTTTTATGCGGTGGGGTATAGATATTGTTGGAAAATTGCCAGTAGCACCTGGAAAATTGACCTTTTTATTAGTGGCAACTGATTATTTCACTAAATGGATTGAAGCTGGAGCGTATGCAACAATACAAGAAAATGAAGTGATTGATTTCGTATGGAAAAATATCATATGCAGATTCGGATTGCCACAAGAGATTGTCTGTGATAATGGCCCACAATTCATAAGCTCAAAATTCCGTCGATTTTGTGACAAATGGGGAGTTAAGTTAAAATTTTCAACTCCTAGAAATCCACAGAGTAATGGTCAAGCAGAATCAAGTAACAAAACCATTATGAACTCAATGAAAAAACGTCTTGAAAAGGCAAAAGGTAGATGGGCAGAAGAGTTACCAGGAGTATTATGGGCTTATAGGACAACCGCCAGAACTGCAACAGGAGAAACTCCATTTTCCTTAACTTACGGGACTGAAGCCATGATTCCTGTAGAATATGGAATGCCAAGTTTGAGGTACAAATGGACGCGAGAGGAGTTGAATAACATTAATTTGTCATATGAACTAGATCTGCTGGATGCAAGAAGAGAACAAGCCTTGATCAGAATGGCAACATATCAACAACGTCTCGCGAAACAATACAACAAACATGTAAGAATCAGAAACTTTAATCCTGGAGAACTTGTTCTTAGGAAAGTTTTCCCGAATTCTAAAGAAGCCAGAGATGGAAAGCTAAGCCCAACATGGGAGGGACCATATATAGTGGAAGAAATTAGTGGACCTGGAGCATATAAATTGAAAGATCTGGAAGGAAAAACAATTCCCAGAAGTTGGAATGCAATTAACCTGAAACGTTATTATTGCTAGTCAGAATCAAATTATCAAAACCTGAGCATTACATCTTGTCAAATTCATTATGTCTACATATTGAATTTGAGGGGAGTAATAATGTATTCACAAGTGCTTAGTTAAACCTCCTTAAAGGTACACATTTCAATTTTACTTAATCTTATTATCACATTTATACATGATAATCGAAGACATGTTTTTATGAATTTTTTGTCCTATCTGCATTTTACAGTTAGATAGTTTGTTTATTGTCAAGTCATATATATTGCTTCTGGGACCCAACCTGAAATCAGAACCAGATCAAAGGTATTGCATATCACTAGTGATTTCAAATCTAATAAACCCTGATCACATATCTGAATAATTTTTTATTTTGTACCAGTTTATTCAGACCCTGAAACTAATATCAAACCCAAGACATTCAAAGCTCTGACCAGATACTCAATAAGGTATGAATCATGTTATCCAATCTTAAATGTTATAGGATTATTAATGTTATAGGTTCAACTTATCGAGTTTAAACAGTAGTAAAGATGATAACTGCATATATTAATATCCAAACAAATACATAATTGTCACATACGGATATAACTTAATACATCCCATAAAACATTGTTCAAACATCAAATTCAAAACATAAACAGAACAACAATAAAACATCAACAATCCTAAAATCTTTAATTTTCACCTTGTCATCCTACTTGTCATCTGAAACGTCTTTGTCTTGAGAAGTTGAAGCCTTAGATTTTCCAGTAGAACGGACATCTTGATTAGTCTTGGAAGGGTTAAGAGTTGAACTCACTTCATCATCTTCTTCATCCTCTTCATCTACGCCTCTTCCTGATGAAGGCCAAGACCATCCTTCTTCATCAAATTCATCAATTAACTTGTCAGCATCATATATATCAAGACCACTGGATTGCATTTCTTTGACTACTTTAATCTTCTGATATAACATGAACCTGGCAACCTCTTCCTTCTCTCTATCCATCATGACCTTCAGCTGATGTTTAAGCTCTTCAATTCCCTCCTTCTCTTTATCAGATTCAATCTTCAACTGATGTTGGAGTTCTTCAAGCTTCTTCTCAAGATTAGAAACTTTGATTTCTTCCAGTTTCAGTTCCTCTTTTGCATCCATAGCTTCATGCTTAACACCAGTGAGTTCATGTTGTAATGCTTGTATCTGTTTTGTTGCCAAGTTTTCTTTCTGAGAAAGCTCCGTCTTGATAGACAAGATGACTGAATTATTCTGTTTAGCTTGAATTTCTAGTTCTTGAACTCTCTTAAGGAGTTGTTCGCGTTCCATAATCAATTCTCCAACCTTTAGCCCGCGCTCTTCAAATCTCCTCTCAATCAATGTGGCCATTTGATTCACCTAATAACAAAGATCAAAAAATAAACATCCACACAAAAAATTCTTAACATAACAAAACACAGAACAAAAATGATTTATGAAGAACTTACCCTTAAAGATTCCTTTATCAAACAGTGAAGTAAACCTTGATCACCAGCAGACAATAGCGATATTTCATCTTGAGGGAAAAGGAACTTAGAGCATTCTTCACGAATCCCTTCAAAATCAGATGATACAGAAGCAGATGCAGGAAAATCCAAAACTATTCTTTCACCTTTGTTCCTTAAATCTTCTTGGGCTAATTTGGTTCGAACTTCAGCAATTACAAGATCAGCATTTGGAGATTCTTCAATAATAGGGTCATTAGGGATGTCTAAATTGATGGTTTCAACGACCTTAAGCTTTTTAAAACTCTGAGATACTTCCTTGATTGGAGGATCATTAGAAACCTTTTTCGCAGTTGAAGCAATCCTTTTCTTTCCTTTCAATCTCCTTGCAACCGATCCTAAAGCTAAGGAACTGTCAATACTCCCTTCAGATTTCTTTCCCTTTCCCCTAACCTCTGGCATATCCTTAACATGAACTTTTGGAGGATCTTTGAGTCCTTTGCTCTTTTTGCTTGAAGGAACTAAACATCAAAATTACACAAGAATAAGTCATTACAAAAATTTATCAAAATCATTAACGATGCACATGAGAGAATTATTGCTCACCCATGTTGAACAAGTTGGTGTACGATCTTTCTTCGTCAGATAAGCTCATAATAGCATCTATAATCTCTTGAGTCTTAGGATTAACAGGTACTTCTTTATCTTCGGCCCTGACTACAAATGAAACAAAATATAAATATAATCAAATTAAAGCATTTCAGAATCAATACATAACAAACCTAAATATAATTATTGAAAAAATAAGCTTAACATGCTTACACAAGTTATGCCATTCTGTGCGAACATCCTGGCCAGCAAAAACAAGACAAGATTTATGCACAACTACAAACCTCCGCTTCCATAATCTTGCAGAATCCTCAGGAATTATAACCAAATGCTTAGCAGAAGTTTTAGTTAGAGTAAATAACCCATTAGCCTTCCTCCCAAAACTGTAACAACTTAAGACATCTGGCAATGAAATCTTGATGGCTAGTTTTTTGGCCAATACTTCTAAACTTAACATGACATACCAAACAGCGGGCATAAGCTGCGAGGGAGCAAGATCATAAAAATTGCATAATTCCAAGATCAAGGGAGGAAGAGGAAATAAAGGATAAATTCTAATGAAATCAGTGAGCATTGTAGTCCAGTTTTTACATCCCCAATCCAATCTTTCCTCCGGTTTAGGGGCACTGATCATCAAATTCCTATCTAAATTAAAGGTATCAGGAAACCTAGCAACTTCATAATTGGTGACCATTGGAGCCTCATCACCACTCTTCTTTTCCATAAGCTTTGCATCTATCAAATCTTCCTCTAATTCCTTTGGGATAGGGTTAAAGCCCACAACATTCTCGTTTGATTTATCCATCGGGGAACGAGTTGGATGCAAAAGCATAAACTTAAATCAAACAACGCCTACAAAAAATTAATCTATACATTATTTAAAAACTTCAATTTTAACCCCTAATCTGAGAAATTCAAAATCAAAGTTCAAAATAAAGGAAAGACATTTAAGATACAGGAAGAACAAGTACAAAAATAAAATCTCATACTTACTTGAACAGTATCGCCCACTCGACGCAAAGAAAGACTGAGTTTAAAGAATGAATTTCAAAGTGTTAACAAGAAGATAAATGAAAGTGACTGCCGTCAAAATATTTCGATGTTCATAAGCAAGTGAATGATCATCTTGGGAAATGGCGTCTGTAGGTTTGAGATCGACGGGCCAGAATAGACACAACTCCTCATGCCGTTTGATCTACGCCACGTGGAGTTGGGGGAGTAAATGTTTCCCCTAAATTCCCCAACGGGTAATTTTCAAATTATCTAAGCCAGATTGACGGACGTGATTGAATGATTGTAATGTATAGCCGTTTCCTGTAACCAAATTCGAAATTGAACGTGCAGGAACACGTGGCGACAGAAGAAAGTTGGAGTTAATGTATGGGACACGTGGGGAGCGAAGGAGCAAGACAAGAAGAAACCGTCTTGTGTAGTGGGTCCTGTAGTTAACTGTCTTGTATAGTTGTAAATGTATGTAACCGTCTTGTGAATAACCGTCCTGTATGTAACTGTCTTGTGAGTAGTGTCTTGGATGTCAATATATATGTGTGTTGTATTCAAGTAAAGGACACGCATCATCTTGTAATACACTTTCGTAAAGTATCAATAAAAGCACTTGTTAATCTATCTCGATTCTTGATTTTATCTCGTTTATTACTTGAATTATCTCGTTCAATCCATCTACGGATTTTAGGAGATACAGTATCTAGTCATCATCATCACTCACTGTTTGTCATCAACAATTTTCACCACCAAAGATTGCTGGTTCCTTCACTCCAACTTCTCTTTTAGTTTTATTATTACTTTCATTTCATTTTATAATTTATTTATTTATTGTTTTATTTATTTATTTAAATCTTTTATTTATATTTTCCCATTAGTTTATTATTAGTTATTTTCATAGAATTTAATTTATGGCTTATTAATTATTGGTGCTGGAGTTTTTGTGTTAGAACTAAAAAAAATTTATTTTTATTACTTGATTTTCTGTAAGGAATACTCCGCCTATATTTATAGCCGGTCCCAAGCCCGGATAGAGGAGTAGGGTTGTGTTAGGCTTCGACAGCCAACGTAAAAATATGTCGAATCTTATGAACGTAGATCCACACATTTGTTGTACCAATAGGTCATTGCTTATTAATCAGAACGGTGTCGTGTGATCCATGTAGCCGACCCCACTTAGCTGGGATTAAGGCTTTGTTGTTGTTGTTGTTGTATTAGTTTATAGGCTAAATAAACTAGTTTAAGGGGAAAAATTAGATAAATTAATTTATAATTGACTTATATTTTACTTTTTTAGGATTTTTCAAAAAAGTAAACTAGATCTTATATTTAGGATCGGAGGGAGTAGAAGAGAACCAAATTCTAGAAGTTGGGGTGGCGGATGCATATAAATTGTTTGATTCTAATAATTAGTTGCAAAAGAAGAGAAAACAAATTCATCAGAATAGACAGATTAGTTAGGGGTGTTCATGGGACGGGACAGGATCGGGACACCCCCGTCCCGTGTCCCGTCCCGAAAAAGGCTCGGGATGGAGTTTTCGTCCCGTGTCCCGTCCCATCCCGAACTTTGTCCCGTCCTGATCGGGACGGGACGGGACGGGAAAATTCCCGATTTTTTTGAATTGTTTTTTATAAAATTATTTACTTGAAAAAAAATTATGACAATTTGTGTTAGTAAAAAACAAATAAATTAGTTCAATATTACTTTTATAATACATTTTATAAAATATAATAAGGTAAAATTTTATTATGATTGCATTTTCCCTAAAAAATGTCATGTACACCCATACATGGTATATATAACACATGCATTTTTCTAAAAAAATATATAAATACACATATATTTGTATTCGGGACGGGACAGGATTGGGACGACCCCGTCCCGTGTCCCGTCCCGAAGAGAAATTTTGTCCCGTCCCGAAAATTTTCGGGACGAAAATTTCCCGTCCCAAAATGCCACGGGACAGCCGCGACGGGACGGGACGGGAAAATTTGAACACCCCTAAGATTAGTTACTAATTAAATAGCCATCTGCTCCTAAATATAATATCACTTTTAAATTTCAAAATATTTCTAGATATAAGATTATTTTCTAATTTTTCTCAAACTTTTTCCTAAATTAACCCTACTAATGTTTATATATAACAAGTAAGAGATGAAGAGTGGATATAAAGGTATATAGTTAAGATAAAACGGTAATATCACATGTTAACAATTAACTTAACTAACATTCTTAATCTAATCAAATTAGGGAACGTGATCATATACATGACATCAGGACCTACATTTGAGAGCATATGAGAAACATTAGAGTCGTATGGAAAACTGCTGAAAACCAGGAGAGAGAATACACACCTTTGAAAGCAATGAAGGAGCAATATTATAGAAATCCAAAAGAGATCTAAATTAAATTCATCAATTGCATAATACCAAGAAATCAATGTTGAGTTCATACATAAAATCTAAATTACATGCAAGACCATAAAAACCATAGAATCAATTTGTTGCAAAACACACATATCAACCAATACAGATTTAAATAAATATATGAATTATATTGAACAAGAGATACTAAATAACTCCCCTTTAATGAACCAAGAGTTCTGGTTTACTTTCATCCATCGAATCCCACACAAGAGATTTAAACTCTCATCAAACAAAGCAAAAACACATATCAATGATTGTGGATGTCATATAGCTATGGTTGAAGGTCTAATATGAGGATGAACAGTGAAGAAGGAAGACAATTTTTGTGCCAAGAGAATGAGGATTGAAGAAATTTGGCGGTGGATGAAGAATTGAGAGAATTGGAGGGTTGGGTATTGTAGAATTGCTTGTAGGGTGGTGTAGGATTCCTCAAATTTGTGCAAGATCCCTCTTTTATATAGAATCCATGTAGGAACCTTCTTGAAGCTAGAGAATTGCCTAAATTAAGAGTCAATTTCAGGTATAAACAGGATGCTAAGAATTCCCAAAAGAGAGTGAAAGCTATCTAATTTGATGAGAATAAATCTTGGAAGGGAAATAGATATGTTTTCCCATCGTAATTGACCTAGGAATCCTTAAGAGATTATGAAATGGTGTTTGACAGGGTCTAGGAAGTTAACGAATTGAATTTGGGGTTCAAAATGTGCTGAATCTATTCCACAGAATTCACAAAACTTGTGGTGAACTTACATAACTGTTTGTTATTTTTTTGCAGACTTTCTTTAAGCTTTTCTTCCACTTTCTTTCGATTGAATCCCCTTCATTTTCCCTTAAAATTGAGAAATAAATATATAATGAGGTACCTTAATTTCAATAACATCAAATACAATTGTTATTGCCTAATATTCTCAAATTAAGATAAAAATGCAACTAACTCTTAAGATATAAACTCTAATTCCAAATACACCTAATTCCCAGTATAATTAATAATTAAGTGACCTGCTGATTCCTCAAAATTAGTGTCACAAAACACAAAAATATCATGTGCAATCAAGTGACCCCAAATGGTGTAAAGTAGAGGGACCAAAAATACCACTTATAAACTCTAGGATTAAGACCCAAATAAAGGAAAAGTATAAGGACCAAAGATGCTAAAGAGGTGACCCTCACTAACCGCAATATATGAAATAACATAGTGAGTGTATATAAGCTTTGAATCTAGATATCAAATTTTAGTCAAAAATACATAACTTATCTTCCTCTTTTATCACCTGATGGGCTCTTGGTTCACAGAAATGATTATGATGGAATGGAAAGGAGACAAATTTGAGCTAAACTACATTGGATTCTATATAACAAAAATAAGTCCAAATTCTATGTGATAGAAACTTATTGACGAGATCTATAAATGAATGAAAAGAGATTCTATCTATGATTAGATTACAAATAAACGGCTCGCCTCAAATTAATAATAAAAATAAAAATAAAAATAATATCAATTAAGTTTGGTCTAATTAATAAATGAACTAATTAATGAGTACAAAATACATCTATGTTAGTTAGGACATTATTATTGGCAAGAAATCTATATGTGCCTTTATAAATTTTCTGAGACCCCACCTTAGCTGTGGTTACTACTGAGATCCAACTCATATAGAGCATTTTAATTACCGTTTAGACCTGTTAGAATCTTAAGTTTTGATGAAGACTAAAATATGAAAGAACTTAGACACTTAGACAAAATCAGGTTAATATAGAACCCCAAGTAAGAGTACAACCGGATGTGGGTTTACTTCCGGATAAAACTAGGACTAGCGCTCACGGATGAAAATCTCATCCCCCAGCAACAACAAGTACTTCACCAAGTAATAACTTAGTCTAGAAAGCATTAGATATACAAAACCCTTAAGACTAAGTTAAGATACAACCGGATGTGGATTTGCTTCCGATTGTATTAAGACTAGCGCTGGCTGTTGGATTGAATAACACTGAGCGAGAGTGAGTAAAATAAGAACATATCCCTTCGTCCAGTGGAAGTGCTTCTGGATGTGGAATTGCTTCCGGATGTAAGAAAGCTTCCTTAGACTAGATGAACTCCCACTGCATGTGACTATGTGTTTATATTGCTAGACTAACGTTCAAAGTGCAGCACACTTAGTAAGGTTGCTTCCGGATGTGAACTTGCTTCCGCAAGCAATCAGAATATCAGAACGTTCAGAGCAGTGCAGTGTCAGAATGCTTTTGGCAGAGCAGAGTTGTCAGAACTACTTTTCAGAGATAAAGCAAGTCAACCCTGCTAAGCATTAATGAAGCATTAAATGGGCAAACGGTAACTTGTGAAAAACGGTCATATTCAAACGGCTAACCCACCTACCAAGAGTGAGAATACTTGAAGACTATATAAAGAAGCTCACCTTCATTTATGAAGACATCTATTATCTTTGACATCTTGAAGAAAGCTAGAGAGAGAAAACGAAAAATCCTTCAAGCATTCAAAGCTGCCCAGAAAAGAGAAAGAGCATTTAACTCATTGAGTGATCTTTCCATCTACTTATCTTGTACTCTTTTTGGTTAAGTCTCTTCTTGTATTAAGAGCATTCATTGTACTTAAGTGTGTAACATTATCTGTTCTTGAAGAGAACTTAGTTAGAAAATCCTTTATTTGTAAAGGTTGAACCCTTGCTGGGTGTAAGGGGGAGCTAGTTAGAAAGGTTGCAAGTGAGCCTTGAGTAAAACTTGTGGTTGTAAGGTTGCAAGTGATCCCGTCTAAAACTTGCGGTTTTAAAGGTTCCAGGTGAACCCGTTGTAAAACCTGGGGATAGTGGAACTCAACCTGGGTGGTTGAGAACTGGACGTAGGTCAGGAAGACCGAACCAGTATAAATCCTTGTGTTGCTTTTATTTGAGTTTTTATTTTATAGCACAATTCACCCCCCCTCTTGTGCATCCATTACTTTCATTTGGTATCAGAGCAGGTCTTTCTCACTCGATTCCAACGAATCCAGAAAGTAAAGATCCAGTAATGGATACAGATTACTCCTTGCCTGATGTCTCCATTCAACCCAACAAGCCCCCAGGCTTTGATGGGTATAACTATCCATTCTGGAAATTTCGAATGGAGACGTACATCAAGTCCAGCGACATCAGACTCTGGGATGTAATTGAACGTGGGGATCACACTCCCCTAGATGAAGATGGTTTTGCAAAGCAACGATCCAGATACACCAACGAGGACTATGCTCTAGTCCAACTAAACTACAGGGCCATGCAGTACATTCAGTGTGCTCTCAGCCCTAAGGAGTTTCATAGGATCAGCCACCACAAAACTGCTAAGGATATGTGGGAGGCTCTTGAGGCTGCTCACTCTGGAACCAGGGGAGTGAAGGCAAGACGAGTTGAGATGTTGGTGGAAGAGTTTCACAACTTCGCCATGACTAGTCCAACTGAGCCAATCAGAGAACTGGAGCTCAGGTTCACTCACCTTATCAATAACCTGGCCTCCTTGGGCAAGGACATTCCTGAAAGAGAGCAAGTCAGCAAGATCCTAAAAGTCTTGAAAGGTGATTGGATCACCAAAGTTACCATCTTGCAGGAAGTCCAAGGAGAGTCAACCAGCTCCATCACTGCACTCTTTGGTTCCCTGGCTGAATATGAACCAACCCTGCTGGCTCAGAGAGCTCCTCAAGCCTCATCCAAAACCAAAAATCTTGCCCTTGTTGCTCCCAGCAAGGAGATTGATGAGAATGATGATGATGAGGATGCTGAGGAGGAATTTGACGATGAGGAGATGGCCATGATGGTGAGGAAGTTCAGAAAGTTCTTCAAGAGGAAAGGAGGCTTTCAGAAAGGTGATTCCAGTCAGAGGAAGGGATACAAGAAGGAAAAGGCCCCGGTGTGCTTTGAGTGCAAAAAGCCTGGGCACTTTAAGGCTGAGTGTCCAAGCTTGCAAAGATCAAAGGGGAAAGACAAAAGAAAAGCCTTCGTATCCTCCATCTGGGTGAATAGCTCAGACGATGAAGCAAGTGATGAGGAAGAGGTTGCCAACCTTTGCCTGGTGGCCAGAGAAGATGATGAGGAAGCCTCTTCAGATTTTGATCTCACCCACGAGGACAATGAGGTAACTTTCTCTGAACTACAAGAGGCTTACAATGAGGTTCATGAAGAATTCTCTCGATTATGTAAAGCCTATAAAGTGTTGAAAGCTAAAAAGGAATCACTTGAGTCCAAGGTGGACTCACTGAGTGAAGAGCTAGCGGAAGCTAGAAAGCTTCCGATAGCAGATGGCAAGGGATCTCCCCAAGAGGAACCCAAGGCCACAACGCTAGAAGGCTGCCCTAACTGCAGCAAGATCTCTACTGAAAGAGATAGACTGCAAAATGCCCTGGAGAAGTTTACAAATGGTTCTGAAATGTTGAATGCTATTTTGATGAACCAAAGGGCATATAGGGATAGAACTGGATTAGGGTATAAGCATAAGGGTAAAAAGTGGGTGGAGCCCAAAGTGAAACCATACTTAAAATTCTTCCATAAAGCTACAAGTCACAGCTCCACACCCTTTAGCTTCTGCAACTACTGCAACAAAAAAGGACACTCCACGTCCACTTGCAATGCAAAGAAGCATGGAGTAAATAGCTCCCATAAGTGGGTTCCAAAAGGAACCAGGGTAAATGAAGATCCTCCAAAGAAAGAAACTAAGGGAGGACAAGGGACTAGAACTTGGAAACATATTCCAATGGAAGTCCGTCAGCCTAGAGCCTCCACAAGGCCAGAGGCACAACACAATCACAAACCCAAGGTCAATACTGGACCGAGGGGAAAGAAGACTAATGATAAAGGACCCAATAAAGGTTGGGTACCTAAGCTTATCTAATTTATGCAGGTCTGTCTCAAAGCATCCAAGAACAAAAAGTGGTACATTGACAGTGGATGCTCGAGACACATGACTGGTGACAGAGACAAATTCAAGTCCTTGGTGATCAAAGATGGAGCCACAGTAACCTTTGGAGGTAATCAAAGTGGAAAGATCACCGGAGTTGGAGAAGTAGGACCAGTCAAGGATGTCTATCTGGTGGATGGTCTCTATCACAACCTGCTAAGCGTGAGCCAGAGCACTGACAAAGGAAACTGGGTAATTTTTGATTCACATGAGTGCATAATAGTAGATAAGCAGGATCTGAATCTAGATAAGGCCAACTTAAAATGCAAACTTAAGGCCAATAGGAATGGAAACCTATACACTCTAGATTTATGTCAACAACTGGAAGAAAAATGTTTAATATCTACCGATGAGAACAGTTGGCTTTGGCATAAAAGGCTAGCTCATGTTAATTTCACTCAACTTGACATGCTAATTAAGAAAGAGCTAGCTATAGGGATTCCATCCTTTAAAGTTAAGCACGATTATATTTGTGAATCCTGCCAACGAGGAAAGCAAACAAAGTCCTCGTTTAAAACCAAGAAGAGAGTCTCCACTAGCAGGCCCTTGGAACTAATCCACATGGATTTGGTTGGGCCAGCGAGAGTGAAGAGCTTGGGTGGAAACCTGTATGCTCTAGTAGTAGTGGACGACTATTCAAGGTTCACTTGGACGATGTTTCTTGCCTCTAAGCAAGATGCTTTTGATGCTTTTGTTGTCCTGGCTAAGAAAGTGCAGAATGAGAGAGACCTCAAAATCACAGCCATAAGAACAGACCATGGAGGCGAGTTTGAGAACCATAGCTTCTCTGAGCTATGTGAGCAGAATGGTATTGAACATAACTTCTCAGCTCCCAGAACTCCTCAGCAAAACGGAGTAGTCGAGAGGAAGAACAGGGTTCTGACTGAGATGGCCAGGAGCATGCTCAACGAGAAAGAGGTTTCTCAAGTGTTCTGGGCGGACGCTATGAGCACTGCCTGCTACATCTCCAACAGAGCCTATGTTCGCAAGGGCTTGGACAAGACACCCTATGAGCTGTACAAAGGCAGAAAGCCCAACATCAGCCACCTCAGAATCTTTGGATCAAAATGCTATGTGCATAACAATGGAAAGGTAAATCTGGGTAAGGTTTGATCCAAAAGCTGATGTAGGTGTATTCATAGGGTATTCCCTTAGGAGTAAGGCTTACAGAATATACAACATGAGAACTAGAATCGTAGAAGAATCAATGCATGTTGTATTTGATGAAACTCCTACATGGGGACAATCCACAGAAGATGATGAATTACTAAATCTTCCAAAACCACCATCATCTTCGTCACCACCAAAAGAAACACCAGCAAGCAATCCCAAAGAAGAAGATGAACCCAGTGATGAGCCTAGAGTGCAGACCGTGCCTGAGGAGGCACAGTTGCCAACAGCTAGGAGACATCACAGGGATCATCCTCTTGATCAAGTGCTTGGTGATGTTTCTTCTGGTGTCAGAACCAGAAGGCAGGTTCAAAATGAAGTTGAGTTTGGAGCATTTTTATCTCAAATCGAACCAACTTCAGTTGAACAAGCTCTTGAGGACTGCGACTGGATTATTGCCATGCAGGAAGAGCTAAATCAATTTGAAAGAAGCCAAGTTTGGGAACTAGTCCAAATGGGTCTTCAAGAACAAACTGGATGAGACAGGTCAAATTACGAGGAACAAAGCCAGATTAGTAGCCAAAGGATATAACCAAGAAGAAGGCATAGACTGTGAAGAAACTTTTGCTCCAGTCGCTAGACTCGAAGCAATAAGGATTCTTCTAGCCTTTGCATCCATGAAAGGCTTTAGATTATATCAAATGGATGTTAAGAGTGCATTTCTTAATGGTTACATCAAAGAAGAGGTTTATGTAGAACAACCTCCTGGCTTTGAGGATCACAAGCATCCTAAACATGTGTATAGGCTAAAGAAAGCTTTATATGGCCTGAAACAAGCTCCTCGAGCTTGGTATGAGAGACTCAGCAGCTTTTTGCTGGGCAAGGGTTTCTCAAGAGGCAAACTAGATAGTACACTGTTTATTCTTCACAAAGATAGAAACATGCTAATTGTCCAGATTTATGTTGATGATATTATTTTTGGGGCAACTAACGAAAAACTTTGTGAAGAATTCTCTAAGACTATGCAGGGTGAGTTTGAAATGTCAATGATGAGAGAACTAACGTTCTTCCTAGGCCTGCAAATTAAGCAAAAGAAGAATGAAATCTTCATCTCCCAAGCTAAGTACTGCAGAGAGCTACTCAAGAAGTTTGGGATGGATGAATGCAAGGAGTATGACACACCAATGAGTACCACAGCCGCACTCGATGCTGATGCAAAGGGTAAATCTGTCAGCCTGCCCATGTACAGGGGAATGATAGGGTCCCTACTATACTTAACGGCAAGCAGGCCTGACATTCAATTTAGTGTAGGCATGTGTGCGAGGTTTCAAGCCAACCCCAAGGAGTCACATCTAACATGTGTTAAACGTATTCTAAGATACCTTGAGGGTACACAAGAGCTTGGTCTTTGGTATCCCAGAGGTAACCAAGAATTCTTGTGGGCTTACTCTGATGCTGACCATGCAGGTTATAAAACGGATAGGAAGAGCACCAGTGGACAATGCGTCTTCCTTGGTGGTTGTCTGGTCTCTTGGGCTAGTAAGAAGCAAACCTGCGTGTCTTTGTCATCCACAGAGGCTGAATATATTGCTGCCGCAAGCTGTTGTGCCCAAGTGCTGTGGCTGAAGAACCAACTAAGAGATCTTGGCTTGGAGTTCCCTGAGGTACCCATCCTCTGTGACAACACAAGCACCATCAGCCTTGCCAAGAATCCGGTTCAGCACACAAGGACAAAGCACATTGATGTCAGACATCACTTCATCAGAGATCATGTTCAGAAGAAAGATGTCAAAGTAAAGTTTGTCCCCACTCAGCATCAGCTTGTTGATATTTTCACCAAGCCTCTGGGGGTTGATCAATTTACATTCATAAGAGGTGATTTGGGAATGGTAAACCCAAATGAAGTTTAATTCCTTAAATAATCTTGAGCTTTATTAAAACCTGCAACTTTACTAACTTAGGCATCGGAGTGCCAATCCTTGTTTTTGCAGGTCCCCAATGTTAAATCTTAAGCAAGTGCAACCGGAAGCAAAACCACTTCCGGATGATCATGTGCTGGCACTGAGTGTTAAACTAAAACAAGCAAGAGCGTCAATGCCTGGATCAAGGGACACGTCACTTCAGAAAACGTTTCATCTTCCTCCATGAGAAGTTGTGCCTTCTCTGATAAGGTGAAGCGACACATGTCAAAAGGTGCGCCGCTCCAATTAAATGTTTACATTACCCAATGAATAAACGCATGCTTTCATGAAGAGTCATTACCCATTTTACCCTCTGTAACTTTGCATATAAATAGGAAGTCACTTTCACTTTCACTTTTTACTTACTCAAATTTTCACCCACAAATTTTCTGCATACATTCATATTCTCTTCATCTTCTTCACCGTGTTTTTCATCTTCTTCATCTTCTTCTTCGCATTTCATTTCATTTGAACTCTAAACCCTCACAAAAATGGCCGGCTCACATGAATCGAACCCCAACACAAAGAAAGCCACTTCAACCAAGAAATCTAAGTCCAAAACTGGGAAATCGGGGCATTCTCACACTGGGAAATCTGGAAAATCACATGAACGCGAAGAACACCAAGAACAATCTGGGCAAACCCAAGGGCAGAACGAGGAAGTCCAGGAACAACCTGGACATTCTGAGCAAGTCCAAGAACAGCCTGGGCAGACTGAGCGTGAACAAGCCAAGAGGAAAGGGAAGAAGAAGGTCCAGTTTAGCGAGGAACCTTCTTCCAAAAGACAAAGGGTAGAGGAGGATGATCCTCTGGTATATCGAGATGGGCCTTTGGAGGCTGTTTCCTCCAAGTTTGAAACCATCAAGCCCTACTTCAACAACGGCATGTTCATAGATCTAGCCAAGATAGATGAACTAGGGTTTCCACACCTGCGGCCATTTCTGGAAAAGTACATGCCCTGGCTGGGGATCAACCAGGACTACAATATCAACGTCCTGCGAGTGTTCTGCGAGTCACTCACTGGGAAAGTCAAGTATAAGAAAGTGGATGGGAAGGAACAGATTAGGAGACTCACCTTCACCGCCACTGTAAGGGGGAGAACCTTCAGTTTCACTTGGAGGGACATCAACGCCTTAATGGGGTTTACTGAAGCGGGAATGAATGAGTGGCTATACCCTGAATCACTCAAACTCAGCAAAGAGGAACTCGAGAAGACTTATAACACCCAAGGGAAGAAGGTGTCCGGGATGTCTGACTCCGACAGGCTACTATACTACGTCTACTCCCGCATGATGACACACAAGGGGGGTAACTTCAACGAGTTCACTCTGCTGGACAACCCATGGTTTCCCAGACTTCTCACCCAGCAGCCAATCAACCCCGGGCAGTTGATCAGTCTTGAACTGCATAGATGGATGATGAATAATAAGGCTGGTTTTCTTCCCTACCCCACTATCATCGCCTTCCTCCTTGAAAAGAATCTGATCAAGGCTACATCCACTGTGGAGGAAGAAAATGTTAAGTGTGTACCTGTCAGCGCAATTAACATTGGCAAGATGGGGATTAAGTATCTTAAGAAGGCCAAGCCCACTCGCTCAGGGTCTCAGGCAGGCAGTGCCTCTCATGCCTCAGCCCCCTCTATGTCAGGTGCAGGGGATCAAGAGGTTGACTCTCTTCCTGGTCCAAGCAGAGTTGCAAAGGTGCCAGCTACTGTCAAAGCCTTTGCCCAGGAAGTAAAGGAGGAGATTCTCTTTAGGCTGATTGACTCCTTGGTGGCTCCTCTCCGTGATGAGTGTGACACTGGCTTCCAGCAGCAAGGGGAGCGAATCCAGAGGATCGAGGATCGCATGGGTCAGGTCGAGGCTCAATTAGGACGGCTAGACGTCAAGCTAGACCTCATTCTCCAACACCTTCAGATCCCTCAACCCCAAGGTAACTTACCACCACCCCCTCCTCCAAACCCACCTCCACCTCCTCCACCTAATCAACCACTACTACCTCCTCCTCCTCCACCCAACACTCAACAGCCACAGCCACCTCCTTCTCAGAATGACCAACAACCCCACACATCACCAAACAACAACCAACAACCCCACACATCACTAAACAACAACCAACAACCCCAGACATCACCCAACCACGACCACCAACCACAAGACTCACCCCAACAGTCCCCTCGCCAATCACCCCTTAACTCCAATAACTCCCCATCTCCACATAACACCCCTAATCGTTCACCACCCCCCACTTCAGCCGGGCCTTCCCACCCTAACCCTACCACCTCTCAACCCACCATCGCCCAAACCTTAGGTTTCACCTCTCCTGATCATCCACTTCACACCTACTACCTCCGAGACCAATCCCCTATTCGGTGGAAAGTTAGACAACCCGATGTCTACTACTCCACCTACCCATTTGATGGCATATTCACCCACCCCTCCTTCTGGGAAAGAAACACAGCCCTCCTACCCAACCCTCCTAAATCACCAGAACAAACCTCACCCACATCCTCTTCATCCACACCCTCACCACCTCGAAGATTTGGCCCTGAACCTCCACCCTCCTCTTCACCCAGTCCATCCTCTTTGGCCCTCGCCCTTGTTGATGATGACAAAAGGGGGAGAGATGCTGCTATCGCACTCCGCCATACCATGGAGACAAGGGATGTTCTGACTCAGCCATCCCTCTAGCTAGATGAAGACATCACTGCTGCCCTCCGCCGAGCCATGGAATCTCAGAGACTGGGTGGTGCTGAGAGTCTGATCAGAAGGGAAGTCATCCGGTTTATGCAACAGCAGAGGTCGGATGAGCAAAGGTCCAAATGGGATATGGTTGTATATGAGCAAAGTGAAGACATACCACAGCCAGACTCTTCATCTTCTGAGCCTCCTCCTTCTGAGCCTAGCCGCAACATAATTGAGGAGATAATGATGAAGTATGGGCTGGAGAAGATTAACCATCCTCCAATTGTGATAGCCAAGCCAATCCCTTCTACCTTTGGAACAACCTCTGCTCCTCCTCCTCGTACTGAGCCAACATCTGCTACTCCTCCCTCTGAGCCAACCTCTGCTCCACCTCCTTCAGCAGTTAAGTATAGTAAGTCAAGGAAGAAGGCAGTTGCCAGAAAGGGTGCTAACAAGAGTACTGCTTCTACTGCATCTGCTGAGAGTGAGCAAGAGATTCCATCAGTCCAAGCTGAGCAAGAGATTCCTTCAGTACAAGCCATCCCAATTCTAAAGGAAGTTAAGCTAGAGATAGAAGATATGACTCCTGAAGAATTTGAGAGGTATGGGTACACGGATAAGATCTCTTTTGGTCAGATGACTTGCCTGGACGCTGAGAGAGCAGCAGCCAAGCCTACCCAAACGATAGGCAAGGGGAAAGGAAAGGGCAAAGGCAAAGGGAAAAGGAAAGCCCAGGAAGTTGAGGAGGACCCCAACTTCCCAGTATGGAATGTAAAGATCAGGGCTGTCCACTATCCAAATGGCGAGGTCACTCCTTTCTCAGATGCAACAAGGTTCCCAGGCTATGAGGAAGTTGAAAACTTGAAGAGAGCCTTCGAGGAGTCTGTTGAGTCTGAGAGACTCAGAAGGGAAAGGGAAGAGCAAGAGCTTCAGAGAATTATTGCTCAGATTGACCAGAATGTGAAGGATGCCCATCTAGCCCAGCTCCAAAGAGAGAATGAGGAGAGACAGAAGGAGAGGGAGAGGAAAAAGAAACATCAACTTTAAACCTCTCACTTCACCCTTTTACCTTAGAAAATTTTTCTCTTTTTCATGCATAGTTCATTTTGCATAGTATAGATTACTTGTGAATTTTATCTGCTTTTGTAACTCTAACTTGTAATCTTTTGATTATCAATAATAATTGTCTAAGTTATTTGTGCTTGCTCTAATTGTTACTCTTTTATTCTTTCGTATAAATTTAATCTGTAAATTTAGTTTGTCATCATCAAAAAGGGGGAGAATGTTAGAATCTTAAGTTTTGATGAAGACTAAAATATGAAAGAACTTAGACACTTAGACAAAATCAGGTTAATATAGAACCCCAAGTAAGAGTACAACCGGATGTGGGTTTACTTCCGGATAAAACTAGGACTAGCGCTCACGGATGAACGTCTCATCCCCCAGCAACAACAAGTACTTCACCAAGTAATAACTTAGTCTAGAAAGCATTAGATATACAAAACCCTTAAGACTAAGTTAAGATACAACCGGATGTGGATTTGCTTCCGATTGTATTAAGACTAGCGCTGGCTGTTGGATTGAATAACACTGAGCGAGAGTGAGTAAAATAAGAACATATCCCTTCGTCCAGTGGAAGTGCTTCCGGATGTGGAATTGCTTCCGGATGTAAGAAAGCTTCCTTAGACTAGATGAACTCCCACTGCATGTGACTATGTGTTTATATTGCTAGACTAACGTTCAAAGTGCAGCACACTTAGTAAGGTTGCTTCCGGATGTGAACTTGCTTCCGCAAGCAATCAGAATATCAGAACTTTCAGAGCAGTGCAGTGTCAGAATGCTTTTGGCAGAGCAGAGTTGTCAGAACTACTTTTCAGAGATAAAGCAAGTCAACTCTGCTAAGCATTAATGAAGCATTAAATGGGCAAACGGTAACTTGTGAAAAACGGTCATATTCAAACGGCTAACCCACCTACCAAGAGTGAGAATACTTGAAGACTATATAAAGAAGCTCACCTTCATTTATGAAGACATCTATTATCTTTGACATCTTGAAGAAAGCTAGAGAGAGAAAACGAAAAATCCTTCAAGCATTCAAAGCTGCCCAGAAAAGAGAAAGAGCATTTAACTCATTGAGTGATCTTTTCATCTACTTATCTTGTACTCTTTGTGGTTAAGTCTCTTCTTGTATTAAGAGCATTCATTGTACTTAAGTGTGTAACATTATCTGTTCTTGAAGAGAACTTAGTTAGAAAATCCTTTATTTGTAAAGGTTGAACCCTTGCTGGGTGTAAGGGGGAGCTAGTTAGAAAGGTTGCAAGTGAGCCTTGAGTAAAACTTGTGGTTGTAAGGTTGCAAGTGATCCCGTCTAAAACTTGCGGTTGTAAAGGTTCCAGGTGAACCCGTTGTAAAACCTGGGGATAGTGGAACTCAACCTGGGTGGTTGAGAACTGGACGTAGGTCAGGAAGACCGAACCAGTATAAATCCTTGTGTTGCTTTTATTTGAGTTTTTATTTTATAGCACAATTCACCCCCCCCTCTTGTGCATCCATTACTTTCAAGACCACCAATATGATAATACTCCCCCATCCCTAAATATAAGACCACTTTCCGTAATTTGATTAGATTAAGGATGTTAATTAAGTTAGTTATTAGCACATGGTATTACTAATCTACCCTATTCATATAACTTTATTCTCACTCTTACTTGTTTATTATATATAGATAAGCATTATTAGAGTTTTTTTGAAAAAAAAGTTTAGAAAAATTAGAAAGTCGCTTATATTTAGAAACAAATTGAAATCCTAAAACTAAGTCATCTTATATTTAGGAACAGAGGAGGGAGTAATGATGATAACTGCTCTTGCAGTTTTTCGAGATTGATTGCTTCATTTTTAAGATTAGAAAATTTTAATATTTATCCAATTCCTCCTCTTAAAGATTTGCCGCCCAGCCATATATTAATATTAATAATATGTACGAAACACAAACCACAATAATTAAAACTAATAATAAGAATAAACGTCGTGAATTGTACCGAATGGCCATTTATTGTCTGCTATATTATTATGTTATAATTTTATTAAATAATAATCAAGTGGATTTTTCTGTAGTAAAGTAGTATATTATCAGTGATTAAAACTAATGAAAAATGAATTTTGAATGATAGATAAATAAATTATTGGCCATTAAATATTTAAATCAATTTATAAATTTATATGCGTGGGAAGAAAATTAAAGAAACGACAAACTATAACAATGAAAAAATAAAAATTATTCTTTAGTTCACATGCATGTACACTTTTTTGTCATTCATTAGTTTAATAGTCAGGTTCCAATGGTTTTTAAGAATCAGTTTATCTTCACCCCACTTTAGAAATGAAACTAATTGATTTTGAAGTTTACAGTGCAAAACATTTCTGATTCATTATAATGATATATACACACACAATTGATGAGAGTCAAACTCAGTTCCAATAAATATTTTTTAGTTTAAGTTATCTACAAACTCTTGGAACCTTAGTTGGGTTATTCTGATGTTTTTATACGACAGATATCTCAAATTCCATGTTCTATCGTGAATATGCCAGGATCCCGATCAACATAATTATTTATGAAGCAAAAGGGTACTTGTTAGTCCAACAATTGAAGACAACTATTCTCTTCAATATGGGATCAATTGTGTAAAATTAAACTTCCATCCAGGGTTGTTTTTCACTTTCTTTAGCTAGAGCCTCTTGTAAAGCAACTTTGATTAATCATTATATCTCTTCCATTCAAATAGCAAGCAGAATCAAAAGATATGCTTCAAAAATCAATAATTGGAAGTTGAAGATAGGCAGAGTTAAATTATATTTGCTCCTCTATTGCACACACATTTTTTTCTTTCTAATCGCAAGTATCCTTCTATGGGAAAGAAATATTCTCATTCGTTTCACTATTTGATACTAAATGTGAGCACCTCTATTATAAAAACTCAATCATTGATTCTTAATATTGCAAGGTGTTAGTCCCTTCGATAAATGTAGGGAAATTAAGGTCAATCACACTTAGTGAGTTAGACCTAAGCCCAATTAAATTTGAAGCCATTTTATAAATAAGAAAAAGTATGCGAGTGAAATGAGTAATTTTCCCAATATGTTTTTATTCAAAAATGTTGATTTTTCCCAAAAGTTATAACACTTCCATTCACATTCATAGTTTATAAATACTCTCTCCGTTCCTAAATATAAGATCACTTTGGGGAAGTTGATAAGTTTCTAAATATAAGATCACTTTCTATTTTGTCTCAATTTTGGTCCAAATTACCCCTATACTTCTTAGCTCCCTCACTTCTCTCTCAAATCCCTATTTGTCTTTTAAATTTAAGTGAGGGGTATTTTGGGAAGATCATGTAATCCTAATTCATTGGAAAGTCTTCCTTAAACTCTCCAAATTAGCCAAAATGATCTTATATTTAGGAACAGAGGGAGTAGAAGAGAAGGTATGGAAAAACTAACGTAATTCATCAAGAAGATTCCTTTTTGCCTCTTCTCTTTCCTTCTTGTGGTGTATTTGCCGTATCGTAGTCGAATTCTAATTGCTGATATGATTTTGTATGGTACCGATTAAGTTTATCGGCAAACCAGGTATCTCCGATTAGTAAAACTCAACTTCTAGTCAGTTTCTATATCTTTGTTATATTTGCTACTTAGTTCAAGTGGCTAGTGGTGAGTGGTGAAGGACATGCTCCCATAGTAAACAAAGAAAAATGAGAGTTAAATGGTGGAAGAAGTAACTCCCCTAATTTCAGCAAACGTGCCGTCTTGGGCAATGACAATACTCATATGCTTCTCCAAGACAAAACTTCATTCACACACTCTTATTTTTTTAATCATATATTAATCTCTAATTCTCTCCTTCCCAATACATTTCTTTTTCATATTTCTAAACCAAATCAAATCCACTGTAACGTAAAGCTCCTCATGTGTATGTGCGTGCATTTCCCATGCCTTTTTCCCTCTCAACAGTTCCTTGGATCCTAAGTTGTGTAACACTAACGTGAACTTTAAGATTGAGATGTCATATTAGAATGCATGAAAAACTAAAAGGGTTCCTTCTTCTAAGCACAAGAATTCAACTTTTGCACTCTCGAGAACGCTATTGATGCCTTAAAATTTGGGCTTCCTCCAGTTTCACTCGTGTGCCTTTGACTTTGACCCTCTTCTCCATGCCCTTCTTTCTCTTCCCATATATCACTTCTATCTTAGCTTCTTCTTTTCTCTGTATCATAAGCCCATTCAGATGCATCCATTACTCTAGCTAGCCACCTTAGCTTCCATGGTTTCAAGTTCTATATCAATGGCTCCTGTCACCCCCACAAGTTATTCTTTAGCTTCAAGTCCATTCTCTTCACCCAATCTCGGAGCTTTGCTCAAGATCAAGGTCATCACATGGTGAGATTCTCAATTGGATCATTGACTATATTCCAGAATGGAATTGCTTGTTATTTAATCCACTTAAGTGTAGGGATTTAGGATACTATATAATATGAATAGGTTGTTTGAAGATTTTAAGTTGAAATGTGGCTCATGATATAAATGGAGTTGTTCATTTGTTGTAAGTAAAAATATTTATGTTTTGTTGCAGGAGTCAAGAGACCGGTTTGCCTGTTTCAATTCGAGTTCGGGTTGGAGATAAAGTCTTTAACCTTCATAGAGTATGCCTCCCTTGATGAATTTCATTTTTGAGAAATGAACTTCAGAGTGTTACATTATTAAGACAATTTTACTGAACAATCTTTTGCAGTTTCCACTTGCCTCAAAGAGTGGGTATTTCAAGAAGAAATTGAGCAATGAAACATCTGAGATTGAGCTTCCGGGTGATTTCCCTGGAGGAGCAGATACATTTGAGATGATTGCATTGTTCATCTATGGCTCATCCTCACTCATAGACCCTTTCAATGTCGCTTCCCTCCGGTGTGCAGCAGAGTTTCTTGAGATGACTGAAGAACATTGTTCAGGAAACCTGTGTGAGAGATTTGATCTTTATTTGAACCAAGTGGTGCTGCAGAGTTGGGATGACACATTGATTGTGCTGCAAAGGTGTCAGATTCTTCTTCCTTGGTCTGAAGATATTCTCATAGTGAGTCGCTGTATAGAGTCTCTTGCTTTTATGGCATGTATGGAGATTCTTGACCCAGAAGGAAGAAGAGACACACCTGTTGTTACAATGGAAGAACTTGCTTCACAGTCTTGGAGCTGTGAAATGAAGGATATGATTCCTGAGGTGAGTACTTTTTTCATTTGGACAATTTCATTGAGAGTTGTTGATGACAACATTGACAAGTGAAATTGTTCATGTTAAAAAGTGAAAAATTGACAACTGATATTAATTCTCTTACTTGGAACATCGATACAATTGTCTCTTTATCATTTTGTTACCTTTCTCAAGGTATATCTACATTTCAAGTTGTTTAATTATAAGAAGAAAATTTACTTTATAGATAAAGCAAATGTTGTCAATATGCGTAATTAAAGAGTACTAGGGGCTTCTTTTTGTGCTATCATAAATTCATAACAAAAGCATGATACAACTTTAAAAGGTATGGTTGAATTTTCATTTATGTTAGCAAGTAGACAGGTCATAGTTCTTCAGTGTGTTGAAGGTGTATCTGGTTGTTTACAAAGTATAAAGAGATATTTAGGAATGAACTGAAGTTTAAGTGAGCATAAAATTTCTAATCTTTTTTTTTTCGAATTAAATATTATAATTGATCTTTGAGAATTGTTCTTACTTGTTGAACCTTACCAGGAGTTGTGGATCAAGGATCTGATAGCTCTGCCATTTGATTTCTTCAAAAGGGTCATAGGGTCTTTGAGAAGACAAGGGATGAAAGAGAAGTATGTGAGTCCAATCATTGTTTTCTATGCAAATAAATGGCTTCTCTCCAGAAAGACTCCTACCCAATTCAGTGAAAGTGACATTCTACACGGTCTCGTTGATCTTCTACCTGTTGGTGACAATAACCGCTGCAACAACAACAATAACAGCAATGTTTATAAAGCTAGCAGCAAAGTAATAATTCCTATTGGATTTTACTTTGCATTGCTTTCAAAATATCTTGAACTTGGTTTGGAAAGTGAGAATATCAAAAGAAAACTGCAAGACCAGATCACAGCATTGCTGCACTTTGCACACGAGGAGGATTTTCTTCCTCTTCTTCTTGTACCAGATTACTCGGTGTCAACTATGGAGAACATAGTTTTAAAATATGTGGCATCAAACTCAGAAACAAATCATAGTACAGTGGAGGAAGCAAGATGTTACAGAGTTGCAGAGTTGTGGGATTCATATCTGTTTCATGTTGTAGATGCAAATCCAGAAATGGAACCCAAGAGATTCATGGAACTCATCGAAACTGTACCTGCAGCTTATAGACACAGTCACGACCGACTCTACAGAGCTATCAGCAACTTCCTCAAGGTATGTTTTCTGGAATGCAACTTTTGATGTGTTGTAGAGTCACTAGTGAATTGACTTCCTTTCATTCCAAAAAAATTCTGAAATTAATTGTCTTCAAATTACCCTCAGAAGAGGATGATTAGGATATAGGTGATGTGACCGAATAAAATAGCTCATGTGATCGAACACAAATGTAATATTACCTCTAGTCCTTAATATAAAATGTACTTACCTTGTTCAGCCTAAGTTAGTTAAATTAGTTATTTGTTTAAACATGATGTGGTTACTTAAGAATATCCTCTTAAGTCATTTGCATTGAAACTGCCCTTTGAAGTAAACTATCTTAATGGGTGCAATATATATAGATTAAATTGGGGGGACATAAATAAGTTAAACTATACTTTTAGTCTCTTATATTTGCATCAAGTTTCAATTTAGTTTTTATATTTGTAAAGTATACTTTTAGCCCTTTTTTGTTAACATATTTAGTTTCATTTAATGGAAAATGATAACTTCAAAATTTTAATGGTTAATCTAAGATTAAATATCGATGAAATATGCATGAATTAAAATATTTTAGTGTAATTATTCTTATATTTGTAAAATTTGTCATTTTTATCCCCATTTACTTATTAAACAATCCTTTAGTTTTGATAACTCATTGTTGCCCTTAAGTGAATCTAACGATGTTAATAAAAAATGACTAAAAGTGTACATAAACATATAAGACTAAATTGAAACTTCATTCAAACATAAGAGACTAAAAGTATACTTTAACCCAATAAATATGGGGGCAAAATTTATTGAGGTATAATATTAGGGACCAAATACAATCACTCAACTAACTATTATATTATTTTGATTTGATGATAGCATATCTATTAAGCAGAAGTATGGGGTTTCTTGCTCAGTTGGACCAAGTCACTTGTGTATTTAATTATCAAAAACTGAAGCATTTGAGCAACAGAGATCATGTAATGCAATATCATTCTTCTTATGGATCACTTAAACCTTTAGCTTTGATTCTGCAGACAAGCATAGATATATCACAAGAAGACAAAGGAGCAATATGCAAGAATCTGAGCTGTCAGAAGCTATCACAAGAGACATGCATTGAAGCTGTTCAAAATGAGCTCATGCCACTGCGTCTAATAGTGCAAGCATTGTTTGTTCAACAGCTAAACACACACCAAACCTTCAAAGAATGCTCAGACTCCTTCAGATATGCAAATAGTGGAGCAGCAGAATTCCTATCAGGAAGCCTCTCCAGCTCTAGATGCCCATACTACATGAAAAGCCAAAATCTTGCAGAAAGCCCGTACACCGTGACGGCTGATGGGCCTGACATGGGTAGTAACAGCGGCCCATTGGGCCTATTGCTTCAGAAGGACATGGTAATGATGCAGAAAATCAAATTTTCCAACACAGAATATGAGGCCACAAGTTTTAGAATCCAGAATCTTGAACAAGAACTCGTGAGCTTAAAGAGGAGCTTGCAGTTGCAGAACATGGAGTTGAGCAAAAGTCAGAAGAAGAATATGACAATGGCAAAACCTTTGGGGTTGGAAGGAAGATCAATGAGCAAGAAGAGGAATGGTATAGGACAAGCAAGTAGTTGCATTAGTTCAGTGAATTTTGCTTCACAAAGGAAATATGCAAGTAGGATATTGAAGTTGTTCCGTCGGTTGACTTGGTTTGCAAGTAGGAAATCCAAGAGAAAGACTGCAACTCCTTCCCATTGGTCCAACTCAATGTAGCTTAATGCATGTTCACTAGTGTTTCAATATATAATATATATAAACAAATTGGGGGAGAAAGTATGTATGTGTATATATTTATATATATGACCCTGTTCTCGCTTCCTCATTCTTCAAGTTTTGTTAGAAGTAGGTGAAGTTATACTTGGTCACCAGACTAAAACATTCTTATAATTTCTTGAAACGAGGTCATAAATATAAATGTAATTTTATAAATAAAGTCAAATCAAATTTTAGTCCCTATAATTTTCTCCATTCAGAAAGAGATTGATTTGGTCTCTATATTTTGCACCGTTTAAAACAGTTAGTCCCTATAGTTTTTTTTTTTTTGAATAATTTTGGATACAAGCTCACAAGAGTCTTTCTACCAGACTAAGTTAACTTGGGGGTAGGTGGTGTCCCCAGAATTGGCCCCTCGTAGGGATGGAGGAGGCCAGTCAAAATAGCAAAAATTCTCCGGCATGTCATGGGTTGATTTAGCCAACCAGTCTGCTTGTGTATTCGCGTCACGTTGCCTATGTGTGACCCTCACCTGCCAGTCACGAGCAAACAACATCCTTGCTTCGCCAATTACATCCTTGAACCGGGTGGTTGGCTAAGTAACCTCTCATAAGGATGTTGACCACCTCATTGAGTCGGTCCATATCTGCACTTTCCTGTAGCATCTCGTCCAGCATCATTTGAATGATGGTGATGAGCTCGGCAATGGTGGGACCGTGGGAGGAACATTGATCAGCTTGAGGGCATAACCCCCTTTCCAATCTCGGCAATTATGGGCCTGTTTGGGTGACTAGAAAGTGGAAAGGGAATTGTATATGAGAATTGCAAAATGTAATTTTCATATATCCCAGGACCCACAAACTTTCTCTCTCCAACTCACACTTTTCATGGGCCCTACAAACTTTTACATCTCATCATTACTTAATTTACCTTTATTTTCCATCTTTACCCCCTTACCCTCAATTCTCACCTCCAATTTCATTTCCCAATTCCATCCAACCCAACAGACTCTATGAGTATCATAGCTCTTTATATTTTATCTATTAAATACATTTAATTTATGCGAGAATTTATTTAGGGGCAGAAATTTTCCATCCAGTCTGGAATTGTCTTGTGGCCTTCCGGAATGGAAATTTTCTGTCCCAAAAATCGTCCTAATGGGACAAAATTGATAAAATTAAAGTACATAATGTAATTGTGCAAGTTATAAAAATAACACTAAAGTGCCTTGATTTCTTAACACCATTGTTTTGATTATGTATTTGTGGAGGTCAATATCTATACAAGGATTACCATTTAAAAATCTTCAAACAATTCTTTACATTGTTAATTGTTTTAAAGGCAAATAAAATTGTTCGTTAGGGTCAGAATAGTAATTTTATCCATTATTTTATTTTCTCCCTGGTCCTTATATCTATCTCCCTCAACCTTCATCACTTTCTTTCTCTCTCACTCGCTCTCTGATTTTCTTCCGGTGGAGGAGACCGCCGACAATTCTTTCCAGCTCAGGTGAACTTTTCTACTCTCTTCTTCTCACTCCAATTTGCGTTTGGTTGCTTTGGTGTTCAATAAGTAGTAATCAAAATCAAACTCAAACTTCAACTCCTTATGTTTGCGCAAGTTATTATGAGTTTTGTTTACAATTTTTAAAACCCTAGGCTATCGTTTTGGTGTTGAAGAAATCCGACGACTTAGAGGCCTTTTAAGTTTAAAGCTTTAAAATTTATCACTATTAGAGTTGAATCTAACATTTTCATGTTTCATTTGTTGAATCTTGTGTCTTTTACCAAATTGGAGTTTCCTTTGTGTCTGTTTGGTTTCTTTTCTTTCTCCATTTTCTACGTTTTGCAGATGATAACTAGTGTATGAATGTAGTTTGAAGTTGATTGCGCTGTGTTTTGTTGATTTTCTGCTGCCTTGTTTCCTTCTTTTCACTGCCCAATTATTGTTTTATTGGGAATTTCGTGTTTCTCTGTATTTTTGGGACTTTGCTGGTAGTGTGAGTGAGGATGAGATTATTGCTAATTTTTCCTTGCTGCTCTTTTCTGATTCATGATTTTATTTTGTTTAGGCTCACTTACAGTTATCTTTCTCTTCTCTTGTCTAATTAGCTTCTGAAATGTTTGGTTGTGGTGAAACCTAATTGTTGAGTTAATGTTGTTCTGATGTTCTTTTTCCTCTTATTCTAATCCAATGGTTTCCTAAATTCCTCGTATTCCCTATTTTGTAAGTATCCGTGTTGTGATATGTATATTGGTATGTTAGTTTTTGTTTCGTAATTGTTGGTTGTTTGAATGTTGTAATATTGTGCTTTACTAGCTGTTAGCATGGCACATAGTTCTTGACGATATATTATAGAAATGTCAAGTGTGCATTACTTGTTTAGAGGGCTCTTAGTTGTATAAAAAAAATGTCTGCTGTTTCATGTTCTGGAAATTAAATATTGTCATTTTAAAACTGGGTTAAGTTGTGTCTTGAGAAGCATGTCTAAAGTAATTTGGTTTCTTTGTGTTAGTGGACAATTAGATGCGAGATTACTTGAATTATAGTTTTAGTTAATTTTGACTCTGTAAATATGTATAATGATACTAGAATGGTAAATTTTGTATGGAAATATGTTAAAGTAAAAGGCATTAGAAAATCAATCAATCTCGCTGATTTTTGTATCTTGATTTGAAAGCTTTGATTCCATTTGGATATGACAGAACAATTACTTTGAAGTGCAATTTCATTATTTTTGCTTATGAGATATTGGATTGTGACTTGCTATCTCTGTATATTCTAAGCTTAATCACTGTTTTAGAGATTTTCTAAGGGAAAATTAGTTTAAAACTTCAAAGTTCAAGGGATGCAATAAAAAGAAATGATTTGAAGTAAGCATTGTGCTATCTAGAAGTGTTACATAATTAGTGGCAATGATTTTCAAAGTTGAACTATGGTTGTAGATTGTTACAATAGTTTAGTAAACAATAAAAGAATGATAGAATGTAGGGAATGGTGAAAAATTCTGTCTTAATGCCTCTTTATGTTTCTAAAATACTAGGACACGTGAATTATATAGTAATTACTGAAATATTATTATTATATGATGTAATAATAGGAAAGAATTGTGTTGTGGAATTTCTCTAGACACTTGAAAAGTAAGAAAAGTTCAAGAGTATTAATCGAGGAAATTGGCTGGAGCCCAGGTAGTAGGTTATTTCAGTCATAAAGAAATAATATGCTACAATGATAAAATATTTTAAAATTACTGCTTCAGATTAATTAATGATAGTGTTTATTTCAGCATTTATATTCATATGGAGAGGCATCACGAGGGTCGCTCCCCTATGCCATGTTGTTGAATATACTTCTATTAGAAAATCTTGTGAGCTATACCTACTACGAAGGGCGAATATATTGGTATTAGTAGTTGGTGGTGCAATAGGCACATGCAATACACTATTAAACCTATAACAAACATATTGTTAAGATAGGGGCCTGCTGTATGAGTGTTTACTAACAAGTAGTGATCACCTCAGTCGCGTTGCTATCATTATCTGAGTAGGTTTAAAACTTAAACAGTTAAATGAATGAAATAAATTGCTATTGAGATTCTTTGAATCTCACTGCTATTCAAAATGTTTTTACAGAGAAGCAAGGAGAAGTTTAGGTTGAGTAGCAGGGTAGTCTGTTAGGCCCTATGTATGTTAGTAATAAATAGATTTTGTTATCATGTAACAAGCAAATAGCTTGTATTATACATAAGTGATTATATAGTAATAAAAAGTTAGGTGTAACACAACCAATATTACACCCCAAGTTCCTTTCAACCCATACCATATTCATTTCTTCAAAGTTTCTATGCATGATCTCAAAACTTTATTCAAAAGTTTTTATAGTTTTATAATCAATCTCCAAATTAAAAACATAGTAACTATATATAATGATTATGCCTCACCAAAAAGGAAGGATTTTACTTACTGTAAGTGACATTATGAATGCGAAATTCCTTGGGTCTGTACTGATTTTGATATAGTTCAAGACAGAGATGGTGATCCCACCTCCACCAAGGCCTCAAAGGATCATAGATTTTCTCAAACCCTATGTACTGAAAATGCATTTTACAAATAAGTTCGTGAGTGCCCAGGTGATCCATACACCAACTGCTACTGTGGCATGTTCTGCAAGCTCTCAGGAGAAAGCCTTAAGGTCAAGCTTGGAAACAACCCGAGATGTGGCTGCAGCTGCAAAGATTGGGAAGATACTAGGTGAACGTCTTTTGCTCAAGAATATACCTGCTATTACTGTTCAATTGAAGAGAGAACAGAAGTATCATGGTAAGGTTCGAGCTGTCATTGATTCTGTCACGGATGCTGGTGTCAAGTTGCTCTGATTATATTCTCATACATACTGTTGTAGCTTAGAGAGGGCATCTTTCTGGACCTTGTGGTGGAATGTTGGAAAATTTCTGTGTCATTTTAGCATGAATTCAGAACAAAAATGAGTCCAACATGTGCAGCTTTGTTCCATTAAGATTTTCCAGAATTATTGTAACCAAAATGTTGAACATGTCAGATTCACCACCGTTCTTGATAACCATTCGATGGTTGCATGTTCCATTATATTTTGAAATCGTAACCTTACTTGATTGAAGGCATAAATATTCATTTTACTTTTGGTGTATGCATCTCAATCATTATTTGTGTTTAAAGAATATTCATAGTGCCTCTCTTGTTCTTTTCTGGGCATTGCGTTATTGATAGTGTTAATTAAAAGGCAAGGTAGACGCAATGTATGCGGCTGCAACTTGGGAGATGATGGGAACAATGTGCATGGACCATGGGGTCTTATGCATGCTATGCTTTTCCTTTGTCTGAATATATATACTGTCCACGTAAATTAGGACAATCAAAAGTGAGTCATCCAGTTTTTTTTAGGTAATGTATATGGTTACAACGGGCAGATCACTTCCTCATCTGCGAGCCCTATTCCTTTAGAGGCTTGATGTACATTTTTGTGATCATATTACTTTTTTTTATACCATGTGATCATTCTTCCTTTGTTGCCTCAAACTCTGGTTCATGAGTCTTGGAAAATATTTGGTGGCCTCCTTCATCAGAGCATGAGTTGGTTGTTATCTGTTTTGCCATATCCAGCTACACTTTTCTTTTGTAGATATAATTTAGATGTCCACCAAATGCACCATATTTAACATTTCAGGCTTTCAGCTTGGGTAACATGCAAACAAACTGAAATCTATTCCATTGTGTGATTTGTGTAGAAATACTTCGAAGTATCTGGAACATTTCAATTCTTTTTAGGTTTAAGTATACTTTTGGTCCCTTATGTTTGCATCACATTTCAATTTAGTCCTTTATGTTTGGAAAGTATACTTTTATTCCTTTTTTGTTAATACCGTTAGTTTAACTTAACGAAAAATACTAACTTAACCATTTTAAATGGTTATTAAATACTGAAAAAAAATATTCAGATTAAAATATTTGAGTGTAATTATTCTTGTATTTTCAAAATTTATCATTTTTGGTCCCAATTTAATTATAAAATAATAACTTAAAATTGTTAAGTTAACATTTTCCATTAAGTTAAACTAACGGTGTTAACAAAAAAGGACTAAAAGTGTACTTTCTAAACATAAAGGACTAAATTGAAACTTGATGCAAATATAAGGGATCAAAATTATACTTAAGCCATTCTTTTTATGACAATGGATAACTGTACGTCTAGAATGTATTTCATGATCCCTTATTTTGGTGTTACTCAGAAAATGGGATTGGGAGTATGGCCCTTATATCGGAAGGACTTTTTCAAGAAAATTTGTTCTACTAATGACTCCTTATTTTGTTTATTCTTGAGATCATGCCATGCCTAGGTCTAATTTTCAAGCTTAAGAACGAACCAAAAACTTTCCTGTCTTCTAGTTCTAGTTGAGATTCTAGATTTTCATGATGAAATGGAAGGCGTATCCATTATTAGTTTGTCTCTTTTTTGAAAAAAAATAACTGTGAACTATGATTCACGAGGAAAACAAACATTACAAGGGCAAAACAGAAATTTAAAACTAGTATTCTATGATCATTTGCATCCTTTTATTAGTAGTGTGAGAGATGATCTAGGGCAAACATATCATCATTTGCTTCTTAACCTTTCATAGCTTAAAATGTTTGCAATATAAATAACTTCTCCATATGCAAAATGAATTGAGGCATCAGAACGGCTAACAGTTGAAACACACTTCATATGGATAAATTAATGTCATATGGATAAATTAATGTCATGTGGGCGTGAACAAAGTGGCATCACCCAGCGCTGTTGGTATGGCTTTTGATGGGTGCAGGCTTGGAATGATGAATGATCAAACCTAGAACAAAATCTCATGTATGTGGGTTTGGATTTAACTTTTATTGGATAGTCATTATTAGTTAGCTAATTATTCACTGGTAATTGTAAAAAATAATTAATTTTCATATTTCTAATTAATTTCCACTAATATTTTTAAATAGTTGCTTACTAGTATTGATATTTAATTTCCTTTGTTAGAATTTTTGTTCAACATTATGTCACTGTGTTCTAATGTTAGCATCTTCTAATGTTAGTACTAGTAACTTTTATTAAAATAAGTGATATTCTTTTTTCAAAGGGGACATTATCATTATACAATAAGGAGTACAATCAGTGCTAACCAACCATACCTGAAGAAAACTCCTACAAAAAGATACATTAAATATGACTTAAAAGATGACTGATCAATATGTGGATCAAAATATGATGATAAAAAAGGTAAAATGATACTCTCCCAAGCAATAAATAACACATCTGCCTCATACATGAAGAAAAACCATATCCATGCGATTAGTAACCACTAGCTTAACTAGACGATGGATTTTGAGGAAGAATACACAAAGCAAAACTAAACAATATTAGAACATCAACGATCTAGTTGACCTTACAGCCTCACCAGAGATGATTTGGTAATATATTTCTATAGAAAATGCTAGACATTCATTAAACCGATGAACAAGACATTGGAGGCAGCAGAGGCAGTTTCCAATTCACACCTGAAGCGATCTTGGTGGAGGGTTTTAGAGAGAAGTTAGAGCTACTCTCTCAAAGTTAGTATCATAAGTTTATAACTTTGATTTTATCCCCCCCCCCCCTTTTACTCATAAAATACTTTGAAAATGTCACTTCATTACTCTCAATCACCTCTTAAAATTTGTATGGGCTTTTTGGGTCCTTCTTCTCTGCTTATACCGTCCCCAAACCCTCCTCTTGTCTCATTTTCATCATTTGATTGAAATTTGGATGGTTCAAATTTAAAGTTTGGTAAAAAGATATATCTTTGGCATTTTTGTTGATGTTTTAAACTATAAGGGCTAAATTTTGCAGTTTGATGTAACGAAAAAAATTCAGTTTGGATTTATTTATTTATTTAATAATTTATTATTTTATTAGAAATTTTCCAAAATAACGTAGACCATTCAAATTTCAATTTAAAAGAGGGACAGGAAAAAAAAAAGATGACGGCAAGTAGAGGGTAATATAGTGGAAAAAAGTCAAGACCCTTGAACAAAACTCACGTACCAAAATATGTCAGAGTCAAATTCCTCAATACACAATCTGACCAAAATCTGACCTTATCATCATTTCTCACTTCCCACCTCTAGTTTCTTCCCAAATGGCTGCAACAATATGCTTCCACAAAACTCAATCCAAACTCTTCCCAATTTTCAACTTTATAGTCCCCTCAACACAAACTTTTACACACAAATACTCATCACATCAAGTTTTCTTCTTCTTTCTACTAATGAGCGCCCCAAAAAAACTTCTGCCTGCAACTTTCAATCTCACTGTATACCCTCCTCGAGTTGATTTTTGGATAATACTCTGAGATATTTTGAGCTAACAGAAATGAAGTTGTACCAAATCAAATCGTTCATTCTCATGTAGCCCACATTATTATTTGTTTATATTTAGTAATTCATCAGCCCTCATCACAAGTCAAGCTAGTTAAAGTTTTCCGTCTATGGTGGAGATTTGAGATTGGCTTACATCAAGTAATCTAACCCTTGAGACCATCTATAACCGCTCAAAGATTGCGAGGAGATATAGGTATATGTTTCTTATCTCTCAAATCAACATGTGAATTTCATTATTCTTTTACATTAAATTAAAAAACACTCGTCAAAGTTCTTGGATCCTAATGGCTCAACGTTTCTACATAAGTGGGAAGTCAAGATCAAGTTTCAAAATACTACTATTTGATAATCTCGCTCTACTTGTACCTGCCTCTTTGATTTCCAATCCCCCCATTTCATAATCTTTCATTGCTTTGGGATAGATTGTCTTATATGAAAAACAAAAATGACTAAGTGTCGTTTTTTACATTTGGTTCATTCCGGCCTCAATGTAATTAAGTAATTTTGTCTTTATTTTTGTTATAGTTGACTTACAAAACCATATTTCAGTATTATCAGATTCAATTATGATATTATGCCAAAAGTGTTTTATATATTTAAAAAGATTCTGATATGAGATCCACCACTTAATTTTTCAAATTTTAATTTCCTTTTGTTAGGACCAAGGTCTATTTATAAATAGCTTTGTAAAATTTGTTATATGTTTTTACACTTTTTCATGACTGTCGTTCACAGAAAAAAATCTATATTGTTTGAAAAATTATGAATGCAAAATTGATTATTTTAAAATGTCTATAGTTATTTTTTTTCCTCGAAAGTAATATATTCTACTAATAAACTAATCTATAATCTAATTACATGTGTCACGTGTTATAATTTAGTGACTTAATTTATTTGCTTCTTTAATTTTCACAAAAAAAAGTTAAAGAGGTTTTATTAATTAAGACTGGAGGGAGTATATGGTGCAATCAAAAATACAAAATAAATTACATTCAATTTTTTAAAAGATGGTTCTTATGGATTATTTGGGTTAAAGTTACAAAAAAAATAAAGAAACTAGCTATAGGGAAATTTGAAGTAACTCATTACATTTTATAAGACCATCGTACCAATATCTCAAATAGTTTGTTTGGTTTACATTTTTTTTGTTTTTGTTTTTATCAATTTTAGATTAAAAAAATGTAATATTCAAACTGCATGCATCTATATTCTCTGGAAAAAATTACCACATGATTTGTGGACACTAGAGAGTAATTTTCTTCTTATTCTGTATGGTCACAAAATGTTCGGCTTACTAAGTACGTCAATTGGAAAAATCATTTGTGGACACTAGAGAATAATTTTCTTCTTCTTCTTTTAATTAATAGCGAACATTTCTTTTCTTTAGTTAGTTTAACGATGTCAAGATATATAGCTATATATATCTATTTTGTTATATATCTATTTTGCTGAGTTTATTTGAGTCCCAAATTAAAGACATACGAGTATTAATCTATCACATGGGAATGGGTTGGCTGCATTGGAGGGGCCCAGAACTGCTTGATGAATTTCTACTTAATATTGGAATGTCCCAAGCATATATTATTCCTATGAGATTTGATGATATCATAAAACGGGATCTTGAAATTAAATTAACACGACAGAAATGCCCCCATTTTTCTTGAAAAAAATTAAAAATTTGTGTCTATTATGCTTGAAAGACATAATCCAATTGTGATTTGTAAAATATAACAGTACATATCAGCAATTATGCAATATTTTGTATACCATTTATACCGTTTTATATTTTTTTTTAAAAAATTTCTTTTGTCATAGTCCTACATTATATATATTGGGAAAATGCCATTTAAATCCCTCCGAATATACAAAAGGACAATTCAGGAACTCAAACTTCTAAAAGGACCATGAAGGAACTAGGACCTAGTTGACATTTTAAAATTGTGTGAAAAAACAAAATTGCCCTAATCATAAAACAGAAATTACTAGGACATAGTTGACATTTTCTTTCCTTCACAGCTTTAATAGCATGACCAGAAATCTTTGGCTTTGTCTTTATTTGAAAACAGTACAATCCAAGGAATTAATACGGCCATAAGCTTTTTCAGATGATCGTCCATCACATATTACAAACCTCCAGTTATTTTCATTGCGGGTAGGCATAGTCCCAATTTGTAAGTGATCGGTTGATAATAAAAGGCAAACTAAAGAAGAAGTTCATCAAAGAAACAACCTTTCACAATGTTCTCCAAATTAATCATCACACTGTGTACCATCTTTATAACGTTATTGGCTTCATATGTCTCTGCTGTACCCAAGATGTTTGATATAATAGAATATGTTGGAGAACCTAATGAAGATATAACCCAGGTAAGCTTGGCTATATAATGCATGAATAATTTTGCAAAACCAGCAGAAAACATATATAAATAACTTTGACACATTTTTCTTACACATGAAGGCTTTTACAAATGCTTGGAGTGATGCATGTGCATCAAACGTCAGCAGCAAAGTAATGGTACCAAGAGGAACATTCATGATGAATAGTGTGGAATTTAAAGGACCATGCAAGGCTCCTATTGAGGTTAAAGCCAAGGTCCAAAAGTTCCTTATGACCTCAAAGGGGAAAAAACTTGGGTTAGCTTTCATTAACTCAACTACTTCACCTTATCAGGTTCTGGAACTTTTGATGGTCTTGGTGTTAGCAATCCCTGGAAACAAGATGATTGTACCAAAATCAATGAAAACTGCAAACCATACGTACGTGATCATAATTCACACACATTAATTTTTCTCAATTCTCATTTATAAATATAAATCTTCTTTTTATACACAAAGATTTGGCAATTTATAGATCTACAATAACGTCGTGCAATCTATGTATAGTCATTTACTTGTGATTGATGGAGTTGAGATCAAAACCCTAATATTACATGCAATTCTCTAATGTTTTTTCCTTAATGTGGTATATTATTGGGTACTGACGCATTTTTAGATTTTACTGGTTTTTTTTTAAAAAAATAAAACTGCACTATTTCAGAATAATTATCTTTGAAAATATATTTAAAAATGAATCATTCTATACCATTAAAACATCATAATTTCACTCTTTTATGTAAAACCTAATGATAAAAAAATAGTTAAAATTTTGGGTCATGACAAAGGGTGACACACGCACACACTAACATATGATATGTTGTACGTGTACCAATAGAACCTTGCATTCAACTTCATCAACAACTCAATTATTCGAGGAGTGACATCAAAAGACAGTAGAAACTTTCACGTCAATTTATTAGCAAGCATTAATGTAACAATTGACACCTTCATGGTAAGTTCTCCGGCGGAAAGCATCAACACCGACGGCCTTCACATCTCTGGTTGCACCAATGTGAGTGTTACAAACTCTAGGATCGGCACAGGAGATGATTGTGTATCACTAGGTGATGGGAACACACAGATAACAGTGAGAAATGTGAATTGTGGACCAGGCCATGGCATTAGTGTAGGAAGCCTTGGAGGGAGAATAGATGAAAAGCCTGTGGATGGCATCACCATTCAAAATTGCACTCTTAATGGCACATCTAATGGTGTTAGGGTTAAGACTTGGGCTGATGAACCAGGAACTATTCCAATCTCCAATTTGCTTTTTGAGGACATCATCATGATTAATGTTCAAACTCCAATCGTCATAGATCAAGAGTATTGCCCATCAAAGGATTGCGCCATCCAGGTAATTGATTAACCTCAAAATATTTGATTTGATTATCATTTTATATTATTCATATGTTTCTATCCATTAATTAGAAAAACGTGTTTATGTTTTGATTGCCTACTTGAAGAGCCCATCAAAGATACAGATAAGCAATGTGACATTCAGGAATATTAATGGAACATGTATTAATGTTCCATTAATATTCCTGAATGTTGACATTAAATTATCAAATGGATCTATGCCATTAGCAACATGTATTAATGTAGACCTTATCGAAATTGGAAAGTCGTCTCCTTCTTGCAAATTTTAGCATAATTCCACACTATGACACTTTTTGCATTGTAATTGTAAGGATTCTTTCTTCCTACAATAATAAATTATTTATAATCTACAAGTGTCTATTTTTCTCTGTTTTCTTAAATTATTTATAGGTAAATATAGAGAAAAGTCACTACAAGAAACATAGCCCATCATCAAGCCTGAGAATGGCATTTAGTTGCGCATTTAACCGCAACTAAAGGTGTATTAAGAGTTTCTCAGGTGTGTGGCAACTGGCAAAGCTGCTTGTCAAGTCACCGAAACGCGCTAGATAAGATTGTCGGATGCGACATACTCCCTCCGGTCCTAAATATAAGACTTAATTGATTTTTTTAGAAAATCCTATAAAAAAGCAAAATAAGTTAATTATAAATTGATTTACCTAATTTTTTCCCCTACATTAGTTTATTTTACCTATAAACTAATGTATAATCTAAAAATATATCAAATATGTCATGATTTAATAGCCTATTTCGCAACCTTAACTTCTCCAAAAAAAAGTCAATTAGGTCTTATATTTAGGACCGGAGGTAGTAGTATTTTTTAAAACAATTTTTCGTATACTATGAGAATCACTTTGTCGAATCCTTTTTCCAAGCTATGAAATAAAACTATCCTATATAGTTAATTTTCCAAAATCTAATTCAAATGTACATTACAAAAATAATAAGGTTGGGATTGGACTAGGGATCTGTACTTTTTAGTTTTTACTACTATTTATGCTCCTCCAAGAAATCACTCAAAGACTTTTTAACTGAAGGAATAAAAACTAATGTAAAAAAAATACAAAAAATTGTCGCACAGAAGATAAAAAATAAAAAAAAAAGCTAACTCTTTCATTTAAAGTTTCAATAGTGAAAAATGGTCGCTAAAATTAGTAAATTGACAAATCAAGGTCAATCTCATAGAGACTCAAGCAATTAATAACTAGGTATATCTCCTATTTTCGTTTAAGTCAAACAAAAGAAAAAAGATTTTAATTACCTAAAATCTAAGAAAATAAACAAAAAATTCACACAAATGGAAATCAAGAGTCAAGCAAACAAGCAAGAGTCACTAACCCCTTGCTTCTTAGATTTTATTCAACTAAATTAGTTATGAGTTAATTTAACTAGCTAATCTAGAGTATTAGTGTCTATTTGTTTGCGATCCACTTATATCCTTACTTAGCTTACTTATGTAATGTCTTACACTAATTTAGTGGTAACAATTTATACCGATATCACTCTAATTTGACCATGCATGGCTTCTAGGTATAATATGTATATCCTAATCGCAAATTATATTAAAAATCTAAATCACGAAATGACACTTTTATGCTCAGAACCTAGACAGAGAACAATGGGAGAAGAATAAATTTATGAACTCTTTATACCAAACAAAAATTCCAACTTTTAGTTCCATTACATTCATATATAGTTTAATTGAAGATTTAAACCCCAAAATTCTAAAACTTAAATCGATTTCTCACTCAAACAGATCTCACATCGCAGAAAAGGGAGGAACACAAGGGAAATAAAATCACTTAAAAAATCTGTCGTTGCATGTGATAGTTGGGCCAAAACAGCCGATTTCCTTGCCAGAAAAAGCCGCCTTCCGCCGCCAACCTCCACTGTTCACCGGAGAAGGAAGAGAAAAGTGGAGAGAAAAATGAAACTCGACGACAACAAAGAAGGAAGAAGAAAAACGGTTTGATGATGAGAGAAGAGAAATGGTGTTTTGGTTGATGAGAGGAAGAGTAGTTTTGTGTATGGAGAAGGGAGTGTTTGGTTGGATAGGAGGTGAGGGGAGGTTATAGTTTTTGTTTGGTTCACAAGGGGAGGGGAGGGGAGGTTAATAAATATTGTCAGATATGCCCGATTACATTATTTAGATTTATTGTTAATATATTTAAAATATGGGCAAAAGTGCTGATCTAATAATTAACCATTTCAGTTTGGGAAAAATAATAAATGACTGTTTCGAAGTGCATAAATAATAATCAACTTTGTGACCCGGTGCAAAAATGATAAAACCGGTGTTCAATGTTAATTCATATTTATTTAGAATCTTGCAGATATTTTTTTATAAAGTGAAAATACATTTTCACCCTCTCTCAATTAAAACTCCCTCTTCATCTCCTCCCCTTCATCTTCCCTTTCACCAACAGTTCACCGCCCCCTCCTCCACTGGAAACCCCTCCAACACCAAACCAAAGCCGGCTCCCTCCAACTTCCGGCCACCAACTCGCCGTCAAAACCACCACATCGGATAATGAATTCCTCCCTCTCCCCCTCACATGATTTTTCTCTTCATCATTCTCAGTAGACATAACCATCGCTCACCACCAAAGCCACCGCTCATCCGCCGTCGTGACACCTCCGAAATCCAGCGTTGTATCTTCCTTCATCGTCCTCCCTCCTCCTCACGCCAAGATTGCTTCTTTTTCCATTTTTCGCCTCGCCGGCGGTTGATTCACGTCGTCCACCACCAACGACCTCGATTTCTCTCACTTTTTTTCTCAAATTTGAAGGACTTCATCCAATCAAACACACTCTATTTTGAAGGAGAAGGGGGGTCAGAGGATATTCTAAAGAGGAAGGTTAAGCTCTTTGAAACCATTTCAAACAAACTCTAAAGAGGAAGGTGAAGCTCTTTGAAACTATTTAAAAACAATTCACTTCTCTGTTTCTTAGTTTCTTCTTGTAACACTCTCACAACAGAGTTGTCCTCATGAAGGGTGTTTGATGGAGGTTAATTGGTTTAGAGAGCTGGTGAGTCAGAGTGTGCATGAAGGGTGTTTGCTGAAATGCCTAAGAGAGATTTGGTTTCATGTGCATTTATGGCCTCTTTGGTATTCACAAGCAAAGTGTTCAAGGAAGGAGAGGGAGAAGAGGAAAGGAGGAGGAAGAGTGTTGGATTTTAAATGGGAGGGGCAAAAATGTATTTTCACTTTAGAAAATAATATCAATAAGGTTCCACATAACTGCAAATTAACATCCAACACCGGTTTTATCATTTTTGCACCGGGTCACAAAGTTGATTATTATTTATGCACCTCGAAACAGTCATTTATTATTTTTGCCCAAACTGAAATAGTTAATTATTAGATCAGCACTTTTGCCCTTAAAATATTACCATAAAAATTGTTATATTTATGTATACAAATAAGTAAAACTATCAACTATTGTATAATTTATTTCATTGTGATTTCTAAAAATAAAAAAAATATTATTTTTTATAAATATATTTCCGATTCGGATGACAATAAATTATAGTGGAAAAAAAGTAGGCAAAAATAAAGGAGATAAAATATTCTGAACAAAGACTGATTTAAAAAAATGATAACGCACAAGGCTGAGCCAAAAATTAGATAACGCGCACACAAATGAATTGTATTTGAATAGGAAGCATGTGCGCATTACATTATAATTACAATTACGAATAATAAAAGAATAATATAGAAAAGAAAGGGGCGAAAGAAATTATTGTAGGAAGAAGAAAATGCAGATTTATTAGATAAATCATATATGTAGAGAAAACATGTCTATTTTTTTCAAGTTTGTGGTAAAATTTTCTCTCACCTCGAAAAAACCCAATTTAGAGGTGAGACAAAATGGGGAGAGTCATGAGAAAACCGACAAATTTTTAACCTCCCCTCCCCTCCCCTCCTCCAACCCAACACAGCAAAAATGGAAAAAGAAACCCCCCTCCCTCTCCTCTCCTCCCACCCAAAAATCCCCAACCAAACAGGCCATAAAACAGTGAGGAGGAGAGAATATTGATTATGTACAAGTGTCAAATTTAGGATTTGTTGCCCAAGAAGAAAATTATAAAACAAACCTGGAAGAGATGGTAAGACACTTTTATATTTGAGAGAGGGAATTAGATTTATAAGGAATGAGATATTAGGTTTTATGGCTTACAAGATAATTACCAAAAAGGCCGCTCAAATTTAGCATACATTATTACCAATTCTCTATTTCTTTGAATTTATCATTATCATAATTTATTATAATTTAAATTTCAGGATTTTACAACATTCTAAATAAAATTAATAAATAATTAACTTCATAATTACTACTAAATAAAAATTAAATACTAAGTATTTGTTTTCACCTATGATGGAAATAAAATCCTAAAAAATTCTCTAAAAGATGTTAAACTTTCTAAACTTATTTGCAACATTAAATTTGAGGTGTTTCTTCATTTATTTTATAATTAAAAATGCAGGATGTTACATAAATACTAAAAAGGGAAAATGCCATTTAAATCCCTCCGAATATACAAAAGGACAATTCAGGAACTCAAACTTCCAAAAGGACCATGAAGGAACTAGGACCTAGTTGACATTTTAAAATTGTGTGAAAAGACAAAATTGCCCTAATTATAAAACAAAAATTACTAACCACCCTTACACCCATCATTTTCAATAGGGTGGTTAGTAATTTCTATTTTATGATTAGGGCAATTTTGTCTTTTCACACAGTTTTAAAATATCAACTAGGTCCTAGTTTCTTCATGGTCCTTTTGGAAGTTTGAGTTCTTGAATTGTCCTTTTGTATATTTGGAGAGATTTAAATGGTATTTTCCCTACTAAAAAACCCATTAGCATCTTGCAGCTTTGCTTATAATCAGCTCATCAATGGTAAGCTCAACAGTCCAACCTTTGAGTTTTTCTTTATGCCCGATCATGTCAATGGCCAGTACACCATCAAAGGCCTCTCCTCCATAATTTGAAGTTTTACTTCAGCTCCCACGGCCCACCTCACAAAAAATAAGACAAGAAGAAGTAGTGGTTTCAATATTGTTTCAGATCTGGAAATGCAACAAGAAGGTTTTTTAATTACCCACTTTGAGCTTTCTGGTTTACATTTTATTTTTCAAAATATGCTCATGGTTGCCGATGATGGTAATGTTGACATCGCCGGTTGTGGGTGCCGAAGGTGGTCGGGTGTCGGTGGAAAAGGCTATTGCCGGAATGGAGAAGGTGGTCACCGGTGTGGGAGGAGAAGGTGTTCGCCGGCGGTGTGGGTAAAGGCGGTTGACAGTGTGGGTGAAGTTGGTTGCGGGGTGGTGAAGAGGATGAAGATGAATTGATAATTATGTGTGTAAAAATCTTTATTTGATATTTGAAGTTATCTTTGTTTGAGAAGGGGAAGAGCAAGGAAGGATTGAGAAAGGGATGAGGAAGGAAGGGGGAAGAAGGGTTGAGGTTTAATTGGTAGGGATAAAAGAGTTATTTCACTTTAAAAAATAATATCAATAAGGTTACACATAATTACAAATTAACATTTAGTACCGGTTTTATTATTTTTGCATCGGGTCACAAAGTTGGTTATTATTTATGCACCGCGAAATAATCATTTATTATTTTTGCCCAAACTGAAATAATTAATTATTAGATCAGCACTTTATTTTGCCTTATATTTGAAGTACTTACTATGAACCTAGCCACATTTTTCGACCAATAAAGTCATTTTCAGGAGCTAACGAATTCCATTCATAAAGGAATATCTATATCATTTACCAGATTGTAACAAAAAAATATTATTCATCAAACAAATCTTCCATTAAATACATACAATTATGGTAAAAACAAATTAAATACATACAATTATACACTTTATGCATTACAAATGAATACTTCAGTGGGAACAAAATAGTTTTTCATAGTAAAATAAACGAATTACAATCAATATATTATACATATATTATATCTACCTTCGTGATAAATTCTTTCAAAGATTGAGGAAGAAGTTGGCAAGCTATTTGGAAGATTAATATTCCCTAACGATGTAAATTTCATATGTAGATTTCTTTGCATGATAGATTACTTATGAATGAGTCTTTATGTGATCGTCACCTTGATCCTGATGGTGTTTGTGGGGTGTGTAAAACTAATATTGAGAATTTGGGCCGTGCATTTTGAAATTGTGTTAAGGCTTGTGAGTTTTGGCTCAAGTTAGGGGTTTCTATTTATGATCTAGACTTTTGGGAGAGTGATGTTCAGACGTGATTGAAGAGTAATTTGAATCTCACACAGGGTAGATATAGAAAATTGAAAAGCTATTTTTTGTGTGTGTAACATACTGTTACTAATTCCCTGATTAATTCAATAATACCTTCACTAACTATGATAGAAAAATGATTTCCATAGTATCAATAAATCTATCATAGTTAGAAAAAGAATTTCCTAATAATATTCACTATCCATGATAGAAAAGAAATTTCTAATATAACCTAAACACTATCATGGATAATTAATAGCTAACCATGTTAGAAAAGAATCACCTAACATGGTTAGAAAAGAAGCGACCTATCATCATCAAAAAAAAAAGAAGCGACCTATTACAATTCTCCAATTAACCATTAATATCAATACAAATAAAAATATGCGGAAGCGAATGCAGACCTATACATTTTTGGCAATATACATGTCTAAATAAACAAAACAACCTTTGAACTTAATTCCCTTTCCTGTTGCTCGTGCCTGTGCATGATCACCTGCAAAAATGTAAGTAATCGTGGGGTGAGACAACTTGTCTCAGTAATCTACTACTTAACTCACTATAACAGTGAGATGTGCGGTAGTAAGGGCGTCTAAAGGGTACCACAATTTTTAAAATCACTATATATATATATGAGAATCAAGTCTCCATCCATAAACCATTCCAAGCCCTCTGTCACATCCAAAACAAATCAAGTCCATCCTTACTACTTTTCAAAAATCACTCTCAACCCCTCAATCAAATTCCACATCAATAAATTTCACCATCCAATCCTCAGTTCATGCTTTCCTTACTGAAATTCTCATTCATGCCTTTCTCAAATCCCATTTCTCAGCTCACACGCATGTACAATCCCTGGTGCTCTACTCATGCCATCCCGGAGGCACTACACTCGAGCTCTATATATATATATATTCTAAATGAGTTGACACTGTGCCCCCCTCAAAAGTGAGGGGGCAATTTCCCTCTCTGGTAACCCCATGAGAGGGAAACCCCAATCTGTCTCCAATCAGAAAGGGAGCAGTTCCTGTCTCCAATTAGAAAACTGCTGGTCACAGTCTCCAATCTGTTGACCAATGGCCACAGTCTCCAATCTGTCGACCCGTACAAATAACCGTTGATTGGCCTATCAACCGGTTATCATCGCGCGATGGTACATAATCTCAGTGTCATGCAATGATCACAATTCTTTTCAACATCTCGAATTCATTCATTATCTCAATCACAATCTTTGTCACCTTCCACCAACACAACATTTCAATTCCTCAATCCCTAATGTACCATATTTCCAATCCAAATCACTTTCCAATACCCTGTCCAAGTACCAAATACATATAACTCCATCACTATCCATCACTATCCATCAATTAACTTATCCACACCGTTGCCATAGCACCACACCTATATATATCCCACTATTCCAGGAAAATCACAACCACCAGACGGGATACTATATATATAATGCATAAAGTTTCTTTATATACAATTAATCGTGTTTGAAAGGCACCCGATAGCCTATTTTGTATAAAAGTAACTTTTAAATATTTTGAGGGCGAGAAAGGATTTTGAAAATCCTAACTAACGTCACCCTCAATGTTATAGCAAGGTAAGAGTGATTACCTGTCGCCCTTTAGCAATTTACGAAATTTCTCAACCTTTCTTGATGCCGCGAAAGCCTACCTCCATCTACTCCTATAATAATATAGAGCAAAATGATAAATTAATATCATTTCTACTTTATAGTACTTCAACGTCTCTCTCGTTCTTATATAACTACCCAAGCCCCTTTTAAATTTTTCCGTCTTGGAGAATTTACGAACTATCAAGTTAATACAACCCAACAATTTATTTCCTACTTCTCCAAATCCATTTCAAAGAAACAATTTTATTCCTTAAAATGATTATGCTCCAACAGTTTCTAACTAAGAATCATGCAACTCTTCACTAATTTTCACCAAACATAAACAAATAACACACATACACAATAATCATCAATGCTTAAGTCTAATATAAAACACTCAAACATTGAACATTAATCACACAATTACAGTAAAAGGTCTAGAACTTCAACTTTTGATTATACATCACCCTAAAATTTCAAACCCAACAATAACCAATTACACATCTAATATTATACTTTAACTCGTAGTACTCCATATCTCTAATTAATATATTTGAGCTCTCCAATCATCCTAAAATCCAATGTCACCATTTAAAACCATTTTCTACCTTTAAACACCTATTTAATCAAAGCAGAATCATTTCAATCCACTAGAGTGCTTTAGGTCCTAAATTTCCAGCATTTAATCATCACAAATAAACAACCAATAAAACATCTAAGTGGTTCCAATAAACAGAACTTTCAAATGATCCTCACACATATGCAACAATCCCAAGAATTTAGAATTCCAAGCAAAAATAAGACACAATTGAAAAGCATCATAGCCAACACTTCTCTAATCAATACGCAGTCAAGACTTTTATAATTAGAGCATCATGGCACATTGAATAAAACAAATTTCCATTTCTCAATTAATTTCATTAAATTTCAGAAATTCAGTATGCAAGTCTATGCCTCATTCTCATTTCAGCCGAGTACAAACACAACGGGAAACCAATATTTTCATCAACCCCAACCTGCTACTATGTCCATAATTCATTTGGAACCCAGCCCAACAAAGCAACAAAATGGAGAGGACTAGAATCAGCCAGAACAAACAAACGAACATGCAACAAAACTCAATTACAATCACTTATAATCCATTAATTTCTTATTACTTAACATCCACTAACACAGCAAGGTAATAAGTTCTCATGGATCTGAATTAGACCAGTGTGGCCAATCAAAGAGGAAGAAAAACACATTCATGACAATACACAAACCCAAAACTTTGCACTTATGAATTTTCACATGGCCTATGCAGTAAATAAAACCAGAAAAAATCCAAATGAGCATGCAACCATTGACATCAATCGCACAATCACATTAACCGGCCTAAAACATCACCAATCTCACATACACAATTCAACTAGGATACACTTGCAACTTATATTATTGTCAAATAGAACAGAGAAAGCGAAGTAACTACTTAGCTCACCTATAACAAATTGAACAGAGGAAGTAAGAAACTTTGAAATATGTAAAAACACATAATCTCACATAGTCACATGAGATACCTAAAATCAACTCCAGCAGATTCCCACACCAATAAATTAAACAATTAGAGTCCATATTTTCCTATAGACTTATCAGCTAGAACAAAGAAGGAAAAACAAAAGTTTGAACATCCCATCCTCCAAAAATTTCTTCGAATATGACCATGCTCTTAGCTTTACTCTACTCCTACTTAGTTTAATTAGAATTTTTGACTCCAAAACTCATCAATTTTCGAAAGTATAAAAAACTAGGGTTTTCAAAAACCACCTTAAATCATCAAATTTGCTAACAAAGTCTCTTTCTCTCACTAAAATTAGAAGTTTAAGCTTTATCTTAAGCTATTCAACAACCTAAAGCAGAATATCCATTTTGGTCTCCCCTCTCAACACGCTGAAAACGAAAGAACAAGAAGGAAAGGAAGCTCACCCAAGTTCCAGCCGAGCTTAAACACAACAATGGCGGCCTCCGCCGCCGGGAAGCTTGCCCGAAAAATGAAATCGACGGCGAGGAGTGAGAACCGACGGACAAGAAAAGTAAAACAGTGAGGACTTGATGGAGGAGGAAAAGTAAGTTTGAAGAAGGAAAGAATAGTTGTGCCTTACCTTTCTCCGTCGCCGTCATCTTCCAACTCGCCGGAATCGAAGGGAAACGAAGAAACCACCGAGGAGGGAGAATGTGTGTGCGTGTTTATGAGAGAAAACGAAAATAGGATGGTGTTTGGGGAGGGTGAATCGAGGAAAAGAGAGAAGGAAGCCACGGCGGCTTCCTCCTCCGCCGTCGCCGTTAGCGGCGGCCTCCACGGCGGCCGATGAGAGTGACAGAGAAGGAGAAGAGAGAGCGATCGAGAGAGAGAGTCGGAGGCGGAGGGAGTTTGGGAATGAAGAAGGGATGGGAGGAGATGAGTGTTTATATATATATTTTAGAGAAAATTACCACTAACTACCCTATTATTTATTCTTAATTATATTTCAAGCCAAATAGTTTATATATATTATTGTTTCCATTTCTTTCCTTCATAACATTTTTCTAGATTTCAAAATAATTTCTATAGTAGTTTCTAACTCTAAATAACTCGTTTAACTATATTTCCTCAAATTTTAAGGTAAATAAGATTTATTATTCATAATTTGTCAAAAACATCCTTAAATTCCTCCTTAAGCCTTTAAATTCTCTAAATAACATCTCCATAATTTCTTATTATCTTTAATTAAATTTTTGGGATGTTACAGTGTGGCTTCTTGGTTAATTTGAAGGAGGAGGAATAAAGTCGTACATCATGGATATTTCTCTAGTGTTGATGAGGGCGTGACGGAGGCTATAGGTATTGTTTAGTGTATGGTGCGGGCAAAAAAGTTTCTGGGCAGTTTTGGAAGTATTCTCAGACATAGTCGATCAAAACAAGTTGTGGATGTAGTTGGTTATTTCCAATTTTTTTAGTTAGTTAATTTTTATTTTGTTTTATTTCTTTTTTATCAAAAAATGATACAAAATGAAGCCTTTCAAAGAGTAAAAAAAATATTTGTGCCATACAGTCATTGAAGATAATATTGGCGAGGGATTTAAATGCTTTGTTTTTTTTTCAAAATTCTTTTGGTAACATGAGAGGAATTATGTCTTAAATTAGTGCAAAATTTTATTTCACAAACATAAATGCCCCTAGCTGATAATTAATTAATCATCCACATGAGTTTTCATCTAACAAGCCAGAAAATGTTTTTATAGCATCATTTTATTTATTATGTATTATATTCCATAGGCCTCACCAAAGGGCATCCCTAAGTACACTTTAAAATACATTGGAGTCCATAGCCTATCGCTCACACTTCCATCTACCCAATTTTTGTTGTTTTGTTCTGGAGTTGTACTTCTCATTACATCAAAAGTGTAAAATATTTTTTTTTTTTAAAAATAGTGTTTTATGTGTTCTTAATATTATTTTAATTTATTACATGTAATCCATAATCCTTACCAATGACCTCTACTAACTTTACTATAAATTATATGTGAATCCATAACCTATGATTTAGGCCTCCATAATTAACACAATTGAAGCACAACAATGTTGTCTAAACACTTTCTGATATTCCTTTTGGGAATCGTACTTCTCATTACTTCAAGCCTTGCTGTTTACCAAAAGCCTCACACTTATAGCCATCCAACTCAAGTTGATGATGATGGTGTTTACAGAAAGAAGTCACCGCCCGGAATACCACCCGCGATGGATGATTACACTCCTCCTCCTGGAGTCCCTAGTCTTCTTCCTCCTAATAGTGATAAAAATCCAATTGACTATCCAATTGATCTCACACAACCTCCTATAAACAAGCCCTAGTTGGCTAATAATCTACTTGTGGAGAAACTATGATTAAAACCATTAAGCCATCTGCCGCCACTTTATTTTACCTACTATGAATAGGTAATATTAGCTTATATTATAATAAGAGAGCTCAATCAATGAGTTTCTGATCTAGTGTCAAGCTAAGAAAGCTCTTCTAAGTTAGAGGGGTTTGGATTCAGCTGTGCTTGCTTTATAATTAAAGTGTTTATTGATATTTGGCTAATATATAATGCCTTACATTTTACTTCTTGTTATTATCTTGTTCTTTCTTTTTTTGCCATGGAACAGAAATTTCACTGCCACAAATAAACTTTGAACAGTCTGAATAAACAAAGTGATCAATATCATCTTAAAGATAAAAACAATTAAAAGAGAGAGAAAAAGACAAAAGCAAAACAGTAATAGAAAATTATTGTTCAGCAACTATCCTCCATCAACATGGCATGAATCAGCTAAATTCTATGATAGCAACATTCATTTAAAGATAAGGTCAAAAACGTCCTGCAAGTATCCACTACAGGGTGTCTGGAAGATAAATTTTTAACAGGACAAATATACCCAGGAACTTATCGAAATATGGGCAATATTAACCTCTGTTAATAAACTTTAACGATCAAAGAGGTTGATGGAAATATGCCATGATAGGTGGCATTCATATGGCCCATATCTGTCATGTCAGATTTTATTAAGAAAAATAAAACCGATTCTTTTCCTCTGATGCCGCTTTGATGAAACTTTAATAAATGCATTACCTCCAAGGCTCCTTACAACTAAACCCACAGACTAATACGCCATTCTTTTTGTCACATGATGAAGTGAGACTATATGTCACTTTAGTTAAATGAATACTTTCTAATAAACTTCATAATTTCACATATTCCATCTTAATTTTCCTTGAATGTACATGATTTTTGGTGACAAATGATTGAGAATGATACAAATACATATAGGAAAGAGTACAAATCGAAATATATGCATTTGTGTGAAATTTGGAGTAATATGTGTTTGTAAGTTATTTTTGAAACTCATCAACCCTCTTTCTCTTTTGTAGGAAGAGGTGGACAAATGAAAAAGGCAAAGGAAAGCATGGAGTTATCAAGAAAAACATAGAAAGCTAAAGAGTGAATCAAGGGACAAAAGAGGAAAAGGGGAAATTTCTCACGGATATTCATTGAGCTTTTGTGCACAACTAAGGCACGACGAATGATGTTCTGTCCTGACTCCTATCTGTTCGTTGCGTGTTCGTCGCGCAACGAATGCGCGACGAATGGAAAGTAAAACTCTGCGTTTCAGACTTGAAAAACAGGAAAAATCTAAGGTATAAAAGTGAGGGCTCGACAGAAAAACATCATTCTTCACTTCTTGGGCATATTAGGAGCTAGGATTTGGCATTTAGAGGAGTGAGTGTCAATAGATTGAAGTCTAGAAGAGTTTTTGACTTCAAATCTTGGTTTTTCTTCTCCATTTTCCTTTCCCTCTCTCTTGTTATTGTGCTATCATATCTATATATTCTTTTGGATTTCATGAACATGTGGAGCTAAAATTTTTATTCTATGATTATTTGGAACCCTTGTATGGATTAACTCTTAATTCCTCCTCTTATTTACTGATTAATATTATATATGTGTTTATTTTACTCTTCTCTTTATGCTTCTAAGTGTTTGATCACCATTTAGATGTTGTGTTCAATTGATTGATGTTTGAGAGGGCTAGGTTGAGTGTAGAACTTGAGTGAAATAGTGTAAGAACTTGAAGTTTGCTTGATGAATGGATGATTTTGTTGATAAGATAAAGATATACTTGAAAGTAATGGATGCACAAGAGGGGGGGGGGTGAATTGTGGCTATAAAATAAAAGCTCAAATAAAAACAACACAAGAGTTTATACTGGTTCGGTCTTCCTGACCTACGTCCAGTTCTCAACCACCCAGGCCGAGTTCCACTATCCCCAGGTTTTACAACGGGTGCACCTGGAACCTTTACAACCGCAAGTTTTGAACGGGATCACTTGCAACCTTACAACCACAAGTTTTACTCAGGCTCACTTGCAACCTTTCTAACTAGCTCCCCCTTACTTCCAGCAAGGGTTCTACCTTTACAAATAAAGGATTTTTCTAACTAAGTTCTCTTAAAGAACATATAGTGTTACACACTTAAGTACAATCAATGCTCTTATAACACGAAGAGACTTAACTACAAAGAGTACAAGATATGTAGATGAAAAGATCACTCAATGAGTTAAATGCTCTTTCTCTTTTCTGGGCAGCTTTGAATACTTGAAGATTTTCTTAGTTTCTCGCTCTAACTTCTCTCAAGAATGTCAAAGATAATTCATTAGCTTCATAAATGAAGTTGAGCTCCTTTATATAGTCTTCAAACATTCTGACTCTTGGTAGGTGGGTTAGCCGTTTGAATATGGCCGTTTTTCCCTTGTTACCGTTTGCCCAATTAATGCTTCATCAATGCATAGCAGGGTTGACTTGCTTTATCTCTGAAAAGTAGTTCTGACAACTCTGCTCTGACAAAAGCATTCTGACACTGCACTTCTGAACATTCTGACATTCTGATTGCTTGCGGAAGCAGGTTCACATCCGGAAGCAATTCTACTTAGTGTGCTGCACTTTGAATGTTAGTTTAACAATATAAGCATATAGTCACATGCAGTGGGAGTGTACTGAGTCTAAGAGGTCTTTCTTGTATCCGGAAGCACTTCTACATCCGGAAGTGAATCCATTGGATGAAGGATTATATTCGCTATTACTCACTCTCGCTCAGTGTCCTTCAATCCAACAGTCAGCGCTAGTCACTAAGCTATCGGAAGCAATTCTACTGGACGTGGCTTATGTTCACTGACGCTTAGTGTCATCTATTCCAACAGCCAGCGCCAGTCTAAATACAACATGAAGCAAAATCACTTCCGGTTGAATCCTAGCTTAGTCTTGAGACTAAGTTATTTCCCTAGTGAATTACTTGCTCTCGCTGGGGGATGAGTCATTCATCCGCGAGCGCTAGTCCTAGTCTATCCGGAAGTAAATCCACATCCGGTTGCACTCTTACTTGGGATTCTATGTTAACCTATTGCTTTCTAAGTCCTTGATTCATTCTTTCATATTTTAGTCTTCATCAAAACTTAAGATTCTAACATTCTCCCCCTTTTTGATGATGACAAACTTAGTTTTATCGATTAAGTTCATATGAAAGGATTAGTAGAAGAATAAAAGCAATAGATAAAGCACAAGTAACTTAGACAGATATTATTGATGAACAGGAATTACAAGTTAGAGTATACAAGCAAATAACATTTACAAGTAATCTACACTAAGCAAGAATGAAATATGCATGAAAACAAAGAAAAAATTTCTAAGTTAAAAGGGTTGGATTGGGGGTTCAGATTTGGTGTCTCTTTTTCCTCTCCCTCTCCTTCTGTCTCTCTTCATTCTCTTTCTGGAGTTTGGCTAAATCGGCTTCATGCACATTCCGGTCAATCTGAGCAATGATCCGTTGAAGCTCTTCTTCATCCCTTTCCCTTCTGAGTCTCTCAGACTCAACAGACTCCTCAAAGGCTCTCTTCATATTTTCTACTTCCTCATAGCCTGGGAATCCTGTTGCATCTGAGAAGTGGGTGACCTCGCCATTAGGAAAGTGGACAGCCCGAATCTTCACATTCCATACAGGGAAGTTGGGATCCTCCTCAACTTCCTGGGCTTTCCTCTTCCCCTTCCCTTTACCCTTCCCTTTGCCCTTGGGTATTGATGGAGTGGGCTTGGCACATGCTCTCTCAGCATCCAGGCAAGCCATCTGACCAAAGGATAGTCTGTCCGTGTACCCATATTTTTCGAATTCCTCAGGAGTCATGTCCTCTATTTCCAACTTGACTTCCTTCAGAATTGGAACTGCTTGTACTACTGGGATCTCTTGCTCAACTTGGGCAGACGAAGTTTCTTGCTCAGGTTGGTCAGATGGGGTGTCTTCCTCACTCTCAGCAGGTTCAGTAGAGGCAATAACCTTTTTGGCACGCTTCCTAGCAACGGCCTTCTTACTTGATTCACTGAATGTCACTGCTGGCTCAGATGGAGGAGGAGGGGCAGATGATTGCTCAGAAGTAGGAATCTCAGACGTTTGCCCAGAGGATGTAGGGATTGGCTTGGCGATCACAATGGGAGGATGGTTCTGATGAAGATGACTCAGGCTGTGAAGGTTGTTCATTTGGCTCAAAGACAACCATCTCCAATTGTGGTTCTTGCTCAGCCGACCTCTGCTGCATGAACCGGATTGCTTCACCTCTTATAAGGCTCTCAGCACCACTCAACCTTTGGGATTCCATGGCACGGCGAAGGGCAGCCATGATGTCTTCATCAAGCCAGAGGGATGGCTGGCTGAGCACATCCCTTGTGTTCATGGATAGGCGAAGAGCGGTCATCACATTTCTCCCCCTTTTGTCATCATCAACAAGGGCGAGTGCCAGGGATGGAGTAGATGAAGAGGAGGGTGGAGGTTCAGGGCCAAATGGAGTTTGGGGTGAGGATTCTGGGGAAGAGGCAGGTAAGGTATTTTCTGGGGATGTGGGTTGGTTGGGGAACCAGGTAGGATCTACGAATAGACCTTCGAATGGGTAGGTGGAGGAATATTCAGTGAAGGTAGTGGAAGAGTGTGGGGTAAATGGGGTAAAGGGTAAGTGAGGATCCTCAGGGATTTGTTGAAGGCGGGGATAATCTCGCAGATAGATATGGCTGAGGGGGTGAACAGCAGTTTGAAATCCAAGGTGTTCGGCTAAGGGGTTGGATGGTGTGCGAGTGGGTGAGGGAGGTGTAGATGGGGAGTTTTGTGGAGATGGGGAGTTGTTGGAGTGAAGGGGTGATTGACTAGGAAATTGTTGGGGTGTGTCTTGGGTTTGATGTTCATGGTTGGGTGAAGGTTGGGATTGGTGATCATTGTTTGGTGATGGAGGGGATTGATGGTCATTTTGTGGAGGTGGCTGTGGTGGTTGAGTATTAGGTGGAGGAGGAGGGGGAAGTTGAGGGTGGCCTGAGGGAGGAGGAGGAGGAGGATTTTGGGGAGGAGGAGGAGGTGGTGGTAGGTTACCTTGTGATGGTTGGAGAATTTGTAGGTGTTGGAGAATGAGGTCAAGTTTTGCATCCACCCTGGCAATGTGGTTTTCAATCTGGCCTACCCTGTCTTCGAGCCTCTGAATTCGCTCCCCTTGCTGCTGGAAGCCAATGTCACACTCAGCACGGAGAGGGCCTACCAAGGATTCAGGCAGTCTAAAGAGAAGTTCTTCCTTAACTTCCTCGGCAAAGGCTTTGACAGAAGCTGGCACTCTTGCAGCACGGCTTGTCCCAGCATGGGAGTCCACTTCCTGATCCCCTGCACCAGATGTAGAGGGGGCTGAAGTTCCAGAGGCACTACCCGCTTGAGATCCTGAGCGAGTGGGCTTAGGGGCTCTTATATACTTAATGCCCATCTTCCCGATGTTGGTTGCTCCCACAGGTCTACACTTGACATTCTCTTCCTCCACAGCAGATGTGGCCTTGATCAGATGCTTCTCAAGGAGGAAGGCAATGATGGTGGGATAGGGAAGATAGCCAGACTTGTCATTAGTTATCCAGCGCTGAAGCTCAAGACATATCAACTGGCCGGGGTTGATTGGCTGGTGGGAGAGAATTCTGGGGAACCACGGATTGTCGATCAAGGTGAACTCGTTGAAGTTACCCCCTTTGTGTGTCATTATTCGGGAGTAGACATAATACAAGAGTCTGTTTGAGTCAGACATCTTGGACACCTTTTTCCCTGTGGTGCCATACAACTTCTCGAGATCCTCCTTGCTGTACTTTAGTGACTCAGGGTATAGCCACTCATTCATGCTTTCGTCTGTGATCCCCATCAACTCATTCAATGTCCTCCAGGTGAACTTGAAGGTTCTCCCCCTTACTGTGGCAGTGAAGGAGAGTCTGTGTATTTGCTCTTTCCCATCAACCTTCTTGTACTTCACTTTGCCAGAAAGAGATTGATAGAAGACTCGCAGGACGTTGACATTGTAGTCCTGGTTGATTCCTAGCCAGCCCATATACTTCTCCAGGAAAGGGCGCAGGTGAGGAAACCCTAGTCCATCAATCATGGCTAAGTCAATGAATAGGCCATGGTTGAAGTAGGGTTGAACTGTTTCAAATTTGGAGGCAACAGGTTCCAAAGCCCCATCCCTGTAAACTGAAGGGTCATCCTCTTCAACCCTTTGCCTTTTGGAAGAAGGCTCTTCAACAAATTGAACCTTCTTTTCTTCCCTTTTCTCTGGGCTTCCCTCTCTTGCTCATGCCCAGAAACCACTGACTGTTCTGCCACTCGACCAGATGTTCTAGGCTGATTCTGGGTGGGTTCATCCTGTCCCTGGGTTTCACGGTGTTCATCATGCTGTTCATCATTTTGCCCAGATCTCCCAGAACGTTCATGTCGAGATTTCCCAGATTTCGACTTGTGTTTCTTGGATGAAGAATGTTTCTTTGTAACTGGGTTTGTTTCATGAGATCCGACCATTTTTGTGTGGGTTGGTGGTGAAAAGAGATGAAATGCAAAGAGTGTATGAAGAATGCGAAGAACTCAGATGAAGATGAAATATGTTATGCAGAGAGAATGTGGTGAAAGTAAAAAGTGAAAGTGAAAAAATGACACCCTATTTATAGGCGAAGTAACTAAGGGTAAAATGGTCATACTTTTTCAGATGAAAACCAAACGTTTGCACATTGGGTAACGTAAAAATTTAATTGAAACGGCGCACCTTATGACATGTGTCGCTTCATCTAGTCAGATAGGGCACACCTTCTTATAGAGGGAGTTGAAACGTTTCTGAAGTGACGTGTCTCTTGGACTGGTGCTGGCGCTCTCTTGGTTTCATCATCCAGTGTCAGCGAATGATCATCCGGAAGTGGTTTTGCTTTCGGTTGCAAAATCTTAAGATTTAACATTGAGGACCTGCAAAAAAACACGTATTGGCACTCCGATGCCTAAGTTAGTATTGTTGTAGGTTTTAAACAATCAAGTATAATAAATGAAGTTACACCTCATTTGGGTTTACCATTCCCAAATCACCTCTTATGAAAGTAAACTGGTCAACCCCCAGAGGCTTGGTGAAGATGTCAGCAAGCTATTGTTGAGTGGGGACAAATTGCACTTTGACATCCTTCTTTTGAACATGGTCTCTGATGAAGTGATGTCTGACATCAATGTGCTTTGTCCTTGTTTGCTGAACTGGATTCTTGGCGAGGCTGATTGTGCTTGTGTTGTCACAGAGGATGGGTGCCTCAGGGAACTCCAAGCCAAGGTCTCTCAGTTGGTTCTTTAGCCACAGCACTTGAGCACAACAGCTTGCAGCCGCAATATATTCTGCCTCAGTGGATGACAAAGACACGCAGGTTTGCTTTTTGCTAGCCCAAGTCACCAGACAACCACTAAGGAAGGCGCATTGTCCACTGGTGCTCTTTCTATCAGTCTTATAACCTGCATGGTCAGAATCAGAGTAAGCCCACAAGAACTCTTGGTTACCTCTGGGATACCAAAGACCAAGTTCTTGTGTTCCCTCAAGGTATCTCAAAATACGTTTAACACATGTTAAGTGTGACTCCTTGGGGTTGGCTTGAAATCTTGCACACATGCCTACACTAAATTGAATGTCAGGCCTGCTTGCCGTTAAGTATAGGAGGGAACCTATCATTCCCCTGTACATGGGCAGGCTGACAGATTTACCCTTTGCCTCAGCATCGAGTGAGGCAGTGGTGCTCATAGGAGTGTCATACTCCTTGCATTCATCCATCCCAAACTTTTTGAGTAGTTCTTTGCAGTACTTAGCTTGGGATATGAAGATTCCATTCTTCTTCTGTTTAATCTGCAGGCCTAGGAAGAATGTGAGTTCTCCCATCATAAACATTTCAAACTCACCCTGCATAGTCTTAGAAAAATCTCCACAAAGTTTTTCATTAGTTGCCCCAAAGATAATATCATCAACTTAAATTTGGACAATTAACATATCTCTATCTTTGTGAAGGATAAACAGTGTATTATCAAGTTTGCCCCTTGAGAAACCTTTGCCCAGCAGAAAGCTGCTGAGTCTCTCATACCAAGCTCTAGGAGCTTGTTTCAGGCCATATAAAGCTTTCTTTAATCTATACACATGTTTGGGATATTTGTGATCCTCAAAGCCAGGAGGTTGTTCTACATACACCTCTTCTTTAATATAGCCATTAAGAAATGCACTCTTTACATCCATTTGATATAGCCTAAAGCCCTTCATGGATGCAAAGGCTAGAAGAATCCTTATTGCTTCAAGTCTAGCAACTGGAGCAAAGGTTGAACGTAATGGATGCACAAGAGGGGGGGGGTGAATTGTGCTTCAAAAATAAATGCTCAAATTAAACGACACAAGAGTTATACTGGTTCGGTCTACCTGACCTACGTCCAGTCCTCAACCACCCAGGCCGAGAGTTCCACTATATCTCAGGTTTTAAATCGGGTTCACCTGAAACCTTACAACCGCAAGTTTTGCACGGGATCACTTGCAACCTTACAACAAGTTTTACACAGGCTCACTTGTAACCTTTCTAACTAGCTCCCCCTCACACCAAGCAAGGGGTAAACCTTTACACTTAAAGGATTTTTCTGACTAAGTTCTCTCGAAGAACGGATGGTGTTACACACTTAAGTACAATAAATGCTCTTATAACAGAAGGAGACTTAACTACAATGAGTACAGAATAAGTAGATGAAAAGATCACTCAAAGTGTTAAATGCTCTTCGCTTTTTCTGGGCAGCTTTGAATGCTTGAAGATGTTCTTAGTTTCTCGCTCTAACTTCTCTCAAGAATATTCAAAGATAATTGTTGTTCTCATAAATGAAGTTGAGCTCCTTTATATAGTCTTTAGGCAATCTGACTCTTGGTAGGTGGGAGAGTCGTTTGAATATGGCCGTTTTTCCCATGTTACCGTTTGCCCAATAAATGCTTCATCAATGCATAGCAGGGTTGGCTTGCTTTATCTCTGAAAAGTAGTCCTGACACCTCTGCTCTGACAAAAGTATTCTGACACTGCTACTTCTGACATTCTGATTGCTTGCGGAAGCAGATTCACATCCGGAAGCAATTCTACTGAGTGTGCTGCACTGAGTGTTAGTCTCACAGTATAATCATGTAGTCACATGCAGTGGGAGAATACTTAGACTGAGTGGTCTATGTTGTATCCGGAAGCACTTCTACATCCGGAAGTAAATCCACTGGATGAAGGATTTGTTCACTATTACTTACTCTTGCTCAGTGTTCGATCAATCCAACAGCCAGCGCTAGTCACTTAGCTATCGGAAGCAATTCTACTGGACGTGGCTTATTTTCACTGACGCTCAGTGTCATTATGTTCGATCAGCCAGCGCCAGCCTAATTCTAACAGGAAGCAAATTCACTTCCGGTTGGAACTTAGCTTAGTCTTAAGGTTTTGCATACTTAATGCTTATGAACTAAGTCATTTCCCTAGTGGTTTACTTGCTGCCGCTGGGGGATGAAACATTCATCCGCGAGCACTAGTCCTAGTCTATCCGGAAGTAAGTCCACATCCGGTTGTACTTTTACTTAGGGTTCTATGTTCACCTGTTACTTTCTAAGTTCTTTCATATTTTAGTCTTCATCAAAACTTAGATTCTAACATTCTCCCCCTTTTTGATGATGACAAACCTAGTTTTATCGATTAAGTTTATATGAAAGGATTAGCAGAATAATAAAAGCAATGGATAAGAACAAGTAACTACGACAAATATTATAAATGAACAAAGATTACATGTTAGAGTATACAAGCAAAGCATATACAAGTAATCTACACTAAGTAAGAATGAGAGATGCATGAAAATAAGGAAGAATTTCTAAGTTAAAAGGTTTTTGGGGGTTTTGTTTTGGATTGGGGGTTCAGACTTGGTGTCTCTTTTTCCTCTCCCTCTCCCTCTGTCTCTCTTCATTTTCTTTTTGTAGTCGGGCTATCTCGGCCTCACGCTCACTCTGGTTTATCTGGGCAATGATATTCTGAAGCTCTTCTTCCTCTCTCTCTCTTCTGAGCCTTTCAGATTCAATGGACTCCTCGAATGCCCTTTTCATGTTTTCTACTTCTTCATACCCAGGGAACCCTGTAGCATCATCGAAGTAGGCGACCTCTCCATTGGGGTAGTGAACAGCCCGAATCTTTACGTTCCATACAGGGAAGTTGGGATCCTCCTCAACTTCCTGGGCTTTCCTTTTCCCTTTCCCCTTACTCTTCCCTTTGCTCTTGCTAATCGGAGGAGTAGGCATGGCACTTGCTCTGTCAGCATCGAGGCAGGCCATCTGACCGAAGGAGAGTTTGTCCGTGAACCCATACTTTTCATATTCCTCAAGAGTCATGTCTTCAATTTCCAACTTGACCTCCTTTAGAATAGGAACTGCTTGAACTACTGGGGTTTCAGGCTCAACTTGGGCAGATGAGGTCTCTTCCTCACTCTCAGCAGTTTCAGTGATGGCAATAATTTTCCTGGTCCGCTTCTTGGCAACGGCCTTCTTTCTAGATTCACTGAAGGTGACTGCTGGCTCAGATGAGGGAGGAGGGGCAGATGATTGCTCAGACGAGGGGATCTCAGACTCTTGCCCAGTGGATGAGGGGATAGGCTTGGCTATCACAATAGGAGGGTGATTGATCTTCTTCAGTCCCCACTTCATCATTATCTCCTCAATATCCTTTCTACTTATCTTAGTTGGAGGAGGTTCTGATGAAGATGACTCTGGCTGTGAGGGATTTTCACTTGGCTCAACAATAGCCATTTCCAATTGTGATCCTTGCTCAGTCACCCTCTGCTGCTGCATGAACCGGATGGCTTCCCCCTTATTAGGTTCTCAGCTCCACCCAACCTTTGGGATTCCATAGCACGGCGAAGAGCAGCCGCGATATCTTCATCAACCCAAAGTGATGGCTGGCTAAGACCATTCCTGGTGTCCATTTGTAGGCGGAGCGCAAACAGCATATCTCTCCCCCTTTTGTCATCATCAACAAGGGAGAGGGCCAGGGATGGAGCGGATGAGGTGGAGGGTGGAGGCTCAGGGCCAGATTGTGTTGAGGGTGAGGTTTCTGGGGAGGAGGTAGGGAGGTTAGGCTCGGGGGATGAGGCAGTCTCGGGGAACCAGCTGGGATTCACAAAGAGTCCCTCAAAGGGATAGGTGGAGGAGTATTCAGTGAAGGTAGTGGAAGGGGTGAATGGGGTAAAGGGTTCATGAGGATTTTCAGGGATTTGCTGAAGGCGGGGGTAGTCTCGCAGGTAGATGTGGCTGAGGGGGTGAATGGCGGTGTGGAAACCAAGGTGGTCTGCCAAGGAGTTGGATCTAGGTCTAGAGGTAGGGTCAGGGAGGGATGAGTCTGAGAGACGGAGAGGTGAGCGAGCAGGTGCGTTGGGGCGAGTGGGTGAGGGAGTTGAGGATGGTGAGTTGAGAGGGGATTGGCGAGAAGATTGTTGATGGGATTCTTGGTTTTGTTGATCATGGGTGGGTGATGGCTGAGGTTGGTGGTCATTGCCTGGGGATGAGTGAGGTTGTTGGTCATTTTGTGGGGGTGGCTGTGGTTGTTGAGTGTGGGAATGAGGAGGAGGGGGAAGTTGTGGGTGACCAGGAGGAGGAGGAGGATTTTGTGGAGGAGGAGGTGGTGGAGGTGGGTTACCTTGTGGAGGTTGAGGAATTTGGAGATGTTGAAGGATAAGGTCAAGTTTGGCATCCACCCTGGCTATGTGATTCTCGACTTGGCCAATTCTGTCCTCAAGCCGTTGGATCCGCTCCCTTTGCTGTTGGAACCCAGCATCACACTTATCTTGGAGAGGAGCCATCAAGGAGTCAGTCAGCCTAAAGAGGAGCTCTTCCTTTACTTCCTCAGCAAAGGCTCTGACTGATGCTGGCACTCTTGCAGCACGGCCTGGCCCAGCGTGGGAATCAACTTCCTGATCCCCTGCACCAGATGAAGAGGGGACGGAAGTCTGAGAGCCACTGCTTGTCTGTGATCTTGAGCGAGTGGGCTTAGCAGGCTTCAGATATTTGATCCCCATCTTGCTAATGTTAGTTGCCCCCACAGGAGCACACTTGACATTCTCTTCCTCCACATCAGATGTCGCCTTTATCAGTTTCTTCTCAAGGAGGAAGGCAAGGATGGTGGGATAGGGTAGATAGCCTGACTTGTCATTAGATAACCATCTCTGAAGCTCAAGACAAATCAACTGCCCCGGGTTGATTGGCTGCTGGGAGAGGAGTCTGGGGAACCATGGGTTGTCCAATTGTGTGAACTCATTGAAGTTACCCCCCTTGTGTGTCATTATCCGGGAGTAGATGTAGTACAGGAGCCTGTAAGAGTCAGACATTTTGGACACCTTCTTCTCTTTGGTGCCATACAGCTGCTCGAGTTCCTCCTTGCTGTACTTCAATGACTCAGGGTACAGCCACTCATTCATACCCTCATCTGTGATTCCCATCAACTCATTCAACGTCCTCCAGGTGAATCTGAAGGATCTCCCCCGTACAGTGGCAGTGAAGGAGAGTTTGTGGATTTGCTCCTTTCCATCAACCTTCTTGTATTTAACCTTGCCTGCGAGGGATTGACAGAAGGCTCGCAGGACGTTGACGTTGTAGTCCTGGTTGATCCCCAGCCAGGGCATGTATTTCTCCAGATATGGGCGAAGATGAGAAAACCCTAGATCATCTACCTTACCCAGATCTACGAACAGCCCGTTGTTGAAGTAGGGCTTAATAGTCTCAAACTTTGAGACGACAAGTTCCAATGCTCCATCTCTATACACTGTGGGGTCATCTTCTTCAACCCGCTGCTTCTTGGAAGAGGGCTCTTCAGCAAATTGAACCTTCTTCTTCTTCCTTTTTCTCTGGGCTTCCCTCTCTTGCTCATGCCCAGAAACCACTGACTGTTCTGCCACTCTCCCAGAGTGTCCAGGCTGGTCCTGGACTTGTTCAGTCTGCCCCTGTGTCTGCCCAGAAGTTTGAAGGCGTTCATGATGTTCTTCATGGTGTTCATCGTTTTTCCCAGACTTTTCAGAACGTTCACGTCGAGTTTTCCCAGATTTCGACTTGGGTTTCTTGGATGAAGAGGGTTTCTGTGTAACTGGGATATTTTCATCGGATCCGGCCATTTTTGTGTGGGGTTGATATGAATGTGATGAAAGATGCGAAGAAGATTATGAAGAAGATGAAGAACACAGATGAATGTATGCAGAGAGAATATGTGGGTAAAAATTTTCAAGTGAAAAGTGAAAGTGAAAAAATGGCGCCCTATTTATATGCAAAGTTACTGAGGGCAAAAGGGTCATGTCGCTTCAGATTTTCACACATTGGGTAACGTAAACAATTTAAGTTGGAACGACACACCTGATGACACGTGTCTCTTCATCTTATCGGAGAAGTCATAACGTATCATTGAGAAGTTGAGGCGTTTTCTGAAGGGACGTGTCCCTTGGACTGGTGCTGGCGCTCTCTTGGTTTCGTCATCCAGTGGCAGCGATTGATCATCCGGAAGTGGTTTTGCTTCCGGTTGCAGTTTCTTAAGATTTAACATTGAGGCCCTGCAAGAACACATGTTGGCACTCCGATGCCTAAGTTAGTATTGTTGTAAGTTTTAAGAGTAAACAAGTATAGCAAGTAGAATTTAAACTTCATTTGGGTTTACCATTCCCAAATCACCTCTTATGAAAGTAAATTGGTCAACCCCCAGAGGCTTGGTGAAAATGTCAGCAAGCTGTTGTTGTGTGGGGACAAACTGTACTTTGACATCCTTCTTTTGAACATGGTCTCTGATGAAGTGATGTCTGACATCAATGTGCTTTGTCCTAGTGTGCTGAACCGGATTCTTGGCTAGGCTGATTGTGCTTGTGTTGTCACAGAGGATGGGTGCCTCAGGGAATTCCAAGCCAAGATCTCTTAACTGGTTCTTCAACCACAGCACTTGGGCACAACAACTTGCTGCAGCGATGTATTCTGCCTCAGTGGATGACAAGGACACGCAGGTCTGCTTCTTGCTCGCCCAAGACACCAGACAACAACCAAGGAAGGCGCATTGTCCACTGGTGCTCTTTCTGTCAGTCTTATAACCTGCATGGTCAGAGTCAGAGTAAGCCCACAGGAACTCTTGGTTACCTCTGGGACACCAGAGACCAAGCTCTTGCGTTCCCTCAAGGTATCTCAAAATACGTTTAACACATGTTAAGTGTGATTCCTTGGGTTGGCTTGAAACCTAGCACACATGCCAACACTAAATTGGATATCAGGCCTGCTTGCCGTTAAGTATAGGAGGGAACCTATCATTCCCCTGTACATGGGCAGGCTGACAGATTTACCCTTTGCGTCAGCATCAAGTGCGGCAGTGGTGCTCATGGGAGTATCATACTCCTTGCATTCATCCATCCCAAACTTTTTGAGTAGTTCTCTGCAGTATTTGGCTTGGGAGATGAATATTCCATTCTTCTTCTGCTTAATTTGCAGGCCTAGGAAGAACGTTAGTTCTCCCATCATTGACATTTCAAACTCACCCTGCATAGTCTTAGAGAAATCCTCACAAAGCTTTTCGTTAGTTGCTCCAAAAATGATATCATCAACATAAATTTGGACAATTAGCATATCTCTATCTTTGTGAAGGATAAACAATGTGTTATCAAGTTTGCCTCTTGAGAAACCCTTGCCCAGCAAGAAGCTGCTGAGTCTCTCATACCAAGCTCTAGGAGCTTGTTTGAGGCCATATAAGGCTTTCTTTAATCTATACACATGTCTTGGATGTTTGTGATCTTCGAAGCCCGGAGGTTGTTCTACATATACCTCTTCTTTAATATAACCATTAAGAAAGGCACTTTTAACATCCATTTGATATAGTCTAAAGCCTTTCATGGATGCAAAGGCTAGAAGAATTCTAATTGCTTCAAGTCTAGCGACTGGAGCAAAAGTTTCTTCATAGTCAATGCCTTCTTCTTGATTATATCCTTTAGCTACTAGTCTGGCTTTATTTCTTGTGATTAGCCCTGTCTCATCCAGCTTGTTTTTGAAGACCCACTTGGTCCCCACAATGGATTGGTGAGACGGCCTAGGAACTAGTTCCCAGACTTGACTTCTATCAAATTGATTTAGCTCTTCCTGCATGGCAATAATCCAGTCGCAGTCCTCAAGAGCTTGTTCAACTGAAGTTGGTTCTATTTGAGATAGGAAAGCACCAAACTCAACTTCATTTTGAACTTGTCTTCTGGTTCTGACACCAGAAGAAACATCACCAAGCACTTGATCAAGAGGATGATCTCTGTGATGCCTCCTAGCTATTGGCAACTGTGCCTCATCATGCACAGTCTGCACTCTAGGTTCATCGCTGAGTTCATCTTCTTCCTTAAGATTGCTTGCTGGTGTTTCTTTTGGTGGTGATGAAGATGATGGTATTTCATCATCTTCTCTGGATTGTCCCCATGTAGGAATTTCATCGAATACAACATGCATTGATTCTTCTACAATTCTAGTTCTCATGTTGTATATCCTATATGCTTTGCTCCTAAGGGAGTATCCTATGAATATACCTACATCAGCCTTTGGATCAAATTTACCTAGATTTACCTTTCCATTGTTGTGTACGTAGCATTTTGATCCAAAAATTCTGAGGTGGCTGATGTTGGGCTTCCTTCCTTTGTATAGCTCATATGGAGTCTTGTCTAAGCCCTTGCGAACATAGGCTCTGTTTGAGATGTAGCATGCAGTGCTCATAGCATCCGCCCAGAATACTTGAGAAACCTCTTTCTCATTGAGCATGCTTCTGGCCATCTCAGTCAGAACCCTGTTCTTTCTTTCGACAACTCCGTTCTGTTGAGGGGTCCGAGGAGCTGAGAAGTTGTGTTCAATACCATTTTGCTCGCATAGCTCTGAGAAGCTATGGTTCTCAAACTCTCCTCCATGGTCTGTCCTTATGGCTGTGATTTTGAGCTCTCTCTCATTCTGCACTTTCTTAGCCAGGACAACAAAAGCATCAAAAGTATCTTGCTTAGAGGCAAGAAACATAGTCCAGGTGAACCTTGAATAGTCATCCACCACCACTAGAGCATATAGGTTTCCACCCAAGCTCTTCACTCTTGCTGGCCCAACCAAATCCATGTGGATTAGTTCCAAGGGCCTGCTGGTGGAGACTTTCTTCTTGGTTGTGAACGAGGACTTTGTTTGCTTTCCTCTTTGGCAGGATTCACAGATAAAATCATGCTTTACTTTAAATGATGGAATGCCTATAGCTAGCTCCTTTTTAATTAGCATGTCAAGTTGAGTGAAATTAACATGAGCTAGTCTCTTGTGCCAAAGCCAACTGTTCTCATCACTAGATATAAAGCATTTTTCTTCTAACTGTTGGCACAAGTCTAGTGTATATAGGTTTCCATTTCTATTAGCCTTAAGTTTACACTTTAAGTTGGCCTTATCTAAACTTAGATCCTGCTTATCAACTATTATGCACTCATGTGAGTCAAATATTACCCAATTTCCTTTGTCTGTGCTCTGGCTGACGCTTAGCAGGTTGTGACAGAGACCGTCCACTAGGTAGACATCTTTTACTGGTCCGACCTCTCCAACTCCAGTGATCTTCCCACTTTGATTTCCTCCAAAGGTTACTGTGGCTCCATCTTTGATCACCAGAGATTTGAACTTGTCTCTGTCTCCAGTCATATGTCTCGAGCATCCGCTATCAATATACCATTTCTTGTTCTTGGATGCCTTGAGACACACCTGGAAAAATCAAGCAAACTTAGGTACCCAATTTTTCTTGGGTCCTCGATCATTAGTTTTCAATGCCCTTTGTTTAGAGTCATCCTTGACCTTGGGCTTGTGATTATTTAGAGCCTCTGGCCGAGTGCTGGCTCTGGACTCTTGGGTTTTCCCTTGGGAGTAATTCCAGGCTTGGGATCCTTGTCCTCTCTTAGTTTCCTTTGCAGGAGGAGGATCCTTTGTTGCCTTGGTTCCTTTGGGGACCCATTTGTAGGAGCTGCTTGCTCCATGCTTCTTGGCATTACAGGTGGACGTGGAGTGTCCCTTCCTGTTGCAATAGTTACAGAAGCTGAAGGGTGAGGAGCTATGACTAGAAGCTTTATGGAAGAACTTTAAGTAGGGCTTTACTTTTGGTTCTACCCACTTCTTCCCTCTAGGAGTATATCCTAAGCCAGTTCTATCCCTATAAGCCCTTTGATTCATTAAAATTATATTTAACATTTCTGAGCCATTTGTAAACTTCTGCAGGGCATTTTGCAGCTTATCCTTCTCAGCTGAGACTTTGCTGCAATTAGGGCAGCTCTCAAGTGTTGGGTCGTTGGGTTCTATTTGGGGAGAACCCTGTCCTTCCACTAACGGAAGTGTTCTAGCTTTTGCTAGCTCATCACTTAGTGAGTCCACCTTGGACTCAAGTGATTCCTTTTTAGCTTTCAACACTTTATATGTCCTACATAAACGAAAAAATTCTACATGCATCTCATTATATGCCTCTTGAAGTTCAGGGAAGGTTACCTCACTATCCTCATGAACAGGATCAAACTCTGTGGATACTTCCTCATCTTCTTCTCGAGCAACAAGGCAGAGATTGGCTACTTCTTCCTCATCACTTGCTTCATCATCCGAGCTATTCACCCAGATAGACGATACAAAGGCCTTCCTTTTGTCTTTACCTTTCGACTTCTGTAGGCTGGGACATTCAGCCTTGAAGTGACCAGGCTTCTTACATTCATAGCACACAGGAGCCTTTTCCTTCTTGTAACCCCTCCTTTGGCTGGAGTCACCCTTTTGAAAGCCTCCTTTCTTTCTGAAGAACTTTCGGAACTTTTTCACCATCATGGCCATCTCTTCATCATCCATTTCCTCCTCATCATCCTCATCATCCTCTTCAGTCTCCTTGTTGGGTGCAACAAGGGCAAGATTTTTGGCCTTGGATGAGGCTTGAGGGGCTCTCTGAGCTAATAGTGTAGGCTCATACTCAGCCAGGGAGCCAAACAGGGCAGTGATGGAACTAGTTGATTCACCCTGGACTTCCTGTAAGATGGTCACCTTGGTGATCCAGTCACCTTTCAAGATTTTCAGAATCTTGCTTACTTGCTCCCTTTCAGGAATGTCCTTACCCAGCGAGGCCAAATTGTTGATGAGGTGAGTGAATCTGAGCTCCAGTTCTCTAATAGGCTCAGTGGGACTGAGCATGGCAAACTTGTGGAATTCTTCCACCAGCATCTCAACACGTCTTGCTTTCACTCCCTTGGTTCCAGAGTGAGCAGCCTCAAGTGCCTCCCACATATCCTTTGCATTTTTGTGGTGGCTGATCCTATGAAACTCCTTAGGGCTGAGAGCACACTGAATGTAATGCATGGCCCTAAAGTTTAGTTGGACTAGAGCATAGTCCTCACTGGTGTACCTGGATCGTTCCTTTGCAAAACCATCATCGTCTAGGGGAGTGTGATCTCCTCGTTCGATTACATCCCAGAGTCTGAGGTCGCTTGACTTGAGATAAGTCTCCATTCGAAATTTCCAGAATGGATAGTTGTACCCATCAAACCCTGGAGGCTTGTTGGGCTGAATAGAGACGTCTGGTAGAGAGTAGTCAGTATCCATTACAAGATCTTTGCTTTCTTGATTCGTTGGAATCTAGTGAGAAAGACCCGCTCTGATACCAAATGAACGTAATGGATGCACAAGAGGGGGGGGGTGAATTGTGCTTCAAAAATAAATGCTCAAATTAAACGACACAAGAGTTATACTGGTTCGGTCTACCTGACCTACGTCCAGTCCTCAACCACCCAGGCCGAGAGTTCCACTATATCTCAGGTTTTAAATCGGGTTCACCTGAAACCTTACAACCGCAAGTTTTGCACGGGATCACTTGCAACCTTACAACAAGTTTTACACAGGCTCACTTGTAACCTTTCTAACTAGCTCCCCCTCACACCAAGCAAGGGGTAAACCTTTACACTTAAAGGATTTTTCTGACTAAGTTCTCTCGAAGAACGGATGGTGTTACACACTTAAGTACAATAAATGCTCTTATAACAGAAGGAGACTTAACTACAATGAGTACAGAATAAGTAGATGAAAAGATCACTCAAAGTGTTAAATGCTCTTCGCTTTTTCTGGGCAGCTTTGAATGCTTGAAGATGTTCTTAGTTTCTCGCTCTAACTTCTCTCAAGAATATTCAAAGATAATTGTTGTTCTCATAAATGAAGTTGAGCTCCTTTATATAGTCTTTAGGCAATCTGACTCTTGGTAGGTGGGAGAGTCGTTTGAATATGGCCGTTTTTCCCATGTTACCGTTTGCCCAATAAATGCTTCATCAATGCATAGCAGGGTTGACTTGCTTTATCTCTGAAAAGTAGTCCTGACACCTCTGCTCTGACAAAAGTATTCTGACACTGCTACTTCTGACATTCTGATTGCTTGCGGAAGCAGATTCACATCCGGAAGCAATTCTACTGAGTGTGCTGCACTGAGTGTTAGTCTCACAGTATAATCATGTAGTCACATGCAGTGGGAGAATACTTAGACTGAGTGGTCTATGTTGTATCCGGAAGCACTTCTACATCCGGAAGTAAATCCACTGGATGAAGGATTTGTTCACTATTACTTACTCTTGCTCAGTGTTCGATCAATCCAACAGCCAGCGCTAGTCACTTAGCTATCGGAAGCAATTCTACTGGACGTGGCTTATTTTCACTGACGCTCAGTGTCATTATGTTCGATCAGCCAGCGCCAGCCTAATTCTAACAGGAAGCAAATTCACTTCCGGTTGGAACTTAGCTTAGTCTTAAGGTTTTGCATACTTAATGCTTATGAACTAAGTCATTTCCCTAGTGGTTTACTTGCTGCCGCTGGGGGATGAAACATTCATCCGCGAGCACTAGTCCTAGTCTATCCGGAAGTAAGTCCACATCCGGTTGTACTTTTACTTAGGGTTCTATGTTCACCTGTTACTTTCTAAGTTCTTTCATATTTTAGTCTTCATCAAAACTTAAGATTCTAACAAAGGTTTCTTCATAGTCAATGCCTTCTTCTTGGTTATATCCTTTGGCTACTAATCTGGCTTTGTTTCTTGTGATTTGACCTGTCTCATCCAGTTTGTTTTTGAAGACCCATTTGGTCCTTACTATAGATTGATGAGACGGCCTAGGGACTAGTTCCCAGACTTGACTTCTCTCAAATTGATTTAGCTCTTCCTGCATGGCGATAATCCAGTCGCAGTCCTCAAGAGCTTGTTCAACTGAAGTTGGTTCTATTTGAGATAGAAATGCACCAAACTCAACTTCATTTTGAACTTGTCTTCTGGTTCTGACACCAGAAGAAACATCACCAAGCACTTGATCAAGAGGATGATCTCTGTGATACCTCCTAGCTGTTGGCAACTGTGCCTCATCAGGCACGGTCTGCACACTAGGTTCATCACTGAGTCCATCTTCTTCCTTAGGATTGCTTGCTGGTGTTTCTTTTGGTGGTGAAGAAGATGATGGTAACTTTGGAAGATTCAGTATTTCATCATCTTCTGTGGATTGTCCCCATGTAGGAGTTTCATCGAATACAACATGCATTGATTCTTCTACAATTCTAGTTCTCATGTTGTATACCCTATATGCTTTGCTCCTAAGGGAATATCCTATGAATATACCTATATCAGCTTTTGGATCAAACTTACCCAGATTTACCTTTCCATTGTTATGCACATAGCATTTTGATCCAAAGATTCTGAGGTGGCTGATGTTGGGCTTCCACCCTTTGTATAGCTCGTAGGGAGTCTTATCCAGTCCTTTGCGAACATAGGCTCTGTTAGAGATATAGCAAGCAGTGCTCACAGCGTCCGCCCAGAACACTTGAGAAACCTCTTTCTCATTGAGCATGCTTCTAGCCATCTCTGTCAGAACCCTGTTCTTTCTATCGACAACTCCGTTCTGTTGAGGGGTCCTAGGAGCTGAGAAGTTGTGTTCTATGCCATTTTGTTCACATAGCTCTGAGAAGCTATGGTTCTCAAATTCTCCTCCATGGTCTGTCCTTATGGCTGTGATTTTGAGCTCTCTCTCATTCTGCACTTTCTTAGCCAGGACAACAAAAGCATCAAAAGCATCTTGCTTAGAGGCAAGAAACATAGTCCAGGTGAACCTTGAATAGTCATCCACCACCACTAGAGCATATAGGTTTCCACCCAAGCTCTTCACTCTTGCTGGCCCAACCAAATCCATGTGGATTAGTTCCAAGGGCTTGCTGGTGGAGACTTTCTTCTTGGTTTTGAATGAGGACTTTGTTTGCTTTCCTCTTTGGCAGGATTCACAGATAAAATCATGCTTTACTTTAAATGATGGAATACCTATAGCTAGCTCCTTTTTAATTAGCATGTCGAGTTGAGTAAAATTAACATGAGCTAGTCTCTTATGCCAAAGCCAACTATTCTCATCACTAGATATTAAACATTTTTCTTCTAGTTGTTGGCATAAGTCTAAAGTATATAGGTTTCCATTTCTATTTGCCTTAAGTTTGCATTTTAAGTTGGCCTTATCTAAATTTAGATCCTGCTTATCAACTATTATGCACTCATGTGAATCAAAAATTACCCAGTTTCCTTTGTCTGTGCTCTGGCTGACGCTTAGCAGGTTGTGACAGAGACCGTCCACTAGGTAGACATCTTTTATTGGTCCGACCTCTCCAACTCCAGTGATCTTTCCACTTTGATTTCCTCCAAAGGTTACTGTGGCTCCATCTTTGATCATCAGTGATTTGAACTTGTCTCTGTCTCCAGTCATATGTCTCGAGCATCCGCTGTCAATATACCATTTCTTGTTCTTGGATGCTTTGAGACACACCTGGAAAAATCAAGTAAACTTAGGTACCCAATCTTTCTTGGGTCCTCGATCATTAGTTTTCAATGCCCTTGGTCTAGAGTCATCCTTGACCTTGGGCTTGTGATTATTCAGAGCCTCTGGCCTAGAGTTGGCTCTGGACTCTTGGGTTTTCCCTTTGGAATGATTCCAAGCTCGGGATCCTTGTCCTCTCTTAGTTTCCTTTGCAGATGGAGGATCCTTTGTTGCCTTGGTTCCTTTAGGGACCCATTTGTAAGAGCTACTTGCTCCATGCTTCTTAGCATTATAGGTGGACGTGGAGTGTCCCTTTCTGTTGCAATAGTTAGAGAAGCTGAAGGGTGAGGAGCTATGACTAGTGGCTTTATGGAAGAACTTTAAGTAGGGCTTTACTTTTGGTTCCACCCACTTCTTCCCTCTAGGAGTATATCCTAATCCAGTTCTATCCCTATATGCCCTTTGATTCATTAAAATTATATTTAACATTTCTGAGCCATTTGTAAACTTCTGCAGGGCATTTTGCAGCTTGTCTTTCTCTGCTGAGATTTTGCTGCAATTAGGGCAGCTCTCAAGTGTTGGGGCATTGGGTTCTGTTTGTGGAGAACCCTGGCCATCCACTACCGGATGCTTTCTAGCTTCCGCTAGCTCTTCACTTAGTGAGTCCACCTTGGACTCAAGTGATTCCTTTTTAGTTTTTAACACTTTATAGGCTTTACACAATCGAGAGAATTCTTCATGGGTGAGGTCAAGTTCTGAAGATGCTTCCTCATCATCTTCTCTGGCTACCAGGCAGAGGTTGGCAACTTCTTCCTCATCACTTGCTTCGTCATCTGAGCTATTCACCCAGATGGAGGAAACAAAGGCCTTCCTTTTGTCTTTGCCTTTTGACTTCTGCAGGCTGGGACACTCAGCCTTGAAGTGGCCAGGTTTCTTACATTCAAAGCACACAGGGGCCTTTTCCTTCTTGTATCCTTTCCTCTGGCTGGAGTCACCTTTTTGAAAGCCTCCTTTCTTTCTGAAGAACTTTCTGAATTTTCTCACCATCATAGCCATCTCCTCATCGTCCATTTCCTCCTCATCATCCTCATCATCATCATCAACCTCCTTGCTGGGAGCAACAAGGGCAAGATTTTTGGCCTTGGATGAGGCTTGAGGAGCTCTCTGAACCAGCAGGGTAGGTTCATATTCAGCCAGAGTGCCAAATAGTGCAGTGATGGAGCTCGTTGATTCTCCTTGGACTTCCTGCAAGATGGTTACTTTGGTGATCCAGTCACCTTTCAAGATCTTTAGGATCTTGCTAACTTGCTCTCTTTCAGGAATGTCCTTACCCAGCGAGGCCAAATTGTTGATGAGGTGAGTGAACCTGAGCTCCAGCTCCCTGATAGGCTCAGTAGGACTAAGCATGGCGAACTTGTGAAATTCTTCCACCAGCATCTCAACTCGCCTTGCTTTCACTCCCCTGGTTCCAGAGTGAGCAGCCTCAAGAGCCTCCCACATATCTTTAGCATTTTTGTGGTGGCTGATCCTGTGAAACTCTTTAGGGCTGAGAGCACACTGGATGTAGTGCATGGCCCGGTAGTTTAGTTGGACTAGAGCATAGTCCTCATTTGTGTACCTAGATCGCTGCTTGGCGAAACCATCCTCATCCAGTGGTGTGTGATCCCCACGTTCGATTACGTCCCAGAGTCTGATGTCGCTGGATTTGATATAGGTCTCCATTCGAAACTTCCAGAATGGATAGTTATACCCATCAAAGCCTGGAGGCTTGTTGGGTTGAATAGAGACATCTGGCAGGGAGTAATCTGTATCCATTACTAGATCTTTGCTTTCTGGATTCGTTGGAATCGAGTGAGAAAGACCTGCTCTGATACCAAATGAAAGTAATGGATGCACAAGAGGGGGGGGTGAATTGTGCTTCAAAAATAAATGCTCAAATAAAACAACACAAGAGTTATACTGGTTCGGTCTTCCTGACCTACGTCCAGTTCTCAACCACCCAGGCTGAGTTCCACTATATCTCCAGGTTTTAGAACGGGTTCACCTGGAACCTTTTACAACCGCAAGTTTTGAACGGGATCACTTGCAACCTTACAACCACAAGTTTTACTCAGGCTCACTTGCAACCTTTCTAACTAGCTCCCCCTTACACCTAGCAAGGGTTCAACCTTTACAACTAAAGGATTTTTCTAACTAAGTTCTCTTAAAGAACAGATAGTGTTACACACTTAAGTACAATCAATGCTCTTATAACAGAAAGAGACTTAACAACAAAGAGTACAGAATATGTAGATGCGAATGATTACTCGATGTGTTAAATGCTCTTTACTTTTCTGGGCAGCTTTGAATGCTTGAAGATGTTCTTAGTTTCTCGCTCTAACTTCTCTCAAGAGTATTCAAAAGATAATTGTTCGCTTCATAAATGAGGTTGAGCTCCTTTATATACTCTTCAAACATTCTGACTCTTGGTAGGTGGGATAGCCGTTTGAATATGGCCGTTTTCCCATGTTACCGTTTGCCCAATTAATGCTTCATCAATGCATAGCAGGGTTGACTTGCTTTATCTCTGAAAAGTAGCTCTGACAACTCTGCTCTGACAAAAGCATTCTGACACTGCATTTCTGAACACTCTGACATTCTGATTGCTTGCGGAAGCAGGTTCACATCCGGAAGCAACTCTACTTAGTGTGCTGCACTGAGTGTTAGTCTAACAGTATTAACATATAGTTACATGCAGTGGGAGTGTTCTTAGTCTAAGAGGTCTTCCTTGCATCCGGAAGCACTTCTCCATCCGGAAGTAAATCCGCTGGATGAAGGATTTTGTTCACTATTACTCACTCTCGCTCAGTGTTCATTCAATCCAACAGCCAGCGCTAGTCACTGAGCTATCGGAAGCACTTCTACTGGACGTTGCTCATTTTCACTGACGCTTAGGGTTATCTATTCCAACAGCCAGCGCCAGTCTAAGTTTAACAGGAAGCAAATTCACTTCCGGTTGAATCTTAACTTAGTCTTAGGATTTTGTATATCTAGTGCTCATGGACTAAGTTAATTCCTAAGTGAGTTTCTTGCTGCCGCTGGGGGATGAGACATTCATCCGCGAGCGCTAGTCCTAATCTATCCGGAAGTAAGTCCACATCCGGTTGCACTTTTACTTAGGATTCTATGTTCACCTATTGCTTTCTAAGTTCTTTCATATTTTAGTCTTCATCAAAACTTAAGATTCTAACAGTTTCTTCTCAAGGAGGAAGGCAAGGATGGTGGGGTAGGGAAGAAATCCAGCCTTGTGGTTAACCATCCATCTGTGAAGTTCAAGGCTGATCAACTGCCCGGGGTTGATTGGCTGCTGGGAGAGAAATCTGGGAAACCACGGGTTGTCCAGTAGGGTGAACTCGTTGAAGTTTCCTCCCTTGTGTGTCATCATCCGGGAGTAAACATAATACAAGAGTCTGTTGGAGTCAGACATCTTGGACACCTTCTTCCCTTCGGTGCCATACAGCTTCTCGAGTTCCTCCTTGCTGTACTTTAGTGACTCGGGGTACATCCACTCATTCATGCCCTCTTCTGTGATCCCCATTAAGTCATTTAAGTCCCTCCAGGTGAAACTAAAGGTTCTCCCCCTGACTGTGGCAGTGAAGGTGAGTCTGCGAATTTGCTCCTTCCCATCCACCTTCTTGTACTTGACTTTCTCAGAAAGGGATTGACAGAAGACTCGCAGGACGTTGATGTTGTAGTCCTGTTTGATCCCCAGCCAGGGCATGTATTTTTCCAGATATGGGCGCAGATGAGGGAATCCTAGGTCATCAATCTTGCCCAGATCGATGAACAGCCCATTGTTGAAGTAGGGCTTTATCGTTTCAAACTTGGAGGAGACAGCCTCCAAACCCCCATCTCTGTAAATCAAAGGGTCATCCTCCTCTACCCTTTGTCTCTTGGAAGAAGGCTCCTCGCTGAATTGAACCTTCTTCTTCTTCCCTTTCTTCTGGGCTTGCTGTTCTTGTTCATGCACAGTCTCTTCAGGCTGTTCTTGTACTCGCCCAGAATGTCCAGACTGCTCCTGGGCTTGCTCATTTACTCCTTGTGTCTGCCCAGAAAAATCATAGCGATCTTCATGATGTTCATCGCGTTGCCCAGATTTTCCAGAATGTTTATCCCCAGATTTCCCACTTTTGGACTTTGATTTCTTGGAAGAGGTTGATTTCTTTGTGTTGGGGTTTGTTTCATGTGAGCCGGCCATTGTTGTGAGGGTTTAAGGTTTGTTTGTGGTGAAATGCGAAGAAGAAGATGAAGAAGATGAAGAACAAGATGAAGAAATGGATGAATGTATGCAGAGAATATGTGGGTGAGTGAATTTTTGCAAGTAAAAAGTGAAAGTGAAAATGACACCCTATTTATATGCAAAGTTACTGAGGGCAAAATGGTCATGTCTTTTCATATGAAAGCAAACGTTTACACATTGGGTAACGTAAACATTTTAATTGGAACGGCGCACCTTATGACATGTGTCGCTTCACATTATCAGAGAAGGCACAACTTCTCATGGAGGGAGATGAAGCGTTTTCTGAAGTGACGTGTCCCTTGGTCTGGCACTGGCGCTCTCTTGGTTTCAACATCCAGTGTCAGCGAGTGATCATCCGGAAGTAGTTTTGCTTCCAGTTGCAACATCTTAAGATTTAACATTGAGGACCTGCAAAAACACGTATTGGCACTCCGATGCCTAAGTTAGTATTGTTGTAGGTTTTAAACAATCAAGTATAATGAATAAAAGGTTACACCTCATTTGGGTTTACCATTCCCAAATCACCTCTTATGAAAGTAAATTGGTCAACCCCCAGAGGCTTGGTGAAGATGTCAGCAAGCTGTTGTTGAGTGGGGACAAATTGCACTTTGACATCCTTCTTTTGAACATGGTCTCTGATGAAGTGATGTCTGACATCAATGTGCTTTGTCCTTGTGTGCTGAACTGGATTCTTGGCGAGGCTGATTGTGCTTGTGTTGTCACAGAGGATGGGTGCCTCAGGGAACTCCAAGCCAAGGTCTCTCAGTTGGTTCTTTAGCCACAGCACTTGAGCACAACAGCTTGCAGCCGCAATATATTCTGCCTCAGTGGATGACAAAGACACGCAGGTTTGCTTCTTGCTAGCCCAAGACACCAGACAACCACCAAGGAAGGCGCATTGTCCTCTGGTGCTCTTTCTATCAGTCTTATAACCTGCATGGTCAGAATCAGAGTAAGCCCACAAGAACTCTTGGTTACCTCTGGGATACCAAAGACCAAGTTCTTGTGTTCCCTCAAGGTATCTCAAAATACGTTTAACACATGTTAAGTGTGACTCCTTGGGGTTGACTTGAAATCTTGCACACATGCCTACACTAAATTGAATATCAGGCCTGCTTGCCGTTAAGTATAGGAGAGAACCTATCATTCCCCTGTACATGGGCAGGCTGACAGATTTACCCTTTGCGTCAGCATCGAGTGCGGCAGTGGTGCTCATGGGAGTGTCATATTCCTTACATTCATCCATCCCAAACTTCTTAAGTAGCTCTCTGCAGTACTTAGCTTGGGAGATGAATATCCCATTCTTCTTTTGCTTGATTTGCAGGCCTAGGAAGAACGTTAGTTCTCCCATCATTGACATTTCAAACTCACCCTGCATAGTCTTAGAGAAATCTTCACAAAGCTTTTCATTAGTTGCCCCAAAAATAATATCATCAACATAAATTTGGACAATTAACATATCTCTATCTTTGTGAAGGATAAACAGTGTATTATCTAATTTGCCCCTTGAGAAACCTTTGCCCAGAAGGAAGCTGCTGAGTCTCTCATACCAAGCTCTAGGAGCTTGTTTCAGGCCATATAAAGCTTTCTTTAGTCTATACACATGTTTGGGATGCTTGTGATCCTCAAAGCCAGGAGGTTGTTCTACATATACCTCTTCTTTAATATAACCATTAAGAAAAGCACTCTTTACATCCATTTGATATAATCTAAAGCCTTTCATGGATGCAAAGGCTAGAAGAATTCTTATTGCTTCAAGTCTAGCGACTGGAGCAAAAGTTTCTTCATAGTCAATGCCTTCTTCTTGGTTATATCCTTTAGCTACTAGTCTGGCTTTGTTTCTTGTAATTTGACCTGTCTCATCCAGTTTGTTTTTGAAGACCCACTTGGTCCCCACTATGGATTGATGAGACGGCCTTGGGACAAGTTCCCAGACTTGGCTTCTCTCAAATTGATTTAGCTCTTCCTGCATGGCAATAATCCAGTCGCAGTCCCCAAGAGCTTGTTCAACTGAAGTTGGTTCGATTTGAGATAAAAATGCTCCAAACTCAACTTCATTTTGAACTTGCCTTCTGGTTCTGACACCAGAAGAAACATCACCAAGCACTTGATCAAGAGGATGATCCCTGTGATGTCTCCTAGCTGTTGGCAACTGTGCCTCATCAGGCACGGTCTGCACTCTAGGTTCATCACTGGGTTCATCTTCTTCTTTGAGATTGCTTGCTGGTGTTTCTTTTGGTGGTGAAGAAGATGATGGTGGTTTTGGAAGATTAAGTATTTCATCATCTTCTGTGGATTGTCCCCATGTAGGAGTTTCATCGAATACAACATGCATTGATTCTTCTACAATTCTAGTTCTCATGTTGTATATTCTATATGCTTTACTCCTAAGGGAATATCCTATGAATATACCTACATCAGCTTTTGGATCAAACTTACCCAGATTTACCTTTCCATTGTTATGCACATAGCATTTTGATCCAAAGATTCTGAGGTGGCTGATGTTGGGCTTCCTCCCTTTATACAGCTCATATGGAGTCTTGTCCAAGCCCTTGCGAACATAGGCTCTGTTAGAGATGTAGCAAGCAGTGCTCATGGCGTCCGCCCAGAACACTTGAGAAACCTCTTTCTCATTGAGCATGCTTCTAGCCATCTCTGTCAGAACCCTGTTCTTTCTCTCGACAACTCCGTTTTGTTGAGGAGTTCTAGGAGCTGAGAAGTTGTGTTCGATGCCATTTTGTTCACATAGCTCAGAGAAGCTATGGTTCTCAAATTCTCCTCCATGGTCTGTCCTTATGGCTGTGATTTTGAGCTCTCTCTCATTCTGCACTTTCTTAGCCAGGACAACAAAAGCATCAAAAGCATCTTGCTTAGAGGCAAGAAACATAGTCCAAGTGAACCTTGAATAGTCATCCACCACCACTAGAGCATACAAGTTTCCACCTAAGCTCTTCACTCTCGCTGGCCCAACTAAATCCATGTGGATTAGTTCCAAGGGCCTGCTGGTGGAGACTTTCTTCTTGGTTTTAAACGAGGACTTTGTTTGCTTCCCTCGTTGGCAGGATTCACAAATAAAATCATGCTTTACTTTAAAGGATGGAATACCTATAGCTAGCTCCTTTTTAATTAGCATATCAAGTTGAGTAAAGTTAACATGAGCTAATCTCTTATGCCAAAGCCAACTGTTCTCATCACTAGATATTAAACATTTTTCTTCCAGTTGTTGACATAAGTCTAGAGTATATAGGTTTCCATTTCTGTTTGCCTTAAGTTTGCATTTTAAATTGACCTTATCTAAGTTCAGATCCTACTTATCAACTATTATGCACTCATGTGAATCAAAGATTACCCAATTTCCTTTGTCAGTGCTCTGGCTCACGCTCAGCAGGTTGTGATAGAGACCGTCCACTAGATAGACGTCCTTTACTGGTCCGACTTCTCCAACTCCAGTGATCTTTCCACTTTGATTTCCTCCAAAGGTCACTGTGGCTCCATCTTTGATCACCAGAGATTTGAACTTGTCTCTGTCTCCAGTCATATGTCTCGAGCATCCGCTGTCAATATACCATTTTCTGTTCTTGGATGCTTTGAGACACACCTGGAAGAATCAAGTAAGCTTAGGTACCCAATCTTTCTTGGGTCCTCGGTCATTAGTTTTCAGTGCCCTTGGTCTAGTGTTAGCCTTGACCTTGGGCTTATGATCATTCGGAGCCTCAGGCCTAGTGCTGGCTCTAGGCTCTTGGGTTTTCCCTGTGGATTGTTTCCAGGCTAGGGATCCTTGTCCTCCCTTGGTTTCCTTTACAAGTGGAGGATCCTTTGTAGCCTTGGTTCCTTTAGGGACCCATTTGTAAGAGCTACTTGCTCCATGCTTCTTGGCATTACAGGTGGACGTGGAGTGTCCCTTCCTGTTGCAATAGTTACAGAAGCTGAAAGGTGAGGAGCTGTGACTAGTGGCTTTGTGGAAGAATTTTAAGTAGGGCTTTACTTTTGGTTCCACCCACTTTTTCCCTCTATGAGTATATCCTAAGCCAGTTCTATCCCTATATGCCCTTTGATTCATTAAAATTATATTTAACATTTCTGATCCATTTGTAAACTTCTGCAGGGCATTTTGCAGCTTGTCTTTCTCTGCTGAGATTTTGCTGCAATTAGGGCAGCTCTCAAGTGTTGGGGCATTGGGTTCTGTTTGGGGAGAACCCTGGCCATCCACTACCGGAAGCTTTCTAGCTTCCGCTAGCTCTTCACTTAGTGAGTCCACCTTGGACTCAAGTGATTCCTTTTTAGTTTTTAACACTTTATAGGCTTTACACAATCGAGAGAATTCTTCATGAACCTCATTGTAAGCCTCTTGCAGTTCAGAGAAAGTTACCTCATTGTCTTCGTGGGTGAGATCAAGATCTGAAGATGCTTCCTCATCATCTTCTCTGGCTACCAGGCAGAGGTTGGCAACTTCTTCCTCATCACTTGCTTCGTCATCTGAGCTATTCACCCAGATAGAGGACACGAAGGCTTTTCTCTTGTCTTTCCTCTTTGATCTTTGCAAGCTTGGACACTCAGTCTTGAAGTGGCCAGGCTTTTTGCATTCAAAGCACACCGGGGCCTTTTCCTTCTTGTATCCCTTCCTCTGACTGGAGTCACCTTTCTGAAAGCCTCCTTTCTTCTTGAAGAACTTTCTGAACTTTCTCACCATCATGGCCATCTCGTCTTCATCCAGTTCCTCCTCATCATCCTCATCATCATCATCATCAATCTCCTTGTTGGGAGCAACAAGGGCAAGATTCTTGGCTTTGGATGAGGCTTGAGGAGCTCTCTGAGCCAGCAATGTTGGTTCATATTCAGCCAAAGAACCAAAGAGTGCAGTGATGGAGCTGGTTAACTCTCCTTGGACTTCCTGCAAGATGGTTACTTTGGTGATCCAATCACCTTTCAGGATTTTTAGGATCTTGCTGACTTGCTCTCTTTCTGGAATGTCCTTACCCAAGGAGGCCAAGTTGTTGATGAGATGAGTGAACCTCAGCTCCAGCTCTCTGATTGGCTCAGTCGGACTAAGCATGGCGAACTTGTGAAATTCTTCCACCAACATCTCAACTCTTCTTGCTTTCACTCCCCTGGTTCCAGAGTGAGCAGCCTCAAGAGCCTCCCACATATCCTTAGCATTTTTGTGGTGGCTGATCCTATGAAATTCCTTAGGGCTGAGAGCACACTGAATGTAGTGCATGGCCCTATAATTTAGTTGGACTAGAGCATAGTCCTCATTAGTGTACCTGGATCGCTGCTTAGCAAAACCTTCCTCATCTAGTGGAAGGTGATCCCCACGTTCGATTACATCCCAGAGTCTGATGTCGCTGGACTTGATGTAAGTCTCCATTCGAAACTTCCAGAATGGATAGTTATACCCATCAAAGCCTGGAGGCTTGTTGGGTTGAATAGAGACATCTGGTAGGGAGTAATCTGTATCCATTACTAGATCTTTGCTTTTTGGATTCGTTGGAATCGAGTGAGAAAGACCCGCTCTGATACCAAATGAAAGTAATGGATGCACAAGAGGGGGGGTGAATTGTGGCTATAAAATAAAAGCTCAAATAAAAACAACACAAGAGTTTATACTGGTTCGGTCTTCCTGACCTACGTCCAGTTCTCAACCACCCAGGCCGAGTTCCACTATCCCCAGGTTTTACAACGGGTGCACCTGGAACCTTTACAACCGCAAGTTTTGAACGGGATCACTTGCAACCTTACAACCACAAGTTTTACTCAGGCTCACTTGCAACCTTTCTAACTAGCTCCCCCTTACTTCCAGCAAGGGTTCTACCTTTACAAATAAAGGATTTTTCTAACTAAGTTCTCTTAAAGAACAGATAGTGTTACACACTTAAGTACAATCAATGCTCTTATAACACGAAGAGACTTAACTACAAAGAGTACAAGATATGTAGATGAAAAGATCACTCAATGAGTTAAATGCTCTTTCTCTTTTCTGGGCAGCTTTGAATACTTGAAGATTTTCTTAGTTTCTCGCTCTAACTTCTCTCAAGAATGTCAAAGATAATTCATTAGCTTCATAAATGAAGTTGAGCTCCTTTATATAGTCTTCAAACATTCTGACTCTTGGTAGGTGGGTTAGTCGTTTGAATATGGCCGTTTTTCCCTTGTTACCGTTTGCCCAATTAATGCTTCATCAATGCATAGCAGGGTTGACTTGCTTTATCTCTGAAAAGTAGTTCTGACAACTCTGCTCTGACAAAAGCATTCTGACACTGCACTTCTGAACATTCTGACATTCTGATTGCTTGCGGAAGCAGGTTCACATCCGGAAGCAATTCTACTTAGTGTGCTGCACTTTGAATGTTAGTTTAACAATATAAGCATATAGTCACATGCAGTGGGAGTGTACTGAGTCTAAGAGGTCTTTCTTGTATCCGGAAGCACTTCTACATCCGGAAGTGAATCCATTGGATGAAGGATTATATTCGCTATTACTCACTCTCGCTCAGTGTCCTTCAATCCAACAGTCAGCGCTAGTCACTAAGCTATCGGAAGCAATTCTACTGGACGTGGCTTATGTTCACTGACGCTTAGTGTCATCTATTCCAACAGCCAGCGCCAGTCTAAATACAACAGGAAGCAAAATCACTTCCGGTTGAATCCTAGCTTAGTCTTGAGACTAAGTTATTTCCCTAGTGAATTACTTGCTCTCGCTGGGGGATGAGTCATTCATCCGCGAGCGCTAGTCCTAGTCTATCCGGAAGTAAATCCACATCCGGTTGCACTCTTACTTGGGATTCTATGTTAACCTATTGCTTTCTAAGTCCTTGATTCATTCTTTCATATTTTAGTCTTCATCAAAACTTAAGATTCTAACAATACTTATTGACTTTACATTTCCACACTAGGGTTGGAGTTTAGAAGTTGGATTTTGTTAATTGTAACAAAAGATTGAACAATTAATGAAATTAAACACTTTTTCTTGACTCGACGGAGCGTTTATAAGTGCATTTGAACCCTATGTTAGCAAATATATAGTCATTGAAAGCAATTGTGAGATGAGGCTCTTTGAGTTTATGAAATATAATGGGGGAAAATAATCTTAGAACTCATTTTATCCTTGAGTTGAATAATCACTTGTTTATAGTTTTTCTTATTTAGTTTTAAAGTTACCCTTCACATCTTAACATTTGAATCACTCAAATTGAGCGAGAGTGTGATAATCTCTACTTGACCGGGTTTTGGAACCAAATCCTCGTGGAAACAATACTTTACTTTCACTTTATTACTTGGCGCGACCTGTGCACTTGCGGTGCGAACACTTTCTTTTCCTTTTAAAGTTTAAATTTGTCTCGGAAGTTTTTATTAAGGATCAAAATTACCCCGGAAATTTTTTTGGATCAATTTTCCTTTGGAAATTTACAAAAGGGATCAAATTTGCCCCGCAATTACCCATTCTTCAATTTGATTGTTAAGTTGGTTAAATCACCCACATGTCACGCCACTTCATCGTCCATGTCATGCACATAATGCCACCTAATCATCTCTCACATTTTATGCTAAAAAATCTAGGTCATTGATAAAATCTAATCCTGACCAATGAATTAAATCAGCCTCACCCTCCCCCAACCCAACCCTCGCCACCGCCGGCGACGGTGATTGTGGAAGCAAATGAGGAGGGCAAGTTTTTGGACATTCAAAGGTATTTATTTGTCATTTTCCCATTATATATATATGTATATATATATATTAGCTATAAATATAATATATTTTAGGTGACCATAAAAAATGAACCTAGCGACGTTTTTCTACCAATATAGTCATTTTCAGGGAGCTTAACAAATTCCATTTACAAAAGTGTGTTAATGTGTGTCATTCATCAACAAATCTACTATTAAGTACATACATTTATATTTGAAGATAATGCCGAGGGATTCAATTGTTTAGTTATTTTGGTTTTTTTCCCAAAAGTCTTTTGTAACATGAGAGGAATTTTGTCTTAGATTGGAACTAAATTTTATTTGGCAAATACAAATGCCCCCTAGCTAATAATCTATTTATAATCCACATGAATTTTCATCTAAAAATTATAAAATGTTTTTGTATCATCATTTTTTATTATACATTATATTCCATAGTCCACACCAGAGGCCATTCCTAATGCACTTTAAAATACATCGGAATCAGCTTATATATCGTATACGTTTCCATCTGCCCAATTGAATTTCAATTATGCCCTCTATACAATTTTTGGTGTTTTGTTCTGGAATTGTGCATCTCATTACATCAAAAGTTTACAGAGTATTTTTTTTTGAAAAAAATAGTCTTTAATGTTTTCTTAGCATTATTTTAATTGATTACGTGCATTCCATAATCCTCACCAACAGCCGCTACTACTTTTACTATAAATTACATGGGAATTCATAACCTATGATTTAGGCCTCCATTAATAACACATACAACAATGTCGTTTAAACACTTTTTGATGTTCCTTTTTGGAATTGTGCTTCTCATTACTTCTAGCTTTGCTAAACACCAAAAGCCACACACTTATAGCCTTCCAACTCAAGATGATGTTGATGATGATGGTGGTGATGGTGGTAAACCGAACATACCACCTGGATTACCACCCCCGAGAGATGATTTCACTCCTCCCCCTAGTAGATCTGGTACTCCTCCTGCACCTCCTAAAGATCCAATTGAGTATCCAATTGATTCCGCATTTCCTCCTATTCACAAGCCATAGTTGGCTAATGAGCTACTTGAGAAACTACCTATGAATAAGACCACTAAATCATATGCCGCCAATTTATTATACTTAGCCTTGTTTTTCATATCGTAAATTTCGTCTGTTTGAGTATAGCTTTTGGAGAATAGTTGCTGGGAAAAAAGTTGAAAATGTTCTTTTGAATAATAGATTCTAGAGAATAGCTTCTGAAAAAACTGAAAAAATAGTTTCTGACAAAACCAAGGGTTTTTGCCTCAAACCTAGGTTTTTGCTTAAAAAAACTATTCTGAAAAAGTTCTGAGTGTTTGTCTGACTTAACTGAAAGGGTAAATGTGCAAAAATATGACTAAACTTTACTCTAAGTTGCATTTCTATGACTAAAGTTTCGCAAGGAGCAAAAATACCACCAAACTTGGGATTGAGGTGCAAAACTATGATTTCTGTCAAATATGACAGTGTTGACCGTTAGTCTTCGACATGTAGGATGCTGAGTGTGCAATAATGACCATGTGGCATGCTGAATAGATTTATGTGGGGCCCACGATGGGGTTCCTTCTGTTATTGAAATCAATTCCTGATCTGATGGGGGGTAAGGGTGTGTTTGGAAGGGATGAAGAGGGAGGGAGGAAATTGTTTTTTAATATATATGGGCCCCACATAAATCTATTCAGCATGCCACATGTTCATTATTGCACACTCAGCATCCTACATGTCGAAGACTAACGGTCAACACCATCATATTTGACGGAAATCATAGTTTTGCACCTCGATCCCAAGTTTGGTGGTATTTTTGCTCCTTGCGAAACTTTAGTCATAGAAATGCAACTTAGGGTAAAGTTTAGTCATATTTTTGCACCTTTACCCTAACTGAAACCTAGGTTTTGACAGAAAAAAGCTATTCTAAAAAGGTTGTGAGCGTTTGTCTGTCTTGATTTTAAAATCTAAATTTGAGCTCAAACCTAGGTTTCAAATGTTTCCAAACATACCGAGATATGATTTAATGTAATGGTTGATTACATAGTATTCAGTTGCGCTTGCTTTGTAATAAAAGTGTTTATTAATATTGGGCTAATATAAAATGTCTTACATTTTACTTCTTCTTGATGTTTTGTTGTTTTTTATTTGCCATTCATTACCACAAATAAACTTTTACCAGTCTAAAAAAACAAAGTGATTGATAGCAACTTAACCATAGATACAAATAAGAGAAAAACGACAAAAGAAAAATAGTGATATAGAAAAATTGATTAGCAGCTATCTTCCATCATCATGTAATGAATAAATTTTTTTGACATATATAAAGGCAATTTGCATTAATAATGGTCAAATGATACAATGGTAAAAAGAAAGAAAAGTAAGATCAAATGAAATTGTAAAAAAGAGAAGTGTTTAATCCTAGTGAGCTTTGCGACCGAGACCAAAGTAGTGGAGTATCTTGCCGATTCCAGAACTGATGCCCATTGAATTTGGTGAGAAGGAATTGAATATCATTTACCACAATCTCTCCTGAATTTGAATGAACCTGCAAAAAACTTGTTGATTTATCTGATACAATCAGTAGGCTCTGCTCTTCATTATAGAAGGGGCAAGAGAGCACCCAATCTAAAGCTGATCTTAGATTGCCATGGATGAAGACTGAAGAATTATAACAAGCTCATTTGAAGTTCAACTTATGAAGCCGTTAGGATTGGCAGAATAAGATAGCAGCAATAAAAAGTCCATTGGAATTACAGTGCTTAACCAAGACGATAAACCAGTCATGATGATATTCAGAGGCTGTAGGAGCAAAGCAGCTTTCCTTATGAATGAGAGGAGGAGAGTTCCATAAAGGATCCGACTATGTATTTAGATTGGAGGTAAATTCATGAAAGTGATGTCATCGGAGTATGGAATGCATTTCTTCTGTTGGAGATAAAAGTGTTCCTTGATGAATTAATGCACTCCTACTAGTCCACAAGCGGGACAATCGAAAAACAATTCGCTCAATAAAGTCTGTGAGATTATCCCCTACTAATTCCTGCAAAATACAAGCAAACCATGAACTAAAGGAATCAAAATCTGCCCCATAAGCCCGAATGTTCAAAGTACACCACCATATTGCTCTCCCTTTAGGACATTTAAAGAAAATATGTTCGTCAGATAGAATCCAAAGCATCACAACCATTATTTGAACAAAGTAAGGAGACTGACATGTGGAGTTGAACCAGCACGTCTCCATTAGGGAGAGCTCTGTGCATTGATTTCCACATTAATAATAGAAGCTTGGGGCAAGCTGATAGACCAAAGGAATTTCCAAAAAGGGTTAAAATCCCTAGTAGATGAATTCTGCTAACATATAAAGATTCAATCTTAGCAGAATATTTTCCACTTGAATCACCAAACCAAACAATTAATTTAACTCTTTGAAGAAATTGAGGACGCAAAATCAATCACTTGAAATTTTTTGTATTTATTTATTTTCTTAAAATTAACTTACATTACTTATGAATTATTTTATAATACAATCATACATAAGATACATTAAAATTAAGGCTAAAGTATACCTTTAGTCCCTTATGTTTGCATCAAGTTTCAATTTAGTCCTTTATCTTTGAAAAGTACACTTTTGATCCTTAAAATCTAACACCGTCACTCAACTTAACGGTAACCGCCGACTCATCAAATTTTAGTGATGACTGTACAATTAAAAGCTGACTAAACACAAATATATTATTTTGTTAAAAAAAATAAAATCAATCAGATATTTTTTTCATCAGGAAAAAAAATCTGATTGATTTTATATCTGATTGAAAATAAATCAGAAATAAAATCAATCAGATATTCAAAACCATAAAAACAAACATGACCTTCCTCTTCCTTTATCGTCCACACTCCACACTGTTTTCTCCTCCGACATCGTCTTCTCCACATTGTACTTTGTTTTAATTTGTCACATAAGCAAGTAAAAAAAGTTTATTTTTGGGGTCATTTTTCTCTTACAGTCATCATTTTATTTTTTGCAGATGAAGCAGAAACAAAAAATTAAAGAGAGAACAAATGGTTTTTGTATATACAATCCACAAAATGTAGAGCAAAACAATAAGAGACAAAAGAGTCTTGGTTACCAGAGAGAAAATGAAGATTTGGGATGAATGAGAGGCAAAAGAGACTTGTTTACCAGATGAAAATTTGTGATGAGTAAATTGTATAAATGTTGTCACATTGAAAAACCCTAGTAGAAACATCATATTAAAGGATAATTATTTGGGATGATTTTATTTTTCATGATTGATTTTATTTCTTTACCCTAAATAATATATTTGTGCTTATTAGTCAGCTTTTAATTGTACAGTCATCACTAAAATTTGATGAGTCAGCGATTTCCGTTAAGTTGAGTGACGGTGTTAGATTTAAAGGACTAAAAGTGTACTTTTCAAAGATAAAGGACTAAATTGAAAATTGATGCAAACATAAGGGACTAAAGGTATACTTTAGCCTAAAATTAATAAGTGGTTCATTTGATTTACTTAAATTTCAAAAAAAAATTTAAAATGATTTATATTAAGGACCAGAGAAATTATATAAGTAAATACTTTGAAATTGATTCGAATAATTTTATACATCTTAAGAATAGTTTTATGGGAAATATAGGGAGAAAGGCCAAGGAAAAAATGTATTACTTCTAAGAAATTTTCAAAAAATAATTATTGAAAAGGATAAAAAAAATATATTCACATTATCAAATTACCCTTACCTAAATTTTAACTATTGTTTTCTCGTTCACTTTCTCTCCCTCGCCCTCTACATTCAATTTAATTACTAAATTTAAAAAAGGTATCATCATTTCATTGTATCTTTTACCGGGATATCCTAAATAATTTTAGCACAATCAATGAGGAATAACTCAACAATATTATTTATATTTTCAATTTGGAACTAAAGTGCAAATTTTACCTAAGGAGAGAAGAGGGGAGTGTCTTGCCACGTCATTTAATGAAGGCGGGACCCACACTTAAACTAACACTGTTTGCCTCTACTTAACAGTGGGATTAAATTTGTCCCATTTTGATTTACAATGTACGATTTTGCCCCATTAAATTTAGGGGTGTCTCAGTTGTCCAATTTAAAATTTACGGTGACTAGTTTTGCACCTTCGCCCTTGTTTATGATGAATATAATTATTTTTGTGTATAGTTGCTTTTTTATGCAAGAAAAGATAATGGTTGATAGTATGACTGTTTTCAGGAAGTAGGATTGAAAGATTTGAAGTGCAAGAGGCATATGAAGATAGTGTTGAGGTGGATGAGAGAGAGGCAGAAGATTCGCCTCATATGCAACCATGTAGGGGCTTATAAGCAGTTTATGTATACCACTTGGTTCTCAAAGCTTTCTTCGGTGCACGCAAATGCTTTGACTCTTCCTTCCAAACCAAAGTCCTCCTGAAAGTTTCATCTCATCATCATCATCATTAGTTGCTTGCCAGTCACCTACAGGCTGTAGTTAAAAAACTCACGAGGCAGGCCATTAGGATTTTCCAGCCACAAAAGATTGCAAATCGTAAACGTTTGCATCGAATATTCTGTATTGCAATTTGTGTTTGATTTCATGTAATCAAGCCATCAGCTATAAGAATGACCTAGAAGTTAAATGTTTGGATCATATTTAGAAGCCCAGGAAGCGCTGCTCCAAGCTAAAGATCGAAAACAACGACCTCGAAGACTTCTTGGGTGGTTGGGATATAGGAGGGAATGCTAAAAAATGACCTCAAGCTATAGGCAGTGAGAGTGGGCGCGCGCTAGGCAAGTGTGTGCTTAAGGAGTTGGATGATGTTGAAGGCTTATGCAGTTTTTTTTCATCAGAAGACTTGTGCAATTATGCGTTCGAAATGTTGAGGTTTAAAATGATATGACCAGAAAATGTTATAATTAGTACCTTGATCAGTGATTTGCATTAAATAAATGATCACTTCAGTCCGAAACAAATCAGTTTTTGTTGTCAAATAATAGAATTACTCTCTCTCTCTCTCTCTCTCTCTCTCTCTCTCTCCATTAGTGATGAAGCCATATTCAAAGAGTACAAATTTTGTTATAGAGGTCTAGGCCATAATGTTGTTATAGAGGTGTCAAAAGCTGTCATTCACACAATGCATTTTGTTATAGGGCAACGACTCTATTTTTCCCTTCAAGTAACCACCATTGACCACTGGGCACCCTAAACTAACACTGGGTACAATTATACCTTGAAGTAACTAAAGTGGTCCAATTTTACCCTCTGAAGAATGTAATGTTGACACGTGGAATTTAATGTTACACGTGGACGACACATGTCAACATACATTACATTCGTCAGAGGGTAAAATTGGACCACTTTGGTTACTTCAAAGGTAAAATTGTATCCGCTGTTAGTTTTGTTAGAATCTTAAGTTTTGATGAAGACTAAAATATGAAAGAACGAGCCAAACACTTAGAGAATATTAGGTTAATATAGAACCCCAAGTAAGAGTACAACCGGATGTGGATTTACTTCCAGATAGACTAGGACTAGCGCTCGCGGATGAATGTCTCATCCCCCAGCGACAGCAAGCACTTCACTTAGTCATAACTCAGTCTAGAAGCATTAGATGTTCAAAACCCTTGAGACTAAGTTAAGATGCAACCGGATGTAGATTTGCTTCCGATTGTCTTAAGGCTAGCGCTGGCTGATGGTATGGATAACACTAAGCGCCAGTGAACATAACCCAACGTCCAGTGGATTAGCTTCCGATTGCTTAGTGACTAGCGCTGGCTATTGGTATGGATAACACTGAGCGTCAGTGAGTAAAGTATGAACATAACCCAACGTCCAGTGGAAGTACTTCCGGATGTGGAATTGCTTCCGGATGTAAGAAAGCTTCCTTAGACTAAGTGAACTCCCACTGCATGTGACTATGTGTTTATATTGCAAGACTAACGTTCAAAGTGCAGCACACTAAGTAAAGTTGCTTCCAGATGTGAATCCGCTTACGCAAGCAATCAGAATGTCAGAACGTTCAGAGCAGTGCAGTGTCAGAATGCTTTTGGCAGAGCAGAGTTGTCAGAACTACTTTTCAGAGATAAAGCAAGTCAACCCTGCTAAGCATTGATGAAGCATTAAATGGGCAAACGGTAACATGGGAAAAATGGCCATATTCAAACGGCTAACCCACCTACCAAGAGGGAGAATACTTGAAGACTATATAAAGAAGCTCACCTTCATTTATGAAGGCAACTAATATCTTTGACATCTTGAAGAAAGCTAGAGTGAGAAACTAAGAAATCCTTCAAGCATTCAAAGCTGCCCAGAAAAGAGAAAGAGCATTTAACGAATTGAGAGTTCTTTTCATTTACTTATCTTGTACTCTTTGTTGTTAAGTCTCTTCTTGTATTAAGAGCATTCATTGTACTTAAGTGTGTAACATTATCCGTTCTTTAAGAGAACTAAGTTGAGAAAATCCTTTATTTGTAAAGGTTGAACCCTTGCTGGTTGTAAGGGGGAGCTAGTTAGCAAGGTTGCAAGTGAGCCTTGAGTAAAACTTGTGGTTGTAAGGTTGCAAGTGATCCCGTCCAAAACTTGCGGTTGTAAAGGTTCCAGGTGAACCCGTTTATAAAACCTGGGGATAGTGGAACTCAACCTGGGTGGTTGAGAACTGGACGTAGGTCAGGAAGACCGAACCAGTATAAACCCTTGTGTTGTTATTGTTTGATTTTAATTTGGTAGCACAATTCACCCCCCCCTCTTGTGCATCCATTACTTTCATTTGGTATCAGAGCGGGTCTTTCTAACGTGATTCCAACGAATCTAGAAAGTAAAGATCCAGTAATGGATACAGATTATTCCTTGCCAGATGTCTCTATTCAACCCAACAAACCTCCAGGCTTTGATGGGTATAACTATCCATTCTGGAAATTCCGAATGGAGACCTATATCAAATCCAGCGACATCCGACTCTGGGATGTGATTAAACCTGGGAATCACACCCCTCTAGATGATGATGGCTTTGCAAAGCAGCGATCCAGATACACCAATGAGGACTATGCTCTAGTCCAGCTAAACTTCAGGGCCATGCACTACATTCATTGCGCCCTTAGCCCTAAGGAGTTTCATAGGATCAGCCACCATAAAACTGCTAAGGATATGTGGGAGGCTCTTGAGGCTGCTCACTCTGGAACCAAGGGAGTGAAGGCAAGACGGGTCGAGATGTTGGTAGAAGAATTTCACAAATTTGCCATGATCAGTCCAACTGAGCCAATCAGAGAGCTGGAGCTCATGTTCACTCATCTTATCAATAACCTGGCCTCCCTGGGCAAAGACATTCCTGAAAGAGAACAAGTCAGCAAGATCTTAAAAGTCTTGAAAGGTGATTGGATCACCAAAGTTACCATCTTGCAGGAAGTCCAAGGGGAGTCAACCAGCTCCATCACTGTGCTGTTTGGTTCTTTGGCTGAGTACGAACCAACCCTGCTGGCTCAGAGAGCTCCTCAAGTCTCATCCAAAACCAAGAATCTTGCTCTTGTTGCTCCCAGCAAGGAGAAGATCGATGATAATGATGATGATGAGGATGATGAGGAGGAAATTGGATGATGAGGAGATGGCTATGATGATGAGGAAGTTCAGAAAGTTCTTCAAGAAGAAAGGAGGCTTTCAGAAAGGTGATTCCAGCCAAAGGAAGGGATATAGGAAGGAAAGGGCCCCAGTGTGTTTTGAATGTAAAAAGCCTGGCCACTTCAAGGCTGAGTGTCCAAGCCTGCAGAGATCAAAGGGGAAGGACAAAAGAAAAGCCTTCGTATCCTCTATCTGGGTGAATAGCTCAGACGAGGAAGCAAGTGACGAGGAAGAGGTTGCCAACCTCTGTCTGGTTGCCAGAGAAGATGATGAGGAAGCATCATCAGATTTTGATCCCATCCAGGAGGACAGTGAGGTAACTTTTTCTGAACTACAAGAGGCTTATAATGAGGTTCACGAAGAATTCTCACGATTATGTAAAGCCTATAAAGTTTTGAAAAATAAAAAGGAATCACTTGAGTCCAAGGTGGACTCACTAAGTGAAGAGCTAGCAGAAGCCAGAAAGCTTCCGGTAGTGGATGGCAAGGGTTCTCCCCAAGCAGAACCTAATGCCTCAACACTTGAGAGCTGCCCTAGTTGCAGCAAAATCTCAGCTGAAAGAGATAAACTGCAAAATGCCCTGCAGAAGTTCACAAATGGATCTGAAATGCTAAATATCATTTTAATGAATCAAAGGGCATATAGGGACAAGACTGGCTTAGGATACAAACCTAGAGGGAAAAAGTGGGTGGAACCAAAAGTGAAGCCCTACTTAAAATTCTTCCATAAAGTCACTGATCACAGCTCCACACCTTTTAGCTTCTGTAATTATTGTAACAGGAAGGGACACTCCACGTCCACCTCTAATGCTAAGAAGCATGGAGCGAACAGCTCTTATAAATGGGTCCCAAAAGGAACCAAGGCTACAAAGGATCCTCCCCCAAGAAAAGAAACTAAGGTAGGACAGGGATCCGGAGCCTGGAAACAATCCACAAGGCAAGCCCAAGAGCCTAGAGCCAACACTAGGCCAGAGGCACAGATTAATCATAAGCCCAAGGTCAAAATTAACACTGGACCAAGGGCTCTGGGAACTAATGACAGAGGACCCAAGAAAGGTTGGGTACCTAAGCTTGTTTGATTCTTTCAGGTGTGTCTCAAAGCATCCAAGAATAGGAAATGGTATATTGACAGCGGATGCTCGAGACATATGACTGGAGACAGAGACAAATTCAAATCCTTGGTGATCAAAGACGGAGCCACAGTTACCTTTGGAGGAAATCAAAGTGGAAAGATCACCGGAGTTGGAGAAGTTGGGCCAGTGAAAGACGTCTATTTGGTGGATGGTCTCTGTCACAACCTGCTGAGCGTGAGCCAGAGCACTGACAAAGGAAATTGGGTAATTTTTGATTCACACGAGTGCATAATAGTAGATAAGCAGGATCTGAATCTAGATAAGGCCAACCTAAAATGCAAACTTAAGGCCAATAGAAATGGAAACCTATACACTCTAGATTTATGTCAACAACTGGAGGAAAAATGCTTAATATCTAGCGATGAGAATAGTTGGCTTTGGCATAAAAGGCTAGCACATGTTAATTTCACTCAACTTGACATGCTAATTAAGAAAGAGCTAGCTATAGGGATTCCATCCTTTAAGGTTAAGCATGATTATATTTGTGAATCCTGCCAACGAGGGAAGCAAACAAAGTCCTCGTTTAAAACCAAGAAGAGAGTCTCCACCAGCATGCCCTTGGAACTAATCCACATGGATTTGGTTGGGCCAGCGAGAGTGAAGAGCTTGGGTGGAAACCTGTATGCTCTAGTGGTGGTGGATGACTATTCAAGGTTCACTTGGACAATGTTTCTTGCCTCTAAGCAAGATGCTTTTGATGCCTTTGTTGTCCTGGCTAAGAAAGTGCAGAATGAGAGAGACCTCAAAATCACAGCCATAAGGACAGATCATGGAGGAGAATTTGAGAACCATAGCTTCTCTGAGTTGTGTGAGCAGAACGGTATTGATCATAACTTCTCAGCTCCTAGAACTCCTCAGCAAAACAGTGTAGTCGAGAGAAAGAACAGGGTTCTGACTGAGATGACTAGGAGCATGCTTAATGAGAAAGAGGTTTCTCAAGTGTTCTGGGCAGACGCTATGAGCACTGCCTGCTACATCTCTAACATAGCCTATGTTCGCAAGGGCTTAGACAAGACTCCCTATGAGCTGTACAAAGGCAGAAAGCCAAACATCAGCCACCTCAGAATCTTTGGATCAAAATGCTATGTGCATAACAATGGAAAGGTAAATCTGGGTAAGTTTGATCCAAAGGCTGATATAGGTGTATTCATAGGGTATTCCCTTAGGAGTAAGGCTTACAGAGTATACAACATGAGAACTAGAACTGTAGAAGAATCTATGCATGTTGTATTTGATGAAACTCCTACATGGGGACAATCCACAGAAGATGATGAGATACTAAACTTTTCAAAACCACCATCATCTTCTTCACCACCAAAAGAAACACCAGCAAGCAATCCCAAAGAAGAAGATGAACCCAGTGATGAGCCTAGAGTGCAGACCATGCCTGATGAGGCACAGTTGCCAACAGCTAGGAGACATCACAGGGATCATCCTCTTGATCAAGTGCTTGGTGATGTTTCTTCTGGTGTCAAAACCAGAAGGCAGGTTCAAAATGTTAGAATCTTAAGTTTTGATGGTGACTAAGGTGTGATATGGTCTAGTGCTTAAGAGAACATAATCAACACTTAGGAAGGATTAGATGACATGGTTAGAATCCTAAGTTAAGTCACAACCGGATGCGGAATCACTTCCGGATAGACTAGGACTCGCGCACGCGGATGAATGATTTATCCCCCAGCGGCAGCGAGTAACTCACTAGGGAATTAACTTAGTCCATGAGCATTAGCTATACAAAACCTAAGACTAAGCTATGATTCAACCGGAAGTGAAGTTGCTTCATGTTAAACTTAGACTGACGCAGACTGATAAGATAGATATCACCCCAAGCGTCAGTAAGTTCACTTCGTTAAGTAAAAATGCTTCCTGTTAGACTTAGATTGGCGCAGACTGATAGAATAGATATAACCCTAAGCGTCAGTGAGTCTACCTCGTCAAGTGAAAGTGCATCCGATAGCGTAGTGACTAGCGCTGACTGTTGGATTGAAGGACACTGAGCGAGAGTGAGTAATAGTAAACAAAATCCTTCATCCAGTGGTTTCACTTCCGGATGTAGAAGTGCTTCCGAATACATCATAGTCTAAGTAAGACTACTCCCCATAGCAAACAAGCTTCCCACAGCATGTATAGTTCTTACTATATTTGATTATATATATTGCTATGTTGGACTAACCAGTATGTGCAGAACTTAGTCACACTTCCGGATGCAGATGAGCTTCCGGATGCAAAGACTCTTGGTATTGGGATTCAGAGATTAACACTTGCAGAGCAAGATTGCCACTTCCGGATGAACGATGATCATCCGTCAGCAAGAGTACAAGAGTAAACGTCACATACTCAGAAGTCAGAATGCTTTTGTCAGAGCAGAGGTGTCAGGACTACTTTTCAGAGATAAAGCAAGTCAACCCTGCTAAGCTTTAAATGAGCGTTTAAAAAGATGTACTTTCCAACGGTAACAAGAGGTTAACAGATATTCAAACAACATTGTTACCTACCAAGCATGAGGAGTATGAGAGATAAGGAGAACATAATCTGAAGATTCATTCAAGCTGTCAAAGCTCATACTACCCACAAGAGTCAGAGTCCATAAGAGAGCTTCTGATAGCAAGAGAGCATCCAATAGCAAAGCGCTCTTATCATTCATGGACAAGTGCTTGGAAGACGAAGTTCCTCTATGTGATAGCAAGCAGAATGTTAGAGTCCACGAGCTTCACTTCAGATAGCAAGAGAGCTTCCGATAGTAAGTCTCTTAGCATCCTGGACTTATGCTTGAGGAACGAAGTCCTCATCTGACAACAAGCAAGAGTCAGACCATACAGTGTATAGATGTCAGAACGACTTTTGCCAGAACAGTGTTGTCAGAACAGTGTTGACAGAACAGCTGGTCAGAGCACCTTTTCAGATAAAGCAAAGTCAACCCTGCTGTGCATTAAAGAGGACAACGTAAACAAGGCCCCAACGGCTATATTCAAACGGCCTTATTGCCTCTCCAACGGTTGGATAATCAGAGGCTGGTATAAAAGGAGATGTTCTTCATTTCTGAGGAGAAGAGCGAGAAAAAGAAGAGCTAGAGAAGAGAGAGCTTGATGAGTTTGATAAGCAAGAGAAATAGAATGAAGAAGCTCAAGCCTACTATCTGAAATATCCTTCTATTCTCTGATCTTAAATTGTAATATCCTTAGAGAGAATTTGTTGAGAGCAATTATTGTACTTAAGTGAGTAACATCATCTACTCTTAGAGAGAGTCATTTGTACTTAAGTGATTATCAAAATCAGTTCATAGAGTGAACATATCATTAAATCCTCTAATTAACAGAGGCTGTTCTTAAGCTTGTGCTTGAAGAACAGAATTGTTATATTACAATAGTAAGGGGGAGCATTTAGAGGTTTTCTAAATCTCCATAGGTTGCAAGTTAGCCCGCAAAACTTGTGGTTGTAAGGTTTGCAGGTGAACCCGTTGTAAAACCTGTGGGTTGTTAGGTGAACCCGTGCTTGTAAAACCTAAAGTGTAAAGGCTTTCTTGTGCCTGGTTCAAACAAGAGGGTTAGTGGATTGAAAATCTCAGGTGGAGCCTGGGGACTGGATGTAGGTCTAGGAGTGACCGAACCAGGATAAACTCGCTTGTGCATATTCTGCGTATTTAAATCTCACACCAAGCACCACACCACTGTATACTCACTTGTGCTTGGGATGATCCATCGTCACTCTCATCAAGCACAAGGAGTAAAGTTTTTATAAAGGAGAAAAGAGTCTTAAGTTTTTATTCCCTCACCCAATTCACCCCCCCCCCCTCTTGGGTGACAGCCACACATTTCATTTGGTATCAGAGCAGGTCACTTGTTAAAGGATCCAACGATCTCAAGTGTAAAGACCTTGGCTGATTTGGGTTAAAAATGTTTTCCAAAGGTTTTGATCATACCATTCCACCTGTGTTAGAAAATATTGATTTTTGTTGGTGGAAAGCAAGAATGGAAAGTTTTATACAGTCCACTAGTTTGAAAATGTGGGATATTTTTGAAAATGATTTTGATTTCAAACCAAGAGGAAACTGGACTGAAAAGGAGAAAAATTTGTTTTCCTTAAACATTAGAGCAATGCAAATTTTATACAAAGGCTTAACTGAAAATGATTTCCAGAAGATCAAACATTGCTCTAGTGCTAGAGATATTTGGAATACTCTTGATATGATATATGCTTCTAACCCATCTCTTGAAAGCACAGCTGTCCAAAGCTCAACTCATGCTCTTTGTGAATCATCTACTGATGAGCTTCTGGAAGCTGATATTGAGGAAGCAGGCTTAAGTGAAGAGAGTATCCATCTCTGCCTAGAAGATTCAGAAAGTGAGGTATCTGGATCTGAAATTGAACTCTCTGATTTGCAAGATGCATACAATGAGTTATATATTGAATATTGTAAACTTGCAAAAGAAATTCTAGGCTTAAAAGAAAAAGATAGGAAACTTGTAAAACTAATTTCTTCTTCTACATCCAAAGTTTCTGAGGTTTCTTTTAAAGAACTAGTGGTTCCGATAGCTAGCCCACTATCGGTAGGAAAAACTTCAACATGCCTTGAAAAATGTTTTGACTGTAAACACGTGTTGAAGGAAAAAGAAAAGCTTTTAAAAGAAACTGAGATTTCAAAGGAACAAAAAGCTTTTCTAAAGAAAACTAATCATGATAATGATAGAAAACCTCATTTTGATTTTCATTCTATTATCTGTCATTATTGTGGTAGATTAGGACATATTTCTCACACATGCAGTCTTAGAAGAAATTCAAATGTGAGAAATAAATTGGTATGGATTCCTAAAGGACAAGTAAGGTCCAGTGCTAACCTTGTAGGACCCAAGTACAAATGGGTACCAACACATCCTTCTAGTGCCTTACTTGTGCAGGGAAGATCAAGAGTTCCTCTTACCCCAAAGAAGAGAACTCGCGGTGATGCAATTGCTGAAACCCCCTGGTACAATCATAAGAAGCAGTCGGAAACCACAAGGGACAATGGTTCTGTCTCAAGGATGAGCTATCACAGAGTTCCATTCAACTATCCTGAGAAGAACAAGAGAGAGTGGATTCCTCGATCAACATTGAAAAGGCTCTTGAATCCTACCTCTCAGAAGAAAGTGCTACGAACCAAGGATAAGTATAGAAGATCTCCTTGGGTAAGCAAGGGATCACTTAGCAACGAAGCATTTGATAGTAAAATCTCCTATGCTAATGTTAGATGGTCATATTGAGATTTTACATTAAGCACCCTAAGATGTGAACATTATATTAATCATAGAAGAAAGCTTAAAGAAATTAATAATGTTCATAATCCACATGTTGTCCATGACTGTCTTGATCAAAAACCTTGTATATCCTTGTGCATATAGTCATGATAGATTCACCATGCCATACACATAACAAGTAATCTCTAAGTTCATGTGAATTATATATAACCTACAAACTGACCTTCAGATCCAGACTTGGATACAAAAGAAAGGAACTATCTGAATTTTGTAGGAAAGGCAATCCGGAGGTTCAGCAAGACAAGGGTGAAGAAGAGTCAATTGCTGATCCTAAGAATGTTCTGAGTGAACAAGAAGGGAAAAGGGAAAGCTAGGTCAAGCCAACCTCAAGACCCCAGCAACCCTGTCTGGAGATGCATCAACATTTGAAGGATCTGTTGATTTGGTGAGACTGTTGATCTGAAAAGCCATAGTACAACCCCTGGAGCTTCAACAGATTCTTGTCCAGATCAATCAATCAGAGTTAGATGAGTTATGGGCTAAAATGAACAAGGAGCATGAGCAGAATCAGAGAGAGATAGGCTAAGATAGCCATCCCTCGGACTTGACCAGGATGTCACTGCTGCCCTCAGAAGGGAAATTGAAATGAAGCGGATTGCCCAAGCAGGAAGGCTCGTCCTTGGGGAAGCCATCTGATTCATGTGCCCCCAACAGTCTGCTAGCACAGAGGCAAGCTTGAGATAGCGCTGAGTGATCAACCTGCGAGGATACCCTCTGCTAAACCTGTGTCTCCCTCTGCGCCAGTACCCAATCTGAGTGAAGAGCTGTGTATGAAGTATGGGTACAAGAGGCCAGAGACGCCAGTGATAGCGATCACCAAGCTAATTCATCCCTCTGTACCAGCTCCAATCCATCCTATTAGCGTCAGCAAGACTCAGGGCTGTACCTCATCTGAATAATTTGTCAAGTCTTGATGAGCATTCGTCACACATAGATTTTGGTGCTGCTCTGAAAATAGAAGAATCCTTGCATTGCCAACCAAAATCAAGCAAGCTACTGCTTGATGCGAATGGAGCTATGGTGATATCATTCTTACCCTCCTCTTTACTTGAATAATCATTTGGGTAGTAAATGCATGATGGGCTTAACAGCTTTTATTTCTCTGAAACTGATATGATTTCCCTTATCTGTGATGACCTTATTTTCTGTAAAAATGATCCTATCATATCAAATTCATTTTCTGATATAATGCATACTGATTTTACAGATTCAAAAAGTCTGACACTTTGAAACTGAACCTTCTTCAAAACCTTCTGAATTTGTGCATGCTGAATCATTGTGTTCCAAGATTTCTGACATTGTTAAGAAGATTCAGAACTAGTTTCAGAATTTTGACACTAAAACCAAAAAACCTTCTTCAGAATTTTCATATGGTGTCTAAATCGTTTTACTCATATATGCTTAGCGAATCTTTTTAAGGGCGCCTCTCATGAAAGAAAATAGTTTATTCATTCACCTTGATTTTTGAAAGATCCTTTTTAAAATGCAAACTTTCAAAACAGATTCCAATCCTCTTTAAACTTACATGACAACCATACCTCATGATAGCATTCAAAAGTTATTTCTGATTTTCCATTTCATGTGGTATCTCTTGCATCAAGTTTTTCAATGCATAAGCAGCTATGACTTCAAGAACAATACACCCCTCTTAATTACATCTTTAAGTTCTCAATCTACTAATGATCTCGGTTCAAGTTTGTGGTTTAAGAATGTTGACACAGATTATTGAAGCTTGAACAATGAGAATGACCAAGAGAGAATGGCAACGAAAATGCTCCTTATCAAGATGTGTGGAATGGCTACACTAAACCTGAGAAACTCTCGCCAATACACATGAGCATTTCTATCCCCTACACATTCTGTTGTGAAATTTAATGAATAGTCTCTCTCTTGTCTGACATGCATTAGAAATCTTAGGAAATGCCTTGAAATTAAACTCTGCTAGATCTGTAAAACATGGCATAGTATCACAAGCATGCAATAATCTGTATTAATTTCAAGCTTGTTGATATCCTAAGGACAATGAGACCACACTGAGCATATCTAGAAGAACTTGAGCTAATATTTGGAAATTATTCTCGTGATCATATGCTGAAATTTGGTTGTTTTTGTAAACCGGATTTAGTCTTAAAATAAAACTATTCTGTGAGCATGAAGATTTCCAGTATTTCATTTTTGTGAGGATGAAGATTTTTCAAAATTTCATTGTGTTAATAATTCACATGTCTTCATGATCTAACATGAACATCCTTGAGGCATATTTGTTGAACTATACTTGCTTATGAAACTCTGAAAATATACCACCTGTTTGATACTCGCTGTACTATCACATTGATATTTATCTATGAGAGTATAAATAGAGTTCATGTCTTGATAGTGAAACTATGTGAACGTGTAGACAATTTCAAAATTAGTTTTCACATAATCATTGCTCATATTTTCTTAAACCAATCAGCAAGCATGATTTCTTAAAATTATTAACTTGTGCTGATTAACACAGATTGACTTGAATGTCCTGAGTATGGTCTCCAATGTTAAATCTTAAGTTCTTTCACTGACCATCAGGAAGCACTTGCTTCCTCAAGCACATGCAGGACCAATCATCAAGTCTGAGCAAGGTTGCTTTCGCAACAATCAGCGCCTTCGATAGCAGGCCAACTATTGAACCATGGGAAGAGTAGAGTGACTGCCCAGTCATGTCTGCTTGTGGTTGTAGCTCAGCTTGCCGAAGCGAATCATCAAAGCACTTGCGCTAGGGGTTTCCACTTGAGATAGCACACCTCTTGAAGATGTCAGGAAGCATGCTTATCTGCGAATGATTCAGATTCATGAGTCTAATAGAGTATGAGGATTCCTCATCTGTGGTAACATCTACACCTTACCATCTCTTATATATGATGCATACACGGCATTGGTAAGGGTGTCAATTTAGGATGTTTTTCTCAGTCTGCATTGACTTCAAAATCATTCACTGTCTTAGAAAATCATCCCAGCTCACACATCTGTATCCTTTATATGACACGCTGGAAAGTAATTGATAACATACCTCTCTTATATGCTTCTTTTCTTGAACTTGTGATGATTAATCTTAATATAGAAAAGAAGTAGATGAACATTACTTGATAATGATCCCTTGAAAATAGAGAGTTACATGTTGTCATCGATAATAAACTCTTGAGATGCTGTGATGCAATTTGTTTGGAAATTACTTTTGGTATTTTAAACTCACAAAATTCATTTGATTTGGTTTCATTTCATATGGAATCACAAATTTCACTTGGCATTCAATCATTTCATTTGATATCACAAGTTCAAACTCACATATTTCATTTGATTTCATTTGGTATCATGAATTTAAAATCACAAATTTTCATTTGATATCATAATCATCATTTTAAACGCACCAAAATTATTTTGATATCATGTTAATCATTTCGAGAGGGTCAAAATTACTTTTGATGTCCTTTTATATTTGAAAAGAATTTTCACCTTCAAAAAGAGAACTGTTTTTGTATGTTTTGATCTAGACTTAATCCTTGCAAAACATGTTCTGTTATCTTGCATAATGTTTAGGGAGAGTAAACTCACTTAGAATACTGAATCAATATTTTCTTCCTTTTGTCTCACACTGTTTAGCTATCCTACATAATGTTTAGGGAGAATACAATCATTTAGGATCATGAATCATTATTGTTGTCCCTTGTTAATTCTCGTACTTTGTATTGAATAGTCTATAACAAATCTTTATTAACGATACATAGGGAGAAATATTAGGTAGAAAGCCCATTACTAGGAGGACGATAGAAGTATCCCCATCCCTAAGGCTAGCTTGCACTTGTTGAATTTTGATGAAGCCAAAAGGGAGAGAGAGACGAGACATGAGATGTCTAGAGATGAGACATGAGATATGAGACATGAGATGAGATATAAGATGTCTAGCTAGAGATGAGACATGAGATGTCTAGAGCTGAGAGATAAGATAAGATGTCTAGATATCTGGGGAGAGAACTGGGGAAAGAAATATAGCTCTGGGAGTGATCTAAGTTTAATTATGTTCTCTAGTCATCTATGGGTTTGTCATCATCAAAAAGGGGGAGAATGTTAGAATCTTAAGTTTTGATGGTGACTAAGGTGTGATATGGTCTAGTGCTTAAGAGAACATAATCAACACTTAGGAAGGATTAGATGACATGGTTAGAATCCTAAGTTAAGTCACAACCGGATGCGGAATCACTTCCGGATAGACTAGGACTCGCGCACGCGGATGAATGATTTATCCCCCAGCGGCAGCGAGTAACTCACTAGGGAATTAACTTAGTCCATGAGCATTAGCTATACAAAACCTAAGACTAAGCTATGATTCAACCGGAAGTGAAGTTGCTTCATGTTAAACTTAGACTGACGCAGACTGATAAGATAGATATCACCCCAAGCGTCAGTAAGTTCACTTCGTCAAGTAAAAATGCTTCCTGTTAGACTTAGATTGGCGCAGACTGATAGAATAGATATAACCCTAAGCGTCAGTGAGTCTACCTCGTCAAGTGAAAGTGCATCCGATAGCGTAGTGACTAGCGCTGACTGTTGGATTGAAGGACACTGAGCGAGAGTGAGTAATAGTAAACAAAATCCTTCATCCAGTGGTTTCACTTCCGGATGTAGAAGTGCTTCCGAATACATCATAGTCTAAGTAAGACTACTCCCCATAGCAAACAAGCTTCCCACAGCATGTATAGTTCTTACTATATTTGATTATATATATTGCTATGTTGGACTAACCAGTATGTGCAGAACTTAGTCACACTTCCGGATGCAGATGAGCTTCCGGATGCAAAGACTCTTGGTATTGGGATTCAGAGATTAACACTTGCAGAGCAAGATTGCCACTTCCGGATGAACGATGATCATCCGTCAGCAAGAGTACAAGAGTAAACGTCACATACTCAGAAGTCAGAATGCTTTTGTCAGAGCAGAGGTGTCAGGACTACTTTTCAGAGATAAAGCAAGTCAACCCTGCTAAGCTTTAAATGAGCGTTTAAAAAGATGTACTTTCCAACGGTAACAAGAGGTTAACAGATATTCAAACAACATTGTTACCTACCAAGCATGAGGAGTATGAGAGATAAGGAGAACATAATCTGAAGATTCATTCAAGCTGTCAAAGCTCATACTACCCACAAGAGTCAGAGTCCATAAGAGAGCTTCTGATAGCAAGAGAGCATCCAATAGCAAAGCGCTCTTATCATTCATGGACAAGTGCTTGGAAGACGAAGTTCCTCTATGTGATAGCAAGCAGAATGTTAGAGTCCACGAGCTTCACTTCAGATAGCAAGAGAGCTTCCGATAGTAAGTCTCTTAGCATCCTGGACTTATGCTTGAGGAACGAAGTCCTCATCTGACAACAAGCAAGAGTCAGACCATACAGTGTATAGATGTCAGAACGACTTTTGCCAGAACAGTGTTGTCAGAACAGTGTTGACAGAACAGCTGGTCAGAGCACCTTTTCAGATAAAGCAAAGTCAACCCTGCTGTGCATTAAAGAGGACAACGTAAACAAGGCCCCAACGGCTATATTCAAACGGCCTTATTGCCTCTCCAACGGTTGGATAATCAGAGGCTGGTATAAAAGGAGATGTTCTTCATTTCTGAGGAGAAGAGCGAGAAAAAGAAGAGCTAGAGAAGAGAGAGCTTGATGAGTTTGATAAGCAAGAGAAATAGAATGAAGAAGCTCAAGCCTACTATCTGAAATATCCTTCTATTCTCTGATCTTAAATTGTAATATCCTTAGAGAGAATTTGTTGAGAGCAATTATTGTACTTAAGTGAGTAACATCATCTACTCTTAGAGAGAGTCATTTGTACTTAAGTGATTATCAAAATCAGTTCATAGAGTGAACATATCATTAAATCCTCTAATTAACAGAGGCTGTTCTTAAGCTTGTGCTTGAAGAACAGAATTGTTATATTACAATAGTAAGGGGGAGCATTTAGAGGTTTTCTAAATCTCCATAGGTTGCAAGTTAGCCCGCAAAACTTGTGGTTGTAAGGTTTGCAGGTGAACCCGTTGTAAAACCTGTGGGTTGTTAGGTGAACCCGTGCTTGTAAAACCTAAAGTGTAAAGGCTTTCTTGTGCCTGGTTCAAACAAGAGGGTTAGTGGATTGAAAATCTCAGGTGGAGCCTGGGGACTGGATGTAGGTCTAGGAGTGACCGAACCAGGATAAACTCGCTTGTGCATATTCTGCGTATTTAAATCTCACACCAAGCACCACACCACTGTATACTCACTTGTGCTTGGGATGATCCATCGTCACTCTCATCAAGCACAAGGAGTAAAGTTTTTATAAAGGAGAAAAGAGTCTTAAGTTTTTATTCCCTCACCCAATTCACCCCCCCCTCTTGGGTGACAGCCACACATTTCACAAAATGAAGTTGAGTTTGGAGCCTTTTTATCTCAGATCGAACCAACTTCAGTTGAACAAGCTCTTGAGGACTGCGACTGGATTATTGCCATGCAGGAAGAGCTAAATCAATTTGAAAGAAGCCAAGTTTGGGAACTAGTCCCAAGGCTGTCTCATCAATCTATAGTTGGGACCAAATGGGTCTTCAAAAACAAACTGGATGAGACAGGTCAAATAACAAGGAACAAAGCCAGATTGGTAGCCAAAGGGTATAACCAAGAAGAAGGCATAGACTATGAAGAAACTTTTGCTCCAGTTGCCAAACTTGAAGCAATAAGGATTCTTCTAGCCTTTGCATCCATGAAAGGCTTTAGATTATATCAAATGGATGTAAAGAGTGCATTTCTTAATGGTTATATCAAGGAAGAGGTTTATGTAGAACAACCTCCTGGCTTTGAGGATCACAAGCATCCTAAACATGTGTATAGGCTAAAGAAAGCTTTGTATGGCCTGAAACAAGCTCCTCGAGCTTGGTATGAGAGACTCAGCAGCTTTTTGCTGGGCAAGGGTTTCTCAAGAGGCAAACTAGATAATACACTGTTTATTCTACACAAAGATAGAAACATGTTAATTGTCCAGATTTATGTCGATGATATTATTTTTGGGGCAACTAATGAAAAACTTTGTGAAGAATTTTCTGAGACTATGCAGGGAGAGTTTGAAATGTCAATGATGGGAGAAATAACGTTCTTCCTAGGCCTGCAGATTAAGCAAAAGAAGAATGACATATTCATCTCCCAAACTAAGTATTGCAGAGAGCTCCTCCAGAAGTTTGGGATGGATGAGTGTAAGGAGTATGACACTCCCATGAGTACCACTGCCGCACTCGATGCTGATGCAAAGGGTAAATCTGTCAGCCTGCCCATGTACAGGGGAATGATAGGTTCCCTGCTGTATTTAACGGCAAGTAGGCCTGACATTCAATTTAGTGTAGGCATGTGTGCTAGATTTCAAGCCAACCCCAAGGAGTCACATCTAACCTGTGTTAAACGTATTCTAAGATACCTTGAGGGAACACAAGAGCTTGGTCTTTGGTATCCCAGAGGTAACCAAGAATTCTTGTGGGCTTATTCTGATGCTGACCATGCAGGTTATAAAACGGATAGGAAGAGCACCAGTGGACAATGCGCCTTCTTTGGTGGTTGTCTAGTCTCTTGGGCTAGCAAGAAGCAAACCTGCGTGTCTCTATCATCCACAGAGGCAGAATACATTGCTGCAGCAAGCTGTTGTGCCCAAGTGTTGTGGCTGAAGAACCAACTGAGAGATCTTGGCTTGGAATTCCCTGAGGCTCCCATCCTCTGTGACAACACAAGCACTATCAGCCTCGCCAAGAATCCGGTTCAGCACACAAGGACAAAGCACATTGATGTCAGACATCACTTCATCAGAGATCATGTTCAGAAGAAGGATGTCAAAGTGAAGTTTGTCCCCACTCAGCATCAGCTTGCTGATATCTTCACCAAGCCTCTGGGGGTTGATCAATTCACATTCATAAGAGGTGATTTGGGAATGGTAAACCCAAATGAAGTTTAATTCTTCAAAATAAACTTGTGCTTAATTGATTAAAACCTGCAACTATAATTACTAACTTAGGCATCGGAGTGCCAATCTTTAGTTTTGCAGGTCCCCAATGTTAAATCTTAAGCAAGTGCAACCGGAAGCAAAACCACTTCCGGATGATCATTTGCTGGCGCTGAGTGTTGAATCAAAGTGAGCGGGAGCGCCAGTGCCTGAACAAAGGGACACGTCACTTCAGAAAACGTTTCATCTTCTCACACCAAAAATTGTGCCTCCTCTGACAATGTGAAGAGACACGTGTTGAAAGGTGCGCCGTTCCAATTAAACGTTTACATTACCCAATGAACAAACGTATGCTTTCATGAAGAATCATTATGAGCATTTTACCCGTTGTAACTTTGCATATAAATAGGAAGCCATTTTCACTTTTACTCTTTCACTTACACAAATTTTTCACCCAAACTCTCTGCATACATTCATCGTGTTCTTCATCTTCATCGCATTCTTTTCATCTTCTTCATCTTCCTCTTCTACAATCTGCCATTTCATTTCCATTCACTTCACCCTAAACCTAAACACAAAAATGGCCGGATCACATGAGACAAACCCCAACACTGAGACAACCAATATCTCCAAGAAATCGAAGACCAAGTCTGGGAAATCTGGGCAAGTTCATAAATCTTCTGGAAAATCTGGGCAGAGTCAAGAAGAGCCAGAGCAATCTGGGCATACTGTGCAACATCAGCAAGAACATTCTGGGAAATCGAAACAAAACGTTGAGATTGCCACTGCCTCGAAGAAGTCAAAATCAGGGAAATCCAGAAAACAACATGAACATTCTGGGCAAACTCAAGAACAGCAAGAACAGCCTGGGCATTCTGAGCAACAAGATGAACAGTCCAGGAGGAAGGGCAAAAAGAGGGTTAAGTTTAGCGAAGAGCCCTCTTCCAAGAAACAAAGAGTAGAGGAGGATGATCCTCTTGTGTACAGAGATGGGCCTTTGGAGGCTGTTTCCTCCAAATTTGAGACTGTCAAGCCCTACTTCAACACTGGGATGTTCATAGATCTGGACAAGATAGATGAACTAGGGTTTCCACACTTGAGGCCGTTTCTGGAAAAATACATGCCCTGGCTGGGGATCAACCAGGAGTACAATGTGAACGTCCTGCGGGTATTCTGCTAGTCCCTCACTGCCAAGGCCAAGCATAAAAAGGTCAATGGGAAGGATGAGATTCGAAGAGTCACCTTCACGGCCACAGTAAGGGGGAGAACCTTCAATTTCACTTGGAGAAACATCAACCGCCTAATGGGGGTCACTGAAGAAGAAATGAATGAGTGGCTATTCCCTGAGACACTCAAACTCAGCAAGGAGGAACTTGAACAAGTTTATGACACCAAGGGGAAGAAGGTGTCTGGGATGTCTGACACCAACAGGCTCCTATACTATGTCTACTCCCGCTTGATGACACACAAAGGGGGGAACTTCAACGAATTCACACTCCTTGATAATCCTTGGTTTCCCAGACTCCTCTCCCAGCAGCCAATCAACCCTGGGCAGTTGATCAGTCTAGAGTTGCTCAGGTGGATTGACAATAACAAGTCTGGAAGTCTCCCCTACCCCACTGTCATCGCCTTCCTCCTGGAGAAATATTTGATCAAGTCCACATCTACTGAGGAGGAAGAAAATGTTAAGTGCGTACCTGTCAGCGCAGTTAACATTGGCAAGATGGGGAAAAAGTATATCAAGAAGTCCAAAGCCACTCGCTCGGGCTCTCAGGCAGGCAGTGCCTCCCATACCTCAGCCCCCTCTGTATCTGGTGTTGGGGATCAAGAGGTTGACTCTCATCCTGGTCCAAGCCGTGTTCCAAGGGTGACAGCCGGAGTACGGGCCTTCGCTGAGGAAGTCAAGGAGGAGATCCTCTTTAGGCTGACTGACTCCTTGGTGACTCCTCTCCGTGATGAGTGTGACACTGGATTCCTGCAGCAGGGGGAGAGAATCCAGAGGCTCGAGGACAGAGTAGGACGAGTCGAGGATCAACTAGCGCGGGTAGACGCCAAGCTAGACCTCATCCTCAATCATCTTCAGATCCCTCAACCACAAGGTAACTTACCACCACCTCCTCCTCCTAACCCACCTCCACCTGTAACATCCTGAATAAATAGGAAAAATATTATATATATATATATATATATATATATATATATATATATATGTACATATATTAATTAATTAATTAGGGACCAAGACATTTTTAGGAACTAGGAAAATATCAATTTTATTTAATTACTAAGATGTTAATGTAATAGGAAGTTTAGGTTAACCTTATGAATGAAAGAAACTAAGAGGAGGGCTTTATGGTAATTTCATTGGGCCCAAAACCCTAGTAATCACATTCCCATACATAAATCACATCTCCTTCTTTCTCCAATTGTTTTGACCGCCGCATACACCCCCCCCCCCATGCTCTCTTTTTCATCATCTTCCTCACCAAAGACAACTCTCATCCTCCTCATTTTTCTCACATCCGCTTTACCTTGGGCTTAGTCTCACTTCTCCGATTCCTCACATATTCCCTCCTTCGATTCTGTTCTTCTTCACAGTCTTTAGTTCGGTTTCATCTCCGGCAGCGAAGGAGAGCTTTTCCGGCGAGGCTGTGAACGGACAAGGTCGTGGTAAGCCTTCCCTCTCACTCTACTCCTCTCTTCTTTTTGACTACGACCTCTCACACTCTCCTTTTTATGATGGGTCCTTCTGTTCTGTTTCCCCTCGGCCAGCCAAGTTTTCCGACGAACGGTGGACCGGAGTAGCGGCGGCGGCGAGCCCAAGCAAGGCCGGCGAACTGGGTTTCGAACCAGAGTGAGTTCCGTTTAAATTTCTCATATTTCGACTCTGTTTTAAGCGAGATTGAAGAGACATGCGAACTTGGGATTTGAGAATTTCTGGGTTTTAGTAGTTGGGTTCCATAATCAAATAAAATAAACTCATTAACTTACATTCTCAGTGTGATAAGAAGATTAGAACTTTGATATGGATTCTGGTTGATTTTCAAGCGGTTATGTCATGTTTCTCTTTCTCTGTTCAAATGGGCATGTTTAGCAATTTCAATTTTTTTAAATTATACTTGTGAGAGGATTATTGCTGTTTGTATAGGAATGTTGAAGAATAATGGTTTAAACTTGAATTGATTTTTGTTTGTTGATGCTGTAATGTTTGGGTGACTAAGTTTAATATTTTGTGAAATCATACCTATTTGCTTGTTCTGTGTAATTACTAGAGTTATTGGTTAGAGTGGTTAGGTTCCTATTTCCTTGAGAGAAAGGTTCAGATTGATTTTAAAGAGGTGTGTTTGTTTCTATATTGGCAAAGCAAGTGAACATACTAAGAATGTAATAACTACATGAGTTCTTTAATTCGGAAGAAGTGTCTTGTTGAATATGGAATATGTTAGTTAATAGGTAGGATCAGAGCATAATAAATTGATTGGTAGCATCATATGTTGAATCCATATAAAGATTGATAATATGGCTGAAAGGAGATTGCAATCCTGGACTTTGGAATTAAGTTGTGATTTTATGATAAAGGCATGACAAGCTTTGTTTTCCCTTATGTGGTTGTGTTAATTGTTTAAGTATGCTGAGTATAGGGAATTGATTTTTGAATTCAATTCCTTGTGTTCTTATTTAATTAAGTGCTTAAGTTAGGATAACATAAGCATGAAGGGATTTGGGTAGCATTACTAGGAACCGTGAGCGACGTTTATTATGATACATAGAGAATTGTTATTTATACTCCTTGTGGTATGATACGATAATAGGAGAAGCTAGTGAGAGAGGTATTTAGAGGATATTCAAAGCAGCGAGTACTTGGGACTCCAGGTAACTACTTAAACTTGTTTGCGTGTGTGTATGTTGGTAAGCATATAGGTTAGTTTATGAAATTGTGATGTTTATTATATGCTTTATGAGAATTGATGATTTGTTTGGTGCACACCGGTTAATATGATTATAATTATGCCATTCCGGAATGAGGTTCCCTGTAAAACCCCCAGGGACTAAAAGAAATAAGACTAAATTGTTATATGTTCAGTAGGGTTGTTAGTCCCTTTGAACCAGTTCAAGCGAGGGTATATCGATCATCGAGTCGTGAGTCCCTATTGAACTGAGATATTACGGTGTGTTGTGTTTGATTTGATTTTTATTAGTGATGTTTTAATTACTTTTGTTATTGATGTGTTGAGTTGTGATGTGTTTATAAATAAATATTTATGCTGCTATAATTGTAATACCTGATATCTGATAGTTATTTGAAATTAGCATATATATAACATGTTCATGCAACACAGTATGTAGCACACACCACTTACCACAGTATGATCACACACCACCTTGCGGACATGCACATGCACGTAGTGCAAAAATGTACGTAAGCGAGTGGTAGTAGTTGCGAATTCTGGGTCTACCCCACATTGTTGTCATTTCAGGTACAGGAACTACTGTAGGAAACCAAGGGACGGATCCGGGGACTACTCACTAAAGTGAGACGCTATTAAGCGTTAATGCCACATTAGGACATTTTATTTTGATTCATGAATGTCTGTCTTATGTTTTTGTTATTTTAAAAAATTACTTAGTAGACTATTTTAGCAGAACTCGTTTCGCTGAGTAGTTTGAACTTAATTCCTTTTGTTGCCTGACATTAAATTACATACTGAGTGAACTTTATAGATTGATGTGGCTTAGAAATTAGTTTTGTCTTTTTCTAACCATGATAACATATACATTCTAGGCTTTTAAATTTTTCTATCATGGTTAGTCATCAAAAATCATTTTTGAATATAATATTAATCCTTTTCTAACTATGTTAGCCTTCCTTATACGTAAATTGTTTTTCTAACATAGTTAGCAATATAACTATTTTAGTAAATTAAGTTAATTCTCTTTTCTAACTATGTTAGTGTTGTTAATAAGTAAATTTCTTTTCTAACATAGTTAGTATATAAAAAAAAAATCCGATAAAAAGGGTTATAAAAATCGATAAAAAAATGACATAAAATAGTTATATATTTGTGGTCGTTACACCACCTCCTCCACCTAATCAACCACTACTACCTCCTCCTCCTCCCCCTAACAATCAACAGCCACAACAGCCTCCTCCCCAAAATGACCAACCTCAAATATCACCCAACCATGACCAACAACCCCAAACCTCACCCAACAATACCCAACAACCCCAAACATCACCCAACAATGACCATCAACCATCCCCTCAAAACTCCACTCAAGACTCACCCCAACACTCTCCTCGTCAATCACCACATAACTCCCCATCTCCACATAACTCCCCAAATCATTCACCTAACCACTCTCCTAGCCACTCTAATTCATCTAACCCACAAAACTCCCACAACCCACAATCCACCAACCCAACCAATCCCAACCAACTGGCCGAGCACCTTGGTTTCCACACTGCCATTCACCCCCTCAGTCAAATATATCTGAGAGATTACCCCCGCCTTCAGAGATTATCTGAGGACCACTTACCATTCACCCCTTACTCTTCTACCTACCCCTTCGAAGGCCTATTTACAGATCCCTCTTGGTTCCCCAACCCTCCTAATTCCCCAGAAACCACCTCACCCACATCCTCCCCAGAAGCCTCACCACCTCGAAGATTTGGTCCTGAACCTCCACCCTCCTCTTCACCCAATCAATCCTCCCTGGCCCTCGCCCTCATTGATGATGACAAAAGGGGGAGAGATGCTGCTATCGCCCTCCGCCATACCATGGATACAAGGGATGTCCTGACTCAGCCATCCCTCTGGCTAGATGAAGACATCACTGCTGCCCTCCGCCGAGCTATGGAGACTCAAAGATTGGGTGGTGCTGAACGTCTGATCAGAGGAGAAGCCATCCGATTTATGCAACAGCAGAGATCAGATGAGCAAAGGTCCAAGTGGGAAATGGTTGTGTATGAGCAAACTGAAGAGATCCCACAGCCAGAATCTTCATCTTCTGAGCCTCCTCCCTCTGAGCCTAGCCGAAACATAATTGAGGAGATAATGATGAAGTATGGGCTGGAGAAGATTAATCATCCGCCTATAGTAATTGCCAAACCAATTCCTTCTTCTTCTGGGCCAACATCTGCATCTCCTGCTTCTGAGCCAACCTCTGTTCCTCCTCCTTCAGCAGTCAAGTACAGCGATTCAAGAAAGAAGGCAGTTGCTAGAAAGCATGCCAACAGGAGTACTACCTCTACTGCGTCTGCTGAGAATGAGCAAGAGATTCCATCAGTTCAAGCTGAGATCATACCTGAGACTCAGTCATCCTCTCAAGAGGTGGATGCCCCTCCGATTCTAAAAGAAGTTAAGCTGGAAATAGAGGATATGACTCCTGAAGAGTTTGAGAAGTATGGGTTCATGGACAAGATCTCCTTTGGTCAGATGGCCTGCCTAGATGCTGAAAGAGCAGCAGCCAAGCCTACCCAAGCGATAGGCAAGGGCAAAGGAAAAGGCAAAGGGAAAGGGAAAAGGAAAGCCCAGGAAGTTGAGGAGGACCCCAACTTCCCAGTATGGAATGTGAAGATCAGGGCTGTCCACTACCCAAATGGCGAGGTCACTCCCTTCGATGATGCAACTGGGTTCCCTGGGTTTGAGGAAGTTGAAAATCTCAAGAGAGCCTTTGAGGAATCTGTTGAGTCTGAGAGACTCAGGAGGGAGAGGGAAGAGGAAGAGCTTCAAAGCATAATTGCCCAGATTGACCAGAACGTGAAGGATGCCCACATAGCCCAGCTTGAAAAGGAGAATGAGGAAAGACAGAAAGAGAGGGAGAGGAAAAAGAAGCATCACCTTTAAACCCCACTCCACCCTATGCATTTACCATAGAAATTTTTCTTTTCTCATATTTTTCATGCATAGTTCATTTTGCAAAGTTCTTAATTACTTGTGAATTTTATTTGTTATTGTAATTCTAACTTGTAATCTTTTGTTCATCAATGATAATTATCTTAGTTGTTTGTGCTTTATCTAATTGTTACTCTTAATTCTTTCATATGAACTTAATTGGTAAACTTAGTTTGTCATCATCAAAAAGGGGGAGAATGTTAGAATCTTAAGTTTTGATGAAGACTAAAATATGAAAGAACGAGCCAAACACTTAGAGAATATTAGGTTAATATAGAACCCCAAGTAAGAGTACAACCGGATGTGGATTTACTTCCGGATAGACTAGGACTAGCGCTCGCGGATGAATGTCTCATCCCCCAGCGACAGCAAGCACTTCACTTAGTCATAACTCAGTCTAGGAGCATTAGATGTTCAAAACCCTTGATACTAAGTTAAGATGCAACCGGATGTAGATTTGCTTCCGATTGTATTAAGGCTAGCGCTGGCTGATGGAATGGATAACACTAAGCGCCAGTGAACATAACCCAACGTCCAGTGGATTAGCTTCCGATTGCTTAGTGACTAGCGCTGGCTGTTGGTATGGATAACACTGAGCGACAGTGAGTAAAGTATGAACATAACCCAACGTCCAGTGGAAGTACTTCCGGATGTGGAATTGCTTCCGGATGTAAGAAAGCTTCCTTAGACTAAGTGAACTCCCACTGCATGTGACTATGTGTTTATATTGCAAGACTAACGTTCAAAGTGCAGCACACTAAGTAAAGTTGCTTCCGGATGTGAATCCGCTTCCGCAAGCAATCAGAATGTCAGAACGTTCAGAGCAGTGCAGTGTCAGAATGCTTTTGGCAGAGCAGAGTTGTTAGAACTACTTTTCAGAGATAAAGCAAGTCAACCCTGCTAAGCATTGATGAAGCATTAAATGGGCAAACGGTAACATGGGAAAAACGGCCATATTCAAACGGCTAACCCACCTACCAAGAGGGAGAATACTTGAAGACTATATAAAGAAGCTCACCTTCATTTATGAAGGCAACTAATATCTTTGACATCTTGAAGAAAGCTAGAGTGAGAAACTAAGAAATCCTTCAAGCATTCAAAGCTGCCCAGAAAAGAGAAAGAGCATTTAACGCATTGAGAGTTCTTTTCATTTACTTATCTTGTACTCTTTGTTGTTAAGTCTCTTCTTGTATTAAGAGCATTCATTGTACTTAAGTGTGTAACATTATCCGTTCTTTAAGAGAACTAAGTTGAGAAAATCCTTTATTTGTAAAGGTTGAACCCTTGCTGGTTGTAAGGGGGAGCTAGTTAGCAAGGTTGCAAGTGAGCCTTGAGTAAAACTTGTGGTTGTAAGGTTGCAAGTGATCCCGTCCAAAACTTGCGGTTGTAAAGGTTCCAGGTGAACCCGTTTATAAAACCTGGGGATAGTGGAACTCAACCTGGGTGGTTGAGAACTGGACGTAGGTCAGGAAGACCGAACCAGTATAAACCCTTGTGTTGTTATTGTTTGATTTTAATTTGGTAGCACAATTCACCCCCCCTCTTGTGCATCCATTACTTTCAAGTTTAGGGTGCCCAGTGATCCAGGGTGGTTACTTGAAGGGTCATTGCCCTTTGTTATATTTGAAACAAAATACAATTGATTAACAAATTACAAGACTTATTGAGTATGATGCCCATAGACTTTTATTATGCAAGGCCAAAACATTGCTATTATACTGCCAAATTGTTTACATCAATCTTGTGGGTGAGGCTCAAAAGTTGTTATTCAAAGTCAAAATTTTGCTACGTAATGGTTAAAACTTAAAAGTTGTTATTCAAATAAATGAGCAAAAAATAGTAATTTAATTTTGAGAGAGTTATTATAAATTAGTTCATTTTGTGCACCTTTTATTAATTATGTGTCATTCATATGACTTCGAATCAATTTTCGCATTTAACTTAGAGATCTTTTTTGGATCCAATTAAACTTAGAGATTTTGTGGGGCCTAAATTGAATATATTAGTGCCTGATTTTGGTCTTTTATGTGTTTACATAAAATTTCATTTTAATCATTTATGTAATTATATTTGGAAAATAAACTTAGGATTTTTTTAATACTATTAGTTTTATTCAATTGAGAATGATGACTCATAAATCTATAGGGTTACCGAATTAATGGGAATAGAAAATGACTATCAATTTATATATAATGTATGAGAATAGTCACAATAAAAAATTTAATTTAACTCTATTTAAAAGTTCAGGAACCAATACCATGCATTTGAAAGTTCAGGGACCAAAACCAAAATGAAGTGAAAGTTCAGGGACTAAAAGTTGGTTTAACCCTTTTTAATGTCAAAACCTAAGTTTCTATCAATGAGTTGTGTTTGTTTTGTGAACTAATTACAATGATACTTTAACTCGCAATACTAATTCTTCCATATTCATCATTTCGCAATTATTTGAAATTTTTTTAACAATGTGACCACAATTCTCCTAAATCTCAATTGGTAATTTTATAAAAATGATATTTGTGTGTGAAGTATTCAACTAACAAACCAATTCGATAGCTTTGTTATTATTTTCAAGTGGCCTAGCGTTGCGAAGCACACGGGGATATTTTTATTTTTCATCAAAAATGACATACCGTCTGAAGATGAAGGTATTTGGATATTCCAAGTGAATAAAAGTCATATTAGGAGACAAATAGATTTAGAAATTGTTAAATGGGGTAAGGAAAAAGTTTGTAGAGTATCTACATAATTAAGGAAAAAGTTTGTGAACTATCTAAATTTTTTGTAAGAGAAAATGCTACTCAATTCATATTTTTAAACCACTTTTTACAACAATTTAATATGTGTCAGAAAACAAAATAGAATTATGTCAAGTGTAATATTTAAACTACTATCTCGGGTCTTTGTTAAGTCACCACTACCAATTTTTACTGGTCTTTTTTCTAAGTCATTCCATGGTTTTTAATTTGTATTAGTTATTTGTTTTCAGATATACTCATATTTAATAGGATGGTAGGAGAGAGTAATAGTTAATAGTTTTGGGAATAAATATAGTTATTTTGGGTAGTATTAGAAATTACTTGAATTTTATGACAAATTAATTGCATTTAACTAATTTTATTGGTATATGAGAAACTTTAGTTGATGACTTATAATAACAACCGGAGGGAATACTATGAAAACAAATACTCCATAGTCCATACCCCTTTTACATACCTTTTTTGAACTGACCTTTTACATACCTAAATATATCTTCTTAAAACACCTAAAAATGATATTAAACATGTTATCAAACCATTGTTATGTAAATATCACTTTCATGCAATATTTATGATTACAAATGAATTGTTTTAAAAAAAATATAAATTTATATTTAATGTAACATTTTAAAATTGATGGAGAATCAAACTTGACCATGTATAAAAAAAGAAAAATGGAACAATGTTCCAAACTTTCCCCACCAAATTTCCCTTAGACATCTCCCCATCTGAAAATTCTCTTGGACTAAATATTTTTGGCAATTGATCTTTCTAAATAATTTCAATTTAAATTATATGTAATATTTTTTTTATCGATGATCAAGTATCCCCACTCGACAAGTGAGAGACTACGTTTCTCCATACCCGACTCCAAGGATCAAACCACAGATAATTGGTTAAGGGTGAATGAGTCCTTGTCACTCAACCACACACCCCGGGTCATTACATGTAATATTTCTAAATGCAAATAATTAAACTTGTCCATGTATAAAAACAAAAGAAAAGTCTTGTAATAAAAAATAGAAAAGTCAAACTTCTTCCCCAATCACCGCCATTCAAATCCCCACCCCAAAAAAGAATCAAATTTCCTTGAGGCACCTCCTCATCCAAAAGTTCACATGGACTAATAATTTTTGTGGTTAATCTTTCCAAATAATTTCAATTTCTAGATCCTCATGCTATATAAATATCTGTAAGTAAGATCTTTACTCTAATTTTCCCAAATTAATTCGCAATTTTTCATTATCCGAAACAAATAAATTGGTAAAAACCTTGTTCAGATGTATATTGTTTTTTGTCCCATTTATGTGTTTATATTGAATAGTAAAGTTAATATATTTAAATAGTTTAAATATCTCCAATTTATTTTCCTTCACCATGTCGTATTTATAATTAATGTCAATGATTTTTTTAAAAAAAAATCTATATTCTATATAATTTTTTCAACTTAACCGAGAATCAACCACATTCATTAAAACCATTGCTACACCATGTTGCATGTAATTGACACCAAACACATTGCAAATATATAACAAATTCCAATTTCTAGTACTTCTGCAAAGACTTAATGGCGTACATGTGTGATTGTTTAGTGATAACAGAGTCCCCTGATCCCATTTTCACATGAGTAGCTGAAGAGAGTAAAGCCATCTAAATGGAAATTAGAAATGTATTAGTAATGCATATATTCACTATCATCAACTTCAGTTTACCATGACAAAAAGCTTCTCAACCTCATCACATTCTCAAGTCTGCAAAAATTTAAAGCACTTACTTTGGTTTACCTTGACTTCATAGAGCATTTAATTTTTCCTCAAAGCAGTCCATATTGAAGCGAAATCCTTACTTATTCTAAAGTCTGCAACAATTTTTTAAGAAAACATAATTGAATAAGAATTCCTTTTGAGACCAAATAAACATGGGTTAAGGTGCATTTTTAGTACTCTATAATATAGCAAAGTGCACATAGCATAATATACAATATTGTGGTCCATTTGTGATAACCAAGAATTATTTTCGTGGCTTATTTAGTAACGACATTAAATAAGTTAAGTTTGACCGTTATGTGTCAAATTTTGACCGATAAATTGTGGGGTAAAGGAGCATTTTCATTACTCTAAAATATAGAAGGAGCACCAAACATACTATACAATATTTAAACACCATAAACAACTAAATCACAATATTATTTAAAGAGTCAAATAATTAAACACTACAAAGTTATAAAGATCCATAGAATATCCTAATATCATGCATGTATAAACTAATAAGTCATTAGTATTTTACATATATAAAAAAAGTAAGCAAAGAATCATAAACTAAATAGGTTGGTCTTACTGAGTTAAAACAGGTTGGTCATACTGGTTCGACCCGAATTAAAACGGGTTGGTCATACTGGCTCGACCCGAATTAATGGCTCTATGTTGTAATAGAAGAAGAGTTACTTTTATCTTATTACATAGTTATGAACTTAAAATAAATGTTCGTTAAATTGTCATTTCAACATACATATATTACATCATTATGTCACATCATATTTTATCTTACAAAAGTGAGTGTTAGCTAACGAATTACTAGATAAGCAATGAAAATAATTCTTGGTTATCATAAATGGACTAAAATATTGTATATTATGTTTAGTGCTCCTACTATATTCTTGAGTACTGAAAATGCTCCTTTACCCCACAATGTAACGGTCAAAATTTGACACATAACGGTCAAACTTGACTTATTTAACGTCGTAACTAAATAAGCCACGAAAACAATTCTTGGTTATCACAAATGGACCACAATATTGTATATTACGTTAGGTGCACTTTGCTATATTCTAGAGTACTAAAAATGCACCTTAACCCAATAAACATTTAGAGAAAAAACCACATTACAAAATCAGAAGGTTCAATGCAGAGAAATATGGTAAAAAAAGCGCAGAGAAATAAGCAAAGGGAAACAAAAGGGGCTTCTATGAGGTATATGGAAGGGGACATTGCGACCAGTTCTCTTGCTTACTGTCTACCCGTTGTTTGCATTGTCTACCGCCTATCGTTGCCTATGTCGTCACCAAGAAAATGGAGATGACCAAGAAGATGCAGAGGGAAATGGTGAAGAGGGTGTATATGAGTTTGAGATCCTCAAAATCTGCAAAAAGATGTATCTTGAAAGAACTTTGTAAAGAAGAGTTCACACAAAAGGTACTCAGCTAACTACACTTAAATTGAGCAACCAATATATTAGTGGAGAGTTACCATTGGAGCTTTCTGGATTGCCAAATCTGGAAGTCATTGCTTTGCAGGAGAATAGATTATCTGGGGAGGTTCCTGAAGGGTTTAAGAATTTCATGAGTCTGCAAGAATCCTGAGCTCTTTGGCTTCTTTTGATAATTGGCTGTTCTATCTTTGTCTCACAATCATAACCATCCGCATAAGCAAATTCACATTACATTCAGCTCCAAATAAACTCCATCCTTCCTAGAAATTCTCAAAAAAATCATGACATCACTGCAATAGAAATCATCAAATCACTACAAAACTAAAATTGCTTAGAAAGCTCAGCAATGCTTTGTCACTGCAATAGAAATCATCAATAGAAATTTCACGTTAGTCCCATAGATGTTACCACAGTAGGTGGAAACTAACCGAAAATGCTTTGACAGTTTAGTCCAACAAATTGATGGTATTCGCGATGCTCTAAACCAACAAAAAATGGAATATACTCTGTAATACTCCAGGGAAAATCATAACTCTGAGCAAAACAATATAAAAAGGTCAGGTATAGAAGAGACTACAGAAGAATGGTAACCCAAAAGCGGGAAAATATGAAAATATGGAGATCGAGAAGTTATGCCGCTGATAACGTCCAAAAATTACCACTAATAGCATTAAATTTTAGATAAATCACACATCATATTTCTTTTAATCAATGAGAGTGGAAAAAGAATATAAGGATACTATAATAAAAAGGAAAGAAAAAGAGGCACACAATATTAAAGAATGGAAACTAAAAAGAATCACGATTTGATTTAACACATAAGAACCCCAAACACTTGTCTCAACCAATCTCCAATTCGCTGCTTGAAATTAAATTCCAGCAATGCCACATTTTCCTTGAACTACAGAGACTATCAATTAACAATTTGATGAGAATTCACAACAATTCTATTGAATTTCAACAAAGTCACTCCTTCTCAGATTGAAATCTGTAGAAGAATTACAGGAAAGAATTCACAGCAAGATACAATCGGTGTGTAAGTACACCACTCTCCCAAGACAAGCCAAAACTCGCATAACTCTCTCTTTAGCCCTATCGCCTATTTATAGTCTCTTGCTCTAACTGACTTCTAACAGAACTAGCGATGACCCCGTGCGATGCACGGGGATGCTGTTGTGTTATGCGATATATTATAATCACTTGATATTAGGTTAAGTATTAACACAGTAAGTACTTATTAGTTTTAGTCCAATGCATATAAGACCACTGAACTCAATTACTTGTTGTCATTACTCTTCAATTTTCTGTTGAGGTCTATCCTGTAGATGTACTCAAATTGGATCAATGATTGATTTCTAGGTTTCGCCGTAAACCTAATTGCTTACTTCCAATCGCGTAAATCAGTATTTCAAACCACACTCATAGGTAGGACATTAAATCCATTTTTATAGGAACTTCTGTACCAGAAACAATGGTATCTCCAATTATAGCCCCTTTGGGATGTAAAATATATCTTTTCTCACCATAATGATGTTATGCTTTGGAATATGTTATGCTTTTAGTTAATTTCAAACATAATTATTTTTTTGTTTATGCAACAATAGTGAGTTATAATGATATTTGGAATTTTCAGAAACTATATTTTACTTTTTCTCTTATAAAACTTCATAAACATTATTTTTCTTTGTATTTTTACATCATTGATTATTTTTCTATGTACTTTATATGATTATTCAACCTCAACTCAAATTCAGACCTTGGACAGAAATTGCTCAAATTGGAGAAATAAAGAATTAAAATAGAAAGAAGAGGTTTACTGGAGTTTAAACCCAGTCTTGCATGTGCCATCAGTGGCTCAAAGTGGCTAATGCGATATTTTTTTTTTGGGTTTTTGGCCAAAATGAGACATTTTATTGTTTGTTGGCTAAATTGACGCTTCAAAAACAGTTAATTAGGCAGAATGATATTCAACCCTTGACCATTAGATGAGTTCTTCAACGAAAAGAAAATATAAATCCAATTAAAATTCATTAATGAATTTTTTCAAATATAACCTCATCTAATTCTTAATGGTAAGGTAAATGATGATACGAATATAAGAATAATTTATATATGTAGAGAGAAATTTTAGATAAGGGTGTTGTTGAAAAATACTATCAATAATTGGAACATTTTTTGGTATATATGAGTATTTGTGTGTGTTTGGCTGGACCTATTTTGTCCAAATATGATACTTAGTTTCAAAAAGTAATTTATTTGCAAACTAACTTAAAAATAAGTAAATTTAAAAATAAGTCACTTTTTCATAAATCCAGCCAAGTCTGTATCAAATAAATTGGTGATTCACCCATAGTATTTATAATTAAGGTTCCAACTAAGACATACATAAATAACCATTAACAGAGCTTACTAACACAAAGATTTAAGTTATGTATTCAACCTAATATTCTAAAAGATATAATATTGCTAGCCATTGTTAAAATAAAAAATCAACAACAAAAGTGTCTCAATCAATATTTTTTTTTACAAATCACAGTAGATTGGTCTAACCTTTCTAATAAGGCTAGACACAATAAAGAGATACTGCATCCATGTGTATATCAGGCATAACCTTGATAAGACGGAATAAGATTACACTGAATAGCCTAGAATACTTATTTTCCTCTTCTCCAAATTTCAGTGTTTAGGTTCATGGTACATGCCACGCATGACAAACTGGATCATAATTTTCCTCTCTACTTCAAGCTAATAATACATTCTCAGATACATGAGAGGTTTAGTTTTGCCAACAAATCATTTTATTACTATCCAAATAAAGTATACAAACTTAAATTTCCGAAAAACAAAAGAATACCAACTGTAACCTCAGAACAACAAACAAAACTCTATATCCCTACATTCTATCTTATTATACATTCCCCCACTTCTAAACCTTCTTAGCCAATACCTACTTACTTGCTTCTTCCATGTTCCCTCCACTGACTTCTTGCAATCCCCTGATGCTTTTGTAGTCATTAAAAATAATATTGCTTAAAATGAATGGTACAAAATCTAATAAAGCATTGACAGATACACGTTATGTGTCATTAAAACATTAACGACACATAACATATAAACCAACATTTATTTATGGAAAGATATTAAAGGGCAAGATCAGTTCTCACCTAACAAAGGAGGGTTGATATTGGATAGCAGGAGTAATTTTGAATGGAAGTAAGGGAGATTTAGTAATAAATACATGAATAATAGTCATGGTTGATCAAAAAATTATTCGTATATTCCTATAAGGATTTATAAGCTAATACGGAAATGTAGCATTTTGATTCTTCCACCCCTTTCTTATCCCCCAAATCAAATTGACAATGATATCTACCTTTCTATGCAAGCACACACGAATTGATACAGTTAGGAAAGAGTTTCACGGGAGTGATCATCTATTCTCAAACTAAAATTTTTGAAAAACATGCAATATTCTCATATATCTTTACACCACTTTCAAGTCCTCATCTTTGACATACTTGTCAATCTGCAAAGCATTAAGGGAGATACATGAGAGAAATATATAAATAGTTGATGAAACTCAAAGCTACACCTTCATATCATTCCTGAGGCTAGGCCGAGAATAAATGATCAAGTTTGGTGTAATGCAGCCTCTTCATAACAAACACAAAACTAAATTATACTAATTGTCAAGCATGGTTCATTTCTCTACTTTTAGTTTTTAGTCATGCATCCAAATTTAATCAGTGTACAGAAAAAATTCTTTTATATAGATTCTTGATACTTGATTTAGTAAGTAAAATCCAACGAAATCAAAGAAATCGTCGACATTGGATGAGGTAATTCACAAATACGTGAATGAGTTACTTGTATCATGTGTAGCACCATCTGCTTTAGCCTCTGTTGTTAAGAAATAGCCAAAAAAATGTATGTCTTCAAGGACTTAAAAGGCCTCGTATAGAACAATTGTTCATACAATCAGAAGGCTGGTCATCCTGATGCCATGGTCGAACTTGATGCAGCTGTTGAAGGAGGGATCTTTTGTGAATGCCAACAAAAAACCAAGACTAAAGAGGGAAAAAAACCATTATTCTTCCTCTTACTTTCTTGATGTGGAAACAGTTTATTAACACCTAAACCAAGCATTGATATTGCCTCCACTTTGAAAATAGGCAAAGGAGGACAAAACATACTTGACTTCATCCTCACTAATAGCAGCTTTTGAAACACCCAGTGAAACCATAATTTGACATGATCTAGACAAACCATAGAGCCATAAAAAAGTGAACCTTCACATGCCTTTGCGATTCTCCATAAACCCTTGAGATTTCCACTTCATATGTGTAACTTTTCTTCCCAATTGAACAACTCCAGGGGGAAGAAAAGCAGATAATGACTCCACCACTTTTATATTACCCATAAATAAATATTTAAAATCCTCAATAAACATGATTATTACTCATACAACAACAGAGAAGCAAGGGTATAACCCTTAAAGATGCATTTGCATACCAGATTGCAAAAAGATACACCAGTATGCATGATAATAGAAATCAAATGGCAAATTAATTTAGTTTGTCCCACATGCAAACATAAAAATTTTAAATAATCCAGCATTGATTCACTTTATATCAATCAAAGCATGAGCTCCACAGCAAAGAAGTTAACCCAAATGTAAAGAAGTCCACAAAAACCAAAAACATCACATTATATTAATCAAAGTAGGAGCTCACTACAACATAGTGTTATTTATAGTTCCAGAATGTGTTTCTTGTATTTTACCCCTGTTTTAAAATGTTATAGTAACTTTTGCTCCAAAAAAATCAGATGGGTATTTTTGCACCCTAACCCATTTGTATAAATAGAATCCTTAAATCATTACCAAGCCCTATCTTCCAAATTGAAGATATTGGTAAAAAGTTTTGTCCTAAACTGCATTAGAATCAATAGCAAATATTGTAACCACAAATCAAAATGGCCTGTATGTTTTCTTAAGCACTCATCCGTAATACATTATACAGACAACGTAAAATATAAGGGAGTAACTGTTCAATCAGTTCAAAAGCAAAAATTCATATAACTGCCAAGCTTTGACATATTGAATCTAGAAAAAAAAAACCACCCAAATCAAATTACAGTATACCTTATCTCTTCTTTTCCTTTTACAGTATATTGGGAGAAGCAATATCTTTCACACTCCTGATACAGAATAAGAAATGATTAAGTTCACCAAAAATGGTATGTTAGAAAAATGGATAAGTGAAATTCATGGTTAGCAAAAGTGGTCTTTTAGAAGATTGTCAAAACTGTACAGAGTTATTACACTTGCAATGGCCAATAATGCACAACAAACATCAAGCATGTTACTGAATTAAATCAAAATGATGAGAAGGTGAGATTTAAAAAGTAAATAACAATATGAAATTATTATTATAGTTGTGGGGTGGGGGCATGAAAAGCTGGAACTTAAAAGATATAGAGATCTGAATGATGACAAAAGAGGTGAGACATTTCTCTTTTTCCATCTTCAATAGCCTTTGAAACAAAATCAGTAGGATCCACCCACCCTATTATCCCAATAAGAGTTTCATGCGATGCCACTCAAGCATTTTCACGTCATCTAAAGTGTGGAACAAAAACACCCAAATTTAGATTTACAATGTCAGAAGATTGGAATTTGTTGGGAAAGGTATTAATAATACATATGCAAATCAAAGTGACTACTAATCAAGGATCTTTGCTTGCAATCTAGAAAGTAAGAGATATATAGCCAACTAAAACGCTTATATCATAATTGTCTAAGAATTGGAACCCAAAAAATTAGAAGCTGATAATAGCCTCAAATAGAAAAAAGATGAAAGAGATCAAAGAAAAAGGCAAGAACAAATTGTAACCAAAAAAAGGAAAGAACAATGGAAGAGTGGAAGGAAGCAGAGAAATGCATACCTAAGGGTTTTAACAGATGAATATGGGTAAGTAAACAGAAAAGCCCCATGATCTGATATTAATTTACAGCATCAATAAAACTAAAGCACCAGCAATAGCATTAATAACACTAAAACGGAAAATAGTAAAAGTGACAACTCAGGCTAAGAAGTCCAGAAATCAAAGGGAGAAAAATCGACTACATAACAATGGGAAAAATGGAACCAAACGAAGAGCTTTAAAGCTGTTCAAGATGGAAGCTAAGGTTCAATTTTATGAGTTCAAAACCCAAAATAATAATCAAATCTCCTTCCAACCCTAACTCAATTTGAACCGAACCAAGAAGACAAAAAAACAGAGGGAAGGTCACCTATGATTTCTTGGTTTCTATTCATCGGCACCGTTCATTGAGGACAGAGAAAGAAGACGAATAAAAAGTTTGGATGGAGGATCGGAGAGGAAATGATCGGAGGTGGTGTGAGGGTGATGTGGGATTGTGGCTAGTCGAGAGAGAGATGAAAGGGTTTATGTTTGTAAGAGTGATGGGAAGCACGAAGGAGTCAGCTTGGTGCGTTTGGGGGTTGTTAGGTCTGCGAGGAAGACGGTGGATTTTTTTGGTTATTTGAAAGGAGAGAGATTTTTGAGGAAGAGACAATCAGAAAGTCTAAGAGGCTTGACCGTTACGCATGCATTTAAGATCCCTCAAACGACGTATCAATCCAGTTAGCAGTGTGAACACCAAGAAGATTCCGCACGCAAAATATATAGTTATATTAGATAGATTATGAGTGGAATCCCTAAACTACCCTCCACTTATTACTATAATTCCCACTTGCCCCAGCCGCCTTACTCATCCGCCACCCCAGCCTTATTCCTCCTATAATATGTCACAGGGGATCGCATCCCATCATTTCCTTCCCCTTCAAAAGGCACCTTGTCCTCAAGGTCAAATGAAGGAAATTGATGCTTCATCACCTCCTCAGGCTCCCAGGTATTATCAGAATCATCCATATTTCTCCACTTCACCAGAACTTGCACAGTACCATCAGTCATCTTCCTTTTTCTGATCACCTTTTCAGTTACAACCTGCAACTCCATCTCTTCAGTTAACCCCTCAGGAAATGGGTGAGCAGAAACATACGGTGACAAGGATCTCTTGAGCTGAGACACGTGGAAAACAGGATGGATCCTGGCATTTTCTGGCAGTTTAAGTCTGTGAGCCACTTTCTCCACCTCATCTTCTATCTCAAAAGGTCCATAAAATCGTGGACTCGGCTTTTCATTAGGCCGGATAGCTAATGATTTACACCTATAAGGCTGTAGTTTCAAGTAAACTTTATCCCCCTTCACAAAATGCACATCTCTCCTTTTCATATCCGCATATTCCTTCATTTTCTCTTGTGAACGAACTAAATTGGCTTTTAGTTCATCAAGAATAGCATTTTGTTCCTTCATCCTTATCTCCACTGCATCCACAGCCGATAAAGGTTCCTGGAACCTAAATAGTGCTGGTAGATCTCTACCATAAAGAGCCTTAAATGGTGTCATTCCAGCCGACCTATTGAAATTGGTATTAAACCAATATTCAGCCCAACATAGCCACTTGCTCCAAGAAGTAGGTTGCATACTACAAAAGCATCGCAAATAAGCTTCTATCCCCCTATTAGTCACTTCAGTCTGACCATCACTCTGGGGATGGTAACTAGAACTATAACAAAGTTGAGAACCAGCCAATCTAAACATCTCTTCCCACACATGGCTAGTAAATACTTTGTCTCGATCCGATACTATGGATCTAGGGAACCCATGTAACCTAACAATCTCCTTCACAAAGACAGCAACTACGGATATAGCAGTATAGGGATGTTTAAGTGGTAAAAAATGCCCATATTTGGTAAACCTATCAACCACCACAAATATGGTATCAAAATACTTTGATTTAGGTAATCCCTCAATAAAGTCCATAGAAATATCCGACCAAACACTATCCGGAACTGGTAGAGGTTGTAACAAACCCGTGGGGCTCAACGCTGAATGTTTGTTCCTTTGACAAACCTCACAAGCTGCTACATATGCCTGTATATCCCTACGCATTCCTTCCCAGTAAAACAAGCTAGCTACCCTCTTGTACGTTCGCAAATAACCTGAATGACCTCCAATAGGAGAATCATGAAATTCCTTCATTAGAGCTGGAATATAGGTAGAAGTTTTTGGTAAAACTAAGCTACCATTAAACAATAAATGTCCTCCTTTCACCATAAAACCAGGATGAATTTGTTGTCCCAACAACAAATCTGTTAAAATTCCAGCTAATTTCTTATCATTCTGCACCTCTGAATCCAGCATACTTACATCAGTCACATGTGCCATAGATATGGCATTTAACTCCATATCCTCCTCTCTTCTAGACAATGCATCAGCCGCGGAATTAGTGGATCCAGGTTTGTACTGAATCTGAAAGGTGTACCCCATTAATTTGGTTACCCATCCCTGTTGAGATTCATCTAATATCCTCTGCTCAAACAGGTATTTTAAATCTTTTTGGTCAGTTCTGATTATAAATGGCCTTCCCAACAAATAAGGTCTCCATTTCCTCACTGCAAACACAATCGCCATGAGCTCTCTCTCATAAACTGAAGTCATTCTCTTCCTTCCTGAAAGTGACTTGCTGTAATAGGCCAAAGGGCGACTGTCCTGCATCAAAACTGCCCCTAGCCCAACACCTGAAGCATTCGTCTCCACTATAAAAGGCTTGTCAAAGTTTGGTAATCCTAACACCGGGGCAGTGGACATCGCGATCTTAAGCTTATCAAAAGCTACTTGAGCTTCTTCAGACCAAATAAAAGCATTTTTCTTCAATAAGGATGTAAGAGGAGCAGCAATTAATCCATAATGTTTAACAAACCTCCGATAATAACCCGTCAATCCTAAAAAACCCCTCAAACTCTTCAAAGTAGTAGGTTTAGGCCACTTAACCATACTTTCAATCTTACTAGGATCAGCTATCACCCCTTCCTTAGATATTATGTGACCCAAATATTCTAACTGTGGCTGTGCAAACACACATTTCTTCATATTAATCACCAATTTGTTCTCACTCAACAGTTGTAAAGCAATCCTCAAATGCTCTAAATGCAACTTCTTACTGCTACTATAAATGAGGATATCATCAAAGAAAACCAGGATGAACTTACGTAGGTGCTGCCGGAACACATCATTCATCAAAGATTGAAATGTTGATGGAGCATTTTTCAATCCAAACGGCATGACTTTAAACTCGTAATGTCCATCATGAGTACGGAAAGCTGTTTTGTGTTCTTCCCCTGGCTTCATCTGAATCTGATGATAGCCCGACTTCAAATCTATCTTAGTAAACACTTGAGCTTCCCCTAATTCATCCAATAACTCCTCCACTGTAGGTATAGGGAATTTATCCTGTATGGTCAGATTGTTCAGAGCCCTGTAATCAACACAAAACCTCCAGCTCTGATCTTTCTTACCAAAAGTACAGGACTGGAAAATGGGCTTTTACTGGGTTGAATGATGCCCGTTTGCAGCATCTCCTGAACCATCTTCTCTATTTCTTTTTTCTGATAATAGGGATATCTATACGGCCTGATATTCGGTGGTATAGCCCCTGGTTTAAGCTCAATAACGTGATCCACTGCTCTGTTTGGCGGTAACACAGTGGCTAACGTTTGAACTTCAGGAAACTCCCTCAACACCAGCTGCACACCCTCTTCAATATCCTGAAAAACCATCTCAGTCAACTTCAACTCTGCAAACTCAACCCAGTAGGCCTCTTCCTTCCCTTGTACTATCTTCTTCAACTCTTTACGGCTCATCTCTGATTTTTGCAAGGTAGGATCACCTTGAAGACAGATCCATTGATCACCCATGTCTATTTTCAGAGTTGACCTCTTCCAACTCACCAAAACCTCATCCAACGACTCCAACCAATCAGCACCTAAAATAACATCCGACCCACCCAATCTGAATGGATACAAAGAATGTTTGATTTCCAAACCCTGCACTACCAATGATACATCCCTGCAAACCCCTTTACCCTTCACATTCCTGGCATCCCCCACTTGAACTACAAATGTTACCCTCTCATCAATCGGCAACTCCAAAGATTCCACCAAATCTTGATGGATGAAGCTATGTGTTGCCCCACAGTCAATGAGGATCAACACCTCCCTTCCTTGAAGTTTTCCCATCAACTTAATTGTTTTCCCTCCAGTAAATCCCGAGAGTGCATTCAGGGATAATGTCATCAACTTCCCCTCATCATTATCTTCTTTCTTCGCTAGCTCCTCATCACAGGACCTTCTCAACTCTTCCTGTTCCTCACTCTGCTCACTTCCCTCCTCTCTCCTTCAGATAGAATCAAAATCTGAAGTTGTTTCTTCTTACACCTATGCCCAGGTTTAAAGCGCTCATCACATTTAAAACATAATCCCAACTCCCTTCTCCTTTCAATCTCAGCATCCGTATACTTCCTCGGTATCATCTTATTTGTAGACATCATCCCTCCCTTAACCTCTTCCTTGGACCTCAAATCAGATGCCACACTCAGATTATGTGGACTAAATGAATTAGTCTCACTAAAGGTTGTAGGTCTGGTCGACGCAACCCTAACTCCAGAACCGTAACTATCAGACCAATTTTTGACATAACCAAATCCTCTTTGAGAGCTCATCTGAGCCTTAACACTGTCCCTTTCTTCGATCCTCACAGCCATATCCATGATCTCAGCCAGATTTCCCAACTTCATCAGCCTCAAATCCGCCTTGACTTCTGTAATACCCCACAAAATAATATCCAATTTATAATAAAAATTATATTTACACTCTATTTTTAAAACAAAAACAAAGTAAAACATTAAAGGTTGAGGCCAATGACAAAATAAATATAAAATAAATGTGCTTACTCCTCAAGTGCCTTCCCTTGCTTATGATTAGATCCATCACCTAAAAATGTTAATAATGGGGTGAGATCGACATCTCAGTAACTATTGAACTCTCCTAACATACACAAGCAAATTATATATAATTACAATACAAAAGTCTTTCTCATATTCGTCCGTACAAATCAACTCTTTATCCATCTCAATTGACCTCTTAATCCAAAAATGATTCATTCACGTTAAAATTCTTTAATCATGCATAAATGCAATATGCCTCCCTTATATCACCTCCACCCTTATACCGCTGATAGGAGCCATAGGCTAACATATAGTCCAAACAGAAATAAACCCAAATAACTAGATTATTCCAAGCTCACCAGTACATGAGATATACCCTGCCAAAGGTATAGAGCTCAAGCATGGACTATGGCTCCCCTCCTTAAAGAACAAATATAAGGAGGTGTCACATGTCCCATAACTTCCATGCAATCCTGGCAAGGGAAGACATAGAAGAAAGGGCCCTGACAAGTACCACTACCACTGTGCACCGAGTGGTGGTATAAAAATTCATCATCACATAATCCTCCTCTAATCCCTATCCCATAACAGATGCTCATGCAATGACAGATATATATGTTCACCAACAATTAAAATATCCTTGAATTAAATTACCATAATACACTCTCTAATACAATATAATATCATCATATAAGCAAGCATGCTTAAAAAGAATCAAACCACCTATCATTCACATATTACATATAAAAGCATTAACAACAAGCATGCTTGAAAAGGAACAAACTAATCAATCATTCACATTTTTAAATTAAGAGGTAATCAGTAATCAGTCAGATTATAATTATCCATAACTTTCAAGTATACGAAAGAATCATTCAGAGTTACCTGTTGCTCCAGATTTCACAGGTAATCACACAGAGTCACTCCAAAACTCTAAATGAGAGTCTACAATATTACATCAACATTGATATATATTAATAAAATACTCAACACTACCTAAATATATCCTAACACAAATCTAATCTAAACTACTCCTAATTATACACATAATTTTTTTTTTATTTCATCACTGAAGATGCTATTAATTAGTAAATTTTACATACTAGATTATTTTAGATAACAAGATTTTCTTTTAGACAACAGACCCAAGCTTCCACGAAAAAACATTATTGGCGCACACACATAAGGATTAAATATTAAATATTACACATGGGTGGGAGTAAGAATGGTTTGATAAATCATAAAGAGAGAAAAAAGAATTGAAATAAAGGATAACTTGATTCAGTTTTAGGAAAATAAAAATGCATTCAAATGATGGTAAGTAGGGTACTTTATGTATATTTAAAACAAAACAAGAAATAAAGATAGGACTGAAAAAAAAATATAAGATCAGCACAGTAAAAAAAAACGTGTTTGATGTTTAGCTGAATTGATTATATATATTATTCTTTATTCAGAATTAAAAATCATGCTAAAACAACATCCTACATATGTATATATATAACAAAGAATGCCAATTATAACCTGAAACAATATTATAGATATATTTATATATATATATATATATATATATATATATATATTTATAGGATGATAAATAAACATAAGTAAAATGAAATAGTTGGAAAAATATAATAAACCAATGATTTGTTGTAACCCAAAATAAGAAAACGTAACCAAAGGAAACCAACGATTTGTTGCACAAAACAAATAAATATATATTTATATATACTTTGTATATGTAAGACAAGCTACAAAGGTTCTTTTAATATGTAAAACTAATTTCCAATAAAAATTTTATTACGTAAAATAGATAGAGTAAGGTGTGGGAATGAATGTTGAGAAAAATAAAGACTTTTAACAATAATAAAATCAGTAACAATGACATGAGAATTTTCAAAGCTAAATACACCATACGTGTGACAGGGAAAATGATATATTACACTATCTTATATCTCACTATACAAGTAGAGGAAGGAAAAAGTTAACATATTGCACCTGATTTTTGTTGTTGATAGAAGAGAGGCTACATATGAGGGGAGAAGAAAAAGAATGGGAGTGGAATAAAAAGGGATTATATAGGAGGTGGTCTAGGGTTTTCCTAGTTGGGCTATTTAGAGTTTGGGCCCCTTTTATTTTAAAAGAGTACAAACATCTTGTATGTGTATCAATTCCATTTTAATTATTGTCCTATTACTCTCTTGATAAGATAGTCATCCACAAATTAAAATATTTTTTTATCATTTAAAGTTTTAAAACAATTTTAATATTTATTACTACTCTATTCTTAAATAAAAATTTTAAATCTCTTTAAGACAATTTATTTCTAATTACTAAAAATATGGGATGTTACAATTCTCCTCTCCTTGAAAGAATTTTGTCCCCAAAATTCACTAAATCATAAAACTCTATCTTAGTAATTCATAACACAATAGCTCTGAAGATAATTTATGCCCATAAACCTTGATATACATCCATAATTACTTAAATAATCATCACGAATTCTCCTCCTTTTTTATGACTTATTGAAATCTTGTTGCTTTTCACATACTATACATTTTTAATTCACTTACAATCTATACTAACTCGAAAACATAAGCTTGAGATTGCTATTGGAATCTTCTAAAACATTATATTTCACTATCTCACTTATCTCTTAATTTCTAAATTTTTTTTTTACTAAGTTTATATCCATTATCCGAATCAAAATATTCCTCAATAATAATTTCATATTCTAAACTTTTATGTCCTAACTCCTTTACTACTAAACAAAGACTCCCTAGAAGTTTATTCCTCTCCTCATGACTTCAATTCAACATAAGCCAAAACATACAATCCATTCCCAATGTCGTTCCCAATCACATATATATAACCTTCATAAGTCAACAGAAATTTTCAGTAGATCCTCAACCATAAAATCTTAAATTTAACTAGAATCATCATCTACTAACTCAATCACAATCATAAGTTCTAATTAAGACACTAAATTAAAATTTCATAACATTAAGAAAAGATTGAATAACTTACACATTTACAACATATCAATTCTATACCCTTAGTCTCATAATTAAACAATTATGTCGAGAATTCTATATTTGATTAATACTATCAACCTCAAGCTTTATTTCCTATTTCAATTCTTCCTTAGAATCCAATCTCAATATCACCAAAAAAAACTTCCTATATGCATAGCAAATCAATTTAAGCAACTTTATTCACCGTAGTAATATTTTATTTTACCTGGCTATTTTGGTCCCACTATGAGTCTAATCAATCATTAATTCTTAATTTCCTAATCAGCATTGTACATTCACTCATTAATAAATCCTCATTAAAATCTCATACAATTCGTCCCAATATAATCTACAACTCAATCGTTATAATATATTCTTTCTTAAAGTCACATCCATGACTCCAATCAATCAATCTCCATAACTCTAGTCTAAAAGATCTCATATTAATACAGTAATTTTATCTAATTTAATCCTTAATAATTTAGACTAATACGAACTTGTAAATAAGGCAATATTACGCAATCATGTCTAATTGGCAGGAAAACCTAAAAGCTCCAATTCAACCTAACCTAAACAATCCATTAGCATCAATGAGCCTACAAAATTAAAGAAGCTCATAATTCCTTTGCATTCTCAAAATCCATATCAAATCCTAGAATTCACAATCCTTGAATATCTTAAAATTCTTCCTAATTCAACATCAATAATCAAGTTAACAAAAATCCTCCCTAAGCACCATTTAAACCAAGCGGGTTATTAAAATACATAAGGTCCTCACGATTTTGAAACCATACCATATAGTAGCTCTCACTATTTAATACTTATCCTTCTACCTAGAAATATAGACATATTTAAAACATCTCATTCTATCTAATTTTCACTTTATATCTCCTTTTTTTTTAATTTCACTAAGACCTGGTAATACCTATTTTCACAAAACATCACAACTTTCCCATTGTTGATATTAACTGAAATTATATTCTGATAATTACTCAATCATAGCTTATACCCTTTGGTAAGTTCTCTTTGTCATGATTATCAATAAAACCATGATGTATTGATAGAATATATATATTTTGTCTAAGGAAACCTTCCAAGCTAGTATATAGGTCTGATAAGGTTACTTAATTACTAATAATAAATCCCCTCTCAACAAAATTTTCCTCTACTAAATTTCTTACAAATGCAATTATATGATCATCTTAACAGATTAATGTTCTCTAACATATCACAAAAGATGGCACCCAATTTGCAAATTTTCAATCCACAACCTAAGCTCAATAATTTAATTACAATCCAACACTCACAATATAAAGAACGGAGACCTCAATCAACTTGTGACATTTCACTTTTTATTGGTAAATACATACATTCCTATAATTATGATATAACCATAGAAATTGATCCTATTATACAAAATAACCACAGTCATCACAATGACACTCACAAGCACAATTATGGAAGGTAATCATAATCATTGTTTTCTATGGAAATAGGAATAAAAATATGATAAGTTGTTATTCCAGTTGTAAGAAAATTTTCGGTTATATTTCCAAAACCAATTCTTACGAGTAAAATAATATCTTTATCTTTTGTGATTTATTCCTCAGTTGGTCATCACAAAACTCATTCGTACCGTGACTTTACACTATATTAACATACACTTCCTACATTTACCATATATTATTAATAACAATTCAATCATTAGATCATTTAGAATCCTTATTTTAACTCTAGATACCACTAAATTTGACCCTCAAGATATCCGTTCATTATCTTCCTATACTTTCCCAAACTTTAACTACTATACCCATATACACTCATCTTAAGAATTCCAAATAGTAAGTCATAAACCTTGCCCTAATATTTTTATCCTCCAACTTCTTCAACGAACCCAATTAGCACGTTTTTTTTTTTTTTTTGCACAAATCTGTTCTCAATATTACTTAGGTTTGACTAATCTAGCTTGTTTTTTTTTTTTCCATCTCATTTACCATTATACCAAACTTTTACTATAGCACTTTAACTTCCAACTTTAACACTATTGAAAGCTAGTTAATCCTTTTGTCTCTCTCTTAATATTTCCAAGTTGTCTTGATCATATGATTCTCCCTCTTGACCTCTTATTTTAACCTTTTTTTTTTACTTACATTATATTCTTTTGTGATCTATTATCCAAACTTCAACACCTCTCTCCCTTAACTATGGTTTCCTTATAGCAACTGACAAAAGCTTAAATTCCAGTAACTAAATTTCTTCCTCATAACCATTCTCGCACAAAAACAACTCTTCTACTTAATTGTGTAAGTAACAAACAAGTACAATCAATATTGTCACACACATCTTCAATTTCAAGTCTAAAGTTTCAATAAACTAATGAGTCATACAACTTTCTTTTATACTTATTATAGTTCTAACGAGTATACAATGCTCTACAATTCTCAACATCAAGTCTCAGTTTATAAAAAAAATTGTAGGTATTGGTATAACCTTACATTCATATTAAAAGGATAAAATATTTACTTCGATAAACCTTATCAACAAACTTCGTAATAATATTAAATATAACTACAATATAATACTAAGCACCTTCATATGCTTTCATTCATTTCTAATCATTTTTCCTCAAGTAGTACAACAACACTGAAAATCATCATGTTATCCATTGTTTATAACAATCACGCTGTGCAGTATTTTTTTTTTAAATCTCCTTTCTCCTTTTCCTAAATATGGAACCACCAACTAAATCCAACTTTATATGTTAAGCAACAAGATACTCTCTATCAATTCACAATCAAAACTAATAAGGGAAAAGCACAAGATATATTTAAATTGTCATGACCTCCAAAGTTCAAAACATATTTTTCTTTGAAAATACTTTTCAAAATCATAAGACAAACGGTCACAGAACCGTATTGCTCTGATACCAAATTGTAATACCCCACAAAATAATATCCAATTTATAATAAAAATTATATTTACACTCTATTTTTAAAACAAAAACAAAGTAAAACATTAAAGGTTGAGGCCAATGACAAAATAAATATAAAATAAATGTGCTTACTCCTCAAGTGCCTTCCCTTGCTTATGATTAGATCCATCACCTAAAAATGTTAATAATGGGGTGAGATCGACATCTCAGTAACTACTGAACTCTCCTAACATACACAAGCAAATTATATATAATTACAATACAAAAGTCTTTCTCATATTCGTCCGTACAAATCAACTCTTTATCCATCTCAATTGACCTCTTAATTCAAAAATGATTCATTCACGTTAAAATTCTTTAATCATGCATAAATGCAATATGCCTCCCTTATATCACCTCCACCCTTATACCGCTGACAGGAGCCATAGGCTAACATATAGTCCAAACAGAAATAAACCCAAATAACTAGATTATTCCAAGCTCACCAGTACATGAGATATACCCTGCCAAAGGTATAGAGCTCAAGCATGGACTATGGCTCCCCTCCTTAAAGAACAAATATAAGGAGGTGTCACATGTCCCATAACTTCCATGCAATCCTGGCAAGGGAAGACATAGAAGAAAGGGCCCTGACAAGTACCACTACCACTGTGCACCGAGTGGTGGTATAAAAATTCATCATCACATAATCCTCCTCTAATCCCTATCCCATAACAGATGCTCATGCAATGACAGATATATATGTTCACCAACAATTAAAATATCCTTGAATTAAATTACCATAATACACTCTCTAACACAATATAATATCATCATATAAGCAAGCATGCTTGAAAAGAATCAAACCACCTATCATTCACATATTACATATAAAAGCATTAACAACAAGCATGCTTGAAAAGGAACAAACTAATCAATCATTCACATTTTTAAATTAAGAGGTAATCAGTAATCAGTCAGATTATAATTAATTTTATTACGTAAAATAGAAGAGAGGCTACATATGAGGGGAGAAGAAAAAGAATGGGAGTGGAATAAAAAGGGATTATATAGGAGGTGGTCTAGGGTTTTCCTAGTTGGGCTATTTAGAGTTTGGGCCCCTTTTATTTTAAAAGAGTACAAACATCTTGTATGTGTATCAATTCCATTTTAATTATTGTCCTATTACTCTCTTGATAAAATAGTCATCCACAAATTAAAATATTTTTTTATCATTTAAAGTTTTAAAACAATTTTAATATTTATTACTACTCTATTCTTAAATAAAAATTTTAAATCTCTTTAAGACAATTTATTTCTAATTACTAAAAATATGGGATGTTACAACTTCCCTCTTCAACCCGTTCATAAAAGCTGCTTTTAACATTTCCTCCTCACAAGAATCCAATGTCGCGGATAGGAGTTCAAATTTTTCAATATAATCCATCACTCCTCCCGTTTGACGTAGTGCCATCAACATCTCATAGGCGCTACCATTTTGTGAAGGATGAAAGCGTAGCAACATCTCTTGTTTCAGTTCCTTCCAGGATAAAATTGGCGAACACACCTCTCTCCATTGAAACCAGTTAAGCGCTCTATTTTCAAAACACAACACAGCCGCATCCAATTTCTCTTTTTCCACAACGCGATTCACCTTAAAATACAATACCGCTCAACCCTAAAAATCCAACCAAGCAGATCTTCACCACTGAACAATGGCATGTCTAGCTTTCGGAAACTAGAAAAATCATTGTTATCTCCTTCACTCTCTGTTTTAGGATTCCCTGTACCTTCGTCGCGACGATCATGAGTGTGCGAATCCTCCTCTTCTCTTCGCGAATCGTCGGTTTTACTCTTTTCTCTAAAATCTCTCATGAATTCAGTCAGCACATTCTTAAGCACCAGAAATTCATCCTTCATCGCGTTAACATCAACGCCTAGCTGTTCGATGTGCCTCTCCGCCTCATTCAACCTCGAATCACAACCTTCAATCCTTGATTCCATCTTCCTTGTACTTACCATGTCCTAGGTCTTTGCTCTGATACCTTTGATGAGAATTCACAACAATTCTATTGAATTTCAACAAAGTCACTCCTTCTCAGATTGAAATCTGTAGAAGAATTACAGGAAAGAATTCACAGCAAGATACAATCGGTGTGTAAGTACACCACTCTCCCAAGACAAGCCAAAACTCGCATAACTCTCTCTTTAGCCCTATCGCCTATTTATAGTCTCTTGCTCTAACTGACTTCTAACAGAATTATTAGTGGAATCCCTAAACTACCCTCCACTTATTACTATAATTCCCACTTGCCCCAGTGCCTTACTCATCCGCCACCCCAGCCTTATTCCTCTTATAATATGTCACAGGGGATCGCATCCCATCACAATTCCACAAAACAATCTTAATTTCCCTCATTTTCAACACTCAATATTACTCTAAAATCAACTTCAAAACTACAGAAACTCTAGGATTTAACAATCAATAATTTGAAAATCAGATCTTAACTCTTCTTAGCATTCTTATTTCCTAATATCAATCATGCACCTCAATATCCATGGATCTCGGAGATATCTTTCAAAGATAATTTTTAATCTCCCGTTTTTAAACTAATCCAAAACTTGACCAACTGAAATCTTGCCCTGATATATCACCGAATCAGAGTAGCAGTAACTAAACTCTATGATCAAATTTACCATATAACTTAGGCTTTGTTGGTGCTTAAAGTGATTCTCCGTTGTAATGGACACACTATAAGATAATAAAGATTCTAGCATGTGGGTTTCTACATATCAAAGGAAACCAACGGGAGAAAAACCCTAAGTAGTAATTTCAAAGATTAGGTCAATCTTTGAACTCACAAATCTTACTCCCCTTTCTCAGTCAGCCCCATATCAACAAAGAGGAAGTTCAATATATCATACCTCATTGTAAATCTAAAACCCTTGAATCATTTACTTTAAGACTCAGAATAGTTACCCTACAGCTCTCTTGATTCAAAAGTCAATATTAGTATTAAGCCCGCCTTTAGTTGATTACCACAAATCAGAAATAGGAAAAAGGGTTTGATCCAAAAATCATCATACAAAATGAAAACCTCCCGAAAATCAGAAAGTACCCGAAATTTCCTTCAAAATCGTTGACATTGTTGTTGTCTTCTTAGCTTGGGAATCGAGATCTATGTGGTCCTCCATCGTCTTGAAATCTCCTCTTGTTCTTCTTCTCCTTCAAAAATTTCTCCAATTTTGTTAGTCTCAGTCACATTGCCCAAAACCCCAACTTCTCACTCCTTGATTTCTGCGCCTTCTTCTTATTGAATGTTGTATTGTTCTTGTTTGGAGTCTATAACAGTACTGTGGACAGCATAAGAAGAAGCTAAGTTGTTGAGAGTGTTGCGAAGGCTGACGTCACAGGACCATCTCCGAGATTCAAATGATGGGCTCACCATAGAGGAAGAACCGGCCGTCGGAAAAGGACCTAATCCGACGAAGCTCAGGGAAGAAGAAGAAGAAGAAGAAGAAGAAGAAGAAGAAATCATGGAAGGATAGGAGGGATGGAACTATGGAAGGATGAGAGACTCTTGAGAGCTCACCACAATCGATGTGCATCTTGGGATGACAGATACAACGCACAACGAAGCAATTAATTTAATCGGAAGATAAAGATGCATTCTAATATGAATATGAGAGGTGCAATGCATGGGAATTAATTGGAACTGGAATAAGTGTGAACGCATACAAATGAGTTCAGGACTTCACGTTAATTAATAAACATATTTTCTAAGGTTTGAGAATAAAAAACTTAGGCAAAACCACATTAAAAACTGGATCCTGTGTGAAAGGTAATGAGGTTCAAATACAAGATTTTAAGGGTTATATTTGATTGATTGATTGATTTCATTTTAATCATTTATGTAATTATATTTGGAAAATAAACTTAGGATTTTTTTAATACTATTAGTTTTATTCAATTGAGAATGATGACTCATAAATCTATAGGGTTACCGAATTAATGGGAATAGAAAATGACTACCGATTTATATATAATGTATGAGAATAGTCACAATAAAAAATTTAATTTAACTCTATTTAAAAACATTTAAATATATATGCATCATTTAAAATAATGATATTTTTTTGATCAAAATTAAAAAATAATGATATAAACCAAAAAGAAAAGGATTAAAAAGTGTAGTCTCCAAAAATAACCAATTTAAATTGTAATTTAATGTAAAGATATAGTATAGTGAATAATTTTTTAACCCCAATTTTAGGAATACTATTGCGTTGCGTCCTAATTGCGTGTGAAGGAAGAGGAAGAGGAAGAGGAAGAGGAAGCCCTAGGCGAGCGAGGTCTCTCGCTGCACAGTACACAACACAAACTCTCCGGCGACGATCAAGAGGTAAGGATAAGCATAAGCAAAACAATCTTTTCTTTCTCATAATCTCAAGTTAAGCACCCATTTTTCATAATCTCATGCATACCCATTTATTCCTTTATTTTTTCTTCCTTCTCATTCTGTGAAGGTGTTTGCTTCTCTAGTGTTGCGGCAGCAGCAGCAGCATGAGGTTGGAGAAATGCTGGTTTTGCTCTTCCACCATATACCCTGGCCATGGCATCCACTTCGTTCGTAATGATGCCAAGGTATCCAATCCATCCTTTTTACATATCTCTCTCTTATATACTCCCTCCGTCCTAAATATATATAACACCTAGTTGACTTTTTTTTTTTTGGAGAGATTTAGGTTGCTAAATAGGTTATTAAATTATGACATATTTGATATATTTTTAGATTATCCATTAGCTTATAGGTAAAATAAACGGGAAATATTAGGTAAATCAATTTATAATTAACTAACTTATTTTGCTTTTTTAGGATTTTCCAAAAAAGTCAACTAGGTCTTATATATATATTTAAGGACCGGAGGGAGTATTATGTAAAAGGCTGATTTTAATTCACTGCTCTTGTTGGATCACTCACTTCAATGTGCATGCTTATTACAAATTGGCCTTCTTCATTAATTTCTAATCCTCAGGCTTTTACATGAATGAGTAGCAGCACAACTTTGTAATGCAAAACACACCTTTGCTCTATGTCTTATAGTTGGATTAGTTTTGTTGGTGACTTGCTTTGTGTGGTTGCAAAACTTGGTTGCCAATTAAGAAGCTAAGTGACCAGAAGTAATAATTTTGATTGCCATCACAGAGTGATTCTACATAACATGTGCTTGGGCATTTAATGGCTCACTTGTGACTGCTTTTCTCTGTGCAGATTTTTCGATTTTGTAGGTCTAAATGCCACAAGAACTTTAAAATGAAGAGGAATCCCCGTAAAGTCAAATGGACCAAGGCATATAGAAGATTGCATGGAAAGGATATGACTCAGGTAAAACCATCATGCTCTCCCAACTATCTTGTTGCCATATCATGTCTCTTTAGTTTCTAGACACTTCAGAGACACTGACATTTGTTTCCTTAGGATTCAACCTTTGAGTTTGAGAGAAAGCGCAACAGACCTGAAAGATACGATAGGAATCTTGCGGGAGATGTCCTCAAGGCTATTCCAAAGATTGATAAGATCAGAGTTAGCAGGGAGGAGAGACACCATAAGAATAGGCAAGTGCTTGATTCATCATTATTTATGTTATGTAACGCATAACCTCTTTCTTTCTGTTGCTGACTTCCCTTGGATTTTTGTATAGAATGAAAGGCAACAAGGCTAAGCTGCTCAAGGAGGCTGCAAGGGAGTTGGAGCAGGACATCACTTTGGTCAAAGCTCCATCTGTGCTTCAACAAGATTCATTCCTCACATTACCAAAGATCAAAGTCCAAGTTTCCCAACAGCAAGCAGAGGAAAATCGACCCATGGAAGAGTGATTATGGCAATACTGATTTTTGTATTTTTGAGTTTAATGGTAGTGAGGCAGTTTTGTGTGGTATGTCTTTACGGCTTAAAGTATGAATTAAATGTATTATTTTTGTGGATCAATGATGTGGAGGTTAAGACTTCGGTGCAGTATATTTCTTATATCTGTCTGTTCTCTGGGACATAACAGTATTTGATATAGGTGAATATTATTGATCTCTGGATACAAGTGGATCCCAATTTTGACATGATATTATTTTCTATTTTTGTCCTCCAATTTTGGATATTCATAAAGTAGGCTAGCCTAGGATTATTGGACAAATCTAAACTATTGTTGTTGGCTTTTTCGGGTCTGCCTTGCTTATTGTGTAAGGTTGGGTTCAGTGGAATGTTCTGGGGCACGTCTCAATTTTCAAGCTTGATAAATATAGCTATTTGCTAGTTTCTCAAAGGAGCTAGGAGACCTTGACAAGAGATGCCAGTTTTTTTTCCCACTTGAAGCTTGATTTTCACTTTTTTTTTGGGGGGGATTGACTATTAGTACTGGATATATTCTTAATCCCACTTACCACCCTATTGGAGAAGTTGCTGAAATCCATGGCTTCTTAATCATTGTGTTTTTAAGGTCCCTGTTTTTTTTTTTGGTTTTTCAAGGCATCCCCACCCATGTCTCAAGTAGGACTAATCCTTCTTCGCTGTTACTCCCTCTGGTCCTATTTATAAGTCACAAACCGCCTAAATTGTACATACCAAAGAATGGAGGTTAATGGAAGTTGCATCATTTAATTGGTCTTATTTTTTTGTCTTTTCCATTTTTTGCCCCTCCACCTTTATTACTATGGCCCACTACCTTCTCTCTCTCTCTATTAATCCTCTATCTTTATGAGTATACAAGTGCCTTTTTCATGTTCTCTCCTCTTCTTCCAATGTTCATTTTCTAAAGATAAGGTTATATTGGGAAAATTTTAATAAATGAGTTAGTTAATGGAAGTTGGTGAGTTATATTAAGGGCCAAAATTTATAAGCGGTTGGTGACTTATAATAAGGATCGTAAGGAGTATGACTGTAATTTTTATATCAGTTATGTATTATCAAACCATTTTCGATGGGAGAAAAATCCCAAAACTCATCATAAGTTTTAATTTAACCCCATCATGGATGCAAGGTTTTCAAACTGTTTATGATAGGAAAAAAAAAATACAAACGAAGAGGCTTCCAACAAGTATCATACTCTCAAAAGTTAGATGATCATTCATTGCTCTTCCTCTTATCAAAACATATAAGAATAAATGGGTAGAAATTCCCTTCAACGACTTATTGTCCCAATGGTCAATTGGTCATGTCCAAGGGGAAGTACGCTTTGAAATGAGGAACTCTTATAAAGTGGTTGCATGTGGGAAGCTCTTGACGTTGAATCTTGGTTGAAGCTTCACGAGTTTTCAACCAATAAAGCTCATGAGTCCTGTGGAATAATATTTTGTCCATCGGTAACCATAGGTAATGTGATGGTTGTCTTTGTCAGGCTAATGCTACTCATGTGGTTTGTTAACAGTTTGGTGTGCTTTATGGCTGGTATTTTGTCTTTGGTCAGTTCAATATTCATGTTCTTGCATTACAAGAACGTTGTTGACAAACTCTGGCATTACACATAAAGGAGTGATGTTTACTCTCTCTTCGTCACGTTTTCAGAAAGCTTTTCTAATTTTTTGTTATAAATCCCAAGGGATACCCCTATTCTTTTTCTCGAGTAAAGAACAATTATCATTATCATTGATTAAAAAGGATAAAGCAATACAAAGTTCTGGGTGGTTAAATAATAACAACTACTAGAAGATTGGGATGAAAAAGCAGAAAAAGCATCCTTGAAAGCAGTAGAAGCATTTGTTTTTCCATATAGAAAGAAAGAGGCAATGGAGGAACTTGCCAGCAATGTTTGCCTTCACTTGCTGGTTGTAACTTGGTCTCTCTGTTGTCTTCTTCCTCCCCCTTTCCTTCTCTCATTGTCAACCCATCCATTAGAAAGTTAAAGAAATCAACCTGGTCAACTCACCTCACTCAAACACTCCTAAATTAAGCCCAAGTTATCCCATGTCATGCTGTCACATTGTACCATCACCTTTAGTTGGGCCATCAATCAAACGAGCCAGCTGCTCAATTTGTCAAGTTCTAAGATAACTTTGCCAATCCAATACGAGTTTAATTAACTTGATTTTTCCTTATCCTTGAGATAAATTATAATGAATCTTTCTGAGTTGTCTTTTCTTAATATGATTGAAGTTAATAAACTCTCTATGAAAATGAAGATGACTAAATATAAATATTCCATTCGAATAATATCATATTTATAATACAAAAGGTTCCTAAAAGGTAATAATTTTTTCCTACAAGTTTATCTAATAATAACATGATATTCTTTTACTCTAAATATTTCCTAATACTATAATTGATAATTATGACTAAGATGTAATAGCATTATTTTCATAACTTATACAAAATAGGAAATATTAACATTATTTTCATAATTTCCCACATCATGTAATAGCATGACACGTGACAAGCAGATCACTCAAAAAAACTCGCATAATACATTTTCGTATAATTGTATTGTACTCCCTTCATTCCTAAATATAAGATCACTTTTGTTAATTTGGGGAGATTAAGGAAGACAATAAAAGTACATGATCTTCCCAAAATCCCCTCAATTACTTAACTTTAAAAGGAGGAGAGGTTTTCAATGAAAAGAGGGAGTATACGGGTAGTTTGGGCAAAACTTGAGATAAAATAGGAAGTGATCTTATATTTAGGAACTTATCCACTTCCCCAAAGTGATCTTATATTTAGGAATAGAGGGAGTAGTGTTTTTTGGTTATAAAAGAGCAGTCATATCAGCTTAATTGAGTTGTGGGGAAGATTTCAAGCCGTTACCTTGTAGCAACTCATAGGAGTATTAAACAACCCCAAAATATCCGAAACTTCATTGCACACCCAGAGGGTAAAATGAAATTCATTTTTACGGTGGAAATGACACAATGAAACCCTCATTTTTCAAAAGAGCCAACTGTTACCAGAGTTCAAGGAAATGACCAATAAAGCTTCAACCCCATTATGACAGCTGTTAGAATCTTAAGTTTTGATGAAGACTAAAATATGAAAGAATGAATCAAGGACTTAGAAAGCAATAGGTTAACATAGAATCCCAAGTAAGAGTGCAACCGGATGTGGATTTACTTCCGGATAGACTAGGACTAGCGCTCGCGGATGAATGACTCATCCCCCAGCGAGAGCAAGTAATTCACTAGGGAAATAACTTAGTCCATAAGCACTAGATATACAAAACCTCAAGACTAAGCTAGGATTCAACCGGAAGTGATTTTGCTTCCTGTTGTATTTAGACTGGCGCTGGCTGTTGGAATAGATGACACTAAGCGTCAGTGAACATAAGCCACGTCCAGTAGAATTGCTTCCGATAGCTTAGTGACTAGCGCTGACTGTTGGATTGAAGGACATTGAGCGAGAGTGAGTAAAAGTGATTATAACCCTTCATCCAGTGGTAGTGCTTCCGGATGTAGAAGTGCTTCCGGATCCAAGGAAGTCATTTTAGACTAAGTAAACACCCACTGCATGTGACTATGTGCTTATATTGTTAAACTAACATTCAAAGTGCAGCACACTAAGTAGAATTGCTTCCGGATGTGAACTTGCTTCCGCAAGCAATCAGAATGTCAGAATGTTCAGAAGTGCAGTGTCAGAATGCTTTTGTCAGAGCAGAGTTGTCAGGACTACTTTTCAGAAATAAAGCAAGTCAACCCTGCTATGCATTGATGAAGCATTAATTGGGTAAACGGTAACAAGGGAAAAACGGCCATATTCAAACGGCTAACCCACCTACCAAGAGTCAGAATGTTTCAAGACTATATAAAGGAGCTCAACTTCATTTATGAAGCTAAGGAATTATCTTTGACATTCTTGAGAGAAGTTAGAGCGAAAAACTAAGAAAATCTTCAAGTATTCAAAGCTGCCCAGAAAAGAGAAAGAGCATTTAACTCATTGAGTGATCTTTTCATCTACATATCTTGTACTCTTTGTAGTTAAGTCTCTTCGTGTTATAAGAGCATTGATTGTACTTAAGTGTGTAACACTATCTGTTCTTTAAGAGAACTTAGTTAGAAAAATCCTTTATTTGTAAAGGTTGAACCCTTGCTGGAAGTAAGGGGGAGCTAGTTAGAAAGGTTGCAAGTGAAGCCTGAGTAAAACTTGTGGTTGTAAGGTTGCAAGTGATCCCGTTCAAAACTTGCGGTTGTAAAGGTTCCAGGTGCACCCGTTGTAAAACCTGGGGATAGTGGAACTCGGCCTGGGTGGTTGAGAACTGGACGTAGGTCAGGAAAACCGAACCAGTATAAACTCTTGTGTTGTTTTTATTTGAGCTTTTATTTTTATAGCACAATTCACCCCCCCTCTTGTGCATCCATTACTTTCATTTGGTATCAGAGCGGGTCTTTCTCACTCGATTCCAACGAATCCAGAAAGCAAAGATCTAGTAATGGATACAGATTACTCCCTGCCAGATGTCTCTATTCAACCCAACAAGCCTCCAGGCTTTGATGGGTATAACTATCCATTCTGGAAGTTTCGAATGGAGACGTACATCAAGTCCAGCGACATCAGACTCTGGGATGTAATCGAACGTGGGGATCACACTCCACTAGATGAGGATGGTTTTGCTAAGCAGCGATCCAGGTACACTAATGAGGACTATGCTCTAGTCCAACTGAACTATAGGGCCATGCACTACATTCAGTGTGCTCTCAGCCCTAAGGAATTTCATAGGATCAGCCACCACAAAAATGCTAAGGATATGTGGGAGGCTCTTGAGGCTGCTCACTCTAGAACCAGGGGAGTGAAAGCAAGAAGAGTTGAGATGTTGGTGGAAGAGTTTCACAAGTTCGCCATGCTTAGTCCGACTGAGCCAATCAGAGAGCTGGAGCTGAGGTTCACTCATCTCATCAACAACTTGGCCTCCTTGGGTAAGGACATTCCAGAAAGAGAGCAAGTCAGCAAGATCCTAAAAATCCTGAAAGGTGATTGGATCACCAAAGTAACCATCTTGCAGGAAGTCCAAGGAGAGTCAACCAGCTCCATCACTGCACTCTTTGGTTCTTTGGCTGAATATGAACCAACATTGCTGGCTCAGAGAGCTCCTCAAGCCTCATCCAAAGCCAAGAATCTTGCCCTTGTTGCTCCCAACAAGGAGATTGATGATGATGATGATGATGAGGATGATGAGAAGGAACTGGACGAAGAAGAGATGGCCATGATGGTGAAAAAGTTCAGAAAGTTCTTCAAGAAGAAAGGAGGCTTTCAGAAAGGTGACTCCAGTCAGAGGAAGGGATACAAGAAGGAAAAGGTCCCGGTGTGCTTTAAATGCAAAAAGCCTGGCCACTTCAAGGCTGAGTGTCCAAGCTTGCAAAGATCAAAGGGGAAAGACAAGAGAAAAGCCTTCGTGTCCTCTATCTGGGTGAATAGCTCAGATGACGAAGCAAGTGATGAGGAAGAAGTTGCCAACCTCTGCCTGGTAGCCAGAGAAGATGATGAGGAAGCATCTTCAGATCTTGATCTCACCCACGAAGACAATGAGGTAACCTTCTCTGAACTACAAGAGGCTTACAATGAGGTTCATGAAGAATTCTCTCGATTATGTAAAGCCTATAAAGTGTTAAAAACTAAAAAGGAATCACTTGAGTCCAAGGTGGACTCACTAAGTGAAGAGCTAGCGGAAGCCAGAAAGCTTCCAGTAGCGGATGACAAGGGTTCTCCCCAAGCAGAACCCAATGCCTCAACACTTGAGAGCTGCCCTAGTTGCAGCAAAATCTTAACTGAAAGAGACAAGCTGCAAAATGCCCTGCAGAAGTTTACAAATGGGTCAGAAATGTTAAATATAATTTTAATGAATCAAAGGGCATATAGGGACAGAACTGGCTTAGGATATACTCCTAGAGGGAAAAAGTGGGTGGAACCAAAAGTGAAGCCCTACTTGAAATTCTTCCACAAAGCCACTAGTCACAGCTCCTCACCTTTTAGCTTCTGTAACTATTGCAACAGGAAAGGACACTCCATGTCCACCTGTAATGCCAAGAAGCATGGAGCAAGTAGCTCTTACAAATGGGTCCCTAAAGGAACCAAGGCTACAAAGGATCCTCCCCCTGGAAAGGAAACTAAGGGAGGACAGGGATCCCAAGCCTGGAAACAATCCACAGGGAAAACCCAAGAGCCTAGAGCCAGCACTAGGCCGGAGGCACTGAATGATCATAAGCCCAAGGTCAAGGCTAACACTAGACCAAGGGCACTGAAAACTAATGACTGAGGACCCAAGAGAGGTTGGGTACCTAAGCTTACTTGATTCTTTCAGGTGTATCTCAAAGCATCCAAGAACAGAAAATGGTATATTGACAGCGGATGCTCGAGACATATGACTGGAGACAGAGACAAGTTCAAATCTCTGGTGATCAAAGACGGAGCCACAGTAACCTTTGGAGGAAATCAAAGTGGAAAGATCACTGGAGTTAGAGAAGTTGGACCAGTGAAAGACGTCTATCTGGTGGACGGTCTCTGTCACAACCTGCTGAGCGTAAGCCAGAGCACTGACAAAGGAAATTGGGTAATCTTTGATTCACATGAGTGCTTAATAGTTGATAAGCAGGATCTGAATTTAGATAAGGCCAATTTAAAATGCAAACTTAAGGCAAATAGAAATGGAAACCTATATACTCTAGACTTATGTCAACAACTGGAAGAAAAATGTTTAATATCTAGTGATGAGAACAGTTGGCTTTGGCATAAGAGGTTAGCTCATGTTAATTTTACTCAACTTGATATGCTAATTAAAAAGGAGCTAGCTATAGGTATTCCATCCTTTAAGGTAAAGCATGATTTTATCTGTGAATCCTGCCAACGAGGGAAGCAAACAAAGTCCTCGTTTAAAACCAAGAAGAGAGTCTCCACCAGCAGGCCCTTGGAACTGATCCATATGGATTTAGTTGGGCCAGCGAGAGTGAAGAGCTTGGGTGGAAACCTGTATGCTCTAGTGGTAGTGGATGACTATTCAAGGTTCACTTGGACTATGTTTCTTGCCTCTAAGCAAGATGCTTTTGATGCTTTTGTTGTCCTGGCTAAGAAAGTGCAGAATGAGAGAGAGCTCAAAATCACAGCCATAAGGACAGACCATGGAGGAGAGTTTGAGAACCATAGCTTCTCTGAGCTATGTGAGCAAAATGGTATTGAACACAACTTCTCAGCTCCTAGAACTCCTCAGCAAAACGGAGTGGTCGAGAAAAAGAACAGGGTTCTGACCGAGATGGCTAGAAGCATGCTCAACGAGAAAGAGGTTTCTCAAGTGTTCTGGGCGGACGCTATGAGCACTGCTTGCTACATCTCTAACAGAGCCTATGTTCGCAAGGGCTTGGACAAGACTCCATATGAGCTGTACAAAGGGAGGAAGCCCAACATCAGCCACCTCAGAATCTTTGGATCAAAATGCTATGTGCATAACAATGGAAAGGTAAATCTGGGTAAGTTTGATCCAAAAGCTGATGTAGGTATATTCATAGGATATTCCCTTAGGAGTAAAGCATATAGAATATACAACATGAGAACTAGAATTGTAGAAGAATCAATGCATGTTGTATTCGATGAAACTCCTACATGGGGACAATCCACAGAAGATGATGAAATACTTAATCTTCCAAAACCACCATCATCTTCTTCACCACCAAAAGAAACACCAGCAAGCAATCTCAAAGAAGAAGATGAACCCAGTGATGAACTTAGAGTGCAGACCGTGCCTGATGAGGCACAGTTGCCAACAGCTAGGAGACATCACAGGGATCATCCTCTTGATCAAGTGCTTGGTGATGTTTCTTCTGGTGTCAGAACCAGAAGGCAAGTTCAAAATGAAGTTGAGTTTGGAGCATTTCTATCTCAAATCGAACCAACTTCAGTTGAACAAGCTCTTGAGGACTGCGACTGGATTATTGCCATGCAGGAAGAGCTAAATCAATTTGAGAGAAGCCAAGTCTGGGAACTTGTCTCAAGGCCGTCTCATCAATCCATAGTGGGGACCAAGTGGGTCTTCAAAAACAAACTGGATGAGACAGGTCAAATTACAAGAAACAAAGCCAGATTAGTAGCCAAAGGATATAACCAAGAAGAAGGCATTGACTATGAAGAAACTTTTGCTCCAGTCGCTAGACTTGAAGCAATAAGGATTCTTCTAGCCTTTACATCCATGAAAGGCTTTAGATTATATCAAATGGATGTAAAGAGTGCTTTTCTTAATGGTTATATTAAAGAAGAGGTATATGTAGAACAACCTCCTGGCTTTGAGGATCACAAGCATCCCAAACATGTGTATAGACTAAAGAAAGCCTTATATGGCCTGAAACAAGCTCCTAGAGCTTGGTATGAGAGACTCAGCAGCTTCCTGCTGGGCAAAGGTTTCTCAAGGGGCAAATTAGATAATACACTGTTTATCTTTCACAAAGATAGAGATATGTTAATTGTCCAAATTTATGTTGATGATATTATTTTTGGGGCAACTAATGAAAAGCTTTGTGAAGATTTCTCTAAGACTATGCAGGGTGAGTTTGAAATGTCAATGATGGGAGAACTAACGTTCTTCCTAGGCCTGCAAATCAAGCAAAAGAAGAATGGGATATTCATCTCCCAAGCTAAGTACTGCAGAGAGCTACTTAAGAAGTTTGGGATGGATGAATGCAAGGAGTATGACACTCCCATGAGCACCACTGCTGCACTCGATGCTGACCCAAAGGGTAAAACTGTCAGCCTGCCCATGTACAGGGGAATGATAGGTTCCCTCTTATACTTAACGGCAAGCAGGCCTGACATTCAATTTAGTGTAGGCATGTGTGCTAGGTTTCAAGCCAACCCCAAGGAGTCACACTTAACATGTGTTAAACGTATTCTGAGATACCTTGAGGGAACACAAGAGCTTGGTCTTTGGTATCCCAGAGCTAAACAAGAGTTCTTGTGGGCTTACTCTGATTCTGACCATGCAGGTTATAAGACTGATAGAAAGAGCACCAGTGGACAATGCGCCTTCCTTGGTGGTTGTCTGGTGTCTTGGGCTAGCAAGAAGCAAACCTGCGTGTCATTGTCATCCACTGAGGGAGAATACATTGCTGCTGCAAGCTGTTGTGCTCAAGTGCTGTGGCTGAAGAACCAACTGAGAGACCTTGGCTTGGAGTTCCCTGAGGCACCCATCCTCTGTGACAACACAAGCACAATCTGCCTTGCCAAGAATCCGGTTCAGCACACAAGGACAAAGCACATTGATGTCAGACATCACTTCATCAGAGACCATGTTCAAAAGAAGGATGTCAAAGTGCAATTTGTTCCCACTCAACAACAGCTTGCTGACATCTTCACCAAGCCTCTGAGGGTTGACCAATTTACTTTCATAAGAGGTGATTTGGGAATGGTAAACCCAAATGAGGTGTAACCTCTTATTTAATATACTTGATTGTTTAAAACCTACAACAATACTAACTTAGGCATCGGAGTGCCAATACATGTTTTTGCAGGTCCTCAATGTTAAATCTTAAGCAATTGCAACCGGAAGCAAAACCACTTCCGGATGATCACTCGCTGACACTGGATGTTGAAACTAAGAGAGCGCCATTGCCAGACCAAGGGACACGTCACTTCAGAAAACGCTTCATCTCCCTCCATGAGAAGTTGTGCCTTCCCTGACAAGATGAAGCGACACGTGTCATAAGGTGCGCCGTTCCAATTAAAATGTTTACGTTACCCAATGTGTAAACGTTTGCTTTCATATGAAAAGACATGACCATTTTGTCCTCAGTAAATTTGCATATAAATAGGGTGTCATTTTCACTTTCACTTTTTACTTGCACAAATTTACCCACCCACATATTCTGTGCATACATTCATCCATTTCTTCATCTTGTTCTTCATCTTCTTCATCTTCTTCTTCGCATTTCACCATAAACAAACCTTAAACCCTCACAACAATGACCGGCTCACATGAAACAAACCCCAACACAAAGAAATCAACCTCTTCCAAGAAATCAAAGTCCAAAAGTGGGAAATCTGGGCATAAGCATTCTGGAAAATCTGGGCAACGCGATGAACATCATGAAGATCGCCATGATCCTTCTGGGCAGACACAAGGGGTGAATGAACAAGTCCAGGAACAGCCTGGACATTCTGGGAGAATGGAAGAACAGCCAGAAGTGACTGGGCATGAGGAAGCACAGCAAGCCAAGAGGAAAGGGAAGAAGAAGGTTTAGTTCATTGAGGAGCCTTCTTCCAAAAGACAGAGGGTTGAAGAGGATGATCCTTCAATTTACAGAGATGGGGCCTTGGAGGCTGTTTCCTCCAAGTTTGAGACGATTAAGCCCTACTTCAACAACGGGTTGTTCATCGATCTGGCCAAGATTGATGAACTAGGTTTTCCTCATCTGCGCCCTTACCTGGAAAAATACATGCCCTGGCTGGGGATCAAACAGGACTACAACATCAACGTCCTGCGAGTCTTCTGTGAATCCCTCTCTGGGAAGGTTAAGTACAAGAAGGTAGATGGGAAGGAGCAGATCCGCAGACTCTCCTTCACTGCCACAGTCAGGGGGAGAACTTTCAGTTTCACCTGGAGGACACTCAATGAGTTAATGGGGATCACAGAAGAGGGCATTAATGAGTGGCTGTACCCTGAGTCACTCAAATACAACAAGGAGGAACTCGAGAAGTTGTATGGCACCCAAGGGAAAAAGGTGTCCAAGATGTCTGACTCCAACAGACTCTTGTACTATGTTTACTCCCGCATGATGACACACAAGGGAGGGAACTTCAACGAGTTCACTCTGCTGGACAACCCGTGGTTTCCCAGATTTCTCTCCCATCAGCCAATCAACCCCGGGTAGTTGATCAGCCTTGAACTTCACAGATGGATAGTTAACCACAAGGCTGGATTTCTTCCCTATCCCACCATCCTTGCCTTCCTCCTTGAGAAGAATTTGATTAAGGCTACATCTGACGTGGAGGAAGAGAATATTAAGTGTGCTCCAGTGGGGGCAACTAACATCAGCAAGATGGGCATCAAGTACCTGAAGCCTGCTAAGCCCACTCGCTCAGGATCACAGGCAGGCAGTGCCTCTCAGACTTCAGCCCCTTCTACATCTGTTGCAGGGGATCAAGAGGCTGACTCCCATCCTGGCCCAAGCAGAGTTGCGAGGGTACCAGTTACAGTCAAAGCCTTTGCTGAGGAAGTAAAGGAGGAAATCCTGTTTAGGCTGACTGACTCCCTGGTGGCTCCTCTCAAGAACGAATGTGATGCTGGGTTCCAGCAGCAAGGGGAGCGCATCCAAAGACTTGAGGACAGAGTAGGTCAGGTTGAGACTCAACTTGCTAGAGTGGATGTCAAGCTAGACATTATCCTCCAACACCTCCAGATTCCTCAACCCCAACAAGGTAACTTACCACCACCTCCTCCTCAAAACCCACCTCCTCCTCCTCCTCCTAATCACCCTCTACTTCCCCCTCCTCCTCCTCCCAACACTCAACAACCACAGCCACCTCCACAGAATGACCAACAACCACACACATCACCAAACAATGACCAACCATCCCAGCCTTCACCCAACCATGAACAACAACCCCAAGACTCACCCCAACAATCTCCTCGCCAATCACCCCTTCACTCCAACAACTCCCCATCTCCACTTAACTCCCCCGCTCGCACACCACCCAACGCCCCTACTCGCTCACCACTCAACCTCTCTGCCGGACCATCCCATCCTAACCCTACCAACCCCAACTCTGGACCAAGATCCAACCCATTGGCCGAGCACCTTGGCTTCAAAACTGTCATTCACCCCCTCAGCCACATCTATCTGCGAGATTACCCCCGCCTTCAGCGAATCCCTGAGGATCACTTACCATTTACCCCATTTACCCCACACTCTTCCACTACCTTCACTGAATATTCCTCCGCCTATCCGTTCGAAGGTCTATTCGTAGATCCCACTTGGTTCCCCAACCCTCCCGAATCCCCAGAAACTACCTTACCTACATCCTCCCCAGAACCCTCACCCCCAAAGATATTTGGCCCTGAACCTCCACCCTCCTCTTCATCCACTCCATCTCTGGCCCTCGCCCTTGTTGATGATGCCAAACGGGGGAGAGATGCTATGTCCACCCTTCGCCAGAGCATGGACACAAGGGATGTTCTCAGCCAGCCATCTCTCTGGCTTGATGGAGATATTACGGCCGCCCTGCGCCGAGCCTTGGAGTCCCAGAGATTGGGTGGTGCTGAGAACCTAATCAGAGGAGAAGCTATCTGGTTCATGCAGCAGCAAAGGACGGAAGAGCAAGGATCTAAATGGGACATGGTGGTGTTTGAGCAGAATGAGCAACCCTCACAGCCTGAGTCATCTTCATCAGAGCCTTCTTCAACTAAGAAGAGTAAAAACATTGTTGAAGAAATCATGATGAAGTGGGGGCTGAAGAAGATCAACCATCCTCCCATTGTGATCGCCAAGCCAATCCCTACATCCTCTGGGCAAACGTCTGAGATCCCTACTTCTGAGCAATCATCTGCCCCTCCTCCTCCATCTGAGCCAGCAGTTACATTCAGTGAGTCAAGGAAGAAGGCCGTTGCTAGGAAGCGTGCCAAAAAGGTTATTGCCTCCACTGAACCTGCTGAGAGTGAGGAAGAGACCCCATCTGACCAACCTGAGCAAGAAACTTCGTCTGCCCAAGTTGAGCAAGAGATCCCAGTAGTACAAGCAGTTCCAATTCTGAAGGAAGTCAAGTTGGAAATAGAGGACATGGCTCCTGAGGAATTCGAAAAATATGGGTACACGGACAGACTATCCTTTGGTCAGATGGCTTGCCTGGATGCTGAGAGAGCATGTGCCAAGCCCACTTCATCAATACCCAAGGGCAAAGGGAAGGGTAAAGGGAAGGGGAAGAGAAAAGCCCAGGAAGTTGAGGAGGATCCCAACTTCCCTGTATGGAATGTGAAGATTCGGGCTGTCCACTTTCCTAATGGCGAGGTCACCCACTTCTCAGATGCAACGGGATTCCCAGGCTATGAGGAAGTAGAAAATATGAAGAGAGCCTTCGAGGAGTCTGTTGAGTCTGAGAGACTCAGAAGGGAAAGGGATGAAGAAGAGCTTCAACAGATCATTGCTCAGATTGACCGGAATGTGCATGAAGCCGAATTAGCCAAACTCCAGAAAGAGAATGAAGAGAGACAGAAAGAGAGGGAGAGGAAAAAGAAACACCAAATCTGAACCCCCATTCCAACCCTTTAACTTAGAAAGTTTTCCTTTATTTTTCATGCATATTACACTCTTGCTTAGTGTAGATTACTTGTATATGTTATTTGCTTGTATACTCTAACGTGTAATCCCTGTTTATCAATGAATTGTTTCTAAGTTATTTGTACCTTATCTACTGCCTTTATTCCTCTACTAATCCTTTCATATGAACTTAATCGATAAAACTAAGTTTGTCATCATCAAAAAGGGGGAGAATGTTAGAATCTTAAGTTTTGATGAAGACTAAAATATGAAAGAATGAATCAAGGACTTAGAAAGCAATAGGTTAACATAGAATCCCAAGTAAGAGTGCAACCGGATGTGGATTTACTTCTGGATAGACTAGGACTAGCGCTCGCGGATGAATGACTCATCCCCCAGCGAGAGCAAGTAATTCACTAGGGAAATAACTTAGTCCATAAGCACTAGATATACAAAACCTCAAGACTAAGCTAGGATTCAACTGGAAGTGATTTTGCTTCCTGTTGTATTTAGACTGGCGCTGGCTGTTGGAATAGATGACACTAAGCGTCAGTGAACATAAGCCACGTCCAGTAGAATTGCTTCCGATAGCTTAGTGACTAGCGCTGACTGTTGGATTGAAGGACACTGAGCGAGAGTGAGTAAAAGTGATTATAACCCTTCATCCAGTGGTAGTGCTTCCGGATGTAGAAGTGCTTCCGGATCCAAGGAAGTCATTTTAGACTAAGTAAACACCCACTGCATGTGACTATGTGCTTATATTGTTAAACTAACATTCAAAGTGCAGCACACTAAGTAGAATTGCTTCCGGATGTGAACCTGCTTCCGCAAGCAATCAGAATGTCAGAATGTTCAGAAGTGCAGTGTCAGAATGCTTTTGTCAGAGCAGAGTTGTCAGGACTACTTTTCAGAAATAAAGCAAGTCAACCCTGCTATGCATTGATGAAGCATTAATTGGGCAAACGGTAACAAGGGAAAAACGGCCATATTCAAACGGCTAACCCACCTACCAAGAGTCAGAATGTTTGAAGACTATATAAAGGAGCTCAACTTCATTTATGAAGCTAAGGAATTATCTTTGACATTCTTGAGAGAAGTTAGAGCGAGAAACTAAGAAAATCTTCAAGTATTCAAAGCTGCCCAGAAAAGAGAAAGAGCATTTAACTCATTGAGTGATCTTTTCATCTACATATCTTGTACTCTTTGTAGTTAAGTCTCTTCGTGTTATAAGAGCATTGATTGTACTTAAGTGTGTAACACTATCTGTTCTTTAAGAGAACTTAGTTAGAAAAATCCTTTATTTGTAAAGGTTGAACCCTTGCTGGAAGTAAGGGGGAGCTAGTTAGAAAGGTTGTAAGTGAAGCCTGAGTAAAACTTGTGGTTGTAAGGTTGCAAGTGATCCCGTTCAAAACTTGCGGTTGTAAAGGTTCCAGGTGCACCCGTTGTAAAATCTGGGGATAGTGGAACTCGGCCTGGGTGGTTGAGAACTGGACGTAGGTCAGGAAGACCGAACCGGTATAAACTCTTGTGTTGTTTTTATTTGAGCTTTTATTTTTATAGCACAATTCAACCCCCCCCCTCTTGTGCATCCATTACTTTCAACAGCCATTGTCTAAGCTCCCAGTGTCGACGGCCCAGGTCCAGCTTCTAGAGAATTCGTTTCAAACAATTGTTGGCAAGAGGGGGTTCAAATACATAACCGTTGGGACACTTAATTTTACCACTAAACTATTCGAATCTATTGAGTGTTGATTGATTATGTGATGCAAATAACAACATTTGTACCAAACATTCATTCACAAGTAAAATATCATGATTTATAGCCGAAGCTGAGTTATTTTCAAGAAATATGAGAGAATCTTCAACCCCTAAATGCAAGTGTTAAGGTTCACAGGAACAAGTGAAATTACAACAAAATCTATGCAATTAACTAGAAAGAAAACTTATTTAGAAAAATAAAACTAAGCTGATTAAAACAAACATTATGATGTAGACTATAGAATAATAATTGAGGAAATAGAGGGAAGTTGGGGAACTAGAGGAGATTCGGAAAGTTTAGAGGTAGGAGAGACTATAGGAGGAAAAACCATAAGAAGGGAATGAAGTACGAGACAAAAAGGGATAAGAAAACAATATTTATCAACTCAATACTTAATAATCAACTTTGATTACTAATGGTAAATCTAGCTCTATTTATAGAGATTTATGAATAATAAAAAATAACTATAATTCAATCTCAAATCTATATATCCTTAACATATGGTAACAACAATGATAAAAATATAACTAACTAAATAAATAAATTCAAATTTCAACAATAGATAAATATCCTTACTTATTATTCCTAATAGATAAACCTAAATATATTAACTATCCATTTTTCAATATTATCCCATCACATAAAGTAATTTACAACTCCTATAAATGTAAGTGTCCATAATATCTGTACAAACAAGAGGGATGAGGGGATTTACAACTAACATTTGATCATTGACCATCAACATAGGGGGATTTGCAACTCTCATTAATGAATGTGCACGCGTATGTATGACCAATTAAAAGGATTTACTGCTAAAATTCAGCCATTTACAAGGAACATGAGGAACTTTACAACTCCCATAAATGTAAGTGTTGTATACAAGAACAAGTGGAGTAAAATGATTTACGATGAAAACTGAGTGTAATTAACAAGAAACATAAATATATTTACAACTTTCATAAATGCAAGAATAAGGGGCCAATTTTACACTTGCATCTGGTTTGGTACATAAATTATTATTTGTATCATATAACAAGATCATTGAATTGCTTGGTGTTGGTGGGACCATTCCTTTTGGTGAGTCAGACTGTCAGAGGGTCATGGATCCATAACTCCCCTTGGCCGCCTTTATTTGAAATATTTTCTACAGTTACTGGAGCTCAGCTTCTGACGCCTAGGCTCGAACGACAACCATCTTAGGGGTGGCCACCAGCCATTACCAGACCTTAATGACAGCTAGCCATTATTAAAAATAAATAAATAAAATGAGGGCATCACTATCATTTCCATCATGAAAATTAAATTCAATTTAGCCTTAAGGGGTGCAGTGAAGATTTTGAAATATTTGCCTCAAGGTGCCTTCAATATAATTTTCATTGTAGTTGCAGCATATAAATTGTTTGAATTTCTAATGTCAGCTGTAACCTTTAGAGCATCCTTTCTGCGTACTTTTGTAATTCAATCATATTTCATTATTCGGTAGGTAACTCTTTTCTAACATTTTAAAATTGCAAACTGATGAAAAGTGTTTTGGGACGAGACGTGCCCTACAAGTTACAGCATATAATTCAGAATCCACCACCAATTTCCACACCAGAAGCAGCTGAAACCCATCGTTGCTAGATGCGTCAAGCTTTGGAAAAAAAGACCGCACTATTCCTCATTTTCAATTGGAGGAAAAAATCCCCAAAATCCCATAATGGAAGCAATGTTTTCAAACAAAATATGCTCAATACAAGCGCCTCTAAAGAACAGGTCACGAAAAAAAATACCACAACAATGGAGAGGCTTCCAACAGGCATACCACAGCAGCATCCACTCTTAATATCATATAGAAAAAGAAAACGAACAATAAATAAATTCCCCACAAAGGGGGGGACTACAAACGATTTAAATAACCTGCAACAAGTTTCAAAATTTTTTGTACATGCAACATGTTGCATAGAGGCAATGAGGAAGGAAGATGTGAATAACTCATCCATGAATCAAGACCCAGTTTGAGGTTTATTAAATCTTTGAGAGACATCAGCAGCTAATAAGGTATCCCAGACCTGCGAATTTTCAAGTATATCAGTTGTCCTCACTAATGATCTGTTTAAATATAAGAGAAATGGAGGGGAGGGGAGCGGAGGGGAGATTTTAACGAGTTCAATTTAAGAAATTTGGTGAAGTGGGGTTATAAAATTTCAAAATAGTGATGTGAAATAGGAGTAACAAAAATTAAAAGCTTTAGCCCCACTTCTGTATTTCTTCAAATAGAAGTCGTTAAAATTTACCCTCCCCTCCATTTCCCTTGCACAAAATTATCAAGAAAACAAGCCACAATACAGAAGCCTTGATACACTCACTTGCAAGTTATTCTTTTCGCCTCCTATAGCCAACAAGAAAGGATTGTCTTTTGAGAATGAAATAGAGAAGATAGCTCCCTAACAAAACCAACATAAAAAGAATTGTCAATGGCTCAATGCCATTAAGCACAATCCCTCAAATAATGCACCCATATCCTGATCAATATATATACTACAAATGCATTTGAATGGCTCATATATTGCCATGCCTTGTATTTGTACCAATATGAATATTGCTTGAGCTATTGATCTTAAGTTCAAAAGGATGGTGACATTCCGAGGCATGGTAATATAAGGGTTGGAGTTGAGATAGTTAAACAAAAGAACTTACAACTTTAGGAGTATGAGATGCTATACAAGATGGTTGGTTTGACAAATCCCAAAGTTTAACCTGTTGAATAAATAGTAGCAAGTCATATAAACTTCCAATATACAAGATAAAGGATGCAACATGTCAATCAAATGATTTCAAAATTACCGATTTATCCGTGGATGCAGTCGCAATAAGCTGCAAGCCATGTTAAAGAGAGTATAGTCAGACTAGAGTGTTCAAGAACAAAGTAACCTGATCAAAGAGCTGAAGAAACATACATTAGGTGCTGATGGATTGTAGCAAATTGAGGTGGCAGCTTTATCATGCGCATGAAGAGTGAAAACAGAAGTTGGTTCAGATGTTGAATTGGACTGGGCAGCACGAACATCAAAACCCTTAACAATACCATTTTCCAGACTCACCTAGGATGAATTTTAGGCAAGTATTACTCAATTTTTTTAAGGAAAAAAACGGAACCATAAATAGTAAAATCAATGTCCATCCATTTGAATTAATCAACCACTTTTTCTAATAGTAGAAACAGTCATACTACATGAAACGATTGCAAAAAAAAAATACATGAAACAGTTGAGAAAAATAGAAGTACTATATCAAAAAGAACAAACCACAAATGAGTGCTCAGCATGTGGGTCCCAAGCCAAACTCTCTACATCAGCTGAAACTGACCACTTAAAGCCAGAATGAGTTGGAATCCTTCCATCCTTCTGCAAAGTGTAACAGCATTGGAAACATTATATTTAATCAAGGATCACACATAAAACCACCATTTTACAGACAAAATAATGAATAAGTGCATGAAATCAAGTTTCACAAACGGCATAATTGAGGAACAATAAAGAATTGGATCTAATCTAAATATAAATTATTCTATGATACAGACAGATGGTTCAACTAATTATATGGTACTCTTCTGCACTTATTAATGAAGTTCAAGGTTTGAACTTGTAATAGTTCTTCGATTTTCAAATTAAGGAAAACATTAGGTGTAGTTTCAAAGGACCAGCTTGGCTCAATGGTAAGTTCACTTGTCGTGGGGTCTGAGGTCATGGAATCAGCCTCTCGCATAAAGTAGAGGTAAGACTAACTAGTATATTCTCTTCCCCAGCACCCTCATCAAGTAGGAACTAGAAGTGGGGTTTGCCCTTTTTATTAGTACTAATTTCATAAGGAAATAGAAAGCCAGTCATTCAATCCAATTCATTTAGGTTTATCCCACACAAATCAATCAAAACAAGGAAATGTTGAAAAAGATAAGAGAAAGAGAGCATAATTGAGATAGAGATATGCAGACTTGTTGTGACTTCAAAAATATAGATACATATTAAATGTATGTTTTGCTACAACTTCCACAAGGTGTGTCAATATGAACAGGCCTTCCTATTACTGTCTATTCATAAAAAGTTCAGCAAAACATAGATCTCATTAAATCCATAGCATCCCATATAATCACAATCTCAGCAACACTCACAATCCTAAAGCAATATCATTTCATTTTTAAGAGAGCGTATAGAATCACAGAATTGTACAATCCCATGATCCAATATAAAATTTTGATTATCATACTTGAGAGCGAAACTCGTTCAAATTATACAAGTAAAGACCAAAGAAAAAAAAAATCATGAGAATTACAGGAGGGAAGAAAGATAAGACAGCTTTCCAAGAGATTAGTAAAGAAAGAAATCAACAAAAGAAGGATCGCCTAAAATAATACTGCTTCTCAATCCTATTTCACATCTGACACATGAATTCCCAAATGAAGACCATGACAAGAACATCAAGGGAAAGCAAGAGAAACACCTATTTCTCATAAATATTCAGATCACTGAATTCTCCTTGAAAAGACCAAGCATTCATAGCAGACAAGATACGCCAAATCACAGCAACACAGAAGACTGCTACAAAACTTTACCATGTTCATAATGTCCACATTTAGGCATGACTTACAAACATTCATTCCCTCTTCACACATGAATATACAAACAGGACACGATAACATTTCAAATAAATGACCAGGAGACAATAGGAGTAACTTAAGGTATCTGAATATTACCATGACCACAGTATGATCAAAAGAACCACTCAGGAGAACTCTGGGTGCATGATGATTCCAAGCAACTGATTGAACCTGACAGGATAGTCGAACAAGAGAGAATTCAGAAGTCGCCAGGAAAGTTATTTACGTAGATCATCCAAGTTACAACAACAACATTAAAAAAGTCTTATCTCACAAGGTGAGGTAGGATACATGGATCGTACCACGATTATACAAGTTAGTGATGAAAAAATATGACAACATTTATGTAGCGATTCATGAAGAAAGAATAGATGCAAATGAAAAAGATTTCTTCCTTCTTAACAATGTAGAATTCAACCATCAAACCCTCGGAAAGCCCCATCAACTGTGATACACCCACATTGAAGAAATCATATGACTGAAGAACACTTTAAACGTTGGAAGAGGATTTATCTAGAATTTGTGAGTTAAATGTCACCACAGTCCACCCATTATTCAACATTTTAATTAATCCACAAATAATGACAGAGAAGGTGAAAAATCTAAATTATAAATATAAAATGAGCCAAGAATGTGAACCAAGCCCATTTCAGTTCAAGGCACTTGCCTTGTTTGAGTGATGCTCCATTGTAATTTCACACTTGCCAGCATCCACGTCCCAAATCTTGACTTGCTTGTCAGCACTAGCACTTGCAAGTACATTCCTGTATTATTTTTGGAAACAGGGTGAGAAGGGGGAAGGACTGAAATCTTTTATAAAAGTATCAAGAAGAACAAAGGCAGAATTCAATTTTAAATTTACAAACTTGTACTCCGCATTCCAAGCAAGAGAAAGTACTGAGTCAGTGTGGCTGCCATCCTTGTATTTGTCAGGTTTCTGCCACCAAAATGAAAAAATTCACAGAATCAGAAAAACATGCTCACTCAAAACTGAAATCTGATGTTTACCAACGCAAATGGCCGAACTATAATTCACATCAAAGGGATTAAAGAAAATACTGTTTCAATAAGGCATTTATCTAATTCTCAAAAACTCATTTCCTTGATTGGGATATATATAACACCCAAACTAAAGTAAGACAAACTTCGTCAAAATACAAGAAAGAACATATGAGAGATGTCTGCACTCCAAAAAATAGAATCTTCATCAAAATACAAGAACCTTTTGGTTTGCATCTTATAATAAGTACTACCCATAGGTTCTTGTTTACAGTTCGAAAGCACCAACAAATTCTTCGCGCGGCTATTCTCACTTAATAGAGCACATACTAAAACCTAGCAAGTGAGGTGTTGGTAAATTGCCCTTCCAACCGTGGTTGAGAGGAGATTCTATGCACCTTTTAAGAGATTGTGTGAACGACAAGAATAGATGGAAACACTTTTGCTTCCCCTCGATGGAGTAGATTGGGTTGAATGAAATTTACAAGATGGAGCAGGTCTTAGCTGTAAAGTTCCAACGACCTACTTTGTTTGGAAATATAAGCTAGGACATATGGGAGCCCAGGTGTAATGGACTATATGGAACTATAGATATAAATGACAGCCTAAATGCTCATTCTAGCTTGTCCAGAGCTTGCTGGGATCAATACCTTAACAGTTCTTTCTATAACTGCAATATTTCTAAAGGAAATGTGGGGATATCAATTGAAAAGGTTTCATCAAGTTTGAAGCAAAAGGGTCAACGCTAGACTAGTAGAATGGATGTAGAGGTGCAATTCAAGATAGTAATAACAAAAGGATCTATAGAATAGCTGCAACCAAACTTGAGTTCCTTCAGCAATTGTAAAATGATTGGGCTCATACACGGCTTTACTTGTATTGAGATAAAGTAACTTTTATTTCTAGCAAATCAAACAACTTCCCTTGATATTTTTATGAAGGCCTAAAATTTTGAATTGCATTTGTCATTTTTATAAGAGCAAAATAGGGACTGCCTTAGCATTTACAGCATTTTTACCATTTTCTCCTAATTATATCTATTCTCCATGTCAATCTTTTTCTCACACTACATTCTCTTTCATACCTTTTCACATTACTCTATTTCTCTCCCAGTCTCTCTTAATTAGCCCTTTATAAATAAGGGCATAATTCAAAAAAAGTTTATTTCTTACATATTTATTTCTTTTAACTAATTTTAAAAGTTTCGTTAGGCTCTAATAAAAAGAATTGGGAGATACTAATTATATAACTTGGGGGGTGTGATGGAGACTATCCTTTTAGAGATGTGGATAATGATAGGTTTCTTCTACATAGAGTGGAAGATCTTGATTAACCATGTGTTTAGAGAAGAAACTACCACAACTACATATATTCAGCATACTCAGTCTGAACAATAATTTTTGTATCATTGTTCAACCATCACTTCTCCATCAAGAAGTGGAAATTGATGAGGGAAGCTTGGCTTTCTATCTAGCATTTTGGTTATATCTCATTTTAGTGTTAATGGATTAAAGAATTTCATTAAAAAAAAGATTCAGCTATCTAAGCTAGCATTGCTCAACTATCTATCATCAAATAGTTTCCAGACTACAATATATGACCACTTATAGGCTTTTTCTCATCAAACTCCCCATTATATATCTGATTTGATTAGTAAATTATAATTCCTTGTTACAAGTTGGAGAACCATGACGTCAATAAAATTTTATGGTCATTGAGAATACACGTTAGACATTTGAAACAAACCTTCTTCTTCCCTTTTCTCTTTTTCAAGCCACCTAAAACTGTACATGGTTCAGTTTCATCAACCTGAAAGCAAAAGAAAATAACATCGGATTCTGAAAAGTCACCTACAAGTTTTATCAAAGTGAATGAAGTTATGAGCACAATCCACTTACTACATCAAGGTCCCAAATTTCTATGGAAGGGCCCATTGAGCCAACAGCTATGAAGCTCCCTATGAACAAAAATTGTAATTATTGTTAATGCAAAGCTATACTGAAGCCAACTTTTTGAGCATAAAAATGTGCTGATTGGTGAAAAAAGAAATTTAATGATCTAAAGTGGCTTCGATTAATTCATTCATTTAATTGTTCCTTTTTTGTTTTGGGATATTCTTCATAAATTATGTTATATAGATTTAAGAAAAAATTAGGGCCATCATGGCACTTCAATCCCATCAATTTAATACACAGATAAAATTATAATAAAATTATGATTCCATTTATTTTCACTGACATTTCAAACACACTTTAAAGACCATTCCCATTCAGTTTTCCTATTCCCATTTCTTCAAAAAATGATTCCAGTATACTAAACAGGCTCTAACAGCAGTTTCTTACCCTAAAAAGGAGAATAATGACGAGAATTCTAATTAGAAATCCTCGCATCATAATAATAGATTGCTAACCTTTCCCATTTAACCCTCCCTTTCGCCCCATAGACAAAAGGCCCTTAATATTTAGGAGAGTTCCTTTTCATTTTTATGGCAGAAGGGAAAGAAAAGACCATTTGCTCACAAAAGTTTTTTTGGTATGCACCAATATTCATGCCATAAGAATCAATTAAAATAAATATAGACCCCACCTCTTTCTTCCCCTTTAAGGTGGAAATCTGACCAAGCTGTGCAGAGAGGAAATTCCGGAATTGTGATCTCGTTGCGAACATACATGTTTATCTCACTAGAATTAGTGTCCTCAAGTATCCAAACCTGCCAGTAAAGATATGAACAACACTTCAGTGCTCCATTTATCTACTATCTGACAAGGAAGATGGGAGATGGAAAACGAAAGAGTAGATTATTTCATGGCCAACACTTATTGCACCTCAAGACAATTCGCATCATCTTCAGTACATGCACAAACAATGACAGAGTCTGTTGGATTGATTGTCATGTCTTCCAAATCTTCTGAATCATCATCCTAAATCATGTAAAGTGCAGTGAAGTTTGAGAACAAAAGATAAGTGATGAGCTAGAAAGTAATGCACTGAAGTATTCTCAACTTACATCTTGATCTACGATATATGGGTCCAGTTCATTACTTGGATAATATAGATCACCGATTCCCGAACTAAACAGCTCAACTCCTATATTCAGAAGATACAAGTCATTCAAGTAAATAATAGGTACACTATGAATTAGAAATATTGTGTTGCATTCAGTATAACATTGAAAAGAATCGGACAATAAAAGAAAGGACAATGCCTTCTCTTCCAGATTATCCTTAAAAATTGCAATTCCATTACTGCTTAAAACAAAAGAGAATCTCATAGCAGTGCTCTAATATTTTGAAAAAAAATCAGTTCAGCATACCTTCATCCTCTTCATCATAGTTTTCCATGTCAAGCTCCCTTAGACCAACGGTTATATCATCAAATCTCTCTTCTGATGCCATTCCAAGTGCATCTGCTACAGATAATGCTTGGGCAACTTCATCATTCTGTGTGTTAGGACCAACATCCATATCTTCATCATTATCCCCGTTCTCGCTGTCTCCACTATATAAATCAAAAGTATTTTCATTTGTAACCTTTATAATTATACACCACACCTAAAATATTATGCATAAATGCAAGCATGTTCCTAATCCATTTATATGAGATGTACATATGTTAAACTACTAAGACTGCACAAACAAATGGACTCTTCACCATCTAAAAAAGTGTCCTTAGGATAAGTGAAATTTCGATGATTTTGCAAAAGGGATTGCACAGCCTTGAGTAAACAAATGCTGCATACACTTTGTTCACACAAACAAGTTTTACTATAAGTGTACTTCAACTTCACCATTAACTCAATTAAATTAAAAGGGTCTCAATTCTGCGTGTTTCACTTTCACCTGTCCATAAGAAGCTGAAGGTTTCGTCAAACTGAGTACTCCCTCTGGTCCTAAATATAAGACCTATTTACCTAATTTGATTAAATTAAGGATGTTAGTTAAGTTAGTTAAAATGACATGATATTACCAAAATACCCTAACTATCCACCTTCATCCCCACCCTCCCTCTTGTCTTGTCTACCATTAGGGAACATGGACTCTATCATGCCTCTCATTTTGTCTATTATTAGGGGTATTTACAAGGATATTTTGGGAAAAAATTGGTAAAAGTTAGAAATAGCTCTTATATTTAGGACCAAACTCATCGCCTCAAATAGGTGTTATATTTAGAACCGGAGAGAGTATTAAGAAATGCATAATAAACTTTTGCAGTGTATTTGAGATGAAAAGCGATCACAAGCTTGTCTGGCTTGATAGAAGTGTGCTTTTAGTACTTGAAATAGAGTAGTAAAAAAGTAAAGAATGAAAGATGAAAATAAGGAGTACTATTATCCCATTTTTTTTAAAAAAAAAAAGTGAAGAATGAAAGTTGACAGTGGTAGTATCCCATTGTGAAGAAGAAAAACATAGGAAGATGAGGACCTTGTGTGGAAGGCGACGGTGTTGATGAGATCCTGCATGTCCTGCTGGGAAGGAGGGTCGGCCTTGAGGGGTTGGGACTTCAAAGCCCCCTTCGGGATCCAACAAACCGAACAAATCATAGTGCGAAGGAAGGAAGGAAGGAAGGAAGGAAGCAGTAATATATGTATGTATGTAGGCACGTCAGTCAACAACAAAACCTCTGCTGTGTGCTTCTACTAACAAACATTCACGAAACACAGACGCGCCCAACACACGCCCTCGCAGCAGTATAAATAATGTTAGTGCTTTGCGAGACGCCTACTCACAAAACCCACCAAGGGTTTAGTTATATATATAGGCTATAGTATACTTTTGGTCCCTTATGTTTGCATCAAGTTTCAATTTAGTCCTTTATGTTTGGAAAGTACAATTTTAGTCCTTTTTTGTTAACACCGTTAGTTTAACTTAACGGAAAATGCTAACTCAACAATTTTAAATGGTTATTAACTACTGAAAAATGTTCAAATTAAAATATTTGAGTGTAAATATTCTTATATTTTCAAAATTTATCATTTTTTGTCCAATTTCATTATAAAATAATCATTTAAAATTGTTAAGGTAGTATTTTCCGTTAAGTTAAATTAACGGTGTTAACAAAAAAAGACTAAAAGTGTACTTTCCAAACATAAAGGACTAAATTGAAACTTGATGCAAACATAGGGGACTAAAAGTTTACTTTAGCCTATATATATATATACACTATCTCCAGTGCTAATTGACTTTTATTTTTTTGCCGAGAGATTAAGGTTGCAAAATAGGTTATTAAATCATGACATATTTGATATCTTTTTAGATTATCCATTAGTTTATAGGTAAAATAAACTAATGTAAGAGAAAAAATTAGATAAATCAATTTATAATTAACTTATTTTGCTTTTTTTTAGGATTTTTCAAAAAAGTCAACTAGGTCCTAAATTTAGGACCAGAGGGAGTATATATATAGATAGATAGATAGATAGATAGAAACCTTCGTTTGACTCCCAAATTTCAAACAAAAACATTTGGTAGAATGATCCAAAATTTTACTAGTAGTGACTATAAGATATAGTTGACAATGTTTTAGAAAATCCTATAAAATCAAAATAAGTCACTTATTAATTTACCTGATTTTTTCGCAAACTAATTTATTGACCTATAAATTAGTAGGTAGTTTAAAGAAACAATATCGAAATTAACTAAACTATTTTACTTCTTTAATCTCTTCAAAAAGATTTAACTAGGTTAGGTCTTATATTTAGGACTAGATGTACTATTTAATTAGGGTATTTTTCATGTTTGATGCACGGAATTATTTATTTAGGTACACTTGTTCAAAATTAATGAGTTCAAATATTTCTTAAGTTAAGATATAAATGACAAAATTCTTTAATTAGAAATACCGAGGTCAAATAAGATATACTTATTCATAATGTTCATAATTTGGATCAATGTTATAAAAGCCGTAATATAAGGTGAATCAAAGGGGGATCCAGGTCACGGTTCGCATAGTCAGATCGGTCAGACTGATAGTCAAACTGATGACTTAATAACTAAAGAAAAATTATCTTACTTTTAAATATACCTTATATATAAAAATAGAAACAAATTGTCATCGTTTAATCTCTTAACTTTTAATAAGATATCATTAACTAAGAAAAATATAATCATTAGAAACTTAGGAAATAAATCAATTTTTGCATGTACCTATGGGAAAAAGTGGAATAAATAATATTTTCTAGTAAAATAAACAATAATATATATTAGGGGAAAAGTGCAAAAATAACTATATAATTGTCACGAAGGTGCAAAAATAACCATGTAAAATTATTTAGAGCAAAACTACCCATCAAATTTCAAACTGGGGCAAAAATGTCCACCACAGTTAATTTTTAACTTTTTGACTCATCATCTTCTGTCGATTCATCTTTCACTAAAATATGTGGCAGACTTATGTATTTATTTATCCTTATGTGATGATCATGCGACAGAGGATGATGAGTGAAAAAGTCAAAAAAGTAACTGTGATAGTTATCCCCCAATTTTGAAATCCGATGAGAAGTTTTGCTCCAAAAAATTTTACATGGTCATTTTTGCACTTTAGCCCTATGTATTGTAAGAGGAATAAACGTTTTAAAAAATTGGATTTGTTATTTGGTCTCTTTTTGATCGAGAAAAATTTTGAGCTTTGGCTAGCTAATTCAACCGTTCTGGTTCCCGGCTCGAAACGACCCAAACGGTTCAACTGCAAAAATGGTTATTTCATATAAGCCAAACCATTGTAGGGGGCGCATGACGATCTGAACGGTCAAAACGTCTGACTTTGACAACACTGATTTGGATATATAACTCTGATTGCGATTTGAAATTAAATAGCTCCCATTTAATATTACCAAATTGAGATATAAAAATGATCAAATTTTCATAGTAGATCTACCATAGTTAGAGTATTTTCTCCCCTCCCACATAAAAAAAATTGAAAAATTGTTTGTTGGCTTTAGGTCTATTTTGGATATAACTTTTGGAGAATAACTTATAGAAAAAAAAAAATTGAAAAGCTCTTTTGTAGAATAGATTCTGAAAAATAGTCTCTGAAAAAAATAGCTCGTCTCAAATACTGGGTTTTCGACTGTTAGAATCTTAAGTTTTGATGATAATTATTTGCGATCATATGCAATGCAATCAGGAAATAGACATAGTAATCATAAGACGTTGCAATCAGGAAATAGACATAGCAATCATAAGACGCTGCAATCAGGATAAAACAAAGCGATCACGAGACAAAGCAATTAGACTAAGACATAAGTGGTCATTAGATAGTTGCGATCATGTATAACTTAGAATCAAGCGATCATGAGATAATAAAGAATATGTTTCTAAGTTAAAATTCAATCAGAGCCAGTGTAAGGAAAACTAGGAAGATTAGATCACGGACTAATCGGAACTATAATGAATTAGTGATTGGAGTATCAAGTAATTGAAACTGTTATGCTTTTAACATGTGAACTAAGTGTGCAGCATCTGATCGAAACAAGTACAATCACGGCCTGATCGAAGTGTCGACACAAAAGCATATCAAGTACAAAAGTACACTGTCGCGCTCAGAATGCTTTATCAGAAGACGTTAGACTCAACTTTCCGCCATATATGCTCTCTAGGCAACTTCTCACCTAAAAGAAGCAACTTTTGCTGTCAAAGTTTGAAGATGCATTTATTGTTCATCCCCTTCTTCAAGCAACATGAGAAGAACCAAGTACCAAGCATTAAATGAGCTCAACGGATTCAAGTCTTCATCTCCTTGTGTCAAACGGCTATATCATCCATTGAAGACTATAAATAGCACAGTGTAATTTATTACTCTTGACCGAACTATCTGAACTTGCACCTACTCTCTGTCAATTTTCTTAAAGAGCATTTAAGTCACTGCGATCACAAGCCTAAGTGTTTAACAAAATCTGTTCATTTGTGAACTTAGTGAGTTTTCAATTAAATCCTCTTCTGTTTTGAGGTTGTTCTGAAGCTTGGAGCTTTAGAACAGGGTTCTAACCTTACGGGTAATAAGGGGGAGTGTTTGAGAGATTCTTACACTTGTAAAGGTTATCAGGTGAACCTATTGAAAATCTGAAATTAGTGGAACCCAACGAGGAGTTGGTGAACTGGACGTAGGCAAGAGTGTTGGCCGAACCAGTATAAAAATATCTTGTGTTTTATTTTTGGTAGTTTGTACTTTTTAATTGCGAGCACAATTCAACCCCCTCTTGTGCATCTAACTTTCATCCACTTCAAATATAGGTTTTCAGTTAAAAAAGTTATTATAAAAAGGCTGTGAGTGCTTGTATAACTTAAATGAAACCTAGGTTTTAACAGAAAAAACTATTACTATCTCAGGTCCTAAATATAAGATTTAGTTGACTTTTTTTGGAGAGATTAAGGTTGCGAAATAAGTTATTAAATTATGACATATTTGATATATTTTTAGATTATCAATTAGTTTATAGGTAAAATAAACTAGTCTAAGAAAAAAAATCAGGTAAATCAATTTATAATGAACTTATTTCGCTTTATTAGGATTTTCCAAAAAATCAAGTAAGTCTTATATTTAGGAGCGGAGTGTGTATAAAGAAGGCGTCTGACCTTGTTTCTTTTTTTCCGCCGAAGATGCTCAAAATGTTGTTCTCATTTCTCAACCCATTGTTCCTTTATGGTCTGTTTGTTGTAGGAAAGAAATTAAAGAAATGGAAAGTGAAAGGGTGAAGATGGAAAGTAGAGGTAAATTAGGTAATGTTGAGAAAGTAAAGTTTGTGGGTCCAGAAAAATGTCTGAGATGGAGAGAGAACAATTGTAGGCCCAGAATATATGTAAATTACAAGAAAAACCTCATACTTTCTCTACTTTCACTTTCCCACACACTTTCCCATGGCAAGCAAACGGGCCCTTATGGAGGAGGGCAGCATTGGAATATGCAAAAGGGGTGATGGATAATTTTGTCAAAAACGGAGACAAATCCCTGACCCCTCCAAAAACCCCATTTTCATTTTGCCTCCATTTTTGCCAACCCCTCCTGAGTGGAGCCTCCACGTCATCCTCCGTGCCGCCATGGCCTCTCCCCCGACCACCGCAACTTGACAACCGCTCAGGTACTCTCTTCACCTCTCTCTCTTTCTCTTTAACAATATTAATTCTACTATATCATACTCCACTTTAATTGAATTCAAAATTACAAAAAGGGCATTTTTTAGTAGTAAATGTAAATGTCACTGCTCCACTAACTGCTTAATCCTGCTATGCTATTCAGCTACTTAAACTGGTTTTGAAATTGAACTGTCCCTTATGATTTCCCACATTAATTAATTTGATATACTTTTGTCACGTCAGGCAATTTTGTTTCAAAAGCAATACCAATACGTCCCTTGCTTCTAGCTGTGTGGTGGAATGTATGTGACACACAAAGGATACCCGATTCATTCGTTCGTTTTGCATAGTTGCTAGAGAACAAGGTTTCTGACAACATGGGAATGAGCACTATTCAATCTTCCCTGCCTTCTTTGACCTCATCAGATTACTATATGAAGCCGTCTCCTGAGGAGTTACTGAATCGGGAGCTCCACGATCCTGGTTATTGTAGCCGCGTGCCTGATTTCACCATTGGAAGATTTGGTTATGGATGTGTCAGGTATCTTAACAACACTGATGTCAGAGGTTTAAATCTGGATGAAATTGTGAAATTTCACAAGAATGGGATAATTGTGTACGGTGATGAGCTTGATACGCCGGAAGTTGGTCAGGGCCTTAACAAAGAAGCTGAGGTAGTTCTGATTTTAGACAGTGGATCATTTAAGTCTAAGGAGTTCCTGGGGGGTGATTTAGTGAGTAAATTAAAACTAAGCACGGAGAGACAGGGGGCACATTTTTTGTCCTTTGATCGAGTGACCGGTGAATGGAAATTCTTAGTTGAACATTTTAGTAGATTTGGGTTTAATGAGGAGGATGAAGATGTGGTTATGGATGATTCTGCTGCAGTTCAAGATCCTGATCAGATGGATGATGCTGAGATATATGATGTTGATAAAGAAACTCCAAATTTTGATGAAGTTGAGCTATCACATTCTCTTCCTGCACATTTGAGACTTGACCCTGTAAAAATGAGAGAAATGAGATTGCTGATGTTTCCGGATGAGAATGAAGCAGATGAATTAAGTCAGGAATCGTCTCTTGGTAAAGAGCATGCAAGACCTTTGCACAATGCTGCTCATCCCGCGTCCCATAGATCTAGCCCGCCGGTTCCACGAAAAACTCCACTGGCACTGCTTGAGTATAAACATGGGAGTTTTGATTCAAGCCCTCCTGGAGCCATTCTGATGGCTCAACAACAGAAAGGGATGCCTCTTAGAACTATGAAAGCAGGTTTCAAACTAGACATGAGGCATGAAACTCCAATATCTGGAAACTATGCTCGCAACATAGTTGATGCTGGTTTATTTATGGGTAGGTCCTTTCGAGTAGGGTGGGGACCTAATGGCATTCTTGTACATACAGGTGCCCCCGTAGGAAGTGATGGTCACAGAGTATTGTCATCTGTGGTCAATTTTGAGAAAGTTGCTTTTGATAAAGTGGTTAGGGATGAAAATGACAAAGTGAAAGAGGAACTTGTTGACTTTGCTTTTGATACTTCATTAAATTTTCATAAGGGAATAAACCATGTCATAAAAGAAGTTGATGTAGGAACATGCAAGCTGAGGTTTCAAAAGCTTGAAGCTAATCGTACAATGCTCTCTGAGATTTGTCATGGGTACTGTGATATTATTGAGAGTCAATTGGCTGTTCCTGGGTTATCTTCTTCTGCTCGATTGGTGCTGGCACACCAAGTGATGGCCTGGGAATTAATTGGGGTTCTCTTTTCCGAGAGGCAACAAAAAGGGCTGCCAGAATCTTTGGGTGCTGACAATGAAGAAGATATGATGCAGGATGTGAAGGATGTTACCCGAGATATTGAGCCTGAAGCACTCCCTCTTGTGAGAAGGGCAACGTTCAGTTATTGGTTGCATGAGAGTGTTTCCTACCATGTTCAAAATCAAATAAGCTCTTTGGATGAATCTGATTATCTTCAAAATATTTTTGTCCTCCTAACAGGCAGGAAGCTGGATTCAGCTGTGCAATTGGCTGTGTCCAGAGGAGATGTAAGGTTGGCTGTTTTGTTAAGCCAGGCTGGTGGTTCAACTTTGAATCGTTCTGATGTTGCCAGGCAACTTGATCTTTGGAGAATCAATAGGCTGGATTTTAGTTTCATTGAGAAGAGTAGATTAAGGCTTTATGAGTTGATTGCGGGAAATGTACACGGTGCCTTGTTTGATGTGAATCTTGATTGGAGGAGGTTCTTGGGTTTATTGATGTGGTACCAGTTACCACCTGACTCGCCATTGCCCATTATTTTTGAGACTTATAAGCATTATCTTGACAAGGGGAGGGCTCCATATCCTCTTCCTCTTTATATTGATGAAGTATCACCAAATGAAGCTATCAACTGGAACTCAAATAATCACTTTGATCTGTCATTTTATCTCATGCTTCTTCATGCCAACCAGGAGGCAGATTTCAGCTTGCTGAAGTCCATGTTCAGCGCCCTTTCTTCAACCCCTGATCCACTTGATTATCATATGATTTGGCATCAATGTGCAGTCTTAGAAGCGGTCGGTGTCATCAGTGCTAATGATCTTCATATTCTAGACATGGGACTTGTTTCTCAGTTGTTGTGTTCAGGGAAATGCCACTGGGCCATATATGTGGTCCTTCATATGCCCCATTGTGAAGATTATCCTTATCTTCATGTAAATCTGATTCGCGAAATATTGTTCCAACACTGTGAAACTTGGAGTTCCAATGCTTCTCAACGTCAATTCATTGAGGACTTGGGTGTTCCTATTGAATGGCTACATGAGGCTATGGTATAAATAACTCTTTTTTCCTTGGATTGAGAGTACACGACAATGAGATTCATAGGCTATATAATTAACTCCAATAAAATCTCATTGGTATATTATTGTTTGTAATTGATTGTGGTTTTCTTCTATAACAAAAACCATGCAAATAAGTATTTTACAAAGCCTCTTTGGTTGAATATATTGCTTTCCTAATGCAGGCAATTTATTACAACTACCATGGAGATCTCTCAAAATCGCTTGAGCACTTTCTTGAGTGTGAAAACTGGCAGAAAGCCCACACTGTTTTTGTAACATCAGTTGCTCATAAGTTATTCTTATCAGGTAAGCAATGATTCTATTGATTGCTAAAGGATGCAACTGAATATCAGTAAATCCACACTGGTTATCTGTGTTGTGCATTATGTTGTTGTCTTTTGACGATTGAGGATCCTTTTTTTAGAACTTTTTTTTAGGATTTTTGTAAAACCAGATGGCCTAATGTTGTGGTTAAAGACTGAAATAATTTGAATATTACTATCAACTACCATTGGATTATTTTGATTGTTTTTCATATAACCAATATATGAAATGAAGTAAAAGGAAAATATGCAATAAACTTCATTTTTCGCCGTGTCACTCACTTTTTTTGGTAATGTGTTATTCATTTTTTATATAGCAGAAGTCTATAGCATTAATCTGCTGAATTTCTGATGACTTTAGTTATTATCAAGATTTGTTTGATTATCAAGTCATCAGCCAATGGCAGAAAAATTACTCTTGCTTTTTTTACTATTTTCTTCTGTATCTTGTGCAGCTAAACACACAGAGATATGGAGGATTGCAATTTCCATGGAAGGTCATAAATCTGAAATTGATAACTGGGAGTTTGGTGCTGGGGTTTATATTTCATTCTATCTTCTGAGGAATTCACTTCAAGAAGACAATTCTATGACTGAATTGGTATGGAAGTTAATTTATATGCTTATATCATATATGGAAACGTTGAAAAATTAAAAATGATCGTTTATCTGAACAGTGATTGCTTCTATAATTTAATGTGCATCTGTTGTTAAGAGAGTGTAAACTTTAATTAAAGTTTGCAGTCTTTAACCGGATTCTGGCTATATGTATATCATTCTGTTTGATGATATTTTGGGGTACATCACGTGTATTAGTGGAGAAAGAACTTACATCACATTTGTTTCTTTGGGCTATAAACGCATTCCAAATGTTTCTGAGAAATTCGACACGAGATATTCATGTTAGTATGCGTAATAAAGTCAGGAAATCACATGCTCCAGTTTTAGCTACTCAATCGTAACATTTTTTATTGTAAAAAAAAAATCTTAACATTTTTGGAGATACTTGGCAAGTGTGACAATGTCAGCTTTTGCTGGTGTTCTTTTGCGTTTGCTTCTAGAACAGGAGATTGATTACACATAGAGTCAGACTTTCGATTGTTGAAGTGCTATTTTGTAACTATTTCTCTGGGCGAATAATTACCTTTTCGGCCGTTTTTCCAGGATTCTCTTCAGAGTAAAAATGCTTCTTGTCGGGATTTCATCAGTCAGCTTAACGAATCCTTGGCTGTTTGGGGTTCCAGATTACCTGTTGATGCTAGGTATATATTAATTCTCCTTATTGATGCTAAATATAATGTTTAAGATATCTGTTTGTCCCACTGGATAAGACTTTGTAGTTGTTTGTAATTTATAGTGACCTGCTTTCATACCTCATGTTCTAATATGATGTGCTGGCTTTTGGGCACCTAAAATTCTTTTTTCCCCTGAGAATGTCCAATTGCTTAGCTGTTAAGCATGGACAAATTGTATAGTTTATTTATCTGAATAGCAAGATACTTCCAAATATGAAAATACATACATGGAGGGGAAAAACAAGAGAATAAAGGATAAAAAACACCGATACAATCACCTTCTAATCACTAACCTTATTTCAGAAGATATCAACAACAAAGATATTCCCTTCACTAGTTGGAAGATAAAGTATATTGATCATTTCTAGTTTTGCTTATGCGCTCATGAAAGTTTCTTTTTGATTCCCTTTGCATATTCATTCGTCAAAATTTTCTCTTGGATTGCCCTTGTTCTACATAATCTATATATCTGTATAACTAGAAGTAATTGGTCCAGTATTGTTTGTCATCCATCCATCTATACAAATTATATTTGTTATCTTCATATTTACCGCTCATGTAGGATGGCATATTCAAAGATGGCAGAAGAGATATGTGATTTACTGCTATCGACTATCGGTGAAGGGACTACTCGTGATGATCAATTAAACTGCTTTGACACAGTGTTCAAAGCTCCTATTCCAGAAGACCTTCGCTCGAGACACTTGCAAGATGCCGTGTCTGTGTTCACTTGCTTCCTTTCAGAAGTTGCTACAACATAGTGTTGCATCAGAATGTTACTTTTGTATTTTGAATTTTGAAGCAAAGTGTGTATTGCTATTATGTTGTATCGATGCCATCTAAGGAGTAATATGATTACATTCTTAAGGGTAGGATTTATTCATCTCTCCTATCCATCAGTATCTTTTTATATTATTCCCTCCGGTCCTAAATATAAGACCTATTTACCTAATTTGGGAAGATTAAGGTTGACAATTAAGTTAGGTTATTTTACGTGTTTTTCCAATAATGTCATTCTTTCAAAATTAATTGGAAAAACACTTCCCACCAATCCAAACCCAATCTCCTCTTGAACAGTGCTTATTCTATGAACTCCTCACCTTTCTTCCAAAACTCTCTTTATTCTCCTTTCATGGTGAGTGACTCCACCAAACATAAGAGATATATCTTCCAACCTTTGAATTCACTCAAATCTGCCTTTGATCATTATATTTTAAATGGCGAAGGCCTAAAATGATACAAAACTAATATGACAATAAGATTAGACATGAAAAGTCTAAAATGCCCTTATAAATTAAGAGGAGACGGCGGCAATGAGCCGATCGACGATGTCCTTTATAAAGGCATTTTTGAGGTACGGTGAAGAGATACACTCTAGTGGATCATTCTGTAGTTTTCTTTTTACGGTTTTCCTAAGAGGGTGATTAATTGTGCGAATCAAATCTAGGTTTTAGTAACCTGAATCTGTGTGAGCTAAACTTTGGAATTTTTGGCTTCGAGTTTAAGGATATTATCACGGTTTTGTCTGTTCTTGTTTTGTTATAGGAACTTTGTTCAAGTCTGGGTTCGAGATTCGGAAAAGCTCGTAGACCAAATAATAAATTCCTTATGGGATTAAAATCAAAATTGATGTAAACTATGAGAAACAAAATCTCTACTTTCAAACTTCATGGACTCAACAGCAAATCATGCCAAACTATAAGGCCTAAAAATTGATTTAACCCAAAGTTATGTCTAGCCAATTTGTAAATTCTGAGTCATAAAAAATTTCCCTCCTCCCATTTGCCTCCCCTCCCGCCATTATCAAACAGGCCCAAAACCATGCCGCAACAACAATATATATATATATATATATATATATATATATATATATATATATATATATATAACTCGCATGGATTAATTTAAGCTTGAGAATCAAAAGAGAGCAAAGTGAGGAAGCTCTTAGTAGCCAAGGCATAGGCATAGGCATAGGCATAGGCATGGATACAGAGATGCAACAGCTTCTAAGTATGGGTTTCCCAAATGAGTTAGCAGCCGAAGCCTTAGCCGCCACTGGCGGCAAATCCACCGTCAAAGCCACCGAATGGATCTTAAACCGCAAACCCACTTCCTCTTCTTCTTCTTCTCCAGACAACATTGTTCCTACCTCATCAAACCCTTCTCCTGTCCAGCCTAAACTTGACCACTTCTTCAAGTCTCACTCCAAACCCTCTTCACAAGAATCCCAAGAGTCAAACCCAAATACCAATAAACGTCTCAAACTCTCACCCCATAACACCAAACCCACTTCTTCTCTCTTCCCACAACACTCTCTTCCCCACAAGAAGGCTCATCACCAGCCCTTGTATGAGAGAATGCGTCCCACAAGTATTGATGACGTCATCGGTCAGGACCATTTGGTTGCTTCCAATTCTCTCCTTAGGTCAGCCATTGAACGTGGCCGTCTTCCTTCCATCATCTTCTGGGGCCCACCTGGGACTGGTAAGACATCTATTGCTAAGGCCATTGTTCGTTCAAGCTCTCAAAAATGCAACCTCTATCGCTTTGTTTCGCTCTCTGCTGTCACTAGTGGTGTGAAAGATGTGAGGGATGCTGTTGATGAGGCTAGGAAATTGAGGGTTGGTTTTAACCAAAGGACTGTTCTTTTTGTAGATGAGGTTCATAGGTTTAACAAGTCTCAACAGGATTCTTTTTTGCCTGTTATTGAAGATGGGAGTATTGTGTTTGTTGGAGCCACCACTGAGAACCCTTCATTTCATTTGATTACACCTTTGTTGTCTCGCTGTCGTGTGCTTACGCTTAACCCCTTGAAGCCCCTCCATGTTGAGATGATTCTCAAGAGGGCTGTGAGTGATGTGGACAAAGGATTGGTGCAAAGCATTGGCTTTCAGGTTGATGTTGGTGAAGATGTGCTTAGTTTTGTTGCCAACAATTGCGATGGTGATGCTCGCGTCGCATTGAATGCGTTGGAGATTGCTGCTGTGACTGCGGCCGCGAGATCACAGGATTGTAAGGGATGTAAGGATGGCAAAGAAGCTGAAGGCGTGGATGTTCAGATAAGCGAAGAGAATAGAATTGGTCTGTCTCCTAATGTGGTTACCATGGATGATGCAAAAGAGGCACTGCAGTGCAAGCACCTTGCTTATGATAAAGCTGGGGAGGAGCACTATAATCTAATCAGTGCTCTGCACAAATCGATGAGGGGAAGTGATGCGAATGCGGCGATATATTGGTTGGCTAGAATGTTGGAAGGAGGTGAAGAGCCTCTTTACATTGCACGGAGATTGATAAGGTTTGCGAGTGAGGACATCGGATTGGCTTGTCCGACTGCTCTCAATCAGGCTGTTTCCTGTTATCAAGCCTGCCACTTCTTGGGTATGCCTGAGTGCAATGTGATTCTTGCACAGTGTGTTGCTTTTTTGGCCATATCTCCTAAATCAGTTGCTGTATATCGAGCAATAGGAGCTGCTCAGAAGGTGGTTAAGGAATCGGTTGGACAGAATGAGGGAGTGCCTCTCCATCTGAGAAATGCACCAACTAAATTAATGGAGGAACTTGGTTATGGGAAGGGGTACATATACACTCCTGATTTCCCCACCCTTACCCAGAACTATTTACCTCCCTCACTTGATGGGTACAAGTTCCTGGATTGGCCTGAAAGTGAAAGGAATACCTCTGACGGGTAACAATGTTGAAAAGTGACATAGACAGCTATCAAAAGTTAGTTTACTATATTTACAATATGCTCTTTCACTTTCCCTTATATAGTTTATTTTGGGGGTTCTTCTTTTTGAGAGGTGGCTAGTGGATTCAATGTACACCTCAATTGTACATATTTTGAATTTCTTGACATTGTCAAGAAGAAAGGAAACAGTTTATGGCAGATGTGTCTGTTTATTGTATGTCCACATTTTCATCTCTACATGCCATTTACATGATGTCATCAAGTCAATTTGTTATGGTTACTATTATAATTTTGTAGTTGTGATGTTTGTTGAAACAAAGATGACTGAATAGTCCGATGACTATATCATTGATACGATATCATATTTATAACACAAGCTTCATAAAACATAATAAACTTCTCTTACAAGTTTACTTAATGATAATAACATAATATTCTTCTAATACAATGATTTCTTAATTCTTAATTTACAATTATGACTAAGATATTACAAATATTCTTCTATTACAAAATAGAAAATGTTAACATTGTTTCCTTAATTTCCAACAATATTGTAATAGGAGTTGGATATAGCTTCATTCATTCTCTACTGACTCCATACTCCTTCTGTGAAGTTTGCCCTTCATGTGACATCCATCTGTGCTTCCTTCCAAGTGTAGTGGCTGGAGATGAGTATGAAAAATGGAAGAAACCTTGCTGTTGGATTCTAAAGTAGGATAGTATCTGGGTTGAGACATGGTTAAACTATTTATGGGATCTAATAGTTGGTTATCAAACTTGCCTAATCTTCAAACCAATACACAAAGTAGATATATATCATAGAGGCAAAAGTTTTGGTGCTTTTCATGATAATATTTTCGGAAAATTAATTACTTAATCATTACCTTTTGGTCGAGTTTGTGACTTGTAATTTAACTTGTCGCAACTCAGTCCTTATTGTTTTCTCTTTTTTTTTTAAAAAAAAAAAACTCAATGGAAACTTGTCCTATGTGGCAAAATGTTGCTTATTTGTCATTAACATCACTGCCACATCAACAAAAACCTGGTATCTCCCTCTTCTCAGACTCTCACAATTGTTATGCTCTTCATCTGGTTTTCCTCTTCTCAACCAACGAAACCCTCCCAGCAGAAGCAAAAATGAGGCTCGGATTATAAACAAGAGTATGGAAGCTGAAGCAGAAGTGGCATTTTCCTTCAGCATCAGTGATAATATTCTTGTGTCCTTGCTTCTGACTTGCTGAGGGGGCTACCATTTCTGACTTCATTACCTTCAAGTGATGCCAAAACTCACCGCCTCCTTGTCTTTGATAGTATCATCACCACCTGCCTCTTAGATTCTCATCAATAAAGGTAAAATATTCTTCCCTTAATTTATCCTAGTTTTTCTTAATGGTATTTGATGGTAACTTTTTCATTTATTTCTTTAGAGAAACTAATTTTTTATTTTATATTGCATCATTCCCTTTTGAACACTTTTTTATGCAAGGGTAGTTCAAGCTGCCATTACCGGTCCGGCGTAAATGATGGTGATGGTGAAGATGAAAATGGAGATCTGTGATGAGAAAAGGGGGTGGTAGAGGATGACCTACCCAACAAGTCCAAGCTGCTACCATTTAACATACAAAGCAAAATTTGAAGTAAGATACAAGAGAGGAGGAAGAAGCTTCTTCTTCTTCTCAGGCTTCATTTTTTCAGGGATTTAATTCCTTTTATCAGAAATAAGAAGCTAAATAAGCTAATATATAAGGTATCACCACATTTTCTCTGCTGCTGGTAAGGTTTGGTTGAGAAGAGGAAAAAAGGAGGCAGAGCTTGATGTACATGTGGAAAAAAGAGGAAAAAGGTTTTGTTTTCAATCAACCAAAAAGGTTTATCACATTTTAGGCCTACTTATCTGCAAATCAAAGTTGTTGGTTGACAAAATCTAGTCCATTGAACGATGAGCAAACCCGTCAACATTCAGTGTTAATATCATCATTGATTGGCAATACGAACTCTAGTGATACCAAGAGGCTAGGATGGCTAAGTAATCTGAGGCTATACCTCATTGTTAATATCATCATCTATTCACTTTTTCACCTCACCGTTTCTTATCCCCTCGATACAGAAACTTAAAATAAATTAACTCTAGACAATTAGAAAGAGAAACATTTTATCTGAAACTTAAAATAACTTGGCTCATCATCACACTACATTGATTGGAAAGTCTATACCTAGGGGCTCAAAAGATCGAACAAACGTTGCTTCCATAAACTATAGAAGCAAATTCTAGTTCAATTTGAAGCCTAATGACAAGATTTTTAAGTTTCTTACATACTTCAACGCATTTAAAAAATTTGCCACAAAGATTAAAACTTGGTATCCTTCATACTAAATAATTGTTTTCTTGTTCTGGACCTGTTTGGTTCATAAATGGTAATGGCAGTATCCGCTGAGCCATTTCCTCAAGTCACATTTAAACCATTACTAGCTTTACCATTTCTTAATGCAAATTCCCACCATTAACAGTGTCTTTTGGGGACAGCTGAAGGTAAACATCTAAACTGAACAAGGCATACAAATACATTGTGATCAATTTGTTGTTCATCAGTCCCTAATTGTGATTGTTGTGGTGCTTCAATTAATATTCGCTCCTAGCGGATTTCAATTTAACATTATTACCTGCATAAAAATATGCATCTTACACCCCCTTAGAAAATAAACATCAATTTTCCCTCGCACTAATTGAAGGGAGGAGAAGTGAACTTGACCATGATTTATGTACAACAATTACATGTTTTCTACCATTGTCCATTAGATCAAATCAAAACAAATGTTAAGATGATAGCTGCACATATATCATAGCTATCGCCTTGGATTCATGATTTATACACATCAATGAAGTTTTTCTCTCATTCTCTAGTGTTCTCAAACCAAACATGTCATTAGTGCGAATATATTATAGCTATTGCAGGTTGTAAAAAGAATAAGATAACTTATTTGGATAACCTGAAATAATTTTAATATTTGGATAATCAAATGCAATCAATGGCCTCTGACTCTTGCATGAAACTTCCACGATGCGTGAAACTCTAGTACACGTAACAAAATTATTAGTATCATGATGGGAAAGACAAGGGAGGGGAAGGAACAACATCAAGCAATACCTTATCTCCTAGTAAGATCTCCCAATGCTTCTCTTTTGCATTAATTTTACGGCTTAATAACTAGAAATGGAAATTACCAAACTTTTTAAGTGTCATAAATAATGCAATCATGTCTAAGGACTTCCTCCAAAATAATTGGACATGTAAGCTGTACTGTTATTTCTTTGTTGAGCTTGGACTGATTTGCTTGGTGAGAGCATAGCAGTCTGGAGGTGTGATGTTTGTATAATAATTCTGAATAGTTTCTGTGATTTCAAACCCGAATTTCTTATAAAAGTCTATGGCCTCATCATTGTTGGTCTGCACATGCAAGTAGACCTCTGAAATATTTTGCTTGGAACAAAGATCGAGAACATGATTCAACAGCTTTGTGCCTGCATAAAACAAAGTTCATATCTCAAAACATAATATCTACTCAATTATTGCCAAAACAAAGACAAGAAACAGGTTCAATAGAGTTGTTATTTTTGAAGGGCCATAATCCAAATGAAAACCATATTGAATTTAATAGGGGTCTTATTGTAACACAAAGATCAACCCAACCATCAGATACCATTTCAGGAAGATTATAAACTTGCTTACCAATTCCAAGTCCACGATAAGGTGCTAGCACACCTAAAGTCATTATGTAAACCCGGACAGCTCCACCATCCTTTTTCTCTAGCCGGCAAGCAATGGCACCAACACATATGTCACTATAGTAAGCTGAAAGAAACAAGATTAATAGTCAATTTTAACGGTTGCCAAATTATATCGGTGATATATGTAAAGTCAAATAAGTGAGAGTAATCCATCATGGATGTTCCACGGTGAAAACGCATGACTTATTCCATTTGAAAATCTACCATAATTCCACCACTTTTCTAGCAAACAATTGTGTTATAGATTATTCCATAACCTATGGTTTGAAGTCTTATAGATATCGTCCAAGTCTGACAAATGAGGGGGCAACAAGAAATGAACAAGCAGCATATGCAAAGAATTATCAGTAATGATATGAGCAATGTAAGAAAGTTACCTATGGTTCAGAGAACTACAAGAACATCTAAAATCTCTAAAACAGTCAGAATCCAACTCGAGGATGGATAACCTATGACCCATATAAGCCTCACACCAAGATCTCACACTTGATGTCTATTAAGGTTTATTGTAAATATGTGTAGTTAGAGTTTAGTTAGCAGTGGGCCTTATTGGGCCTTATTTAACTTTGGGCTTCCTAGTCCATATATAATGTAATCATACATGATTAATTCAATAAGATATCATTATTCTATCTTCATTTTGTACATGGTATCAGAGCAATAAGGTTCCTTTTTCGTTTTTGGGCTTGCTGGTTCGAAGTATTGTTCACGTGAACAGTGTCCGACATTCCTCATCAGATCTGTGCATATTGGTAACTCTCCTTGATACACGCGCCGTCCCAGAAGCCTCGCACGGAGCCGGCGAACAAAACCCAATTGGTCCGGCCTTCATCCGCCGTCGGACGCGCCGTCACGCGCCACCGCTGGGGCCGCCGCCGCCGATCCACGCGCCGCCTCATCAGATCAATTGAAGGCCATTACTTTCTTGATGATCGAGTGCATCGTTCGGTTGCTTATCCTGTCAAATCCAGTCTGTTTGAAATGCATTGTCGTTTGGGTCATTTGCCTTTAGCGATTTTGAAGAAACTTTATCCACATTTTAATTCAGTGTCTACTTTAGAATGTGAGTCATGTCAGTTTGCCAAACATCATCGTCTTCCGCATGTGTCTCGAGTCAATAAACGTGTTGCGTCCCCTTTTGAGTTAGTTCACTCTGATGTTTGGGGCCCATGTTCTATTGAGTCAAAATCTGGTTTCAAGTACTTTATAACCTTTGTTGATGATTATTCTCGTACTACTTGGCTATATCTAATGAAAAATCGTTCTGAAGTATTTTCACATTTTGCTAACTTTTGTTCTGAAATTAGAACTCAATTTGGTGTTTCTGTTTGCACTTTGCGTAGTGATAATGCTAAGGAATATTTTTCCTCAAATTTTCAAACCTTCATGTTTGAACATGGTATCATTCATGAATCTTCTTGTGTTGATACTCCAGCTCAAAATGGTGTTGCTGAACGTAAAAATCGTCATTTACTTGAAGTAGCTCGAGCACTTATGTTTCAAATGAATGTCCCTAAACCTTTTTGGTCAGATGCTATTTCTACGGCTTGTTTTTTATCAATCGCATGCTTCCCTCCATTCTTAATGGTAACATCCCTTTTTCAACCATTTTTCCTTCCAAACCTTTGTTCCATCTTGATCCAAAGATCTTTGGTTGTGTTTGTTTTGTTCGTGATGTTCGGCCAACTCTTTCTAAGTTGGATCCTAAGGCATTGAAGTGTATTTTTCTTGGGTACTCGAGGGTTCAAAACGGATATACTTGTTTTTCTCCTACTCTCAATCGTTATTTGGTATTTTCTGATGTTACTTTTTGAGTCCACCCCATTTTTTCCAATGGCATCTTCCCTGTCTCCAACTGTTGAGGATGATCATCTCTTGATTTATCAAGTTGTTCGTACATCTTCGCCACTTCAAGTGGCAGCACGGCCTCCGATCCACTACGTTTATCAGAAGCGTAAAAAGGAAAGTAATGTGGCTATTCCAGATGGTGACCCTCCCATTTCTGCTTCTTCGTCGGATCTTGAAACGCATAACGAGGACAATTCTGTCCTTCCCATTGAGCCAGAACATGATATTCCCTCTGATTCCCCTGATGAGCCAGAACATGATATCCCCTCTGCTTCTCCTGATGAATTGCCTATTGCACTTCGAAAAGGTAAACGTAGTTGCACTTATCCTATTTCTTCTTATGTTTCCTATAACCAGTTATCTCATGCTTCTCGTTCTTTCATAGCTTCCTTAGACTCTATTACTATTCCTATCACTCTTCACCAAGCTTTGAGTCATTTGGGTTGGCGTGCGGCAATGGAGAAGGAGATGATGGCCCTTGAACAAACTGGTACCTGGACTCTTGTTGATTTACCGAAAGGAAAGATGGCGATTGGGTGTAAGTGGGTTTTTACTATTAAAACTAAGGCTGATGGTTCTATTGAGCGTCTTAAGGCTCGTCTTGTTGCTAAGGGCTATGCTCAGACCTATGGGGTTGATTACTCTGAAACTTTCTCTCCAATGGCTAAACTCACTTCAGTCAGATTGTTTATCTCCATGGCTGCTACTTATGATTGGGCTCTTCATCAACTAGATGTCAAAAATGTCTTTCTCAATGGTACTTTAAATGAGGAAGTTTACAGGAGCAACCACCTGGTTTCGTTGCTCAGGGGGAGAATAGGAAGGTTTGTCTTCTTTGTAACTCTTTGTATGGTCTTAAACAGAGTCCTCGTGCTTGGTTTGATAGATTGTGTTCTGTTGTTCGGAAGTTTGGACTAATACAAAGTAAATGTGATCATTCAGTATTCTACCAGAATTCGGATGCTGGCTTGATTCTTTTAGTTGCGTATGTGGATGATATTGTGATTACAGGAAGTAATGTCGATGGAATATCGTCTCTTAAGGCCTTCCTTAACTCTCAATTTCCGACGAAGGATTTAAGGAGTTAAAGTATTTTTTGGGTATCGAGGTCATGAGAAGCAAGAAAGGTATTTTTCTCACCCAGAGAAAATATGTCCTTGACCAGTTAAAAGAAACAGGAAAGTTAGGAGTTGCACCAAGCAATTCACCAATGATTGTCAATCCTTACCTAGAGCTTGATAATAAAATACCATTTGAAGAGCTCCCTAAGCATATAAGAAAGAAAGTTGACCCCAAGAAGCTGGAACCATTTGAATATCCTGACAGATATCGCAGGCTGATTGGTAAATTAAATTATCTGACTATAACTCGCCCAGATGTGACTTTCTCAGTGAGTTTTCTTAGTCAATTCATTGGAGCTCCAACTATTGGTCAGTGGGAAGCCTTGGAGCATGTCCTTCGCTATCTTAAGAGGTCTCCAGGTCGTGGTATTTTGTATAAAATCTATGGTCACACGGATATTAAATGTTTTTGTGATGCTGATCATGCAGGATGTAAGAAAACCAGAAGATCTACTACTGGATATTGTGTTTTTGTAGGTGAGAATCTTGTATCATGGAGAAGTAAGAAACAACGGGTAGCATCACACTCTAGTGCAGAGGCAGAATATAGAGCTATGTCACAATCTGTACGTGAGATTGTGTGGATATATCAGTTGTTAAAGGAGGCTGGCCTCAAAACCTCTCTCCCTGCAAAGCTATGGTGTGACAATCAGGCAGCGTTACATATAGCTTCAAACTCAGTGTTCCATGAACGTACCAAACACATTGAAGTTGATTGTCATTTTGTTCGTGATAAGCTAAAGGAGAATTTTATTTCCACGGGACATGTGCGATCTAGTGATCAACTTGGTGATCTTCTCACTAAAACCTTAGATGGGAACCGGGTTAATTATCTTTGTAACAAGTTGGGCATGATTGACAAATATGCTCCAACTTGAGAGGGGGTGTTAAGGTTTGTTGTAAATATGTGTAGTTAGGGTTTAGTTAGTAGTGTGTCTTATTGGGCCTTATTTAACTTTGGGCTTCTTAGTCCCTATATAATGTAATCATACATGCTTAATTCAATAAGATATCATTATTCTATCTTCATTTTGTACAATGTCGCATCTCTCAAATCAAATGTATTGCATTGGGGTCTCTAAATACTCCACACTCTATAGCCCCTGCTCAAACTATATAACTTTGGATGATCATTACAACGCTAGGATTAACTTCAATGCCAACTAATTTCAACTAAAATATCATGGAAATGTGTATACCAAGTGATAGAAATATGTCTGCAAAAGCAGGTTATCTCTTGTAAAATCCCACATCCCAAAAGCTAGTCCTTGATATCAAATGGCTGAAAGTTCATATAAAGCCCAAACACAACTGGATTCTATCACACCACCACAATATACAATATAGACATCTATGAAAAGTGGTCAGCGCTTACTTTGGAAGGTAAAACTATGATACAAAAAGATAACTTTTGGGAGAGCCTAAAAGTGTGTTTGGTTTGAGGAGATGGGAGGGGAGAATGTGGATATTTTTGGAAAATAAAAATATTTGATAGGATAAAATAATTTTATAGGGAAATAATTTAAATTTTGATAGGGAGTGGAGAAAAACTTCTGAGGGTCCCACCTTGATTTTACAAAAATACCACCTCCCCTTACACTCCCCGCCCCTCAAACCAAACACATCCTAAAATTCACATAAGACCAAAACCAATGTCACAAAATGATACTGATGAAAGCAGCAAACTAGATGTTTCTGTGTTCCTATACCCACAGTGGATTTCGGCAATTCGAGTAATATTGAGGCCTTCAAATTAATTCAAATGATTAAGAGGAGAAATTTTTAGTTCCAAAGCTCTGCCTTTTAACATTTTTTTAAATTTATGAAAAATTCACTTCCCAACAGGGAGATAACCCAGACACACCCCACTTTTGGTCCCTTAAGGTATAACCCTCCACTGTGAGAGGAGGTGTGGGGTGCCACGCGAGCTAGAAGCTCTTAGCCTGCCATTTTATATGATAATAACAAAATGTCCAGCAAAAAATCAACAGACTCTTGGTTTAGCATCAAACAAAAGTAACTCTTCTAATTATTTCTCAGTCATCATAGTCATAAGCAGATTAAATAAGTAACTAAGAGTATCCTTTTAGCTCTAATTAAGGATGCACTCAATTGTTCTATGGCTTTCAAGTAGATTCCTCATAGTTTCACAACAGCATTTATCTATGCTTCAAGTAAAATCCACAAATCTGAACAAAAACAATTGCAAATATTCCTATATCAACCCCAGAGAACAATTATAAGAAAGATAGATAAAATGATTCAAATAGTAGACTACAGAAACAATAAATAGACCTTAAGAACACTGAATGTCAAAGTGAAGGCCAAATGGTAAAGAAAGAACAATAAAAGATTGCAGCTACAAGCAGTGCAATGAAGACTGAACTACAGTTTGCTTCGGACAATATCACTGGCTCCTACAAGCCTTCAAATGAAAAGTGTAGGTGAGAATATTATGCCCCTTACACTCTACTTATAGTCAAACAGTCCATGGTACTTTCTCCAGAACAAAACATTTTAACCTAGTTGATTTTTTAGTTCATTTTTTTCCCGGAGAGATTAAGGAAGCAAAACGAACCACTTAATCATAACGTAATATGAATATAATTATATTACATGTTAGCTAAGAACAATTTATAAGTAACTTATTAAACTTCCGCGACTCTACTCTGCTCATTGCAGACAAGGGTTGGCCTAAAATGAAGTGTAAGTCCACAACACTAAGAAAAGTACAAGCTATGCAAAAAAGCAGCAAAGTAGAGTAATGGTTTGCAGAAAAAAGCTCAAATATGCTGAAAAGTATACAGCAACAATAATGATGATAAAATGAGAGAAAATGGGACCTAGTTTAGTAAAATCGCCGGAAGCAAGGGCATCAGCATAGTATTTGTCGTTGTAACGAACAGGGAAAAGAGCTATGTTGAGCTTCCTAAGTTGCATTACGTTCTTCTCCCTTACGCCATCCAGTGAGATAGACACTTCACGCCCAACGCCCATTCTATACACCAAAAATAAATAAATAAATTCAATCTTAGGCAGCCACCAATATTCACGATAGCATAAGAAAATAGTATGGAAGTTGTGTGTATAAGGATAAAACTACAGAATAAAAAAAACCGATAAGTGAATTAAGAGGGGGAGAGGGTGAGGAGAAAAAAGTAATTGTATAGGGGATGAGTGACGTACCTGAGAAAGGAAGAGGAAATGCGAATAAGAATGATGGATGGTGGCGTGAGGGTGTGGAAGGAAGGAGTAGCGAGCGGTGGTTTGGGAATTGGAATGGCGCAATGCCAAGACCAGCAAGGGGGGACCGATCAAATTTAAAAACCTATAACCTAAAAATGTTTAGGCCCTCCTCAACTGAATAAATGTGAAAGGGCAACAATGTGGGCAAAGTATGAAGGAAAGAGAAAGTGAGGGGCTTTTTGGTCATTTACATATATTTTGGGCCACAAATTTTCTCTCTCTATCTCATACATTTTCTGCATCTCGCAAACTTTACTTGCATCATTTCCTCTACTTTCCATCTTCACCCTTTCACTTTCCATTTCTCCACTTTCTTTTCTTACAACTAAACGAACCTGTAATAATAATATCGAACACCAATGTTAGTGAACAGTGGACATCGCTACTACTACTACATTTGAACGATAGGTTATATCTAAGGGGATAATGATCATATTTGCTACTTAAGTGTAAGTGTATGTATGGAGGATTATATATGATCTTAAAGTATTTTTATGCCCATACATGTCCTGAAGTATTTCTTGGCCCATATATGTCCTGAAGTATGCATGGGATGGGATCATATTTTCCCTTTAACTATAAAATATGAATGACCCTTCATACATACTTCTGCTGTAAATATGACATTTTTTGTGTATTTCAAGGGCATATATGATTCTTCACGCATATTTTAGGAGTATACATGACACTTAACCCTATATATAAGTTAGTTAAAGGAAGGTATATGTAAGAGAGAAATATGATGATAATAATAGTAAGGGTAATGACCCTAATTTACCCTAATGGCCCTAATTGCATATTGACCACATATATTATTCTTATTTATATTTTGGTCCCAATAGTTTGCTTTAATTTTAGTTGTAGTCCCTGTAGATTAAAACAAGAGGTTTTAAACCCTCAAGTTTGATTCCGTTAGCACAGTTAATCCACATAGTTTAATAAAGACTTGAATATGGGTTAACAGTGTTAAATATGCTAACATGTCACTGTCGTGTTAATTATGATAATTTGACTAGATGACTAGGAGATCAATGTAGCCAAATAAAGTATAAATTTTTAACTTTTTTATAATCAAAAATTTATATTTTTAAACTATAAGGACTAACTGTCTAACGAAATCAAATTTGAGGGACCTAAACCTTCATTTTTAAACTATAGGGACTAAAACAAAAATTAAAGCAAACTATAGGGACTAAAATATAAAAAAGAATAATATATGGGGTCAATATGCAATTTAGCGAAGTTTTTAAACGGTCAAACCGTCAAGTGAGGGTAAAATTGGGCACTTTGATTATTTGAAGGGCAAATTAGGGCCCATTGTTAATCTAGGATGCTCAGTGGTACACGGTGATTAACAAATTAGAGTTATTACCCTAATAGTAATAATGATATACTTTAAAGGAGAGATGACATAAAAATGACCCTTAACCCTAGATATAAGCTTAGTTGGAGAAGGATGTTAGGTTTGTTACGGAGTAAGGAGGGCGGGATTGGAATATGTTGAAGGTGGTTGTTCTTGAGGATATAATAGGTGTGATTCAGAGGTAGTGTTTTCCTGTGGTGAGGTTGGAGAGGGAGGATCGCGGATGTGGTGTATAAGTAATAACAAAGATTTTTCTTTTAGATCCAACTTATCTAATTTGCCAAGATTCTAATGTAAGAGTGGATTCATGAACATGGTGAAGGGTGTGGAAGCTGAATATTGCATAGAGGCATAATCATTCTTATAATTGTGTCTGAAGGATAGACTGTTAACAAATGCAGAAAGACAAAATAGGGATTTGCATGGGGAAGCTCACGTGTTCAGTGTGGAGCTACAGTGGAGGATGGTATTGATTGAGGGATTGTAACGTGGTGATGAGGATGTGTTGGAATGAGATAGTTCCATTGCATTATAAGTCAGTTTTTCTCATGCATGAATTTGAATTCGCCAATTGTAGCTAATACTTGGTAGAAACATAAAGTAAGGGGTAATGAATGCTTTATGGTTAAAATTTAGTGCTTTGATTTAAGTGTGTTGTTTATTGTCATAAAAAATTAATATAATCAATTAAGAATTAGATGAGTTTTATATTTAAGATTTTAGCCATAACTATTTGTGCTTTTAATTTTTTTTTTTGTGTGAATATTTTTGAAATTTAAAATTTGGTATATTTTGTATAATATGTATACCTTCAGTCATTATAAATTTTGAGAATACATTGATGTCTTTTCTATCATTTTCTATACATATACTTGTTTTCCCCAAATAATCATCCAAAAAGTCTTAATTTGAAAAAAGAACACTTCTTCTATTATCAATCCAAACACCAATCATGTCGTCCAATCTAACTTTTATGATCTCAAATTGAGAAATTTGACCTTAAGTAATTAATTTGATTTGCCTCACATGTGCAAGTTAATATATCACTTCAATATATGATCTCATGCCAATCAATAAACGTGAGTGCAAATTTTTTAGAATGACCACACTAACGTCCTTTATTAATCATTACAAACAGAAAAATATTCCACCAAGTGACTTGTTTTTTTTTTTTTTTTTTTTTCTTGTTTATTGCAAATTAAACCACAAAGATGAACGAACATAAACATTGTTACATTGAAATTGGAACTCCTTTCCAATCTGCAAGGCACTCCAAAAGTGGATCAACGATCCTTGCTTCACTAATTGCTCTAAACACTTTATCAAAGTCTTCATCTGGCGACTTGATCTTTTCTCCAGTAAGCAACCCAGTCTTTAACTCTTCCCTCACAAACTTGTATAATGGGTAAGACTTACACTCCTTAATTCTATTTGGAATTGCTGACTCACCATTCTCATAACTTATTCTTGCCTTTTCAATTTCCTTCGGCAAAACAAGCTTAAGTTCATTCTCAAAATCCTCAATCTTCTCAAAAACTGAAGCATGATTATTAGTATTTCTCTCTTTCACAGCATTCTTGTGTGCTTTCTCATAAAGAACTTGTTTGAGTTTTGGCATAAATGGGTATCCAGTATTGAATGGATCATCAATGTAGGAAAACACATACTCGTTATCAACCACTTTGAGTAAATCTTCTTCACAAAGAGGAAATGGGTTTTCTGTTGTGGATTGAAATATGTTGTTTGTGACTTGGCTTATAGTGCTTTTCACAGTGAAAATGAAGAGTTCTTCGAGATGCCTCAGATCAATGGCTTGACATAGTGCAGCCAAATAAGTTGAGCACATGAGTTTCAAAATCTCAATAGCCTCACTACTTTTTCTCGCAGAAATCAAACCCAGAGAATTCACATCTTGGTTGTGATGTTCTGCACTTTGCACGTGACTAGTCACAGGATTTGCCAAAAACTGAAGTTCAGAGCAATAAGAAGCCATTGCAACCTCAGAAGCCTTAAAGCCATAATCCAAGCTTGGGTTTCTAGAGGCAGATAGATTTGAAGGCAAACCATTGTTATACATGTCGTTCACTAGCTCAGTGAACTGAGCAAACACAAGTTTTCCAATGGAAGCCAAAGCTAAACGTGTGTTATCCATTGAAACTCCAATGGGTGTTCCTTGGAAATTACCACCATGGTAAGCCTTATTATCTGAAACGACAATCAAAGGATTGTCGTTTACAGAGTTTATCTCTCTCTCAATGGACTTGGTGGAAAATCTTATGACTTCAATTTGTGGTCCAAGCCATTGAGGAGAAGTTATAAGAGCATATCGTTCTTTCTTTGGCTTTTGTGATTTTAGAGGTTGGTGCTTCACATAAGAACTACCATCTAAAATGTGTTCCATAATTGCAGCTGCTTCAATTTGACCAGGATGGTGCTTGAGATTGTGAATCATGTGACGAGTGAATTCTGGTATGGCATGCATTACTTCAGCAAAAATAGCCGATGTGACTTCAGATAATAATACTAAAATATTTGCTTCAAAAAGCACCACTGAAGCCAATCCAGATCCAACGGCTGTGCCATTCACAAGAGCAAGGCCTTCCTTTGGCTGCAATTCAAAGAACTTGACACTTTCTACGTTGCACTCGCTATTTTCTGCTTCTCCCTCATCACCTAATGATTTACTTGTATCGGTACCTGTTTTGGTTGGAATGCAATTAATTGTTGGTAAACTAAAAATTTAAAAATGCACTTGGACTAAAAGAGAATAATTGAATCAAAAAACATAAATATATTCATTTATATATATATATATATATATATATATATATATAAAAAGATCTTGAAATGACTCTTGAAATTTATAAAAGAAAATATATTCATTTATATATATATATATATATATATATATATATGACTCTTGAAAAATAAAAAAAATATTAATCTACAAGTATATTGAACATTTACAAATTTACCTCTTATAAACTTAAAAATTAAAATTAGTAAATTACAAATATGTGTGATGTTTTTCATTCTTTTTAGGGTAAAGGTGCAAAAATATGACTAAACTTTACCCTAAGTTGCATTTCTATGACTAAAGTTTTGCAAGGAGCAAAAATACCACTAAACTTGGGATCGAGGTGCAAAACTATGATTTCCGTCAACTATGACAGTGTTGACCGTTATTCTTCGACTTGTAGGATGCTGAGTGTGCAATAATGACCATGTGGCATGCTGAATAGACTCTTTATTGGTGTTATGTGGAATAAGGGGTAAATGTATTTAAAATAATGCAAAAAATATTATTATTTTATTCTAACAACAGGCTCATATTTGCACTCAAAGTACATTTACTTCAAATACAATTACCCCTTATTCCACATAACACCAATAAAGAGTCTATTCAGCATGCCACATGGTCAATATTGCACACTTAGCATCCTACAAGTCAAAGACTAACGGTCAACACCGTCATAGTTGACGGAAATCATAGTTTTGCACCTCGATCCCAAGTTTGGTGGTATTTTTGCTCCTTGCGAAACTTTAGTCATAGAAATGCAACTTAGGGTAAACTTTAGTCATATTTTTGCACCTTTGTCCTTCTTTTTATTCTTGGAATAAGAGTTTTCATTCTTTGAATTCAAAGACATGTCATTTATCAAGCTAGCAATGAGAGAAAAAGAAAGATGGAATTTGATTGATGAGTTAGTCCATGTAAAATTTTCGACTGGACTGATTACAAAATTGGTTCAGTACCTATTCACTAGTTTGACTCACTAACAAGAAAAGATTTTGATACTATCTTATCTGTTGGGAGTCATGTGACTTGCCACCATATGTTGAAAAGCATTCACAGCACATGTTTTGCGTACCTGTATTGTTGTGGTGGGTATTGATGCCGGCTAAGAGGAAAGCTTGTTTGGGAGTTAGGAATTCTCCATTAGGTCCAATGGCTTGTGAATTTGGGCGACCAACAAGCAATGCAAGAATGTAGGAAAGAGGGATGAGATCTCCGGAGGCGGTAACGGTGCCACGGAGAGGCAGGCAAGGAGTGACATTGTTGTTGAGAAGTTTGGTGATAGCTTCTAACATCTCAAATCTAATGCCTGAATAGCCTTGAAGCAGAGTGTTCACTCTCACAAGCATGGCTGCTCTGCTTGCTGCCCGAGGCAGAGTGTGATTTATATCTTTCCCCTTGTCGAATATTGCACAGTTTAAGAATCTAGTGGCATAAACAATTGTTATTTCACTTTGTTAGAAAGGTTGTGTGAGCAATGTATGTGTAAAAACAAAGCAAAGAAAGTCATCCGTCAAGAATTGGTTTAAGGGTCAACAGTTTACTCATGGTTGACCTATAACCCAATTATGATTGAAATCTACATATAATCTTGACTAAATGTAATAGCTCCGAATGTCCTTAGATAAGAACCACAAATAAATGAAATATACATTGATCAACTAACTATACATAGGGCCTGTTTGGATAGTTTTAAAAAAGCTGTTTTGGAAACAAAACCTAGGTTTCATTCAAATTTTGCCAAACACTACCAAAAAGTTGAAAAAGCTATTTTCAGCACAAAACCTAGGTTTCAGGCCCAAAACCTAGGTTTGGAGAAAAGCTGGATTTTTCTGCTTTTCCAACTAAAACCAAGACCAATTCGTCATTCCTCTCTCTCATCCGAAACACTAGTCCCTTTTTACAGGGGTGGAAATGAGTCAGGCCGTAAACAGGCGGCCTACGACTCGGCCTATTTAGGGTCTGACCTTTTTAATAAAAAGGCCAGACTCAGACCTATTCACAAGCTTTTTTATCTAAAAAGGCCAGACCTATTTTAGTAAAGCCTGACTCGAAAGCCTTCAGGGCTGACCCGTTTAATATTACTACTAATAATAAAATAATAATATTAATAAAAGTTACAACATTCATTTACACAATCTGTTATACAGTCATACCCTGACCTCTTGTGGTCCTTTTTAGTTTGATATGTGGGCATTTAAAAGGTTTAATGCCTAATCTGAAGTAGGCTTTTAAAAGGCCTGAAGTCTTTTCAAGGCCTACATTGTAAGTAGGCTTTTAAAAAGGTTTTTAGGTCTTTACTATTTTCCGCAGGCCTAGGCCAAAAAAAAACATATAACTAGGCCCAGACCTAAGTTTTCTTATTGCATGACTGGCGCAAGCCTATTTAGGCAAAACCTGACTCGGCCCGGCTCATTTCCACCCTTATTTGTGTATGCACAATAATTATGGTGGATTGTTGAATAAAATCAATGTGACATTTAATGTGTGGAAGATGGAAGGAATTTTTATTTTTTTTTACTAAAAATAATAAAATTTGATCATTTAGAACTTTAAAATAAATTTTTGGGAAATTGTCCTTTTTAGTAATTTGACATTCAAAAAGCTATTATACTGACACTTTATCCAAACACTCTCATTTTATCAAAAGCTACTTTTCAGAAAAGCTATTATACTCAAAAGCTATTTTCAAAAAGCTATTTTCCCATAAGCTATTCTCCAGAAGTTAAATCCAAACAGGCCCATAGTCCAAAACAAAAAGGAGTCAGAGGTTTCTTTTGGATTGAAGGAGGCAGGGTATTAAAATACACAACTTGTCATACATTTTATTATTAAATAAATTAATATGCCTTTGTTTAAGGCTTAATAAAAATTTATAAAACTCAATTAATTTGAACAACCCAAAATTCTTGACCGCTCACTAATAGGAGCGCCCTCCCTTAGTTGGCCTCCCTAAGTTGAGTATAAAATATAATGTTAACATGTTTTACATAAATTTGTTTAACAAATTCTATAAAACATGAGTTTTGTCAATTAGTATACCACAATACGGGGAAATTTATTTTAGGTCCTACCAATTGACCAAATCAAAGTAGGATCCTAAAGGATTTTACTTTAATTATGTTACAATACAAAAAGACTCTTATGTCCTTTGTTAAATTAAATAAAGTAAAGTCAAAGGACATATGAGTCTTTTTGTGTTATAACATAATTAAAATAAAGTCCCTTGGACCCTACCTTAATTTGGACAATTGATGTGACATTTCTAGTATTATGTGTCTTTATTAAATTAAATAAAACAAAGTCAAGGATACAAGAATCTTATTTAGTAACCTTAATTTTTCCAAAAAAAACTCAACTATTCTTGTATCTATATTTACGAGGGGAAGCAAGTATGTGATAAAGTGTCTGACCTCACAAGCTCCTTTTGAAGAGCAGCAACTTGGTCCGTCCGCTTATGAGAAGCTGCACCAAAGCCAGTGGTGACACCATAGATTGGAGTTCCATTCTTAACATTCTCCATTATCCAATCACTGCTCGCCTTCACGCCGGCCCTCACTGACTCTGAAAGCACCACCTCCACGTCACCGGAGCTCCGGTTAGCCACCGCTGCCACATGAGAAACTGACAGCCACGTTCCGCCCAGATGGATGGCGGCCCTCCGGTAGTCGGCCGCCATGGCTCTCACTTCGTCCAAGTGGCTTCCCTTGAGCAACTCTGCTGCCTCTCCCCATCTTAGTGAATCTGAATTATGATCAGGGATGTTGGCCATTTTCTTACTTTCTCCAAAAGGCAAAGTGCTTGTGTATATGATATTAGCGAAGTCGTGGAGTTCAATAACTTCTTTACATTAAATAGAGGCCGCCTTACGGTTGGTGAATGGTAAGAGGGAAGAACTAGTCAAGAGAAAATTAGAGGCAGTAGTAAGTAGGAATATGTGCAAATCACAAAAATGGGTAGGTGATAAAGAGACAAACTTCTTCTTTGCTTGTGTATTTTAGATCGAACCACAACTGACAATTGGTTAAGGGTGGATGAGTCATTACCACTCAACCACACACCTCAGGTTCAAACTTCTTTTCTTAAGCAAAGACAAAATGACATTACTAATATTAAAAATATTACATAAATCTTTATAATACAATAATGGGAAATAAACGGGTACGTAATATAAGAGTCCAAAGTTTGAATGTTTTGGTACAAAATATAAGAACTCGTCTCACGTTCTCTCCTCATTTAATGCATTTTCCCTATTTTACCTCTAACTCTATTTCATATTTATTAATAATTATATATTTATCTCTCTTAAATGTATCATAATAAATATAAGCAATATTGGAAAAGAAACATTAACTCGAGACATCAAACTATCTTTTACATGTTTTCTTAAGAAGCGTTTTTTTTTGCGACTGGACTCTTATATCACGGACTAGAGGTAGTAGTTATAGTAGTATATTTGGTGAGAAACAAACTTAAATGAATAGTGTGCTTTGAAGAAATTAATTGATTGAAGGAAAAATGGAATACGGATAAGATGTGTGTGTGTATTTTTGGATTAATTAATGAATTTATCAGTCATACACACCCACATATAATCGGGAAAAGTTGCAATGTTCATGACTTAGTTTAATTAGAAACATGTAGGGTGGGTAGTTAGTAGAAAGACTTGATTACAATCATAAAAATGGTTAGGTCAAAACCTTGCATAGCACGTCTGCATGCCTAACACTCATAAAGGAATATAAATGTAAGAGTTAAATATTATTCTGTCCAATAAACTATTTCGAAAGTTAGCCAATGGACAAAAAAATGGCTCACTTTTCCAATTGATTATTGAAAATTACTAAAATACTCTTTTCCTCATATTGTGGTTGTGTGTTGCATTCTCAAGTGGGGAGAATGGTATTTTACTATTTTCCAATAGTCCATTGGTTAAAATGGGCTATTTGTTTGTTCATTGGCCAGAATGAGACTTTTTATTAATGGGTAAAAATACAAAAATAGTAACGAACTATTATGCTATGAGCACTCAGTGGAAAAAATGTTTTCAGTCTCAATTTTAGGAATGAAGAATAAATTTCGTTTCAATTTAGGATACATCGTTAAGTTTGACTGACGTTGGCCGTTAAAAGCTGATGTGGCGGGGAAAATAAATTTTTTGCTGACATGGCGCACTCATGTGGCACTAATTTTTCTAGAGGTAAGGGACCCACATTATGTAATAAAAAAATAATGATTCGGGGATAAGGGTTCAAGTTTATGTATTTCAGATGCCATGGTGCATTTTAGAATAATGTTCACTGTTTGCTACGTCATTTGATGATTGCGGGATCCATGCGTAAAATAACGTCTGTTAACCTCTTCCTAAGAGCGAGGTTACGTTTGTCTCATTTTAGTTTATAATGTATGGTTTCTCGTATATGGTCATTCTATATTTTATCCTTTCTTGTATGACCACAAATTCATCTCAACTAGAGTTGGTGGATGATAGAGTACAATGACGTGATATGATCGTTGTAGCCGAACCCTTGTAGTGGGCTAATGCTTTGTTGTTGTTGTCATCCATATTCATGATGTTTGACAAATTTTTATGTCGACTGTTTTGATTATTAAAACTGCCCCTAATGAGATGAGAATACTAGTGTTTGTCTTTTAGAATTATTTATCTTCTATAATCTTGAAAGCAGATTGAATATGCAGTTTTCTGTCATCTTGCAATTGCTATATTCTTCCCTTGGTTATAACTTCAGAACTTATAACTAAGGACTATTCAGTTATTTTGATTAATATGGTTGGCTCATTTCTAGTATGTTTTGATTTATTTATACATGGTTACACTACTTTTTATAATGTTGAAGTTTTCTTGGTTTTCTTTTTCTTGACAGATGTCCCGGAAAGATGCCACATTAAAAAGCAAGCTTTCGCCACCCTTTTGAAATTTTTGCGTTTTGTGAAATGGTACAAGGAGAATGGATGAATTGTGTACGATGAACATGTATGTATCTGCTTAAAAAGTTAAGTGGTGTAGATTTTGTAAAAATTTGATATATGTATATGTGTTTGTGTGAGTGTGCATGTGTGTCTATATATATATATATATATATATATATATATATATATATATATATATATATATATATATATATATATAGTATTTTGGCTTTAAAGGTGTTGTAAATGGAAGAACTAATGGTTATATGATATGTTTGATTGATGTGTTGGTTTCAGCACTTAAATCATTATGTAATTCAGTGAAACTTCCAGCTTCTCTCAAGTTCTATACAAATTCAGTCGGCAACATCATCTACACCACCAAAACCACCAAAATGTATAGTTTAAGTCTTTCCTATGGGTATTGAGTTTTATCTTTGAAGCTATTTTGCAACTATCTATAAACAAATTTTGGCACTCCCAATGATTAAATAATCTCTTATAAAAATAGGGTGTGTATACAAAGTATAACAAGTTGTCTACCCCATGTGATGCACATATATGTTTATTCTTTTATCAAATATAAAATAATGTATTAATATGTAGGTTGGTGCCTTGGTGGACATTCAAAGTGAATTGGAATCTTATATGTGATGGGGAAATTACTTTACTCTATATAATGAGGAAGTGAATAGAATTAGGAAACTTTTAACTTTGGTAAGAAAATAAATTGTAAAGCATAGTATGTAGCGGTTTATTATCTACTCATGATATTTTTTACCTCATATTTATAAGGGTATTAGAACATATTTATAAAAAGAAATATTCTAAATAGTGAATGAGGAAAGAATAAAGATAATACGGAGTAAATCATTTGATTGGTAATTAAGTTGTAAGTTATAACATTTTGTACCATTAAATTTTAATATATTATCAAGATTGAAATGAAATTAAAAAAGAATCCAAAAGTAGAAACTTTAAATTGAGAAAAATTATGGATGCATACAACACTATGATATAGTGATTGAGAGTTTTAATTTTGGTTTGCTCCTTGTCGCAACAAATGATAATTTTTTATGAATAAAGTGTGATGTTTTCCAATATATCCCAAAATGTTAATTCCCTTAGTTTCTCCTAGTTGTTATAGGTAGAATTCTTAATCATGTGCCACAACCCTCCCAGCCCTAAATCACAATACTAAAATTTTTCAAAGGCAAAATGTAGTAATTCCAAATTTTTAATATCATTTAATTTATTAGAATTTATCCTCTCAATAAGCTATGCAATTAGAGTGTTGGAAAAACCCTTATACTGCCAAATATATCTTTTTAAAGCGCCTAGAAATGGTGAACTGGACCTAATACTTCTATAATTTAAGGGAGTGATAGTAACATTGAAAAATGAGAAGATTGAGATATTTCATTGTCACTCAAATATGTTCAATGTTGTACACTTGAAATGAAATTAAGAATTCAAATTTTAAAATTAAATGGAAATTTAATCTCATTGTCGTGTTTGTTTTCAATTCATTTTCTTTCTGATTCAAAATGGAAAATTAAATGGAAATGAAATTAAGAATGAAATTATGGTGCGTCAATTTGTCTTAGATAGCAATAAAAATAATTGGCAAGATATAATAAATTGATTAACTTTTGGGGAAAAACAAATAAAGCCCTCTAAATATGTAAAAGGACAATCAATGTCGCTAAATTTCTAAAAGGACAACCAAGGTCATATACACTAAATTAACCACTGCAGTATCCCATTAACAACATGCATATTTAACCATTGCATCATCCACATTAACAACTAGAGCGTAGCAATTAATCACAATAACATTCTCATTAACCACAACAACATCCTCATTCCCATTAACTACTAGATCGTTGTTAATTTAGTGTATGTGACATTGGGTGTCCTTTTTAAAATTTAGCAACTTTGATTGTCCTTTTACATATTTAGAGGACTTTATTTGTCTTTTTCCCTTAACTTTTCATATCTTTCACCAGACTTTTGAAAAAGTGAAAAAAAAAATAGCTCCTTGGAAATCAATTTCTTTCTACTCAAAGTCATGTTTTCAACTATAGCTAATGAGACTGAATGAGTCCCTCGCTCAAGTCTTCACATGACAGCGCACCATGGACATTTGTTCGCTTTGGGATGCTTCCGTTAAATTTTTGAATTGAATTCATCATTCAGATTTCCAAAGTAAAGCTTCTCCATTTGGAACGTGAGTGAAAGATAAGTTGATTTTTCTAGTTGGACTCCCTCTGTAAAGCACACAGTTGCTAGCGAGACCACATTGTTTTTTAAGTCTTTCTCCTTTATTTCTATTTATTTACTTCGAACTAGTCAATGTAATGATTTCAACTTTCCTTTTAGAGACATTATTAGAACCTTGTAACCATTATGCTAATTAATATCATTTTGCCTTGTTATAAAAAAACTATAGCTAATCAGAATATAATAATAATAAATAATTTGACTTGTAATTAAATTGTAACCTTCATGTACCCTAAATTTTCAATTAATCCAATGAATTTAATAAAATTATGCAGGTTTCAATTACTTAAATATTCATATAATAGCTACTAATAAAACTTCAAATTGATCATATTGTCCCTTAAATCTACATTCATGATGCAATATCTAAGACTATTGATAATGAAAATGCATAAGAAATTTTTTTTTTGTTAATCACCGCCCGGTTTAATCCGGACTCGAGAGGTAGGAGTGTTGCCCACATAGGCAAGGTTGTCCCCTCTCCCAATAAGAGCGCTTCCCGGGAATCGAACACGCGTTCTCATCCTTACGGGGGTTGTAGCCCACTTACCAGCTCAACCAACTACCCATTGGTCCTAATAATGTCTCTAAAAATATTACATGTAATATTTCAACTATTATGAAAATAAACCCCCCTCTTTGGCCCTTCACAAAGGAAGCACTTGAGAGGTGGGTGTTACCCACTTTTGTACTCCATAGAACCCTTGGGCTTATGGTTTGATTCTTTTCCCCGATGGTACTCTCCTCCACTCTTTCCCTTGACATCCTTGTCTTTTGGCTTTGACTTTTCCGGCTTCTTGAACTCGATAAGGGACTCGGTAATAGAAATAGCGGTGATTAGGTCTTGAGCACCACGTCTTTGTATCTCCAATTTAGCCCAAGTTTGTAATCCATCCATAAAAGTAAAGAATGCTTCTTTATCAGGATAGTCAGGGATTTCGAGGAGTACCTCTGTAATTCTTTCACGTAGTCCCGAATGCCTCCTTTATGTTGAAGACGCCTTAACTTCGCTCTAGCCTCTTCTTCAACATTATTTGGGTAGAACTGCCTCTTGATTTCTTTCTTGAAATCATCCCATGTATTTATGGTGCATGTACCCTTCTCAATATCTCCTTGTCTCCTTCTCCACCACACCATCGCGATGTCCTCAAGGTAGAGATTTGCCATATCAATCTTCATGGCGTCATCATTGATGACGGGCGTCTTGAAGTGTTGTTCCATGCTCCATAGAAAATTATCAAGTTCCTTCGCATTCCTTGATCCTTTAAAGGATTTAGGTCGTGAAACCTCAAACCTAAAGGGAGTAGTCCTTACCTCGGACATTGATGGAACTTCATGTGCAAGTGCCCTCTTGCACAATGCGAGCTCCTCCTTGGTCTTCTCCAACTCAAGCAAGACCTCATTGAGCTCTACACGAAGCGAAGAAACTTCAGCCTTATGAGACTCTTCCATGGAATTCATTTGATCCTGACATTGGGCGAGTACTTTGTTGATGGCGGTTAGCACCTCCTTGCGGAACTCCTCTATGTTCCGTCCTACTTCCTCCCGGAAGTCTTCCATGCTCCGCTCTACCTCCTCAAACTTTTCCTCCCCATCGACTATGACCAACTCCACCTTGGCTAGTCGTGTCTCAAATCCTTTCATGGGTTCCCTCAAACGAGATCTCTGGCTCTTTTGTTTCTTCTCAACCGCATTCTCTACCTTAGAAGTGTTGCTTCCGATTTTCATTTCCCTCTTATGTTCTGATGAACCTTTAACCTTGGCTCTGATACCAACTGTCACGGACTTGGTGTTTACTACCAACTGTCACGTGCAGCACTAGCAAACTTCTCACTCTAAGATGCTAGTAAGCCTCTCTCTTAACTCTCAATAGAAGTTAAGTAGTATGAAGGAACTTGGATTTACAAGGAAAGGAACTTTATTGATCTCTCTCAAAGATCTACAAGAGCTCTCTAGTCTTGGATCACTTGGATGTCCAGAATGAAAGGTGGTGAGGGGTATTTATATTTATATTAGTTCCACCTCCTCAATGAATGACTAGGATCTATATAATCCAACAGTTATAACTAAGTATCTAGAGTATTCTACTAAACTCTACAAATATTTACAATATTCCAAAATTTTCTAGCATCTTCCTGAATACTCTTAGAGTTCTCCATAAAGCTCCACAAGTTTCTAAAGAGTTCCAAAAGCTTCCAGGATCTTCCAGATGCTTCCATATTCTTCTAGAGAATTCTAAATAATTCCACAGTGTTCTAGAGCATTCCAAAAGGTTCCAGAATGATCTAGACTATATTCCGGACTGTTCTAGATTGTTCTGGGAATCTCCGGAAAGTATTTTATATAATTATGATTGGTTCGTGACGCAATCCACCTGGCCATCCTGTCATTTAGCTTCTGGGACGGGGAATTCTTGTTCCTAGAATTTTCATTATGAGAAAAAAATTATAACTTCATGACAAGATGGGACATCCCGTCCTGAATATTTCATGTATGAGTAGTATGCATGGCATTGTTTTTATGAAAAATACTATCCTCATCAAAATTTACCTTATTATGTTGTATAAGATATATTGTATAAGCAATATTAAACTAATTTATTTGTTTGCTACAAATATAAAATGTTATATTTTTATATAAGTAGATATTTTTTTTAAAAGAATTTCAAAAATGTTTTCAGGATTTTCACGTCTGGTTCCAATCCCAATCAAGATGAGACAATCTTCGTGACATGACATGACAGAGGACGAAAACTTGTCCCGAGCCTTTTTCGGGACCGAACACGGGACATGGTGTCTCGATCCCGTCCTGTCTCATGAACACCGAGGTGAGAGATAGTTTTGTACACACAAAGGTTGGAGAATTGGCCCAATTAGTTCCTAGTTCCTACTTCTTCTTGTTATTTGTTTAATCTTTTTTATATAAAATAAAAATAAAAATAAAAAAGAAAGAAGAGGAGCCCAAATTGACAAATTCAATTGGAATTTGCCTAAACCCTTCTCCATCTCCTTCAACGTAGTAGCATCACCAATCACCAGTCACCAGTCACCAGTCACCATCCCTCGCTGAAACCAAGCTCCACTCACTCCCTTCACCACCGCAGCTCTGGAGCCCCCCGCCGTCTCCCAACCCCTCCGTCGCCCTCTCCCTATTCCTCTCAATCCCTCGCCATTCTCACCTTCCACTTCGATTCTCGCTCAAGCTCCTTCCACTTTTAGATTGAGCCGCCTACAGGTATGTATGTATGTATGTATGTATGTATGTATGTATGTATGTATGTATGTCGTCATCGTTTCTTTCATTCCATTCACCAATTCCTGTGCTGCTGCTATTCACTATTCCATGTCCTGTCACTGAATCTGATTATACTGCCTTGCGATTCTCCTTCTTTCACGTCCTGCTTCTTACTTAAACGCTGTTTTGTTTCCAGATTTAGAAGATAGATAGATAATGGCCTCTCGAGCTATTTTGAAGAGGACACGATTTACTGACTTTTACTATGCCAATACATGCGCACGTTCAATTTTAAGTTCTCACTTGCATGTTCTTGGTGCGCAAAATCCTCTTCAAACATCTCCTTTGAATGCGCCGTCCAATTTCAATTTCAAACATTATGAAAGAATATCACTGCCACTGCCTAGAGAGGCATCCTTCAGTCTTTCTGCATTGGCACATTATAGACAAAGTTGCTATGAAATGACGAAATTTGTTCCCTCTGATATTCGATTGGCTCCTAATGCCGTGACAAGTGTCAGATGCTTGTCGTTGCAATCCACGCGCGGTTTTTCGACTGCGGCGGCTAAGCAGCCTGAGCTAGGAAATGATGAAGTGGTTGCTAAGAAGAGGAAAGAAGCGTCGCCAGAGGAGTGTGATCAAGCTGTTGAAGGCTTGAGCACTGTGAAAGCTAAAGCAAAGGCGAAACGGTTGCAGGAGCCTCAAAGTGTTGTTCAAACTTTTATGAAGCGACTGTGGGCTTTGATTGTGGGGATTGGTCCTGCCATTAGAGCTGTGGCATCTATGAGCAGGTTGGGATCCTTCGTTTATGTGACATCCCTGGCATAAGAACCACCCATTGATGTGTATGACATAAATATATGTATATATGGCATTTCAATTCTTACTGCAGGGAGGACTGGGCCAAGAAACTTCTTCATTGGAAAAAGGAGTTTATATCAACGTTGCAGCACTACTGGTTGGGTTTGAAGCTGTTGTGGGCAGATGTGAGAATCAGCTCAAGATTGCTGTTGAAACTTGCTGGTGGGAAGAGTCTCTCGAGAAGGGAGAGGCAACAACTGACACGGACTACTGCTGACATTTTTAGGCTAGTTCCTTTTGCAGTTTTCATCATAGTTCCCTTTATGGAGTTTTTGCTTCCAGTATTTCTCAAGTTATTTCCCAACATGTTGCCATCAACATTTCAAGACAAAATGAAAGAACAGGTGCTGATAGTGCTTGGCATGACAAGTTCTGTGTGTCGTTTGCCTGATATTTGCAGTTTTTTTGGGTTGCCTTGATTCATTTCCTATATCAAATTCTCATTGCAAAATATGCAAGTTAGGACCTGAAAACTGTCTATATATGATTAGATGATATATGTGCTTAGTTGTCAGTTATTTTCTCAGCCCTATTTTGTTTTGAAGTTGTTTTTTCATCTTGAACTTTTCTTCAATACATCATTAATGAGCGTACCAATCCTAGAACCATGCCTTTGTAAGAGGTCTCAGTGTTGGCATGCCATACGTAGAAGATAGTTAGGGGGGCATATTTCAAACTGATGCCAAAATTGCACTAATCTGCTTCTCCATTCATCAATTTGCTTGCTCAGTACCGATATATGCTCTACTTTGTCTTTTAAAATGGTAGCCACTGATGATGATCATTACCAATATAATACATGCATTTTGTGCCTGTTTTTGGAGTATACATTAGTATTTTTAGCTTTGTGATTTTTTGGGTTTTGCATGATCAGTTTTACAGTATTTGGTCAATTCACGTGCTCAATAGGAAGCATTAAAGAGGAGACTCCATGCTAGAATAGAGTATGCAAAGTTCCTTCAAGATACTGTCAAAGAAATGGCAAAAGAAGTTCAAAACTCACGTAGTGGAGAAACAAAGCGAACAGCAGAAGATCTTGATGAATTTTTGAACAAGGTGAAAATTTCAGTTTGAAGAATTATTCATAGCTATTTTATCCCCACAATTCCCTTTTCTCTAATATTCTTGTCTACTTTATATTTTTATGCAGGTTAGAAGAGGTTCACGTGTCTCTAATGATGAAATTTTGGGCTTTGCTAAGTTGTTTAATGATGAACTTACACTAGATAATATTAGCAGGTGGGTTTCATAACTTTTGTTTTGATTTGAACATATTGTCCTTTTAAGTGTGAGGTGGTATGATGAAACCTATTGAACTTTTGGACTTTTACTGTTCTTAGGCCACGATTGGTCAATATGTGCAAGTACATGGGAATAAGCCCCTTTGGAACTGACGCATACTTGCGCTACATGCTACGGAAACGCCTACAGAGGTAATAAGCATCCACTTATATTATTAGAAACTTGTGGCCTCTTCAAACAAAGTTGATCAAATGGGAATTGATATAATATAGAGCTGATTCAGGCCCTTAATTTTTATATATGCTTGACCTTTTTTGAGCCCTCACACATTCAATTCTAAAAGTGAAATTTGGCAATTTTACTTATTTTCTCTTAAATTGGAATTTTATAATCTAGCTTTATAGAAAAGTTTAGGTTCATTATTAATGCATGACTTAGTGTAAGCCCTCACTCGTTCCATATAGTTTTGACTGCGGATTGGGGAGGAAAAAGCTTAATATCAGACTAAAGCTATATTTAACTTAAGCCCTAAGATATGAAGAAATTTAAAAATTCTCTTGATGGGCTTGTTCCTACTCATGTATCTTTGTCATATTTTATTAGAAATATATTGCCCTAAAATGTCTTTTTACAAAACTTATTTTCTGGTAGTTCTAGATTCAGTTATAGCTAGAATCCATTAAGATCAAGATTCCATAAGATCATGTGTTGCACACAACATTTTTCTTTCTTTTTTTATTAGGATTAAGGAAGATGATATGTTGATTCAAGCAGAAGGTGTGGATTCCCTTTCAGAAGAAGAACTTCGTGAAGATTGTAGAGAGCGAGGCATGCTTGGGTTGCTCTCTGTTGAAGAAATGCGCCAGCAGGTTTCTTTTGTCATGGAAATGTGTTCTTCCTCATTTATGAGCATGAACCTCATTATTAAATTGATATTATTCTCGTGTAGCTTCGGGATTGGTTAGATTTATCACTGAATCACTCTGTACCATCATCTCTTTTGTTACTTTCTAGGTAAGGTTAAGGTTTTCCCACCGAAAGATACAATGAATAGTAAAACCCTACCAAGTGTATGCATTGTGAAGTTTTGCATCATATTTTTTGCAGGGCATTTACAGTGTCTGGGAGGTTGAAGCCAGAAGAAGCAGTTCAGGCTACTCTTTCTTCTCTTCCTGATGAAGTGGTAGATACTGTTGGTGTTACTTCTCTACCCTCTGAGGATTCAGTTTCAGAAAGGAGGAGGAAATTGGAGTTCCTTGAAATGCAGGAAGAACTTATTAAGGTGTATATGAGATTTTTTGGTTACTTTACTTGATTTGAAGCTTTAATTATTGTGTTAAAATATCAGTACTTTTCTGTTTGCTTATCTACTGATATTGTTTCAATGTATCTCTCAGTAGCATATACTGAAATCCAAAAAAATAAAATTCTTTCTAGATAAGAACTATTGTTTGATTATATTTTTGTTATTTGATAATTAGCAACCAAAATTTGGTAATCCTTTATTTTCCTATATTTCTCAAACTAATATGTTAATTATCAATGAAAAATAACCAAGCATTTTAGGTACATTTAGCATTCTCCAACACTAATTTATCAATGATAATGTTTGCAATCTTGGTCGTAGCAAACATTTAAGTGAGTGCCTTGAACAAACATGAATTTCTAACAATGTAGGAGGAGGAAGGAAGAGTAAAGGTGGAGGAAGCAAAAATGGAGCTCAATTCTGGTCAAGACAATATGGCCTTGAAAGAGACAAATATTTCCAATGCTTCAGAAGCTCACGAACTTGCTAGAGCTAGGACATTAGAAAAGCAAGAGCAGCTTTGTGAACTCAGTCGTGCATTGGCTGTTTTAGCTTCAGCATCTGTGAGAATCTGTGTTCAAAAGATTTTGATTGTCTCAATATGGCTAACTGCATGTTCTCTTCTGAGACGTATTTATATTTTTGTTTTTCTTGCTTTCTGATGGCAGTCAGTTAGCAGAGAGCGTGAAGAGTTTCTGAGGCTTGTAAATAAAGAGGTATGATGGAACATATATTATTCATTATTTGTTTTTACATCTTTCGTGTGCTTAAATGATGGAGGAAAAGTGAGAGGAAAGAAAAGTTGGAGAGAAATTGCGAAGAAAATTTGTCTCCCCACCTTGCCCTTCATCTTCTCCTCTGCTCTACCCACTGTTACATAATATAATAGTTGTTTTACTTATTTTGAATTATATTTAATTTCATGCATTGTCTTTTATTTTGCTGCCTTGAAAAATATTTTTCTAAAAAAATTATTTAGCTTTAAAATATTTTAACATGAGAATATATCTTTGACAAATAATTTGTTTTCAAATCATTTGATGAGGCTAATATAAATGTAATTCATTTTGATATTTATATGATTTAATATCATCTATTTTTACATTATTAGGGTATTTTAGCCTTAGATATTTTCCCATTTTCTTTTCTTTATGTTCTCTCTCACCCATCTAAGAAAGAGAGATGTAAACACAATTTTTTTCATTTCCTCTCCTATTTTCTTTCCTTAATTTTTCTTCCCATCCAAGCTGAGTCTTGTATTGTAGAAAATATCCGGATGAGTAATGATAAGGTCCTTGAGTTTTCAAATGAATCATCAATATCTTTCTTGGTTTGGAAGAGGCACCCCTTTATTTGGTAGGCAGTCCCATGGCAGCATTGGCTAGTTTATAAAATAGCGTTTTGGTTTCAACAAGTATGTCTAATGCATATTTTCTATATGATAAAGCATTAAGCAACCTTCTTTGAAGGTTGAGCAACTATAATTCCCAAACATATTTCATTTTCCTCATATCATAGCTTTGAAAGTAAACAAACTCTTGTTGAACTGAAGAATAACCTTATCATCATTACCTGTATTAATAATAGTCACAAAATTTAACAATTTCATTTTCGTCAAATTTCTCTTTACAATATTTCATTAGTGTTGCATGTGACTGGTTCTGAATCTTGTAAATGCCTCCCTTCCTCATCTTCTCTTTGAGCAAAATTCTTCCCATATCTTTTTTCTTCACAAGGCACTTGTCAAACCTACAAATGAACTTTGATAGAGTATGTCTATCAATTATATTCTCATGATGACTATGGAAATTGTTTGGTTGAGTAAGACGACTACCTATATATTTGAAAATTTGTAACTAAATGTGGTCTACTTGATTTTAATCTAAATCCATGTGGGATCCTCCTAAACTTAGTTTGTACCTTGATGTATGTGCTTTCAGATAGAACTTTATAACAGCATGGTAGGAAAAGACGGTGCAACTGATGGAAGTGATGCCTTGAAGGCATATAAAGCTGCACGAGAGGAACATGAGCATGCTGCAGAACTGGATGAACAGGATGAGGTGTCCTCGGCACTTGTGGAGAAAGTAATGGCCACATCATTTTTTATCCTTGAAAAATCTTTTAAACCATCTGGTCATTTGTGCTTTTGTAATTGACAAAATTCCTTCAGGTTGATGCTATGCTCCAAAATCTTGAGAAGGAAATTGATGATGTTGATGCAAAAATAGGTGATCGTTGGAGACTGCTTGATAGGTTTGTATTTGCCCTTTGACTATACCCTTTTGTTAGTTGCTTTTGTGTAACTCAAAACTTTGAATCGTTGATAAATGACTGTGTTGATATCTTCAATTCTTTTGCTTTAAATGTGGATAATGCATAGACTAATCATATGTTTTGGAGTGTAAATGGTTTGATTTGTTTATAAACTATTTAAGTTTAGCTTGCTAAGAGCTCAAATATAGCTTATTTTATTTATAAAGAATAAGCTTGATCAGCATGTAAGAGCTCTCATGGTTAAACTGACTGAGCCTGAAAAGTGGGTTGTAAAATGTGGATTGTAATCTTTCAAATGCGAAGCCTAATTTCATTAAAATTAGGGAATATCTGTTTCCTCCAAAGTAATTTGTTTAAAATAATGGAAGTATTAGGTAAGGAACTTTTTATGTTATGGTCACAAAGGCTCAGGTACTGTATTACGGAGTGCGTGGGAATTGAGAGGAAAAGAGGAAGATTCAGCTAAGAGAGAACTATACTACTGTGAAGTCAAATCTTTATTATGACCTGATTATTATTACAAGTGGGATATTATTTATAGACCCACAGTGTCCAATTACATGACACGTCATCCATACAACAGAAATCAGTTAAGATGTATACTAACTCTGTAATTAATTGCTAATAGTTAATCTATGACCCGTAACACTACGTGTATTACTTTTTTCACTTTTTATTGACATAATCCACCAAGTAGTGTTGCCGCCTTTAAGGCCATAATCACAACTGGCATTGCTTACCTGTGCTTCTGTGAACATGGATCTTGGATATGTATGTCTCATTGTAGTCAATGTTTGCCTGTGATTTCAATGCCATTATTTATAACACAAATTTTGCAGTTTCTTTTGAGGCTATTGCATAATTTTTTTTTTGTTTCTTTTCCGGCTTATCCCATTCAGTTGTTTAACAGATTTACTACTCCATATTGAGCTAAACTTACTTTCTAATACAGTTCATGTTCTTTAGAAAATCACTAGTTTTAGTAAAAACTTAGAAACATATTTATCAAAGAATAAGATGAGGCTAATGTTTAAAATCATCATTTGCTTGCTAGAGAGGGATTCTTTTTTTTTTTACTACATGATAGAGAGAGGGATTATACTTTGAGATATTTGAAGGAACTGAATTTTTGTTCTTTTCATTCATATAAGTGCTAAATTAAGTTTAGAGTTCATCCTCTTCATAGTGACTTTGGAATTCCTGTGGAATTATTTCTCCTCTCTAACAAGAATTTTAGCTTCTATTAATGGAATTCTTGAAGGACTAGCTTAGCTCAACGGTAAGTTCACTTGCCATGTGGGTAGGTCGTGGGTTCGAATAAGCCACTTTGCAAAAAGTAGAGGTTAGACTGCCTAGTATATTCCCTTCCCCAGCACCCTCACTAAGTGGGGTCTAGAACTGGGTTGACCCTTTGACCCTTTTTTATGGAAAAATTAGAATCTTTTGACAAGGTGATTTGCATTTTGCTATAAGCTCTCTTCGTCATACTAGAAATGTGAGAACAAAAGGATGGGTAAAAAGTCTGATGCTTATTTCATTGATATGATAAGATATATATAATACAAAAGTTTCCTAAAAGATAATAACTTCTCCTACAAGTTTATTCCCTAATAAAAAAACATAATATTCTTCTACTCTAAATATTTCCTAACACTTAAATTAACAATTATAACTAAGAAACAAAATAGGAAATACTACTATTAAATCTGTAATTCTAACACTCCCCCTCAAGTTGGACTATAGTCCAACTTGCTTACAAAACTTTATTCTTCAACTAAAGACATTTTTCAATTACGTGAGGAATGACCATCCCATCATAAACAATGTGAGGAATGACCATCTAACTAACAAAACACTTATGCGTGGGGAATGACCATCTCATGGCAACTCACATACGCATGTACGTGGGGAATGACCATCCCATCGCACTATGCTCTTCAACACTGCCAATCATCTTCACCGATGACTGGTTGTGTTTGAACAAACGAGGTAGAGGCCTTCTGTTGAACCTGCATGCCCTTCAACATATCAATGATTTGAGCTAATTGCTCATTACTGACAGAGGTAGTTTCCTGTGAGGATGCCGCCGAACCATTCTCTGGGAGCACTTGTTTTACTTTATAATTGCCTTGATGTGGCTTCCAGTCCGCAGGTTTCCCATGAATATCCCAACAACGGTTGCGGGTATGTCCTTCATTCATACAATAATCACAAAATGGCCTTCCAGGTTTAGTAAAGCCGAGATTTCAGGAACAAATGATTGCTCCTTTGACATGACATGATTACAAGATTCTTCACGACGGACTTCAGCATACACTTCGCGAATTGGAGGCAACTTTGCTTGACCCAGAATTCTGCTCCGAACATCTTTAAATTCCGGTTCGAGACCTGCTAGAAATAGAAGTACCCGTTATACTTCAAGACTTTTCTTTCTTCGTGCTGCATCCACCTAACACTTCCACTCCTCATGAGTAAGAAGGTATAATTCTTGCCAAAGCCAAGTTAGCTCTAGCCAATACTCAGTAACTCCTCTAGAGCCTTAAGAAGACTTCCAAATTTGACGTTGAATATCATAAATACGAGACAAGTCTCTTGAGTCTACATAAAAATCATGAACCGCGATCCGATCCAAATTTCATATGCTGATGGAAGATACATAAAACTCTTTTTCAATTGAGGAGTCATCGCATTTATAAGCCAAGATGAAACCATGGCATTTTCAACTTTCCATTGTCTCAACTCATCGACTTTAGAATCACTTGGTTGCTCAGCTTCACCGGTGAGAATTTCAAGCTTTCCACACCCACCAACTGCGAGTAACATGGCTTGTGCCCAATCTCGATAATTATGGGAATTGAGCTTCTCAGAGACAATAGTGCCATCAATGATAGCACCTTTAGATTCCATTTTTTTTTATGACTGGTTTTGGGGAGATGAACAGGATGAGAGGAAAGGAACCCTTAAAAGGTTTTTAACTACAAAGGCAACTTGAATGGGTCACCTAGAAATTAGACTAAACCTAAACTTCTTTAACCTAGTTCTGATACCATGTGAGAAAAAAAGGATGGGTAAAAAGTCTGATGCTTATTTCATTGATATGATAAGATATATATAATACAAAAGTTTCCTAAAAGATAATAACTTCTCCTACGAGTTTATTCATAAAAGATAATAACTTCTCCTACAAGTTTATTCCCTAATAAAAAAACATAATATTCTTCTACTCTAAATATTTCCTAACACTTAAATTAACAATTATAACTAAGAAACAAAATAGGAAATACTACTATTAAATCTGTAATTATAACAAGAAACAAATTATTTATACCATTGTTTCTTAGTTTATCCAATGATAATAGAATGCTATTGCCTTTTCACAACAATAAAATTGATGTTCTCATTATTGTAACAAGGCCTTGTTATTTATGAGGGGTATTTATTTCCCAAGAGAGGAGAAGGTGTTCAACCCTCTTGATAAGACTATCATCTTCCAAACTTGTCAACTATCTGGTTGTTTTTAACCTGATTAGGTGAGGAGCAGATCCTTTCAACCTAGGTGGTAAATTGAGTTATTCATTTTATAGGAAAGAAATTAGGCAAACAGAGAGGTAGGCTGAGAAAGAAAGAATGCCATGTGCATGGCCTCTCATTCTCTAATGGGAGAAAGTGCATTGTTTTAAGAAAGCAGAATAATGTGAATTCTTCCAAGATTTTTTACACTTTTTTAGTTAGTTTTTTATTATGAATTTTTCTAGAAGTCTATGACAGAAATTCTTTGAACTTTAAAAGTTTAACAATCTTACTTTGGATCCATATTAACTAAGGTCAGTCTCGGTGTTTACATAGAGCTTGCATTGATGGATTTTTAATTCTTGGAACAATATCTTGAAGGCGAATATGCCCATAATTTGTTGAAAAATGGACTTGTTGAACTGACCACTTTTGAATGATTTATGCTTTTTGATATTAATAGATTGGATATATCAATAATATTCATACGTGGCTCCATTGTAGTGATTAGCTTCATTCTTATTATTTTTTATTTTTGCAGAGATTATGATGGGAAAGTAACTCCTGATGAGGTAGCAGCAGCTGCAATTTACTTGAAGGATACTTTGGGCAAGGAGGGAATTCAAGAACTCATTAGTAATCTTTCTAAAGATAAAGGTATGTCAATTTGTTCTTCAATTATTGTCTACTGATTCCAGCTATTGTCTACTCTCATGCCTTTTTCCATTTTAAGGCAACTAGTAGTCTTCTGCTTGCATTTTGGCCTTTTAGGACATAGGATTTGCATTAATTTGGAGAGACTTGAGTTCTTCTTACATTGTTAAATTCTTCAGTACCTATTTTTCCACATCAGTGTTGAGGTATCATGATTATTGGATGGGGAAAATAACTGAAATGAATTTAGGTTGTCTTATTAGTATGGGTTTACTTCAAAAAGTAACATGAAATAACACTTATTCTAGTTATGCTAGATTGTATAACATTCCCTGAAGTTTGAATCTATATTTATAACCTATATACAGATTTAAATGAACGCATGGATAAAAAGATATTACAAATTACTCCCTCCGGTCCTAAATAAAGACCTAATTGACTTTTTTGGAAAATCGTAAAAAAACAAAATATGTTAATTATAAATTGATGATTTACATAATTTTTCCCTTAAAAACTAATGGATAATCTAAAAATATATCAAATATGTCATAATTTAATAACTTATTTCGCAATCTTAATCTCTCCAAAAAAAAAGTCATCTAGGTCTTATATTTAGGACCAGAGGTAGTATAAAATAAGCCCTAAAATAATAAGTACCTTAAAAAAAACTAGTGTTCTCGGGTCTCAGGATACCTTGTGCTTTTCTTTACTAACTCCGTAACTCGGCCTCACTGCCTGCGCCCTTCCTGTATTGGGGATTGGGGAAGCTGAGTTATTTTTGGTTGAATAATTTGGTTAATTGTAACCTAATGCATCCATTTGTTTTGATGCAGATGGGAAAATTTTTGTAGAAGACATAGTGAAACTGGGAAGTTGGAAAGATGTCAATTCGGCTGAAGATGAGACTTTGTAAAGAGTGTGATCTCATTCCACCTTCCGTTAGATCTTGGTAGGTTACCACTCGCTTTGACAATGGTGCAGGAATGACGTTTAGAATAATTATTCATGTTTTCATTTTATACATAAATGGTATAAGTGGAGCTGTCACAAACAATTCAAATTGTATGCTAGCTTGTAAATTTATAGAAGCTGGTGAATCAAACCAATACATTAAATTATGGCGTCATGGCTTATTTACTTTTTGGGTATTTCGAATGAAGAATAATCCCAGTACATATTTCTCTCGGTTGGCACTTAGATATAATTCCAAATGTAAAATCACAATGTTATCTTTCTTCCTTTCTCATCCTTACTCTTTTATCATATTTATGAATATAGCCTCGGGGAAATCCCAGATAAATGATAGCTGAATTTCAAAACCCCATAAAGGGGATTTTGAATAGTAAATGTTGCTCTCCACCAATTAATTCTGTTATTCAACTAGTTAAAATTATTTTGAAATTCAACTGTCTTTTATCTGTGATTTCTCACAAATCTGAACTTGAATTTATCAGAATTATAGCCTCAACCCATTCACCAATTTAAGAAAAATAACACCATTCAGGAATAAATGCATCAACGTATAGGAACGAGATTCTGCTTGCAAGAGTATGGAAGCTCCCAAATTGCCATACCAACTTCAATGATGAAGACTAAGTTGAAAGCTATAGCCTATCATTTGTGTAAAGAAAATATAAAGGCAATATTCATTAACATCTATAGACTCCAAATTTTTAGAGATGGCTGAAGAAATGTGGTGGATGTTTATGCATTGATGATATTGATAGCTATTATTTAGTTGGTCATGTTGTTGTCACATTAAGTACAAATGAAGCGGTACTCCCTATGTTTCTAAATATAAAATCACTTTCTTAATTTAATTAGATTAAGGATGTCAGTTAAGTTAGTTATTAGCACTTGATATTACTGATATACCCTAACCATATATTTTTATTCTCACTCTCCTTCTCTTGCTTATATATTATAGGTAAACATTGTTAAGGTTTATTTGGCGGAAAATCAGAAATTTATTTATATTTAAGAACAAATTGAAATTTGAAAGTGATCTTATATTTATGAATGAATAGAGTACTATGCAATGTCGTGTCCGGGTGAACAACACCTAAAGCTCCTCCTAGTGCATCCTCCTCCTTTTTCCTCCCAGTGTTGTTGCCGTAAGCCACCACCACAGTGATCTTGGTGGATTAGGGTAGGAGGGAGGGGTAGGCTATGACCATGACATGAATATATCAAGTAAAAGCTAGCCAATATGCCAAATGATAAAGCGGGCAGCATAGGGGATGGGCGTGGTGGATGTGATGTAGGAGGAATCAGAAAGTAAAATGAAGGACAACAGATTGGAACAAGAGAACATGTGAAATAGGCGGCTGCACATCGAAGTAAGAGAACGTGTGATATAGGAGCGTCGCCGACTGGTCAAAGTGTAAGAAATTGAATTTCGCCCTGTGTTGGAGGTGAAACTAAAAATATGATAAGAGAGGGGAAGAAAGAAGGGTAAAAAAGTGATTTTACATTTGGATTTAATATAGTCCATGTTCTAAGGATTTCAGATTAATTGAATGATTTTTTTGGATTTAATCTTAATTATTTGTCCTACATGGGCTGTTATGTAAATTCCATAAGATTAGTTAGTTAATTAGAAAGCTGTTGGGTATTCCTATTACTATTACTATTTGTTATTTTTCCGTTATAAGTCTATTAGTTTCGGTTATCAGTCAGTTCTAGGTAAGAGGTTATAGGCTAGCTGAATATGACTTAGAGGGCCTATATAAATCCCTATAACCCTCATTTGTAAGTGTGTTGTTTTGTTTTGTATAATAGAATCAGACTTGAATGGTTTTTCTCTCATTCTTTTCTCTCTTTCCTCTCTAAATTTATCCATTCTTCTACTTTTACCTATAAATTGGTATCAGAACAGACATTCCTTGGCATTTATCACTACCTTTCTTTTACCCAATTCCAACCCCCATGACACCGAAAAATTAGTCTTCATCGGCAGTTTCTATTTCACGCGAATTGAGACAGAAAAATGTGGAGGATGAATCGACTGGTTCAAATTCGTTGCAGACTCAAGTTAATTAGCTCACCACCCAGGTTGATGATCTCTCCACTAGAATGCGGAATCACGGAAATAATGGGGATTTTGGCAGGATCAGCAAATGCAATATACAAAGATGGAGTCTCCTCGGTTTACGACGAATGATGTGCAAGCTTGGATAGTAAGATGTGAGCAATTCTTTTGAGTTGGACTGCACTCCAGAGGCATCCAAGGTGAAGTCTACATCTTGATGAAAATGCTTTTAGATGACATTTGGCAAAGAAGAGATGTTGGGGACATAGGGAATATTCATCGGAGTTGTATGATTGTTTTGGCCGTTTGTTCGAGAATCCTATGGGGAATTTGTTGAGATTGAAGCATGTTGGTTCTTTAATAGATTTTGATTAGGAACTTGATCTACATTCTTCAAAGATCAAGTTGTCAGAGGAAATCTTGGTGGATACATTCATTTCTTTTATTAGGGAGGAGATTGCAGGGCCGGTGAGGATGTTGCGGCCAATATCATTGTGAGAAACTACGAGTCTTGCAAGAATGCAAGAAATAACCGAAGAGCGATTGAAGATTTAGAAAAAGGAAAGCACGGTTTATAGAGGTTCAGGTTCTTCGCAGACTTCTTTTTCGGGTTTTGGATATCGAATTTCGAATGGATATGGTGAAAATAAGGGGTTTTCTAAGAATTTGAGTGATACCCAGCCTAATTCGAAAGCAGGGAATAAAGTTCAAGAAGCTGATGAGTCTGCACAAAACAAGTATGAAGAAGTGCAAGAATCTCTAATCATTCAAGAAAATTATGGGTCTTCTCTACCTTGGATCCAAGAAGTTCAATAAAAAGCTTTTGCATTTCAAGGAAGTGGTGGGGTTGGTTTGACCAAAACTCAAGAAGGGTATGAATTTGTCGAAGACATTGTTGGTGAAGTTATGAACGTTTTAGAACCAAAAGTTCTTGGTTTGGGTTTAACAACAAAGAAATACAATGGTGTCTTAGGTTTTGGAAATAGGGAGCTTTTATTTCAATAAAATGCTTTTACAAGATGCTTGCCTCATATTTGGTTTAAAGGAAATTTAATGAAAATGCTTGTGGGTTTCAGTTTGCACCAATGGGTAATGTATTTGATGTACGAATATATATCCATGGGGCAATAACTTGAATCATGTGGTTGGTTAAGGGGGAGTTATTTGCAATGTTTTTGGGAGATTTTAGCTCTAAACAAAATGGACAAAAGGAGAAGCATGTGCAGAAACCTAAAGTTAATATGCAGAAATCTATTTAAAGATCTATGTCACAAAATATCTACATTGTTTGGGATTTGTTTTTTCTAGCATTGAATTGCTTGTTTTTAGTTTGGTTTTAGATTTGTATGTTTTGATCTTACTTGATCCTTGAGGACAAGGATCTCTTTGGGAGGGAGTATTGTTATGTAAATTCCCTAAGATTAGTTAGATAGTTAGGAAGTGGTTGGGTATTTCTATTACTGTTGTTATTTGTTATTTTTCTGTTTAAAGTCTGTTATTCAGTCAGTTCTGGGTAAGAGGTTATAAGCTAACTGAGTATGATTTAGAGGGCCTATATAAATACCTATAACCCTCATTTGTAAGTGTGTTGTTATGTTTTGACTAATAGAACTTGAATGGTCTTTCTCTCATTCTTTTCTCTCTTTTCTCTCTATATTTATCCATTCTTACTAACCTTACCTATCGTGGGACCTGATATTAATTCCTTAAATATAATGTTGAGATTGAAATTTCAAAGATGACAATGCCAATAAGAAACATAGATAATCAGTTTTCAAATTCTCATGTGTTGAGCTTAATTTTCAAATTATCAATCAATATATTTTACTAAACCTAAGTCTTTTCCGTACTCTATGTCATTAGTTTTGATATTTTCATTTATTGTTTGGCCTAGGCCTAGTAACGGTGAGTTAACAATGTTATGTATATGTCGGTTTTTTTGCCTTGGTTTGGTCTAACTTACTTATATCGAGTCTCTAAGCCTCACTTGAGATTTTCAATCCACTATCATCTTGTTCAAACTATGAACAATGGTAAGCCTTTACACCCTCAAATTTTACCACTCTTAGAAATCTTTACAACTTTGAGTTTAACCTAGGCATTTGATTAATCACTCCCGTTAAAATGGAGAAAATTTGACATTCCAACTTAGAAATGAAAAATGCCGTTAACTGAGATGTGGATCTTACCGCATCCTTTCTTGTAAAAAACAGTCAAACTTAACTTCAATGAACGGAAAAATTTATCAAGATGCTATGTGTGCCTTTAAGTTTCCATGATGTAAGGTGCACTCTCAAAATGACCATGATGTTAGATGCATCTTTTAGAAATTACCATGATGTTAGCGGCATCGTAATAAAAAAAACCTTATGTATGTATCTCATATGGGAGACTTTGCTATGAATTTGAAACTTTCAAGGTGACATTATTTGCAAAAATATGCTCCACACTCTTTGACAAAACTTAAGGGAAAAAATAACCTTCTACTATACCCATTTTTATTTTATTTGAGGTTTGTTAGACCACATGTATTGAACAATGAAAAAAATAATGTCTATTTTTCAATTGTGAATTTTATTGTTTTTATTTAATTTCTTTAAAATTATAAAAAAAGGGTTAAAGGTCATTCTAGCCACTAAACAATTTTCAATGTATCAATTTGGCCTATAAACAATTTTCGGTCTCAATCTAGCCTACAAACAATATAAAAGGCTCATTTTGGCCACTACTCTACTGGAAAATACTAAAATACCCTTGGGACATATATAATATAATTTTTGAAGATGTGGGTCCCACATTTAAAAATAAAAAATTCTTACCCCAACCTCACCCACACTGTCCGCTACCTTCCCCCCACAATAAATCCATTTCTTGTACCCCATAGCCATCTCCACCTTCTCCACTCTCCACCTGAAAACTCACTCCACTTCTCTCCCAAGTCCCATCAAATCTCCCATCCTCACCTTCAAATGTGGGACCCACATCTTCAAATATGAGACCCACATCTTCAAAAATTATATTATATATGTCCCAAAGGTATTTTAGTATTTTCCAGTAAAGTAGTGGCCAAAATGAGCCTTTTATATTGTTTGTAGGCTAGATTGAGACCGAAAATTGTTTGTAGGCTGACAAACCCTAATATTTATATGATTTTATTATGGTAAATTGATGTTTTTAACATATTCAAGATGAGAAATCACCCATTAATTAACTTCAAATTTCTGAATTATATATATAAATATTTTAACATATTTGAAGTAAAATGACCTAAAATTGTGGGAATTTAGTTGAGATATGCATGGGTGAAGAAATTGAATTTTGATATTATTATTATTATTATTTGATTTTATATCATTTGAATATAGAAAGAAGAACAAGGAGAAAAAAGGGGGAATAAAGATAACAAGCTTGGAAGAAGTCAAGGTGCAACATAACAACTTAATTCTAAAAAGGAGGAGAAGCAGATAACTATATATATGCTCATAAACCTTAGAAAACCCTAGCCTCACATTTCCCCTCACAACCTATCATAACCCCACATTTCCCCTCACAACCTATCATAACCCCACATTTCCCCTCACAACCTATCATAACCCCACATTTCCCCTCACAACCTATCATAACCCCACATAACCTCTCATAACCTATGATAGCCTCTCCTAACCTCTCACAACCCTAATTTCCCATAACCCTTATATCTTTTCCACCATCCACCTATTAAACTAAACCTCTCTCATTCTTGATGGTGGGAGCAAATGAAGGAGCTTGAATCTTCTCTAGGGGAGTTGTAGTTCTATCCCTCTTCCTTTCTTACATTTATGCTTTTCTAGGGTTCTAGGAGTGTAATTGTGATATTTGTATTAGGGATTGAAACTACATTTATATTGTTTATGTTATTTCATTCTTGTTGAATATTTGATTTGATGCGTTTTAGCTTCGAGATTTATAAAATTTATGGGTTCATGATTTTGTTTTTCTCTTAGTGAAAATTATGTGCTAGTACAAGGTGGCTTGGCTAGTGGATTGTGGATCAAATTTATCTTCATGCATGAAATGATATTAGGATTTATTAATTATTTTGTGGCATTAGACGTCAATCTTGATTAGCTTCAATTTATTATTTGGGTGGCCATTAATAAATTGAAGCTGCAAGATTAATTTAGAGCAATTGTGGGGTGGCCCAGATTGTGGATCAAAAGTCCTTCATAATTAATCAATCCTTAGGTTTAGAGTTTAATCAACTTAGATTTATTTAAGTAATGTTTGGGGTTCCAACACTAGTTAAATTAGTCTAAGCCTAGCCTAGAGGGGTCCCTTTAGGGTTCATTTGAAAGCCAACAATATTAATACTCCCCGAAAAATCTTTTGAAGTGAGGATTTCTTAAACTCCCATCCGTCAAGAATATCATAATCATATTTAATCTAAACTCTCTTTTATTCTAATTTTTATCATATAACATATTTCCCAATTTCAACTAAAAGAACTTTCCTTGATTTCAACAAGTTTTTCATCTATTTTCTAGGGTAATTGATTACATTTTTAGGCTCCTCAAAGAGAACGATACCCGGGGGCAACTTCCGCTTACCACGAGGTCCATAAATATCTTGAAGGAGTGGTCCCGAGGTACTACACCGACCCGTAAATTCGGTGTCCTTCATAGGCCAAATTGATACATTGAAAATTGTTTGGTGGCCAGAATGAGCTTTAACCCTAAAAAAAATTATGTGTGCTTGAGTCCCACATGTTTACCTATGCTAATGAGCAAACAAACTGATATTTAAAAAGGGGTTTATTTGTATTTTAGGTCCATGACTACTACGAAAGGCCTTCATGTGTCCTTTTTTGACATCAAAAGGGTACACATTGATTGTCTAGGGTTAAAAATGGGATTGATCTCATAACCTCCTATCTAAAAGAGAGATACCATACCATTGGGTTGCAAGACTATTAGTACACCTTACCGTTTTCCATCTCTTAATTTTATCATTGAGCTTGAACACCATCCCTTAAGTAAAGCTAGACTTTGAAAAATAAGGGTTTATCGTTAATAGGCAAGTTCATTTAGGCCTGAACATGTGTGGTGTGATGCATGATCGGACCGGTTCATTGTCTAAACTCTTGTATTTTATCATTGAGCTTGGGCTTGTCTTGATAATCCTATAAAACTTTTGTCATGACAAGTTCCTCCAGTAAAAGGGTAGTAGCTACTTCTAATTGATGTTAGTTGCAATCAACCTTTTTTCAATATTAATAAGATTAATTCGTTATGACATTGAAAGCATACCAATTACGTATAATTATAAATAACTTCGTTTCTTAGTAACATAGAGAAAAGTTGATTTTTTTTTAAACTTAAGATAGATGTTGGACTTGTATGGAATTGTTTCGAAACCAAAATATTTCCTTTATTACGCCACGTAAAGGTATGAAAATATATAATTATTTCTAAAAGGGTTAAAGGTCAATTTGGCCAACAAACAATTTCCAATGTATCAATTTAGCCAACAAACAATAAATGGTCTCATCCTGACCAATTAACAATAAAAATGGTCCATTTTGGCCAATATGTCATTGGAAAATACTAAAATGCCCTTTTGTTTAAAAAAAAAATCTTCTTCCACCTTCCTCCTAAACTCCTCCCCTCCCATGTCACCTCCTCCACCCTCCTCATCATCCCAGAATATGGGTTCCCAATCTTCAATCTCAATATGTGTAAAAGCCTTCACCAAACTCTCTCATTAAATTCGTGGATGTTATTGATTGGAAGACAAAGCAACCTTATGCTCGTGGACCCATTATTTCACATGGTCACCGGCGGCACCGTCCTCCACCTCGCCGAGGATAACAAGAGCGCACTTGTCCTCGTCGTCTTCTCCGAAATCACCATCGTCACTTTCCGCGACCCTTCTCACACTCACCTCGACTCCCTCGTCGGATAGGCCCTCTTCGGCAACGGCGATGCCGCCATGATCATCGGTGCCGACCCCAAATACCGCCTTGGAGCGCCCCATCTTCTAGATGAACTCCGCCGCACTAACCATCTTACCGGACTCCGACGGCACCATCCACGGTCACCTCCGTGAAGTGGGCCTCACGTTTCAGTTGGTTATGGTATGTTCTGGGATTATATGTAAGAATATTGAGGAGTTTGGTGAAGGCTTTTACACATGTTGGGATTGAAGATTGGGAATCCATATTCTGGGATGATGAAGAGGGTGGAGGAGGTGACATGGGAGGGAGGAGTTTAGGAGGAAGGTGAAAGAAGAATTTTTTTTAACAAAAGGACATTTTAGTATTTTCCAATGGACCATTTTCATTGTTCATTGGCAAGAATGAGACCATTTATTGTTTGTTGGCCAAATTGATACATTGGAAATTGTTTATTGGCCAAATTGACCTTTAACCCTTTCTAAAAATTAAAAAGCGCAATAATTTATAGTGATCCAAACCTTGATTATTTGTAAATATTGAACAATTAACAATAATGTACTTATATTTTAAACAGCACCATAACCCATGATGATCAAACCTCAGCAACGATAAATTTTAACTTGGCGAGGCGCAAAATTTTGCAGGAACCTAAATAAGCTATCAGCTAACCTGTCATGCCTTCCACAGTTAAAATTGCCATTCTCACATCATGAAGTTATTCAAATGAGCGGCCCAAACCAGGATCATTGGTGTATTAAACAAATTCCCACTCCCAGAGAAACAATTTGATTCTGAGCAAACATATCACTTTAACTCTTCCCCTTTCTTCCATAAGGAGTAAGCATGCAGGCTTCATGTAGTTGTAAAATGAGAGTGAACAAAAACTGAGAACTTCTCGCAGATCCTTCTTGCACATTCATGGTGAGGAAATTACAAGCTCCAGCAAAGATTTGTTTGTGCGCTGAAATGATGGTTCATGAAGAATGGAGCGATGGAGCTGCCCATAACTTAACTTTCTTGTCAGAACTGGATGTGGCCAAAACCCAAACCTGTTCATTTCCTGCCAAAGGAAACAACTTCAAATCACTAAAAATACGGATGCTGGTTCAAATTTTCGTGAATTAGGATAGATATGTACCAGGTATAATGCTACTATTCAGATTCATGCCTAGAAACTATTATAGTAAACGCATATAAAAAGTATGTTCCTATATCTACCATGCATTTGAACTCTAAATTCGTTGCAAGGTTTCAACAAATTAGTTTTCACTTCTAACAATTATAGGAAAACAAAAATTCAAAGTGACAAGGAAGGAGTTGTGTATCAAAATCAGAAATATGTTACGAACTAAAACCAGAATTAGAGTTATATACTCATATGAGTCTTACCCATTGGAACTGTTTTAGGTGCCCATGAAATGCATGTTATATCACCTGGAATAAAGAAATAAAGAAAATATTAAATAACTAGAAGGTCAAGAACATGATTTTACAGTGCTAGTAAAAGAATTTTTGCTTGAGCTTACTATCGTGGGATTTTTCAGCTATATCCAAAACCACTCCAGTCTCAACAGATAACCATTGCAATGTGGTTCCATTGGTAGCAGCCAAAATCCTTCCATCGGGGGAAATACTAAGGCGATCATACGGCAACACCACACCGCTTGAGTCATGAAGAGGAATTGGGAACACCTTCAAAGTCTTGGGATCCTCATCAAGATGATAGCGCACTTCAATGCAATAGAAAGAATACAAGTCAGAAGAATCTGATAACTAATAACCAATAGTTTTGGCATTTCTTAAGAACCATTTTGCATAAAAAAACAAAAACAAAAACAAAGGCTTATTAGGCTAAAGCTTGAGCAAAAGGGCATGACTATCAAACTTTTAACCTCACCAAAGCTGTGGCCATTAGACAATGAATTGGGGTGAAAACAAGGCCTTAGTCTCATAAAAGTACTACTAAAGTATCCAATTCGAGCACATAAACTTCACTGAAATTTCCATGCATAATAAGTCGACATAGCAATACCAGCAAAAAGATTGGCCTCTTTAAAGCCAGCTTTTGCTTCCATTTCAGGACACTTCCCTCATTTTGTTTTAATTTCTTTGTACGATATCTCTGGGTTCACTGTGTTTAGACATGTGCCTTTCCCAATACCTTTTTTGGATTATTAGGCTCCTGTTCTTTTCAAGTAATATAAAACCTGAGTTCCTTGAGTAGGTTCAAATCTTTCTTAGGTAGGGATGTTAGCAAGTGAGTGCGCAGAGTAATTCTATAGTTAGGTGCTGCTGCAAATATAAACTCTTTGGCGATTGAGCAAAAATATGTAACATGTACATACCATTGATATTCCATATTCTTATCGTCCCATCCTTAGAAGCTGTGATTATTTGCTCTGAATTTGGGGTGAAGCACAACCAAGTTACAGCACTCTGACAAAACACAGAAAAATTACAAATTGGAGTTCAAACTATAATTGCCAGTTCTTCAATGACGAGCAGCCAAGGAATACAAACATGAAAAGTCAATTGCAATCAAACTTCACAAAATTATAAAACACAAGGAAAAATAATGGGTATGTCCACTCGTTTGGGTAACTCCCAAAAAGTACTTCTTTATAAATAATAGGGCGAAGATCCAAAAATAATACATAACTATTGACCAAGGAACAAAAGTAGTACATAATTATTCCAAGGTACAAAAATGATACCAACTTTAACCATGTGATCAAAAATGATATTTTCACTAATATGAAAATAATATTAGACATGAAAAGTCCAAATTGCCCTTATAAATTAGTCGTTGCCCTGTAAAAGTTTATTTAATTATAAGGGCAATTTGGACATTTCATGTCTAATATTATTGTCATATTAGTGAAAATATCAATTTTGATCACATGGTAAAAGTTGGGTATCATTTTTGTACCTTGAAATAGTTATGTACTAGTTTTGTTCCTTGACCAATAGTTATGTATCATTTTTGGATCTTCACCCTAAATAATAATGGGCAAAGGTGCAAATATATACATGATAAATTTTAAAAGGGCCACCCAGCACCAAAGTAATTTTGACAGTGCAAAAATATACATGGTAAACCGAAACGGGGCAAAAATATACATGGTAAATTGTAAAAGGTGCAAAAATACACATGGTAAATTGTAAATATATATTTGTGGCTCATACAATTAGCACACTAACTAATGTCCATTTTGACAATTTAACAAAAATGTTGATTCTGATAAAAACTATCCAAAAGCTTTTTTAAAAACAAAGCTTAAATGCTATTCTCAAGAGCATTTTTACAGCTTTTTTGTCCAAAACTGTTCTCCAAAAGCCAATCCAAAGAGGCTCTATATAAGCATGTTTCAAATGCAATATTTTATAACAACAACAACAAAGTCTTTTTCCAACTAGGTGGAGTCGGCTACATGGATCACACGACACCATTTTATATACTTATTTTGAACAGTAACCCAAAGCATATTTTTGTTGTCTATTTCAAAAACTTATTTCAGAAAACAAATTTATTAAACTATTTTGAAAACAGAATCAAACAAGGTTTATACTTGAAATAATTTGTACGATAATTCTAATCTGTTTTATTGAAAGGAATTGAGTACATGTATAGAGTAAAACAGAAGATAAATCCAATCACATCCCCTAAATCTCCTATTGATCTGGGATATTTAAACAAAGATAATAAGTGATTTTGATAAGAGAATGGTGATTACTCCATCCTGTCCTAAACATATTAACTACTTACCTAATTTGATTAGATTATATAAGTTAAGTTAGTTAAATCACATTATATTACCAAAATGACCAAACATCCCCAAATAGTTCCTTTTTTGTGAAGCATGACTCTCGTGGGACATTGTCAATTTTAACTGTACGTGCAGATAATACAATCATTGCAGGTGATTTAAGAAATGAGAAGAGCAAAAAACATGTAAAAGCACTAGAGGTAAAAGATTTATGAAAGTTAAGTTATATGTGAAAATTTCAAGAATGATTCCCATTTATGACACTCTCCCTGAAGTTTTTACATTTATGTGTATATATATAACTAATTACATATATAATAAACCTGAGTTCTAATCTTCCTGCAAATATCAAGCTCGCCTCGTTTGTGATCTAGAATCTTTTCTGTTAAAAAGAGATCTTGTTTGTACAAGAAAATTAAATCCAAGTCTATATATATTCAAGACTGAATGAATAATATACATAACAGAAAACGAGTTTAACCTCTTATTTCCACATTGTCCAATAACTATTGTTTAACTCTAGGGAAAAATAAAATGTTATGAGATTTAACTCCTAGCTTAGAAGTTTCGGTTCTACATATAATATCTTCTTCCATTATATATCATACATTTGATCATTTTTTTCTTCAAGCTAATTTACCTGACTTATGATCTGGTATTAATTTAATGTTACCCAAAAGTATTTAAGAGAGATTATGCCACCTATGTTCTAACTAAATATTTTATTTAACTACCTTAAACTCCCAAAATTGGACATGTGGTCTTGTATTTTAGGACCAGAGGGAGTAATTACATGACCTCTTGAAAATTTGTTTTATAATTTAAAACTCACAATGTATTGTATATAAATGAAATAAAGCACTGTAATTAAAGGTAAAGCAAAAAAATAATAAACCTTATGCCCCTTAAGCTGCATAACTTTTGAAACTTCTTTGACAGATCCATCTTTTGCATACACAATCTCCCACACCTGCTTCAAACAAACAAGAGATGAATGGATCAAGTCTCATGGTCGAACAGAATAAGTAAAATCCTGCAGGCGCATTATACATGATAAAATCTGATGGTAAGGTTCTAATGGCATTTGAAGAATCTCTCCTATCAAATTATTCAATTTCAAATTACAATATCTAGGCATATCCATGATTGTTCAATCCTAATTTTGTATTGTTTTTTCACATGCCATTAATGAATTCTAAGGTTTGAGTAATTTCACTTGGTAAGCTTGCCACTCAAGAATGGTTAAGCCCAACAGCAGCACATGAACATATGAATACAGATTGATCTTAAAATTAATATTCAAAAACTACATAAAGAAATATTTTTAATTAAGTTTGCAAATCAATACTAACTTTCACATCTGCAGTAAATGCCGCTGCTGCAATAAAACGCCCATTGGATGATATAGCCGCCATGGTATTTTTCAATTGATTTGTGTTCAGAAATGCTAAATTCTTCCCAGATTTCCCATGCCAAAGAATGATGTCAGTCCCTGGATCAGAAACCAAAAAATAAGATGTAGAAGGTAATTATCATCAAGCACTATATATTAGACGCAGCAAGGAATGTGATGAAATTCACAACAGTATTATTATGAATTCAACAAAGTATTACTTCACAGAGAAGAATCACTATGGAAAAGTACAGAGAAGGCTAAAAGAAAAGAATACAATAGTGCATTCAACAGCACCACCCTCCCAAGAATACTCAATACTCACATAATCCCTGCCCTCTGTCTAGCTTTCTATTTATACTATATACTGCTACAGTAAGTAAAACTGAATTGCCACGTATGCTATTCACTTCTAACAGAATTATTATTACTGTAATACCCATACTACCCCCTGGACCATTACTTGACCTCCATGTCACTCTTCTTCCTTCTAAAATATGTAATTACAGCAGGACCCTTTCCATCAGAATGATAGACAAAAAATAATAAACAGCATAAAAGATTTTATGCTTTATGAATATCATACAAAAAATAAGTATGCTTTATGAATATCATACTTAAAAATGTGAATATCATAAAAGATTTTATGAATATTTAATTTTTTTAAAGATTGTTAGAAAGCTTGCAAGTTGAAAGTACTTTATGAATATCATAAATGATTTTATGATTTTATATGATGCACAAAATATGAAATAGATACCTTCTGAACAAGAAACAACAAGTGTACTCCCATCAGCAGTGCCGTAACTTGCAGTGGTTCCAAACAGAGTCAGTATTGCCTTTTGATCATGAACTTTATGATGCTCCCACCTAATTTCTGGGAGAGGAAGCTTGGCTTGTGGCTTATTTTCCGAAGACTTTTGTTTCTCTTCTCCATACATGTATAATGAACTACCAGAGAGATTATGAGTTGCTACAACAATTGCGGATGCATCATCAGAAAGAGCAATTGCAGTTGGATGACCTCCAGCAGGCAAATTAACTCTCATAACCCTGCACAAGGTGGAAAAATCCAATGTATGAACAATGCTCATCGTCATAATTGTGTGCGCATTGACATATGAAGCCATGACATAAACATACTTGAAACTTTTGCTTGAGACATCATCCAACTTAAATACCCTCACAACTCCATCAGCACAAGCTGTTTGCAGAGCAAAAGAAAAACATTAAGAAGAAAGAGCTTAATACCATGCTCATACAAGTGAAAATAAGCCAAAAAAAAAACAAGCATATTAGCAATATTTAGATTAGAAAGAGGATCCTCAATCTTCCATGAAAAATATGCATCAACAAAGCAGTTCATTTATACAACCACCCCCATCCAAATATAGAATGGTCAGGATGAGCCCACCTTACTCTCAAAAAAGAGCAATATTACATGCATTAAATAAACCAGCAGTTGAAAACAATTTATGGCAGCTTACTTGAGTGATTGCTAAAATGTTAGAATCTGAGCACTTATTACATGATTAGGAAGAATAATTCCTTCATTTCTAGCAATAATTCTTTGATTGTAAGCTGATTATTATTTCCTCTTTCATTCCCCTCTCCTACTCTATATATTGTACTTTTTCTTCTCATATCAATACATCAATGATAAAGCTATTTCTTCATCTCCTCTCCTTTCTCAAATTCTTTAGTAGTGTTAAACGCCAATGAATAAGGATAAGTATAATAGATATGCAATGCAAAATTAAAGAAGTGAATATATTGCCACATCATAAATGTTCAATTAACAGAATAATGATTCTGTTAAAAAGAATTAGAAAGAAAGAGAACAAAGAAGAATATTAGAGGGTTAAACACAAGAGGTTCAAAGAGCGAAAAGGTAACTGTCAAAGGAAATACTTAATCTATAACACATGACAAAACCGAATCAGACCCTGATATCAGGTTATATAGTCCTGACCTAAGTAATGATTTAGCCTAAGATAAACTCATTAGGCCAAAACACATAAAACATAACACCCAACCCAGTAAAATAAAATAAATACTAAGACTATCCCCTAGCCCTGGAACCATACAAGATATTAAATAGAAGGACTTTAAGTATGAAAAAATGACTACACTAGTGCTTATGCAATGGCAGGGCCCAGAAGATGAGGAAGCACCATGATACAACTCTCCAATTTGAAACAGATATTTCCAGCCTTTGTTGTCTCAGATCCTTCAGAGCATAGATCATTTGGGGAGAAGTATATTTTTGTCTAATCATAATGTTAGAATTAGAAAATTAATATTATTATTTCCTAATTTGTATTAGTAGAATCTTCGTCATAATTATTAATTATAATATTAGAAAATTAAGTTATTAGGGGATCATTAGGTAAACTTGTAGGAAAAATTTATTATTTATTAGAAAGCTTTTGCATTATAAATACGATATCATATCAATGAAACATTCATCGGACTATTCAATCATCTTTGTTTCCACATGGTATCGGAGCTAAGCTGAACAAGTTCAATCCTTAGGCACCAGTCTAAATTGCCTTTGAAGTTAGTATAAAAAAGTCATCTCCTCCCTCTATTTTGTCGTCACCACAAATCCAGAAGAGTTTTCTCCCATAATTGTTCGAATCAGTGTGTCACCCATCAGTTCTTCCAATCCCTAGATCTATTTGGCCAACCCCAGATCCACGAGTCAATCATCAGCATCATCTTTTTTTGCTGTCGTCCTCCAAACCCTTAACCCAGTCGAACCCATTCTGTTAAATTTGAGAAAAGAAGAGGGAAGACAGATTTAGGGAGAAGAATGATTTCTCTTATTGATATGTTGTACAATGGTGGTGAGACATTATATAGGAGAGGAGAGAATATGAAAATGGAAAATACAATCAATCAAACATAAATGCATATCAAACAGATTCTTCAAACAATATCAAAGAGATTCTCTAACACTCCCCCTCAAGCTGGAGAGTATATGTCCAGCATTCCCAGCTTGCTTCGAAATCTCTCAAATGTAGATCGGTCAAGTGGTTTAGTCATCATATCACCAATCTGCTCAGAAGAACGGACATACGTCAATGCCATGATCTCCGCCTCTACTTTCTCCTTAATGTAATGTCTATCAATTTCGACATGTTTAGTTCGATCATGATAAACAGGATTCCTGGTCATTTCAATGCTGGACTTGTTATCACACCATATTTGCAGTGGGCCATCAAAAGGAATTCTCAATTCATGTAGTAATCTGATGATCCAGATTCCTTCGCATACACCAAGACATGCAGCTCTTAACTCAGCTTCACAACTACTTCGTGATACAATGGTCTGCTTCTTGCTTCTCCAAGTAACTAAGTTTCCCCAGAGATATGAGCAATAACCTGTGATAGATCTTCCAGTTTCTAGGTCTCTTGCAAGACTTGCATCAGTATAAATCTCCAAGTTCCTAGTTGTTCCTTTCTTAAAGAATATTCCTCTACCTGGATTTCCCTTCAAGTACCCAAGTATTCTCATAACTGCATCCATATGCTCCTTTTGTGGTTGGTGCATGAATTGACTTACCATTCCCACAGCAAAACTGATATCCGGACGTGTATGAGTCAAGTATATCAATTTCCCAACAAGTCTCCGATATCTCTCAGTGTTAGCAGGAACTCCCTTTTCCTTTATTTCTAGTTTGCATTGGTCATCCATAGGTGTCTCCTCCGGTTTTGCGCCTAGCATCCCGGTCTCATGTAGCAAGTCTAGTGTGTACTTGCGCTGGGACACATTAATGCCTTTCCTGCTTCTGGTTATCTCCATGCCAAGGAAGTATCTCATCTGACCAAGATCCTTCACTTGAAATTCACTTGCTAGAGCTTGTTTCAGCTGAGCTATGGAGCTTTCATCGTTTCCTGTAATAACAATGTCATCAACATAAACAATTAAAATTGTCACTTTTTCACCATTATGTTTAGTGAACAAGGTGTGATCTGCTTGCCCCTGAACAAAGGTCATCTTCTTCAGCACTCTAGAGAATCTGTCAAACCAGGCTCTTGGAGACTGTTTCAATCCATACAAAGACTTCTTCAACCTGCACACAGTGTTATTAGGAGCTTTGACACCCTCTGGAACTTCCATGTACACTTCTTCCTCTAAGTCACCATTTAAAAAGGCATTTTTAATGTCTAATTGATGTAATGACCAATCCAGGTTGGCTGCAATAGAAAGAAGTATGTTGATGGTACTAAACTTGGCAACTGGAGCAAACGTCTCCTCGTAATCAATGCCATATGTCTGAGTGTACCCCTTTGCAACTATAACTCTAAGATTTTCCGGACATAATCTAAGAGTTTTGAATAAACCTCTATTTCCAGTCATATGATCTGTAGCTCCTGAGTCAACGATCCATGTATCATCAGCAGTCATAGCAGTATTAAGGGCAATTATGGAATTACCTGACTGAACAAGGTTTACACTTGATTTACAATCGATAACCATCACCTGAGGCTCTGACATAAGTTTTGGTGCTTCTTTAGGCTTCAAGGAACCTTTTGAGGAGCTACCCATTAGAGCCATGAGATGAGAATCAGATTTGTCAATTTTTGAAGGGGCTAATGCGGCTGACATAAAAGGAAAACCAGGCTGAAAACCCATTTCAGGAAGCTGCGGAACTCCGGCGGCCGTGGAAGGCGGCGCGTGTAGTTCACGCGCCGATTTGGAGGTGGCGCGTGGATCCACGCGCCGGCACTGTGGTGGCGCGTGAGCACCACGCGCTGCCCAGATGGAGGCGGTGCTTTGAGTTCCGGCCGATTTTGGCCTTCCGATCTCGATGGTGGTGGCGGTGTTGCTCCACTCGCCGCGGAATGAGCCAGATCTTGTTTAGCCGAGTGCTTTCATAAGTTTCTCCATCTTTCTCTTCGAGTGTGTGAAGGGTTCAGACCACCCTTTCTGATATTTTAGGGCGGATCAGAACCATGGCTCTGATACCATGTTAAATTTGAGAAAAGAAGAGGGAAGACAGATTTAGGGAGAAGAATGATTTCTCTTATTGATATGTTGTACAATGGTGGTGAGACATTATATAGGAGAGGAGAGAATATGAAAATGGAAAATACAATCAATCAAACATAAATGCATATCAAACAGATTCTTCAAACAATATCAAAGAGATTCTCTAACACATTCCAAGTTAGATCCTCTCCACCATTCGTCTTGAGTTCAGTCTCACATCCAATTTCAAGTTCAGTGTTCCTAGCCGGATTCTCTGCTCTTAAGTCGTGAATCAAAAGGTTGAAAGTTCCTGTCCTTGTTTTCAGCTTCGTATGTTTTTTTGTTTCTTATTTTCAAGGTTTTTTTCTATTAAAAAAGGAAAAAGAGTTAGGAAAAAAAAGTCATGAGTTAAGAAAAAAAATCAGGAAAAAAAGTAATGTAAGAAAAAGGAAGAGTAAAAAAAATTATAAGAAAAAAGAGAAAATTATTATGGAATCCAAATCTGACTCTAAGAATGGTGCTCCAATTATTGATGGAACTATTATCTCTGAAAAGCTCACAGCCCACATTTATCGAGTTGGGCACAAGCCATGTTACATGCAATTGGTGGGCGTGGAAAGCTTGAAATTCTTACCAGTGAAGCCAAGCAACCGAGGGATTCTATATCTTATGAGATGAAACAGTGTTAGAGTTATTCTAAATCAGATGAGATGAAACAGTGGTAGATTGATAAAACTATGTTTTCATCCCCACTTATAAATGCTATGAAATCCTCAGTTGAAAAAGATCTTTGAGTACCTTCCTTAGGCAAATGAAATTTGACTCGCTGTTTGTGATTCTTATATAGACTCAAAAGATCTGTCTCATATTTATGATACTCATTATCAGATCTCGAAGCCCTCTCAAAGCTCTAGGGGAGTTACTAAATATTGGTTAGGGCTGTGGCAAGAATTGGGTCTTCTCACCCAAGAGGAGTGGAAGTGTTCGACGGATGCAGCACTAATGAAGAAAAATATTGAAGTAGAAGGTTCTTCTATTTTAGCAGGTCTCAAACTGGCTTTTAAAGATGTTCAGAGCAAAATTCTGAACTAGGCAAAGTTGCCTCTAATCAGAGAAGTGTATGTTGAAGTCCGTCGTAAAGAATCATGTCACCATGTGATGTCAAAGAAACAATCATAGTATGTTCTTGAAATTTTGGCTTTGGTGACTAAACTTGAAAAGTCATCATGTGATCATTGTATGAAGGTGGGACACACCTGCAGTAATTGAGACATTTATGGGAACTTGCGGACTGGAAACCTCATAAAGGCAATCATAGGGCAAAAGGAGTGCTCCAAGAGAATGGTTCAGCGTCATCCCCACAGACAGCTACATCTGAAAGTAATGAGCAATTAGCTCAAATCGTTGATATGTTGAAAGGCATGTAGCTCTAGCAGAAGGCCTCTACCTTATTTGTTCATAAATAACCTCTCATAGGTGAAGATAATTGGCAATGTTGAAGAGTATAGTACGATGAGATAGTTATTCTCCACGTACATGTGCATATATATTGCAATAGGATGGTCATTCCCCATACGAAAGTAGTTTTATTGAGATGGTCATTTCTTACATATAATATTGTAGCGATGGGACAGTCATTTTTCCCATGCACAAGTATTTACAATGGGACGGTCATTCCCCAAGTATAAGGATACAACTATAAGACAGTCATTCCCCATATACATGGAACAAATTCTCATAAAAGAATAAAGATTTGAGAGCAAGTTGGATATGGTAAATATCCATAGTCCAACTTCAGCGAGAGTGTTAGAGTTGGAAAATTAATATTATTATTTCCTATTTGTATGAGTAGAAAGTAATGAGAGTCAGTCGAAGATAGCCCTTAGTCAAAAGAAATAATAGCCCTTAGTCAAAAGAAATAAGCCGTTAGAGCTAGATATGAAGAGATATGAAATGACATTTGCCTACAGTTTTCCAATTTTATAATGAATCAGACTAAGTGAGAATGAAATTAGCATACAATTTAAAAAACCTCTCCGTAGTCACCACCACATGAACAATAAAACAAAGAAACAGAGCATCCAAATGAAAAGCACACTATGAAAGAGTGCTGTGCAGCAATGCACCATCCTATTTTAGAAGTTGAAATCATTAGGTAGAACACCACAGCTATATGGTGATCTCTGTAACTCTCTTCCTCAGGTTTATATATCAAAACACGGTCACAGAAAGGACAACAAATTGCAAAATCACACATAACACTACATGCAAATAATATATCAATTGATGTAACATATAGAAACTACATCTTCCCAACCAAGTTACTCCACATGAATTTAATGTTGCAAAATGTGGTATACAAATAAATAAATTGTAGAACCTGTAGCCAAATTGCGACCATCAGAGGAGAAGCAGATCCCTGTGACAGCATCACCATGGCCCTTCAAGGTATTCAAGTCCAGTGGATGGTGTCTCTTGGCATGATCCTGACATCCAATGAAGAGAAGTTAGAGAGAGGTAGACCAAATTTAACCAAAATCACACAACACAACACTGCTATAATCATAACAAAATACTAAATAGTTTTGATTTGGCTTGGAATTGAAGCCCTAGAATAGTGAGAGACCTTATCGGAAGAGTGGGATTTGGGTTGGAACTTCTTGTGGGGGGGAGGCTTGGGCTTGGGCTTGGGCTTGGAGATGGGCTGAGGATTGGAGATGGTTCGAATGTGGGAGTTGCGTTTGGCGAAGTAGGCGCGGAAGAAGGCAAGGGCCATGAGAGCGCCCAGCAGAAGGGAGAGAGCCGCAATGGGAACCATCGGATCCATTCTTCCTTCCTGATTCCGCAGACGCACTCAACAACTTCCCTTCCCTTCCCTTCCCTTCCCTTCCCTTCTTCACTTCTTCCCCTCCCCCAATAAATAATACGGGTGAGGTGACTTGGCTTGGCTTGGCTTGGCGTGACGTGTTTTATAAATTTACACGCCTATTTTTGCACATTTATCCTTTCAACCTTTAACCATGAATAAAAAGAGCTGCTGCTGTGTTGCAAAATGTGGTTTGGCATGGCGTGGCGTGGCACTTCCACGTAGGGGTGGAAATAGGTCAGGCCCTTAACAGGCGGCCTTCGGCTCAGCCTATTTAGGGCCCAGTTTGGCCTAACCTATTTATTAAATAGGTCAGGCTAAGGCTTATTGGAAAGCCTTTTTATGTAAAAAGGTCAGTCTATTTTCAATAAAGCTCGTCCTAAAAGCCTTCAGGTTTGACCCGTTTAATAATTATTATTTGTTGAATTGAATCTAGGTCATGTTTTTATGGCAATTATCATTTTTGATTTTATTAAAAATAAAATTATAAGTGTTAAGTTTGGTTTAAAGGCTTGAAGTCTATTTATGACCTTTTAAGTTTGATATATACGCCTTTAAAAGGCTTTAGGGCTTTTGAAAGCCTAAATTCGAAGTAGGGTTTTAAAAGGCGTGAAACCTTTTAAAGGTCTACATTGTAAGTAAGACTTTAAAAAGGCTTTCAGGCCTTAAACATTTTTCGCAGGCCTAGGCTTTTTTCTGAAAAAAAGCCTACATCCAGGCCAAGGCCCAGGCCTAGGCCTTTGATTTCATTTTTCATTACAGGCTCAGGCCTATTTACGTCTCGCTCGGCTCGGCTCGGCTCATTTCCACCCCTACTTCCACGTCACCAAACATGCGTAGTCACCTCACCTGTATCTTTCTTATATCTTTATTATCTAAAAGGAGGGCATCTGCTAGCCTCCTGCTTTGCCACCTGTCCAATTCTCTGCCCTGAGTATCTGCCACCTGTCTAAGTAACCTCCTCTTTTCTCTTCTAAAAAACTGATGAGACAAAAAAAAATGATGAGACCATCCCACTTCGTGCCACCTGTCCAATTCTGTCCCCACTTTCTTTCTTGCGGTTTTTATTTGTTTCTGATCAGTGCTTCCTTCTTTTCTTTTTTAAACTGTCCTTCGTTCTAAAATCAAAAACCAACAACTAACTTAAATATCGAAGCCATTATCATGTCCGATTCAATACAACTCAAGCAAAAAGGGTCGCCAACCAAGAAAGAAAAGTTTTCCCTCTGATGAATCAGTCGTCCGTTTTCAGACATCCTTCAGTTTTCCTCTGATTGCAAAAGGGGAAGAATTAGACCATGGTAATATTCTTTCCTCATCTGCATTATATTCTTATTCTATTCATTTTTTAAATTGATTTACTATAATTTCCAATTTCTGTTAGTGTATTCCTATTTCCCAATTACTGTGATTAAATTTTTATCCCACCTACATGAATTTTATTTTTTTTAATTTCAATAATGGTTAAATCCATGTAACCGATTTGCACTATCCCATTCCTGATTTCTCAAGCACGTACCTACACTTTCTACAAAACTTCTTTATGATGATTGATGCACTCATAATTATTTCAACTTTCTTTAGTTTTTTATTATGATTATTTGAAATTGTTTATGAATGAATGTTTAGTGTAACTGAAACTAGCGTTTAATCATGAATGCGTTATGTTATGGGTTGTTCTTTAAAACTATTGCTTTGTTTTGGCTTCATCATTTTCAGTTTAAAGTTTAAAACTTTATTGTGCTTTTGGGTTTTGGGCTGGTGTGGACAATTTTTACAATCTGAAGCCTAAGTTATTGGGATTGATGAATGAATTATTTATTGGGGTAGGGTTTGTAGTTATATAGCTACATTAACTCTTTTGTTTTTTATTTTTCCTGCCAATTTATGCTGAATATCAGGTTTTACTGATGTAAATGAGGGTTGTTGTTCAACTATGCTAATTGATGGAGATGGCACATTCAATGTTGCTGGATTTGAACATATTACAAAGGAGGTGAAATTTGGTGGATTTGGACTTTCATATGCTGTAGTTTCTAAAATGGGTCCACAAAGTAGTGATATGCTTTCTTTCTTGACACTGAAATTTCATTGCTTCTTCTGTGCATTAGTTTAATCCTTATCATGCTTAATCTTTGCTCATAAGGACCTGTAAAAATTATGATTATAAGTTACTTTGATTTTACAATTCATGCGGAATGCTGTCATTTTATGGGACTTAGGTAGATAAAGATTAAGTCGAATTTGAGTGAAGCATATTAGTAGCAACTTAGTCCAGTTTACATCTGATTTAGAATTATCACTTTGAACACCTTTTTTTTATAGAATTTTACCATCTCCTCAATGCTTCTTTTTAATTGGAAAATTGTTTTCTTTATCAAGATGCATTGTATCTAAACTATTCTTTTCAGGTATAGACTATAGTTGAGTTCAAGCCTTGCATTTGGTCTGGACAGGTAAATGTACACAATTAAATCATTTGTTCAGAACTAAAATCAGGGATATCGATGCTTTCAAGGGAAGAAATGTTCTTGCAACTGCACCATCACATTAAATTCACTCAGTCTTATTCATTACATTTAGTCTCTTTATAGAAATGGCTATGCTATATGAATGTCTCATTGTTAATTTGAGCTCTTAAGGAGGGTTTATGGAAATTTTTTTCATCAAAGCTTGGTTAATTATAGTTGTTCCATGGTCTCAAACAAAAACTTTTTTAGGGACCACTAATGATTTATCTAACATTTTCCTTTGTTTGTTGAGATCTTTGCTATCTGAAATTCGTATATTAAATCACGATTTTCACATTGAATTGAATGTTCATGCATCTCAAATTCTGCGAATGGCCTTAGATTTGCACTATGAGGATTCTGCAGGACAATCTGATGCTTCATCTGGAGATAAGTGTTGTTTGGGAAAGTGGAGCCATTGCATATCGTGATAGGAATGCTACTTGTGACTATGAATGCAATATCTACCTGGATTCCTTGCATGATCCAGTGTTAACCCATTGTGGTCACCCTGAGCTTTGAGTAGAGCTATAGCTTTTACTTTTTCTCTGGATTTTGGTAGACCTTAGCCTCACATTTATCAGCATCAGAAGAAAAGGGAAAATGTATCCTTGAATGTTAAACCTTATCAATTGTGATAAGGTTTTGATTTAGTCCAGAGAATTATATTTTGGGTTGTTTATTTTGCTTGAAGATTGAGAGATTGGTAGAATATTTTTAGTGTGAAGAAATATTATCCCAAACAGTGGTGCATGTAACAGAAGATTATTTTGGGCTGTTTTAGGCTTTTTACAGATGGTCTCAGTTCAGATATGATAACTGCATTTTCAATTCAGATTTTTGTTCCTTCTGTTCTTAATGATTATACGCAATCCAAAACCTAAATAAATCTTAGGAAATGGAAGATAACATCTAATGTTGAGTGTGTGTGTGTGTGTAGATGTGTTAGTATTTAGATGAAATTATTGATGCATGTTTTGGTGTACAGATTTCCCTTATTGTGTGTTAATATTCTGTTTTGCTGAACTGACATTATTGGAAAAATCTAATTATCTGTTTTTGTGTCTTGCTGGGATCGATGGATTAACGCTAACAAATTTTGATGCATGTTTTGATGCATGTGGGTATAAAAGAAAGGGGGGGATGTTTAACCTTATGAACTTGCATGAGTGAACATTAAAATTTTTCGGTTTTCACTAAAAAAAATCAAAGCTGATATGAAGCATTTGGATCTTTTCATTCCCTAGATGTTGTCTTCTTCTATTATCTGCAATAGAACTCTTAGTTGCAGAAGAGAATTTAGAATTCTTAGTTGCAATAGAAATCAGTTATTTGCAATAGACCTCATTATGCACTTTGTGAGTTGAAGAAAGATTTAGAACTCTGCATTATTCATCTTCAAATGAATCATTTATTTCTCTGTGAGTTATGATTGTAGACAAATTCTGCTTTCTTCATTTTTAAATAACTTTCCATAAATTCTTATTTCTTCATTTTGGAACCTAATTTTCTATTCAACTTTCATATCATTTTTTCACCCTTCATTTTGGTTAACCTTATTACTCCCTCAATTTACAAAATATTTTTTACTCCAGCTACCTTCCATTAATTTTTTGTTTCATCTATATGAATTTCGTGTTTACTTGCTTACTTTAATTAGGTCCCTAGGGACATTACTTTAATTTGGTCAATTTGTAGGATCTTCCTAATATTAAGTGTCTTGGGTGGAGCTTCATATTAATTTTAGCAAAAAATAATGAGTAAAAAGTTAAAAGTTAATATAAAATGATGGTAATGAGATAAAGATAAATTCTGATAAAAAAAATGAAATAAAGATAAAAATTAAATGTAGTGGTGTACTCTTTCAAATTTGACACATGTACAGAATTGTCACTTATAATTATAGGTAACAACATAAGTCATCATCATATCATGTATAAAAAATAGTAACCTTTTATAAATTTTGATAAAATAAGTAACCATTATAAATGGGTCTTCAATCTTATTCATTAAATGTTATCTCTTTGTAGTCTTTTTTTTTACAAATCTGCATAGTCTTTTTCCATGGGGTGGTCTCATTCTGTAGTACATGCCCAAAAGTAAACCATTTCTAGCACTAAATGTCATTATTGGTGTTAGGGCATTGAATTTCGAAATTATTTTAGCATCGTGAACCAAGTGCAACTTTTTCTATGATTATCATAATGTATGCATATGTTTTCATATTGTCAATGAAGAGATTTTTAAAGATAAAAAAATGGATATTTTTATTGGTGTTAGAAATAGAAAGATTTCACCACAAGTACTTCTCACTCCCAAATACTCCCTCCTTTCCTAAATATTTAGATCACTTTAAGAAGAGTTTGTTCCTAAATATAAAATCACTTTCTAATTTGACTCAAGTTTTTCCTAAATTACCCATATACTTCCTTCACCCAAAAAATAGTGGTTTGAATGTGAGAGAATATTTTTAAAACTTCGGTGATGGGTATTTTGGAAATTTGATGTAATCCTAACTCATTGGAATGTCTTCCGTAATCTCTCTAAATTTGCTAAAGTCATCTTATATTTAGGAACGGAGGGAGTATAAGCTATACAAACATAAATTGATAATTGAAAAATTATTTTCCCCGCGCATAGCGCGGGACCTGTACTAGTAATAATAGGAGGGCATCTGCGAGACTTAGCATGCCACTTGTCCAATTTAGGTATCTCAAAATTTGCCACGTCTCGCCTATTCCCATCCGGTTTTTTATCTTCTATCCCCAACGTGTCTGATGGACAATTATTATATCACTTGTCTATTCTATTTCTAACTGTCATTCTTCAACATCCCCTTCGTCCTCTACCTTCTCTAATTCTCTCCAACTCCCACATCCGCGCCTTCTCCAAACTCTCCAGCCTTAACTCTGTTTTCTTCATCAATGTGCCAAAACTCTCCCCTTCGTCCTCTATCTCAGAATGGTCAAAAGCCTTAACTCTGTTTTCTTCTCTAATCCTCATCAACGTGCGGCTTCCACTTCCTCGGCGAGGGCCCCATCCCTACCTTGACCAGGCCGCCTCTACTCCGTCACCGTTAAGGTTGGATTCGCGGGGAAACTTTGATGAGGCAGGAGAAGTTGTTTCCCTTGAGAAGTTGACAACCCAGGTACATTTTCTTTTCTTCTCTAATCAATCAATTTCTATTTTTGTTTAGGGATTTTGAAGAGCAGGGTCTACACACGTTCTAAACTTGCTTTTTGGCATTTTGCCCGCTTCTTCCCTATTTCTCTTTTCTCAGTTCATTTCATCTTTTTCTGCAATATTAAGATTATTTCTAGCCGCTTCACCCCATCACCTTCACCATCTCCCTCACCGATTCCTCCTCTCCCTCCCCTAAGGGCTTCAAAACCCTTCTCCTCCCTCTCCATTTGCATCGCCCTTTCACCCCTCACTTTGTCTTCTTCGTTCCTCCTTTTCCCGGCGAGTTGCTCGACTGGCGGCGAAGCGTTCTACGGCGGCGGCGACGAGTTGGAATCAAGCATATAATTTTGTATTCGAGCTTAGGTGAGTGCTAATTTCTGTTTCATACTGAGTTTGCATTGATTTTGAGAGGCAAGAGGGAAGGGTCCGAACTGATTTTTGTATTTGGGGTTCAATAAGTAATCAAAATCAAAGTAAAACTTCAATTTCTTATGGTTAAGGTTGTATTTAAATGTCAATATGAGTTCTGTTCAAATTTTTGCAAATCCTAGATTTTGGTGTTGAAGAAATCTTATGAACAAGTGGAAATTGAACTTTGAAACTTTAAATTAATCACTGTGGTAGTTTATTAGAGTTTGAATCTAGCATTTTCAGGTTTGATTTGTTGGGTTTTAGGAGTGTGGCTGAATTGCGTTGTTTTCTCTATTGCTAGCAGTGTTTTTGTTTGGCTTTATTCTGAGATTTAATCATAACAAAGGGGAGATAAATTGTTCTGGAATAGGTCCCTTCTTTGTCATGGCCGATTGGTCTTGGGGAAGAAAGGAAGAAATTGCAATTTGTAAGTGAGATTAATGATTTTCTTTAGTGCTGAATTGATAATAGGATTTGGATTTCTTTGGCCGAAAATGCTACAAGGTTTGGAGCATTAAATTGATTTTTTATGATGGATTGTGCTGGCTGACCTATTTGTTTAAATGCATAACTTGTAAGGATATTGTGTTTTTCTTTTGGTTCCTTGCTCCCAGAAATGTAAACTTAAGCTTATTGGATTCCTGAATTGTTTGAGTTTTGGATTTTTAAAGAATTTGAAGAACATTTGAAGCTTTAATTTTAGGAAAACTAGGTGAGGATTTTGATTGTTGATTAAGGTTGGTGAAGTCTGTTTGAAACCCTTAAGTTTGGGGATGTGAAAGTCTTTACAAATTGAAGCTATGATGGTGTGATTGCTGAGTTTTGTGAAGTATAAATGCTTTAAATTATGGTTTCTGGCTGAATAGGACAAGGGTTATTTCTTTGATAGGCTTGTCATTATTTTGATTTTTGTTGAATCTATTAAGGTTGCGAAATAGGTTATTGAATGAATGATGACATATTTGATATTTTTTTAGATTATCCATTAGTTCATAGGTAAAATAAACTAGTTCTATTGAATTTAGGAAAGATAAATCTTGGTGAATCATAGGAGTTTTCTTCCAAATTTACTAAATAACAAATCCTATCATTATCTACATTCAACATTGATCCCTTCTAAGTTCTATCTTCTCATCCAAAACCGACGCACCTCTCTTTCCAAATACCCAATCATTTTCCTCTCTTCTTCTCTGCAAAATAGTTTTATCATCACTCGAAATCCCTCCACCTTCCTTCCAAATCTTTGCAACTCGCGATTCGTTTGGTCCCTTGCTAAGCTCGCGATTTTTTTTTTGGGTGTTGCAGCGGCGACGAACGACGATTTTAGGCAGAGCAAGGCTCCGATTTGACCTGCATCAAGGAAATCCGTTTTGGGTAACATTCTTTTTCTTTTCTAGACACATTTCCGTTTGATTTTCGTGTGAAGAGAGGGGAGGCCGAAATGGGGTTTTAGGATTTAGGTTCAAAGGGACTTTGGCTTTAAACTTGCTAATGTGTATGTTCATTAAAGTTGTAAAATGACTTTGCAATGCTTGATTTGTGTTTGGATTATAGGTTTAAGTGCTAGGAACTTGTTTGATTTAAATTTTATATTAAAGCCTATGACTATTTCCCAAAGCATGAATATTGAGAATGTATAATAAGTTGTGTATGTATGTTATTGGTTGTTCATGTGATTAGCGATTTTTGGGGCTGTTTGCTATGATTGTGTAATTGATTTTCTGTATTGGTTGCTGTCATGGTTGGTTTTAAATTTGCTGATTTGTCTCTGATTTAATGGTGGACATTGTGAGTCACAATCAATACATATTATATAAAAGTGTCTTGCATAAAGCTTTGAGATTATATACTGTTTATACAAATGTGTGTCACAACCATGAAATGGAACTTCCTTATTGTCAAACTGATATGGAAATGGTCTCTTATTTCTCTATTTTGAGAATGAGACTGATTGAGTATTAAAATTAATTAATGGTGATGAGTATGTGATTAAAAGGAACAAATAGCATCTACAATTTTATCCATGTGTATGTGTTCAAAAAACTTTCTGTTATCTGTACTGATAAAATAGATTCTGTAATTTTGTTTGGCAAATAAAGATTTTCAGATTTACACATGACTGGTTTGAACTAATTCTTGGATGTTATGCTAAACACTTATTTGCTATGCTAAAATTCTATGTTTGAATGTTAAGATAAATGTAGAAAGTGCAGTTTTGAGCTTTGCTTTTGGGAAGTGAAATACTGAATTAAGTATGCCTTTTGTATGTCTTAAAATTGGTGAGATTGGCTTGCTAGTGTGCTAAGTTGGCTTCCAAAATTATCTAAGTATCATTGCTGTGTGTTTATAATGTGTACAATCAATCTTAAATGCAATATCTATCAATAATCTTGTAGAAATTGAGAAGAGAGAAGTTTTAAAGAGAAGAATAATTTCTATTATTGATTATATTGCTCTATGGCAAGGGTACATTATATAGGAGAGTAAAAGAGATGAAAATAGGAAACAACAATCAAGAAGTAAATGCATAATCAAAAACTCAATTTCTCCTAATCAAAATATTAAATACTAAGATTCTAACACTCCCCCTCAAGCTGGAGAATATATGTCGATCATTCCCAGCTTGCTTCGGAATCTTTCAAATAGAGGTCTGTCAAGTGGTTTAGTCATCATATCCCCAATCTGCTCAGAAGAACGGACATATGTCAATGTCATGATCCCCGCCTCTACTTTCTCCTTAATGTAATGTCTATCAATCTCGACATGTTTAGTTCGATCATGATAAACAGGATTTCTGGTCATTTCAATGCTGGACTTGTTATCACACCATATTTGCAATGAGCCATCAAAGGGAATTGTTAACTCATGCAGTAATCTGATGATCCAGATTCCTTCGCATACACCAAGACATGCAGCTCTTAACTCAGCTTCACAACTGCTTCTCGATACAATGGTCTACTTCTCACTTCTCCAAGTAACTAAGTTACCCCAGAGATATGAGCAATAACCTGTTATAGATCTTCCAGTTTCTAAGTCTCTTGCAAAACTTGCATCAGTATAAATTTCCAAATTCCTAGCTGTGCCTTTCTTAAAGAATAACCCACGACCTGGATTTCCCTTCAAGTAGCCGAGTATTCTCATAACTGCATCCATATGCTCCTTTTGTGGTTGGTGCATGAATTGGCTCACCATTCCTACTGCAAAACTGATATCTGGACGTGTATGAGTCAAATATATCAATTTTCCTACAAGTCTCCGATATCTCTCAGTGTTAGCAGGAACTCCCTTTTCCTTTATTTCCAGTTTGCATTTGTCATCCATAGGTGTCTCCTCCGGTTTTGCGCCTAACATCCCGGTCTCATGTAGCAAGTCTAGTGTGTACTTGCGCTGGGACACATTAATGCCTTTCCTGCTTCTGGTTATCTCCATGCCAAGGAAGTATCTCATCTGACCAAGATCTTTCAGCTGAGCTATGGAACTTTCATCATTCCCTGTAATAACAATATCGTCAACATAAACAATTAAAATTGTCACTTTTTGACCCTCATGTTTAGTGAACAAAGTGTGATCTGCTTGTCCCTGAACAAAGGTCATCTTCTTCAGCACTTTAGAGAATCTTTCAAACCAGGCTCTTGGAGACTGTTTCAATCCATACAAAGACTTCTTCAACCTGCACACAGTGTTATTAGGAGCTTTGACACCCTCTGGAACTTCCATGTACACTTCTTCCTCTAAGTCACCATTCAAAAAAGCATTTTTAATGTCTAATTGATGTAATGACCAATCCAGGTTGGCTGCAATAGAAAGAAGTATGTTGATGGTACTAAACTTGGCAACTGGAGCAAATGTCTCCTCGTAATCAATGCCATATGTCTGAGTGTACCCCTTTGCAACTAATCTGGCCTTATACTTGTCAATGCTCCCATCGGGATTAAATTTTGGAGTGAATATCCACCTGCATCCAACTGCCTTTTTCCCTCTCGGAAGATTTGTAATCTCCCATGTTTTGTTCTCTTTGAGAGCCCTCAACTCCTCCTCTGCAGCTAACTTCCAATTAGGATCAGTCATAGCTTGCTGGAAGGTGTGTGGGATTTTCACCTGAGCAGTGTTAATTACAAAGCTCTGCATCTTTGCAGACAGATTACCATAAGAAACAAATTTCTGAATAGGATGTTGAGTACAAGATCTTACCCCCTTTCGCAGAGCAATAGGCCAGCCCATCTCTTCAGGATCTAGTCTCGAGTTAGATTCATGGTCATTCCTTGGAACAGAAGGAACTCTATTATCAGTTGCAGTATTGCCTGATTGTAATTCCTCATCATGTTGATCTTCAGAGACCATCTCAGTATTGATTTCAGCATTGTTTTCCACTATGGGTTGAGGATTTTGTTCACTGAGGTTATCCTGGGTGATTTGTATTTCTGGGATGGCTATGGCTCTTTCAGAGTCAACCGGGTTGGATGACATTTCTGACATTTCAGGGTAAACTAAGATCTCTTGCTCAAGGCTTGACTTAGGTGTGTGATTCACAATTAGCCATTCTGTACTATTACTCTCCCCCTGAATGGGTAATTTGGGATAGTATGCCTCATTCTCGTAAAACACTACATCTTTTGAGACAATGGTTTTTCGGGTGGTTGGACTGTAGCATTTATAACCCTTTTGACTTGGAGAATACCCTACAAATATACATTTGTCCGCTCTAGGATCAAGTTTGCCCTCAGCCTGTTTGTGAACAAACACGACACACCCAAAGGTTTTTGGAGGTAAGGTATGAATGAGTGGAGAGTTGGGGTAGGTTTCAAGGAGTTTCTGTATAGGAGTGGAGAAGTTGAGAACTTTAGATGGCATGCGATTGATAAGGTAGGCAGCGGTAAGGATGACATCTCCCCAGAATATTTTAGGGACATTTCTTTCTATCATAATAGCTCTAGTTACTTCTAAAAGATGTCTATTCTTCCTTTCAGCCACTCCATTCTGCTGAGGGGTGTACACACAAGAGGTTTGGTGGTGGATGCCTTGCTTGGTTAGAAATTCTTTCATAGAACCACTTAAATATTCCTTAGCATTGTCACTCCTTAAAATCTGGATAGAGGTATGGAATTGGTTTTTAACATAGGAGTAGAAACTTTGGAATATTTGGTTCACTTCAGATTTTTCTTTCATTAGGTAAACCCAAGTAGTTCTAGTGTGATCATCAATAAAGGTTACAAACCATCTGGCATTGGTTTGGGTTTTGGTTTTAGCGGGCCCCCAAATGTCACTATGGATTATTGTGAAGGGTGCGGTCGGCTTATAGGATAGTTGAGGATAGGTGGATCGTTTTTGTTTTGCAAGTTGACAAGTTTCACAGGAAAATGGTACTGAATTTTTATTCAATAGACTTGGAAACAAATGCTTCATATAATCAAAACTTGGATGGCCTAACCTTTGGTGCCACAAAAGAACATCTTCATTATTGTAATGCGAGCTAGCAAGTGCCTTATTTGCTCCTCGTTTCCTTCGGTTAGATCCTTCAAGATAATAGAGTCCATCCCATTCCTTAGAATTGCCAATCGTCCTCCCCGAGTTTAAATCCTGAAAAGTACACCCAATTTCATCAAAGATCACTCTACATCTCTTGCCTTTAATTAATTTGCTTACAGATATCAAATTACAAGTGAGCGCAGGAACAAATAGAACATTGTGAACTTCTAAATGTTCTGTCAACAAAACAAAACCAATTCCTGCAACTTTTGTAACAACTCCATTTGCAACTTTGACTCTAAGATTTTCAGGGCATAATCTAAGAGTTTTGAATAAACCTCTATTTCCAGTCATATGATCCGTAGCCCCCGAGTCAACGATCCATGTATCATCAGCAGTCATAGCAGTATTAAGGGCAATTATGGAATTACCTGACTGAACAAGATTTACTCTTGACTTGCAATCGATAATCATCACCTGCGGCTTTGACAGAAGTTCTGGTGCTTCTTCAGGCCTCTTAAAACCTTTTGAGAAGCTACCCATTCGAGCCATGAGATGAGAATTAGATTTGTCAACTTTTGAAGGAGCTAATGTGGGGAACAAAGGAGTAAAACTAGGCAGCAAGAGTGTTTCTGGAATCTGCGAAATTCCGGCAGCCACGTGCGGCGGCGCGTGGGTGTCACGCGCCGGGAATGTTAAGGCGCGTGTGGCACACGCGCTGGCGAGTGGGCGGCGCGTGAGAGCCACGCGCGGCTCCGTTTGACGCCGCGACGGAGGTTCCGGCCGATCTCGGCCGTGCGAACTCGACGGTGGTGGCGGTGTCGTGTAACGCGCCATGGTTTGCTCCAGATCTACACCGGCCGAACTCTCTTCTTAGTTTTCTCTCTCTCTGGGATTCAGATCGAACGAACCATTCTCTGATTCGAACAAGGCTCTGGTACCATGTAGAAATTGAGAAGAGAGAAGTTTTAAAGAGAAGAATAATTTCTATTATTGATTATATTGCTCTATGGCAAGGGTACATTATATAGGAGAGTAAAAGAGATGAAAATAGGAAACAACAATCAAGAAGTAAATGCATAATCAAAAACTTAATTTCTCCTAATCAAAATATTAAATACTAAGATTCTAACAAATCTAAAGGTGCCTATGCGGTCCATGATTTCTATGTAAACATAAAGTTATTAGATTGAATGAGGTTATAGAAAAGAGAGACAAGAAACTAATCTTGAAATATGATTTTTAAAGATTAAAACTTCATCAAATATTTGAAGTTACATTCCCTCCTTGCCTTATACTTAAATGGATTCATTTTAACTAAATAAATGTCAATTCTGTTGAAATGAACTACATAAATGATGCTAATGCGAATATCAAACTGATTTGGAATATGGCCGATTTGTAAAGCAAGAAGTTTTATGTTAATCTTGACTTCTTTGATTGAATTGAATTCAGTGTTATTGTTTATCATGAGATGGTATAACATTTGGCTGAAGTGTGATATGATTATGATGAATTAGTGTGCAAAGGAATTGGATTCCTTTGTGAATGTTAAGCTAAAAATGTTCATTCTTTTGAATAATTGTTTTGCTGATTAAAGAGTTAGATTATAGTGCAAATAAGGGATTGGGTAGTACTATACCTTTAGGAACGAGAGTGGCGCTGGATATATATTTTATGTGAGAACAATATTAACTTGCTATTATTACATGGTGTAATAATAGGAAGAAATTGTGGGATATATTTCGCAAAGCACCGTAAAGAAAAGAAGAAAGTTGCGGGAGTAGTGTTGAGGAAATATTAGCTGGAGCCCAGGTAGCGGGTTATTTTAGTCATATAAATAGCATGCTATGAATTTTGAAATTTACTGCATTAAATATGAGTATTGAATTCTTATACCTTATATGCTTGTGGTATTATTTATGATTTATGAATTTTGGAGTACTCCAAGGGGTCGCACCCTCTTTGTCAATTCTATCATTCTGTATTGGTGAATTTAAAATTCCTGCAGGTAAAGACCAACATTAAATATAATGAGTGGTATCATTATATGAAATGTTGGTCGGTGCATGTCGCACCTTGTGTGTCAGAAGCTACATAGCAGTGAAGATATTGCTGCTATGGAGTGGAGGCATTATATACGCGAAAAGGCTATAGGGATCACACAGTATAAAAAAACAATAAATAATGAATGAAATAAATTGCTATTGAAATTCTTTGAATCTCACCGTTCTTAAAAAAAAACTATTGGTAACAAGGAGAAGATTAGAGAACAAAGAATTAAATCACATAGAGCGGAGATGCCTGCTAGGCCCGTATGTGCTTAGAAGTTACCGGAGTTCAGGTTTAGATCTTTTTAGATCAAAATATTGTAACAGGCGATTAGCTTGTGTTGTATACAGTTAGTGAGGCTATCACCTGAGATAGCCAATTGTGTTTAGGTATAATTGTATAAGATAGAACTATTCATGATAGTTTGATTTCTTTGTAGTTATATTAAATTGTTCAGGTGTAGATAATTACAGATTAGATAGTAGCTCAATTTAGAAAGGAAAAATGTTATATCTAATCTTTTAAAGAAAAACTTTTAATTTATTCTCATTTTTGGACTTCTAATATTAAAACAGTGGTCATAAACTATTAAATTGCTATAAATATTGTAGGAAAAAGCAAGGATGTTACATTTGGTATCAGAGCAATGATTCTGACACAGATTAGTTAGAATACTTTGCTCGTACATCACATATTTATGGATACTATTAAAACACCTTTGGTAAATTCTAGGAAAAACCATGTTAGCAATGAGTAGAGAGAGAAAATAGAAGTGTATTAGTAAATAATTAAATTACATAGAGTACTAGAAGTAAACTCAGCTGATATAGGATGTAGTAATAATAAAAGTCAAACAAAAGGAACATTCTAACAAATTAAATGAAGTTAAAAATAGAAGTAAATTTGAATCCACATATTGGAGATGTGGAATTCAAAAATTAGGATTCTAAATATCATAACTGAAATAAAATTTTGTAGCAGTCTACTAGAGATTTATATAGTTTAGGGGCCTAGAGGTATCTCATAGGGTTACTCTTAAATTAATATATTAAAGTGTCAATTTAAGTTATGGATGAATCGTATTAAAAGAAAATCAGGGATAAACAAACTAATATTCATAAGATACAATATGGAGAACTAATTACAATATCTTGATAAGATATAAAACAGAAATCCAACTTAAACAAGAGAACAATTAGAAATAGACAATGCCAAGTCATGTCAAAGATTATTGAATTAAATTGACACTCATATTAAATATTTCTTGAAAATCATGGTAAAACAAATAGTTTGGATCAATATAAAACAGAAACATGAATCGAGCTAAAAGAACAACAAAAAGGAAAATGTGGAGTGATTGATAAGAATTTTAAGAGAGGATTAACGGAATAGGGATTCTATGGTGGGGTCTCGAATATAATTATGATCCGGACATAACCATAGTCGAGGCATCATAAAGGACCTTATTGCTTTGATCTAAAAGCGGAAGGTGTGCCACGCCAGGCAATAGGTATCCCCTTTGTAGCGAGCCTACTGGTACCGGACGTTGTGTTGTGCAGATGAGATGAAGTGAATCAACATTGTCCATCTCACTTTCCTCTCACTCTCACTTCTTCTAATTCAACTTTCCAATGTTACTCACACTAGCTTAGTTGCTCCTTCGTCTTTTTATATATGCATTTTCTTCTTTCGTTTCTTTGCAGCCCAAGTCATGGAATGTCTCTCCCTCTCCCTCTCCCTCTCCTGCCCTCTTTGCCTCAACACACCCTCCGTTGCCACGCGTCACCATCCCAACAATTTCTCTTTCACTCATTTTCCCTCACTCTCTCTATCACTCTTCTCCAATCTTTCCCGCCATTCTGGTTAGTGCGTCTCAGCTCATTGTTTTTTCCCGCGTTATCTATTTCCCCTTTATAACTGTTACTACTATTTCTAACTCTGTTTGTTTTTGTGGATTTGCGCAAGCTTTATTTGCTGCGCCAGAGAACCAGTTGAACCTTGGGGTGGACAGAGAATGGGCTCTACAAGGTCACTCATCTCTCACTCTATCCATCTCATCTCATCTCATCTCATCTCATGTGCCTACCACTAAATTATAAAATATGCTGTTGTAATTGTAATTAGACTATGCTTATTTTTCAACTACAATAAATTAGTTTTGACGAAAAACATAATTGTAGACATTTTAAAGTGATTAATTTTGCATAATAAGTTTATCGAAAAAAGTCGAAGTGGTCTTTAGGATCAGAGGGAGTGCCTACCAAGATTTTTGTCTGGACCAGTTCTTGTCTTATGTTAGTTCTTGTCCACAAACATAATTGTAGACATTTTAAACTTCTTGTCTTATGAAGTGGTCTTTAGTAGAATTTACTGATTGCAATTATATATTCACATGCTTAAGCTGAGAAAAAGTTGCTAAAAATACTCAAGAATTTGTTAGTTGTTGCAACATGACTCATGTGTCATAATTGTTACCAGATTTCTATTCTTTGAGAAGGGATGTTGAAATTCTGTCAAGATGGGTTGAAGAGACAAGAGAGTCTGCTGGTATATGGCGATTAGAACAAGAACTTGCTGATTTGGAGTTGAAAGCAGCTGATAGCTCCTTTTGGGATAATCAAGCTAAAGCTCAAGAGGTTCTTTCAACAATGAATGATGTGAAAGATATGATAAGAGTTCTCACTGCGTTTAAAACCAAGGTTGAATATAATTATTTACCAATTTTCAACCATTTTTGACCTTATCCTATTCTTTTGTAGCCGTTCCTTTTATCGTGTAAAGTTAGGACAAAAGCTTTTTAAAACCTGCAGTAATCAAAGCTGTTGTGGAATGACCCACTCCTACATTAGTTAAGCTATTGAGGGCATTTTATGACTTGCTGGGTATTACTGGAGATTTATTTGAGGGTATGTGTAGAACAGTAGCTGTCTTTCTCATTGTTCACTGATAGGGATTACAGAGTATATTGTTTGAGGGAATCAAAGATCCCAAATAATAAAGAGAAAAATAAGTGAAATATTTAAGCCTATGACGCTATCAATCCATCCTATAATCTTTCTCCCCTATAATCAGTAATTAATCTTTCAAATGTAGGACCATGTAGTCCTTTAGTCAGTAGATGGATAACTTGTAGAGTTGTGGGAGAGCTGTTGACAAATGATTCCTTGTTCCACTATGATTTGTTGCAAGGTGCAAGTATGAAGCCATAGCACTGATAAGTATGATGAAATTGGTCCCTCATTAGTTCACCACAAGAAGCCCAAAAAGCGATTGTAGCATGGGACCTGCGAGCGAGGGTATGCTTTACATGTTCACAATTAGAGGTGTGAGGATTATATGGATGGAAAATGAGTAGAATGGGGCATGGAATGTATAGAGTGATTGTGAGGAGAGTGGAGTGTCTCTTGATTGCACCAGTAGCTTTTGTTTTTTTCTATCACTTGCTTTATTTCCCCTGTATTCCTCCATTGGATCATACTCTGTTGAGATGTATCTTGCTGATTAATACAACATTTTTCAATGGCAATTTCCATAAGGCTACCTAAATTTGGAGAAAAAGATCCCAAAGGGATTGTCATTGATAGTGAACAAATATGCTAAATTCTTGCCACTTTCTCACCCATATTCAGCTGCTACCATATAAAGCCATTTATAAATCTCATTTATAAATTACACGGTGCAGAAGTCAAGATTATAAGTGACAGGGATTCTGTTTTGGTTAGTAACTTCTAGAGGGAGTTTTGAGAATTTGGGGTGTAAAGTACAAATCAGGAGTTATAATAAGACAATCACCCATTGATGTGCAATGTGAAGTATCATGTGTGGATGCTTGGAGACATACTTGAGGAATGGAGTAAGTGGCTGTTGCATGCTGAATGGTGGTTCCACACAACTTTTCATATTACAACCAAAACCCTTGCTTGAGTTATTATATGGTCAAAAAAGCCCCCACTACATGTTCCTTATTTTCAGCAAGGCATGAAATGTTAGGTATTCATAGACAGCACCTTCATAGAGCAACCAACGGGATGAAACAAAAAGCTGAAGCAAAAAGGACAAATAGATATAAATTTGGTATTTCTAATTTCATAGATCTATGTGTTTTTTCTGGAGCTCAAAGAAAGTAGGACCCTGGTATTTTGGGCCTTAAAAATGTATTAGGGGAAGGATGGTCTAACAGTCTACAAGCTGGAATTACCTCAATAATTAAGAGTTCATCCTATTTTACATGTATCACTCCTTAAACTTTGTTTAGATTCCTCAATGGAGCAACACCATCCACCTATAGAATGACTAGAAATGCCAACCCTTTCAGAAATGGAAACAGTCCTCAATAAGGCTGGGAGATGCAAAAATAAAATTATCACATAAGTTGTAGTGCAATGGAAAGAAGTTGCAATAAAATCTTTGGCTCATGTGTATCAGTTGAAGAATCAGTTTTTTGAATTTAAAATTCCTAATTTCTTTTTGATAAGGGTCATTTGGGGGAGGGGGAAATGTTTTGTAAATATGAATAGAAGAAGGAACTAGTTATGTTAGTTATATTTGGTCATGTTTGTTGACCATTATTTTGGATCAGTATAAATAAAGGTTCTAAGATGGACTTCCTATAAGTTTCATGTGCTTATTGCCAAAAAAATAACATCTGAGCTTCTCCTATTTCTTCTCTGTTTTCTCCTATTCTGCTCATCCTCCTCTCTTACGTTCTAGCTACATCAAAGTGTAAAGTGAATGTATGTCTCAATGACTGTAGGTTGAGGATGCAGAAACAATAGTTAATCTGGTTGAGGAGATGGACTCCATTGATAGAGGACTTCTCGAGGAGGCTGTCAATATTATTAAAGAACTGAATAAAGCATTAGATCGATTTGAATTGACTCAACTTCTTTCTGGCCCTTATGACAAAGAAGGAGCAGTTGTTTCTATCACTGCCGGTGCTGGTGGTACAGATGCACAGGTAATTTATATATCCTCCAAGTGGGAATATCTGATCATTATCACAAATATTTATCAGATTTATTAGCATTAATTAGGTTTCATTAGTATTTAATTCTCTATCTTTTCTTTGTATATAAATATTGGCTGTAACATTCTCCAAAGTAAGATTTGCAGGATTGGGCTGATATGCTTCTTAGAATGTATGTGAGATGGGGAGAAAAACAGAAATACAAAACCAGAGTAGTTGAGAAATCACTTGGGGAAGAAGCAGGGATCAAATCTGCGACCATTGAGGTTGAAGGTCGTTATGCTTACGGGTATATATCTGGGGAAAAAGGAACACACCGTATTGTTCGGCAATCTCCTTTTAATGCTAAAGGCCTTCGTCAGGTAACAACTAACACCTCACTATGTCAAACTGTAACATGGGACTTTAAATGGACTATATATTGGTGTCTTCGTTTTTTTGCTGCTAAATGACTATTCAAAGGGTGTTCTCACCCTAAATTAAAAAGGATGTTGTTTTTGTTATCCTTTCTTGTTCTTTCCAAAGTATTCAATGGTTCCCCCCTTTTTTCTGAAGGAGCACAATAGTTATCCTTCTATCTTTTTTTTCTACTGATATGTCAGTCCTTGATAATTGTGTGCAAGAATGTGTTATTCATTCTGATTTCCCCTTTAGCTCCTAAATTAATTTGTTAACAGACAAGCTTTTCTGGCGTCGAAGTCATGCCTCTTCTTCCAGACGAATCTTTGGATGTGGAGATTCCTGAGGAGGACTTAGAATTCAGTTTTTCAAGAGCAGGTGGAAAAGGAGGTCAGAATGTAAACAAGGTTGAAACTGCAGTTCGGATTACGCACATCCCAACTGGTGTTACAGTTCGCTGCACAGGTTCTTTTTCATCCTTTCTCTGAATCATATTCAACTTGTTTCAGTTCTCAACTGCAGAGTCTAATTTGTTATGGACCAATGTGCAGAAGAGAGATCCCAACTAGCTAACAAGATCAAAGCTTTAAGCCGTTTGAAAGCTAAGCTGTTAGTGATTGCCGAGGAGCAACGAGCATCAGAAATTAAGCAGATTCGAGGAGATGCGGTGAAGGCGGAATGGGGACAACAGATTCGAAACTACGTATTTCATCCGTACAAACTAGTAAAAGATGTTAGAACTGGATATGAAACATCTGATATTTCTTCGGTTATGGATGGCGAGTTAGAGCCCTTCATTAAGTCTTACCTCAAACACAAATACAATATGGCATCATCTGCATAATCTTCCACTCAACCCTCATGTCATGAAGAAGATTACATTATGGCTCTTTTGTATTGCCTCACTATAGGCAACCAAAGAGAAGTCACAGACACATTACCTGTGCACCACACTTGTCCTTCAATGCTGGAAGCTATGGGCCGCAAGAAACAGATCATTGTTTGAACAAGACGATGCCACTTCCTATGGCTTAGTTTCTGAAGTTCTTATGTTAGTTCAGGCGGGTAGGTTACCAGACTAGTATTACTGTGTATTTTGTATGTTTCTACTATCTCAATAATAAAGCTCACATCTATGAAAAAAAACTATGAAGTAAAAGGAAATTATTGGCATAGTCGCGAGAAGGATTATAGAGGACTTATTTCCTGGATGATCTATATAATCTTAAAGGGCAAAGACCCAAAAATGATACTCCCTCCGTTCCTAAATATAAGACCTAGATAACTTTTTTTTGGAAAGATTAAGGTTGCGAAATAGGTTATTAAATGATGACATATTTGATATCATTTTAGATTATCCATTAGCTTATAGGTAAAATAAACTAGTTTAAGAGAAAAAATTAGGTAAATCAATTTATAATTAACTTATTTTTTGCTTTTTTTAGGATTTTTCAAAAAAGTCATCTAGGTCCTATATTTAGGAACGGAGGGAGTACATAACTATTGGCTAAGGAACAATTACATAACTATTCTGAGGTATACCAATGATACTCAACTTTTACCATGGAATCAAAAATGATATTTTCACTAATATGACAATATGATTATACAAGTAAAGCCCAAAATGCCCTTATAAACTAAATAATTTTTTTCTCCTTCTTTCTCAACCTCTCCTTCCTTGACTAAGCACAATCCAACATTGAAGAAAAACAAAGTGAACCTTAACATCCTGAGATTTCAAAAAACCCAGTCAAAGCCCTCGCTGGGCTTTTCCCATTTATCGTTAACCTCGCAACGTAATAAATTATTTTTTAAAGTGTCATGTCACTTGCTACATCAATTCAAAATTAATGGTCATAGTTTGAAAATTTCACGAAGTTGCAACATTTGTAATAGGGTGATGTGGGTTTCAGAAATTTATTTTCAGTTACGTGGTGATGATGTAGTGAAGATGATGATGATGTGGCAAGTAACATGACGCCTTATAGAGTGAGGTGACAAGTGGCATGACCTAATCAGGTCAAAATTAAAAGTCAAACTCATAAAAATTGACGTAGTTGCTACATTTGAACCATTTTGTAACTGATGGGTGCTTATATTTGAAACTCAAAATTGTTATTTTATGTTGGGTGAACTTTACTAATACTTGAGTGCTAAATTTGAACCTTAAAGTTTTTCATATATGTGGTGATGACGTGGCAGGTGACGTGACATAATTGGGTGATGTGGCAGGTGACGTGGCCTAACTTGGGTGACGTGGCATACTCAGGTCAAACTTAACGGTCAAACCCGTCAAAATTGACGGTTTTGCTACATCTGACCCAATTCGTACTTGATCAGTGCTAGATTTGAGCTACGAGATTCACTTTTATGTGGGTGTACTTTTGACAATAGTTTAGTGTTAGATTTGACCCTTAACCCTAATGTATAACTATTCCGAGGTACACCAATGATACCCAACTTTACCGTGCAATCAAAAATGATATTTTCACTAATATGACAATAAGATTATACATGAAATGTCCAAAATACCCTTATAAATTAAATAAATTTTCTTTCTCCACCTTCTTCAACCTCCCTCCCTCCCTCTTTCAGCTCAAATTTCAGTCTCAAAAAATGCCCACTCTCTTCTCACCAAAAAAGTCCACTCTCAATTAGTCAAAATTTTAATTCTCTTGCACGTGTACAATGCCACATGTAACATCCCAGCGCCTCGCTCTCGAAATTGTCCGCATTGGGGAATCCTCACCCCTCACGGTTTTAAAACGCGTCGAGAGGGGGAGGTATCCAGGCCTATATATAGCACCTTTCGTTCTCCTCCCCATCCGATGTGGGACTTTACAATCCACCCCCCTTGGGCCCCAGCGCCCTCGCTGGCACATCAACCCGAGCTTGGTTCTGATACCATCTGTAACATCCTAGTGCCTCGCTCTCGAAATTGTCGCTTTGGGGAATCCTCACCCCTTATTGTAAAGTCCCACATCGGATGGGGAGGAGAACGAAAAGTGCTATATATAGGCCTGGATACCTCCCCCTCTCGACGCGTTTTAAAACTGTGAGGGGTGAGGATTCCCCAAAGCGGACAATTTCGAGAGCGAGGCGCTGGGATGTTACAGATGGTATCTGTAACATCCTGAAAAATTTAATAAAGGATTAGAGAGTGTTTTGGGAAATAATAAATGGAGAAATTTGAAATTTTTGAATTTTTACGAATTTTTGGTGATTTTTGGGATAGTTTGGAAATTTTAAGTAATGAGTGTGCAAATAATTAACTAAGCAATTGAAGAATTTGAAATATGAGGGAATGGTGAAACCCAAAATATTCTGAAGGTTAAGGGGATTGGAGACTGGTTTAAGTGGATTTAAATTAAAAGAGTACACTATAGCAAATTTTGGGTTGTAAATAATAAAAAACCACCCTTATTTCACCTAAACCAAACGCACCCTCCCCCTTCATTCAACATAAAAACCCGACGCCCCCTCCCCTCTCCTTCAACCCATTCGGCCTCCCTTCCTCATCTCTTCCTTCTTGTCATTTTCTTCATCATCTCACCTCCATTTTTCCATTCAAGCTCTAGAAATCAAGTGCTTTGCTCTGTGGTGGGTGAAGCTCGGCCGATCTGCTCGATTCTTCACTCATCTTTTTCGTTTTTCTCACTCTTTTCCGGTGGGTTGGGGCGGCGGACGGCGGCGGACGGTCCAGTTTTGGTGGGTGTTCATCTTCTCTTGTTTCCACGAGCCTTTTTCTTGTTCCAACTTTGTTTTCTTATTATTCTTCTCATGATAAGTTTTGGTGGCGGGTCCACACTGTCAGGGTCCGATCTCCGGCGGTGGACACGGCGGCCGGCGGTGGCTTAACTCTCCCTCTCCCCATTCTTGAACTCCGTAAGCTTTTCCAACCTCTTTGTGATGTTGATTTGAGATGAAGTTTCCTCTTTAAAAGTTAGGGTTTTATGAAAAATTGGGATTTTAGGATTTTCAAGTTACCATAAAGATTATTAAGTGGTTAATTGAAGTTTTGTTATGGTATATGTTGTTTATTGGAGTTGGAAAGTATTTTGGAATTTTTAAAGAATATTTTAGGCATTTTATGACTCTTTGAGTTAGGGTTTTGCTAATAAATGATGTTTTGGGATAATTTGGTGTTTATTTAAGGATAGTTGAAGTTGTTTGAAGATGATGTGATGTTAATGTAGGTTGGATGGGTGTTTGGAAGGAAGTTTGATAATTAAAGTGTTGAAGAAAATGGAATGTGGTTATGTAATGATGTGTTAGAGTTTGGCGGAAGGTTTGTGAAGTTAGAAAGTTACTTTGAGTTGTAAATTTAATATTAATATGGTTGTTTGGTGGTTAATAATTGTTTTGAAATTTTATGGGCATTTTTGGTTTCTTAAAGTGGAATTTCATTTATGTGGGCTGTATGGATTAAATTGGAAGTTAAGAAATGTTTGTGTAGGTGTTATGAAGATGTTGAAGGAGTGAAATGGTTTGAAATTGTGTTTGGGAAGGAGTTGGTAAATAAAGTGCAGGATTAAAGAGATAGTTGTTAAGTAATGGTATGTATGGAGGGTGGAGAAAGTTTATGAGTTTGAAAGGCCACCTAGAGTGACCAATCTAAAATGAATGAGGAGTTTAATGGACTTAAACATGGTGGGTTAGTTTTGCAAGAGTTATGAAAAATGATGAACTTGCATTTAGAAGCATTGTGAGAGAGAATTGAGTGTGAAATGATTAGAATGAAAGGTTATTATAATATAGATATCCTTTTGGCCTAGGTTAAAATCTATGAGGATTATGATGAAAGAGAGAATGAACATGTAAAAATTGTATGTGATAAGTGAAGATTGTGGGTTATATTGAAGAGGGTAAATTGTGAATATTCATTTGGAAAGAGCAGGAGAAAGGTAAGTGATTAAGGGAAGTTGTAAGGCTAAAAAGAAAGAAAATGATGCTTGATGGGTGCTTGATCTTTTGTTGGATTAGAAAGACTGAGAGTCCTTTTGTTGCTTTTGGCTATAATGGGGTTCTATTTTTGTAAATCTTACATGTGTAATGGAGCTGCAAAAAGTAGTGATGCATGTGTTAATTAAGGTTTTATGTTTGTAGTGATGTTGCTGGATGTGCAATGAAAATTGTCTAAGCATTTTCCATTGATATGAGGTATTAGATTAGGTTTGATTGCTTGAGTAACAGTTTGATTCGCTTTGGTGTATGCTTGATTAATGAATAATGTATATTAGAGTTCATCTTGTGAAGTTAAATCTAATTGTTCTTGTATAGTTTGGGTAGCATATTAGGATTCGAGAGAGACGTTAAATATTATGAAATAGAAATGATATTAATTTATCATCTTGTATTATATTATTATAGGATTGGATGCGATGTGGTTTTTGTGGCATCAAGAAAGGAAGAATAGGTCAGTGCATAGTTGCCGAAGAACAGGTAATCACTCTTACTTTGCTATAACATTGAGGGTGACGTTAGTTGGGATTTTCAAAATCCTTTCTAGCCCTCGAAATCTTTAAAAGTTACTTTTATACCAAACAGACTATCGGGTGCCTTTTAAACACGATTATTTTGGTATAAAAGAATTTGATACATTATATATATATTATTATCCTGTCTGGTGGTGGTTGGACCGGTGAGGTATATGAGTGTAATACTTGGACAGCGGTGTTGATAGGCCATATCGACAGAAAGTGATAGTTGTGGTAGAGATATATAATTGGTACTTGACAGAGTATTACAGAAAGTGATAGTTGTGGTGGAGATATATAATTGGTATTTGACAGGATATTGAAAAGTGATGTGGATTGGGAGCATCATACTTTGTGGTTGAGGAATTGGAAAGTTGTGTTGATGGAAAGTATCAAAGGTTGTGATTGAGATGTTGAAAAAAATTGTGGTCATTGCATGACACTGGGATATATATATACCATCGCGCGATGATAACCGGTTGATAGGCCAATCAACGGTTATTTGTAATGGTCAACAGATTTGAGACTGTGACTAGCAGTCTCCTGATTTGAGACAGGGACTGCTCCCTTTCTGATTTGAGACAGATTGGGTTTCGAGTAGAGCACCAAGGTTGTACATGGATGAGAGCCGAGAAGTTGGATTTGAGAACTATGTGTATGAGATTTACAATAATGACTGCATGAATTTGGAGATTGGATGGTGAAATTTATCGATGTGGAATTGATTGAGGGGTTTTGAGTGATATTTGGAAAGTAGAAATGATGGACTTGATTTGTTTTGGACGTGACAGAGGGCCTGGAAATAGTAAATGGAAGAATGTTTGGTTCTTGTATATATATATTGATTTTGAAACTGTGGTACCCTTTAGATGCCCTTACTACCGCACATATCACGTTTATAGTGAGTTAAGTAGTAGATTACTGAGACAAGTTGTCTCACCCCACGATTACTTATATTTTTGCAGGTGATCATGCACAGGCGCGAGCGTCAGGAAAGGGAATTAAGTTTCAAAGGTTGTTTAGATTATTTAGATATGTATATTGCCATAAATGTATAGGTCTGCATTCGCTTCCGCATACTTTTGTTTATATTTGATACTACTGGTTAATCAGAAGATGTAGCAGGTTGTTGCTTTTTCTAACATGGTTAGCTATGAGATTTGTAGTAGGTTGTTTCTTTTTCTAACCATGTTAGGCGATTCTTTTCTAACATGGTTAGCTATTAATTATCCATGATAGTGTTCAAGTTGTATTAGGAAATTCTTTTCTATCGTGGATAATGATTATTATTAGGAAATTCTTTTTCTAACTATGATAGATTTATTGATATTATGGAAATCATTTTTCTATCATAGTTAGTAAATGTATTATTGAATTAATCAGGGAATTAGTAACTGTATGTTACAGTATCAGAGCCAGGCTCGGGTCGGTGTGCCAGCGAGGGCGCTGGGCCCCAAGGGGGGTGGATTGTAAAGTCCCACATCGGCTGGGGAGGAGAACGAAAGGTGCTATATATAGGCCTGGATACCTCCCCCTCTCGACGCGTTTTAAAGCCGTGAGGGGTGAGGGACAATTTCGAGAGCGAGGCGCTGGGATGTTACACCACACTTCAAATCTGAACAACACAATTCACATCTTTACGTGTTCGGCGATATCTTCTCAATATTAAATCAGCCGCAATGGGTTCAAACCAGTCAGCGCAAGTAATCAAAGAATCCAACGAGGAAGAAGAGGAAGAAGTAGAAGAAGACGGCGACGAGAGAAACATTAACGACAAAATAAATAGATCAGAATCAGACAATCAGCTACTAAAGAAAGTGTTAGAATAAGAACCAGAGATGTTACCACGTAGAGCATCAGTATCGCCACTCTCTCCTCAGCTTTCTTCTTTGGAAAGTCCGAGGTTAGGCCCGTCAATCAAGGTGTGGGACCCGTACAATGTGTTGGCGCTGCCGCCGCCGGTGTTCTCGAGGAGCTATTCCGGGAACGAAATTGACAACGATCAGACGGTGACGGAGGTGTATGTGATAAGCGAGGCTGAGTGAGTTTAATTCCTGATTTGGTGGGAGGTAGGTGTCCTGGTGCGACGTTAACGATAAATGGGAAAAGGCCAGCGATGACTTTGACTGTGTTTTTTGAAATCTCAGGATGTTAAGGTTCAGTTTGTTTTTCTTCAATGTTGGATTGTGCTTAGTCAAGGAAGGAGAGGTTGAGGAAGAAGGAGAAAAAAATTATTTAATTTATAAAGGCATTTTGGGCTTTTCTTGTATAATCATATTGTCATATTAGTGAAAATATATTTTTTGATTCCATGGTAAAAGTTGAGTATCATCGGTGTATCTCAGAATAGTTATGTATTATTTTTGTTCCTTGGCGAATAGTTATGTATCATTTTTGGGTCTTTACCCTTTAAGATTAGATAGATCATCCAATAAATAAGTCCTTTATAATCCTTCTCGGGACTATGCCAATAATTTCCTTTTACTTCCTAGTTTTTTTTTTCATTGATGTGAGCTTTATTATTGAGATAGTAGAAACATATAAAATACACAGTAATACTAGTCTGGTAACCTACCCGCCTGAACTAACATAAGAACATCAGAAACTAAGCCATAGGAAGTGGCAGCCTTTTCTTCAAACAATGATCTTTTTCTTGCGGCCCATAGCTTTCAGCATTGAAGGACGAGTGTGGTGCACAGGTAATGTGTCCGTGACTTCTCTTAAGTTGCCTATAGTGAGGCAATACAAAGGAGCCATAATGTAATCCTCTTCATGACATGAGGGTTGAGTGGAAGATTATGTAGATGATGTCATATTGTATTTGTGTTTGAGGTAAGACTTAATGAAGGGCTCTAACTCGCCTTCCATAACCGAAGAAATATCAGATGTTTCATATCCAGTTCTAACATCTTTTACTAGTTTGTACGGATGAAATACGTAGTTTGAATCTGTTGTCCCCATTCCGCTTTCACCGCATCTCCTCGAATCTGCTTAATTTCTGATGCTCGTTGCTCCTCGGCAATCACTAACAGCTTAGCTTTCAAACAGCTTAAAGCTTTGATCTTGTTAGCTAGTTGGGATCTCTCTTCTGCACATTGGTCCATAACAAATTAGACTCTGCAGTTGAAAACTGAAACAAGTTGAATATGATTCAGAGAAAGGATGAAAAAGAACCTGTGCAGCGAACTGTAACACCAGTTGGGTTGTCTGTAATCTGAACTGCAGTTTCAACCTTGTTTACATTATGACCTCCTTTTTCACCTGCTCTTGAAAAACTGAATTCTAGGTCCTCCTCAGGAATCTCCACATCCAAAGATTCTTCTGGAAGAAGAGGCATGACTTCGACGCCAGAAAAGCTTGTCTGTTAACAAATTAATTTAGGAGCTAAAGGGGAAATCAGAATAAATAACACATTCTTACACACAATCAGAATAAATACTTTGGAAAGAACAAGAAAAGATAACAAAAATAACATCTTTTTTAATTTAGGGTGAGAACACCCATTGAATAGTCATTTAGCAGCAAAAAAACGAAGACACCAATATATATATAGTCCATTTAAAGTCCCATGTTACAGTTTGACATAGTGAGGTGTTAGTTGTTACCTGACGAAGGCCTTTAGCATTAAAAGGAGATTGCCAAACAATACGGTGTGTTCCTTTTCCCCCAGATATATACCCGTAAGCATAACGACCTTCAACCTCAATGGTCGCAGATTTGATCCCTGCTTCTTCCCCAAGGGATTTCTCAACTACTCTGGTTTTGTATTTCTGTTTTTCTCCCCATCTTACATTCTAAGAAGCATATCAGCCCAATCCTGCAAATCTTACTTTGGAGAATGTTACAGCCAATATTTATATACAAATAAAGATAGAGAATTAAATACTAATGAAACCTAATTAATGCTAATAAATCTGATAAATATTTGTGATAATGATCAGATATTCCCACTTGGAGGATATATAAATTACCTGTGCATCTGTACCACTAGCACCGGCAGTGATAGAAACAACTTCTTTCCATTGCACTACAACTTATGTGATAATTTTATATTTCCATCTCCCAGCCTTATTGAGGACTGTTTTCATTTCTAAAAGGGTTGGCATTTCTAGTCATTCTATAGGTGGATGATGTTGCTCTTTTGAGGAATCTAAACAAAGTTTAAGGAGTGATACATGTAAAATAGGATGAACTCTTAATTATTGAGGTAATTCCAGCTTGTAGACTGTTAGATCATCCTTCCCCTAATACATTTTTAAGGCCCAAAATACCATGGTCCTACTTTCTTTGAGCTCCAGCAAAAACACAAACATAGATCTATGAAATTAGAAATACCAAATTTATATCTATTTGTCCTTTTTGCTTCAGCTTTTTGTTTCATCCCGTTGGTTGCTCTATGAAGGTGTTGTCTATGAATACCTAACATTTCATGCCTTGCTGAAAATAAGGAACATGTAGTGGGGGCTTTTTTGACCATATAGTAACTCAAGCAAGGGTTTTGGTTGTAATATGAAAAGTTGTGTGGTACCACCATTCAGCATGCAACAGCCACTTACTCCATTCCTCAAGTATGTCTCCAAGCATCCACACATGATACTTCACATTGCCCATCAATGGGTGATTGGCTTGTTATAACTCCTGATTTGTACTTTACACCCCAAATTCTCAAAACTCCCTCTAGAAGTTACTAACCAAAACAGAATCCCTATCACTTATAATCTTGACTTCTGCACCGTGTAATTTATAAATGTGATTTACAAATGTCTTTATATGGTAGCAGCTGAATATGGGTGAGAAAGTGGCAAGAATTTAGCATATTTCTCATACTTGCACCTTGCAACAAATCAGAGTGGAACAAGGAATCATTTGTCAACAGCTCTCCCACAACTCTACAAGTTATCCATCTGCTGACTAAAGGACTACATGGTCCTACATTTGAAAGATTAATTACTGATTATAGGGGAGAAAGATTATAAGATAGATTGATAGCGTCATAGGCTTAAATATTTCACTTATTTTTCTCTTTATTATTTGGGATCTTTGATTCCCTCAAACAATATACTCTGTAATCCCTATCAGTGAACAATGAGAAAGACAGCTGCTGTTCTACACATACCCTCAAATAAATCTCCAGTAATACCCAGCAAGTCATAAAAAGCCCTCAATAGCTTAACAAATGTAGGAGTGGGCCATTCCACAATAGCTTTGATTACTGCAGGTTTTAAAAAGCTTTTGTCCTAACTTTACAAGATAAAAGGAACAACTACAAAAGAATAGGATAAGGTCAAAAATGGTTGAAAATTGGTAAATAATTATATTCAACCTGGGTTTTAAACTCAGTGAGAACTCTTATCATATCTTTCACATCATTCATTGTTAAAAGAACCTCTTGAGCTTTAGCTTGATTATCCCAAAAGGAGCTATCAGCTGCTTTCAACTCCAAATCAGCAAGTTCTTGTTCTAGTCGCCATATACCAGCAGACTCTCTTGTCTCTTCAACCCGTCTTGACAGAATTTCAACATCCCTTCTGAAAGAATAGAAATCTGGTAACAATTATGACAGATGAGTCATGTTGCAACAACTAACAAATTCTTGAGTATTTTTAGCAACTTTTTCTCAGCTTAAGCAGGTGAATATATAATTGCAATCAGTAAGGAAGATACCCAGTTACAATCTATCAGCATTTCAGATTTCTTTCGGACTAAATTGCAGGTTCTATGAGTATCATCTTTTGGATGTTTACCTTCAACTTCAATGGGTAAAGTAACTACAGATGAAAGTGGCCATAAGACAAGAACTGGTCCAGACAAAAATCTTGGTAGGCACTCCCTCTGATCCTAAAGACCACTTCGACTTTTTTCGATAAACTTATTATGCAAAATTAATCACTTTAAAATGTCTACAATTATGTTTTTCGTCAAAACTAATTTATCGAGAGTGAGGGAAAACGAGTGTAACATCCCGAATTTTAAATTAGAGATAATGGATCATTTATTAACTTATTGAAGTGTTATTTAGGAAATTTGAGTTTTAGGGAGGAAATTATGGAGATGATTTATTGTTATCAAATCTTAATTTTTGGAATTTAAGGCAATATAGTTAAAAGAATTATTCGGAGCTAGAAACTTTCACGAACAAGTATTTTGGAATCAAAGAAAATATGATGATGGAAAGAGGGAGTTATAATTATATATGCAAACTTTTGGGCTAAAAATATAATTAAGAATAAATAATAGGGTAATTAGTTGTAATATTCCCTAACATATATATATAAATGCTTATCTCAATCCCACCTCCTTCCACAATAAAAAAAAAACCCTAGCCCCAAATCGTCGGCCACCCCCTTCCTCTCCCTCTCCTCCGCCCCTCGCGATTCCGGCAGCCCAAGGCGGCGGCGTCAATGTCGACGCCATCCGTCTAACTTCTTCCCTTTTTCCTCACTGAAACCATCCCCGTTTTCTCTTCCTCGCGTTCTTCATCTTCGCTCAGCTTCTTCAGCCCTTTCAGTTTTCCGGTGAGTTCGCCGGCGGTCGACGGCGGAAAGAAAGGTGAGTTGCTACCACATCTTGATCTTCTCGAGCTTTTCTCCTTTCCAACATGATTTCTCACTTCCCTTTTCCTTTTTGGTCTCTGTTTCGGCCTACTTTGCAGTGGCCGACTTTTCTGGCGAATCTGACGGCTTCCGGCGACGGCGAAGCTCCTGCTAGACGTGGGGAGGTCGGAAATGTGTTCAGGTTGCTTCATTTCTTTCGTTTCTACCCTTTTTGCGATTTGGACGAGATTTTTGAGGGGTAATCCGAGTTGGGTTCATTGATTTAGGTGCTCTAAGTAAGTTAAATGAAGTTAAAGTTCATTTCTGTGGGTATTTTTAAAGGATTTGAGCTGTGATTTGAAAATCATGAAGTTTGTATAAAACCCTAATGTTGAGAATGTTAAATCTGACTGTGTACCAAAGAAATTGGGCTTTTGATGTTTTAAGACTTTAAACATTAAGGAAACTGCCACATAAGTATATTAAGGTGTGTGATATAAGTTGCTAGTAACTTAATTTAATTGTGCATGTGTGATAGGTGAAGTTGTGGACTGTTAAAGGTGAATGTGTGATTGATGTCAATGGTTGCATGCTCATTTGGATTTTTCTGGTTTTATTTACTGCATAGGCCATGTGAAAATTCATAAGTGCAAAGTTTTGGTTTGTGTATTGTCATGAATGTGTTTTTCTTCCTCCTTGATTGGCCACACTGGTTTAATTCAGATCCATGAGAACTTCTTACTTTGCTGTATGGATTGATGTTGGCATGAATGCATAAGAATTTCTTTTCCTCTTTGCTTTGTTGTTGAGCTGAATCAAGGGAGGTTTTTAGGAAGGGTTCATATTTCTCTGTTTTGACCAATTCTTTTCTATTTGCTGAAGTAGTATATGAGGATTTCAAACTCTACTGGTGATCTCTTTTATTGTTTTATGAAGTTTAAATTCTTTGTAAATCAATAGTTGGAATAGAGGGCTAGTTTATCACAGAAAAACATGAAAGATTGTAAAAGTGTAAAAGATTTGTTGATATTATTATTCTAGTCTTTGTACTTGAGATGTGAAATGCAAACTGAATGTTTTCTTTGTGTGTGTGTTTTCATTGATGTTGAGATATAAGAGGAGAGGAATGTATTTGTTTTGGGGAATTTGATTGGTGAAGTCTTTGTTGGAAAATCTTGAGTTGACTTGTTTGGTTGAATTTCTCTATGATGAAGAGGAATTTATGATGTGGGTTATTAGAACTTGCTTTAGTGTATGTGTTTTGAAATTTTCTACTCTTCTTTCTTGAATGAACGAGTTTAAGGAGGGAAATTTCTAAACTCAATTGGAATGTTAATAAAAGTAAAATAATATTTATAGGCGATTGTGTGTTTCTGCTATGTGGATGCTAAGTATAGAATGAACTACTTTAATTGAAAGTAAAATTAATAGTTACATGAACAAGGGATTGGGTAGTAATATAGGATACGAGTGAGACGTTTAAATAATATGAAGTGAGAATGATATTAATTTATCATTTTGTATCATATCATTATAGGAATATATATAGTGGTGATGATACTTCAATGAAAAGCTATGTGGAAACGGTAAGGTAGAGCAGCAAAGTGGTAAAGGGCGACAGGTAATCACTCTTAACCTTACTATAACATTGAGGGTGACGTTAGTTGGGATTTTCAAAATCCTTTTCACCCTCTATATATATATATTATCTTTGAGAACTTATTTTTATATAAAACAGGCTATCGGGTGCCTTTCAAACGCGATTATTTTCGTATAAAAGAGTTTGACACATTATATATATATTGTTATCCTGCTTGGTGGTTGTTATTGATCTGGAATGGTGTGAAGGATTTATATAGGCATAGTGTTTAAATAGTGGTTTGAGATGTTGAAAGGAATTGTGAGCTTTGCATGACACTGAAATATATGTACCATCGCGCGATGATAACTGTCGATTGGCCAATCGAGAGTTATTTGTACTGATGATCCTTATCGGATTGATTAGACCGGGATCATAGGTCAACTTATTGAGAGAAAGTGATCTACGATTGTTTGGCATTGAAGAGTCCAACCGTTCCCGTTCTGCATTGGAAACAGAATTGGGGTTCTCTCTCTGGAGATTGCCAGAGAGGGAAATTTGCCTCCTCCTTATAGAGAGAGGCACAGTGTCAAATCATATAGTGAAGATTAGATGCATGAATGCACCGTGATGGCACAATGCATCTATAGGCGAGTGTGAGAGCTGTTGTGGTAGTATTATTTGATTGGAGTATGGGAAGATGAAATTTAGTTAATGTGGAATTGACTGAGAGATGTTGAGTGATACATGGGGAGTAGAGATGATGAATTTGAGTTGATTGAGATGTGACAGAAGGATTTAAGTGATGGATGAAAGAAAATGTGAAATATATATATGTATTATTGATTTAAAACTGTGGTACCCTTTAGACGCCCTCGCTACCGCACATCTCACTGTTATAGTGAGTTAAGCTGTGATTACTGGGACAAATTGTCTCATCCCACGATTACTGACATTTTGGCAGGTATTCATGTACAGGCGCGAGCACCAGGAAAGGGAATTACGTAGTAGAAGTTATATAGTTTATTTGGATTTGTATATTGCCAATTTGTATAGGACTGCATTCGTTTCCGCATGTATATATATCTATTTATTGTTTAATATCAATTAGTTTTGTTTATTAACCATGTTAGACAAATCCTTTCTAACATGGTTAGTAATAAATTATCCATGATAGCAGCTGTGTTGTATTAGTTTATTCTTTTCTATCATGGATAATATTTTGATCATTAGGATATTCTTTTTCTAACTATGATAGAGATATTGATATTATTGAAATTCCTTTTTCTATCATAGTTAGTAAAAAGATTATTGAATTAAAAGAGATGTCACAGGTTAATTAGGGAATTAGTAACAATATGTTACAACGAGTGAAAGAGAAATTGTTGTGATGGCGACGCGTGGCAACGGAGGGTGTGTTGTGGCAAAGAGGGCAGGAGAGGGAGAGGGAGAGGGAGAGACATTCCATGACTTGGGCTGCAAAGAAACGAAAGAAGAAAATGCATATATAAAAAGACGAAGGAGCAACTAAGCTACTGTGAGTAACATTGGAAGGTTGAATTAGAAGAAGTGAGAGTGAGAGGAAAGTGAGATGGACAATGTTGATTCACTTCATCTCATCTGCACAACACAACGTCCGGTACCAGTAGGCTCGCTACAAAGGGGATACCTATTGCCTGGCGTGGCACACCTTCCGCTTTTAGATTAAAGCAATAAAATAAAAACGTGAGGGCAAAATGGGAATACAAATATGCTAAATTCTTGCCACTTTCTCACCCATATTCAGCTGCTACCATATAAAGACATTTATGAATCACATTTATAAATTACACGGTGCAGAAGTCAAGATTATAAGTGACAGGGATTCTGTTTTGGTTAGTAACTTCTAGAGGGAGTTTTGAGAATTTTGGGTGTAAAGTACAAATCAAGAGTTATAATAAGTCAATCACCCATTGATGGGCAATGTGAAGTATCAAGTGTGGATGCTTGGAGACATACTTGAGGAATGGAGTAAGTGGCTGTTGCATGCTGAATGGTGGTACCACACAACTTTTCATATTACAACCAAAACCCTTGCTTGAGTTATTATATGGTCAAAAAAGCCCCCACTACATGTTCCTTATTTTCAGCAAGGCATGAAATGTTAGGTATTCATAGACAACACCTTCATAGAGCAACCAACGGGATGAAACAAAAAGCTGAAGCAAAAAGGACAAATAGATATAAATTTGGTATTTCTAATTTCATAGATCTATGTTTTTGTTTTTGCTGGAGCTCAAAGAAAGTAGGACCCTGGTATTTTGGGCCTTAAAAATGTATTAGGGGAAGGATGGTCTAACAGTCTACAAGCTGGAATTACCTCAATAATTAAGAGTTCATCCTATTTTACATGTATCACTCCTTAAACTTTGTTTAGATTCCTCAAAAGAGCAACACCATCCACCTATAGAATGACTAGAAATGCCAACCCTTTCAGAAATGGAAACGGTCCTCAATAAGGCTGGGAAATGCAAATATAAAATTATCACACAAGTTCTAGTGCAATGGAAAGAAGCTGCAATAGAATCTTTAGCTCATGTGTATCAGTTCCAGAATCAGTTTTTTGAATTTAAAATTCCTAATTTCTTTTTGATAAGGGTCATTTGGGGGAGGGGGAAATGTTTTGTAAATATGAATAGAAGGAACTTGTTATGTTAGTTATATTTGGCCATGTTTGTTAATGACCATTATTTTGGATCAGTATAAATAAAGGTTCTAAGATAGACTTCCTATAAGTTTCATGTGCTTATTGCCAAAAAAATAACATCTGAGCTTCTCCTATTTCTTCTCTGTTTTCTCCTATTCTGCTCATCCTCCTCTCTTACGTTCTACCCACATCAAAGTGTAAAGTGAATGTATGTCTCAATGACTGTAGGTTGAGGATGCAGAAACAATAGTTAATCTGGTTGAGGAGATGGACTCCATTGATAGAGGACTTCTCGAGGAGACTGTCAATATTATTAAAGAACTGAAAAAAACATTAGATCGATTTGAATTGACTCAACTTCATTCTGGTCCTTATGACAAAGAATGAGTGGTTGTTTCTATCACTGCCGGTGCTGGTGGTACAGATGCACAGGTAATTTATATATCCTCCAAGTGGGAATATCTGATCAATATCACAAATATTTATCAGATTTATTAGCATTAATTAGGTTTCATTAGTATTTAATTCTCTATCTTTTCTTTGTATATAAATATTGGCTGTAACATTCTCCAAAGTAAGATTTGCAGAAATACAAAACCAGAGTAGTTGAGAAATCCCTTGGTGAAGAAGCGGGGATTAAATCTGCGACCATTGAGGTTGAAGGTCGTTATGCTTACGAGTATATATCTGGGGAAAAAGTAACACACCGTATTGTTCGGCAATTTCCTTTTAATGCTAAAGGCCTTCATCAGGTAACAACTAACACTTCACTATGTCAAACTGTAACATGAAAAGTTTAAAATGACCTTATAAATTAAATAATTTTTTTCTCCTTCCTCAACCTCTCCTTCCTTCATCCTTCCTTGACTGAGCACAATCCAACATTGAAGAAAAACAGAATGAATCTTAACACCCTGAGATTTCAAAAAACACAGCCAAAGCCCTCGCTGGCCTTTTCCCATTTGCCATTAACGCCGCACCAGGACACCTACCTCCCATCAAATCAGGAATCAAACTCACACTCACCCTCGCTTATCACATACACCTCTGTCACCGTCTGATCATCATCAATTCCGTTCCCGGAATAGCTCCTCGAGAACACTGGCGGCGGCGGCGCCAACATATTGTACGGGTCACACACCTTGATTGACGGGCCTAACCTCAAAGTTTCCAAAGAAGAAAGCTAAGGAGAGAGTGGCGATGCTGATGCTCTACATGTTAACATATCTGGTTCTTGTTCTAACACTTTCTTTAGTAGCTAATTGTCTGATTCTGATCTATTTCTTTTGTCGTTGATGTTTCTCTCATCTTCGTCTTCTTCTACTTCTTCCTCTTCTTCCTCGTTGGATTCTTTGATTACTTGCGCTGGCTAGTTTGAACCTGTAACAACCCCAATTTTACAACCATTTTTTCCTCTATTCTTTTGTCATCCTTAATTAAAACTAGTTTGAAGTCTAACTATGTTAGAAAAAGAATTTGCTCATTAATAATACTAACGTAATTAGAAAAAGAATTAACTTAATTTATTAAAATAATTATAGTGCTAACTATGTTAGAAATAGAATATAAGTTAACATAATAGTAGCTAACATAGTTAGAAAAAGACTTTTCTTACTTTTCAAAAGATGAGTTAATAGACTAACCATGATAGAAAAAAAATAATTTAAGACACAAACGAACTATCATGGTTAGAAAAAGATTAAATGTAATTTGAAATTAATAACTATAATTTTGCAATGAAATAAAAAGAATTCACAACCAAAAATCATTTGAGAAATTATCAAAAATAATTTATCCATGTTAGATAAAAATTTACTAACATGGATATTTAAATAAATTTAGCAATACTATTAAATTCTTTCACAGCAAGTTTCAAATTAACGCACAATCTTGTATTAATTAATATTTACAGTTATCTAACATAAAATTATTTACAGTAATCCAGGGAATAAATTCAAAAGATATACAAATTAATAAATATAATATGAAACATAAAATGAAAGCATGTCATATGAGCCTAAAGCTAGTTCCCGAGTATCCGGATCTTTTCCCCATGACTCCTGCCCCGATCTATTACCTGTAAAATGTTAAACCACGAGGGGTAGACCCTGATGTCGTAACTAACAACTACTCGCCTACGCACATTTTTGCACTACGTGCATGTGCATGTCGGTAAGGTGATGTGTGCTAATGTCGTGTTTGGTGGTGTGTGCTACATGTTGTGTTGCATGAATATGTTATCTATGTTCAATTCCAAGTATTTATCAATTACCAAATATTACAGCAATACAAATAATCATTTACGGACAAATCACATACTTAAAACATTACAAACTCAAACATCGAGAATAATAATAACAATCACAATAACAATAATAATCATCATCAAACACAATACACAAGTACACCGATAATTAATATGACATATGACAGTTCAATAGGGACTCACTACCCTCGCTTGAACCGGGGGAGCTCTCCCCAATAACGTTTTTCTCTTTATTCATTTTAGTCCCTACTGTACGGGCAAGGGAACCTCATTCCGGAATGGCATAATTATAATAATATTACTCGGTGTACCACAACCAAATCAGAAATCCTAATCCAAGCATTCCATAACCACATAAGCAATAATCATATACCTATAAACTACCTAAATACTTACTAACATACACACACACGCAGACAAGTGAAGTAGTTACCTGGTAACTTGAATTTAAAACCAAGCACGACACTCCGCCTACTTAACTGCTACCTATAACGTTTATAGTATAATTACTAAACAATAAAACATAAATATAACAAATTTCCTTACTACCCACTCTCACTTTTTTTTAATTTACAAGTTTCCATTTATTACCTTGTGTCATTATTATATTATTATTATTTTTATAAGGATTCCAATTTTGTCTTTTCCCCACATATTTACTATTCCATTCATTATATTCACGCACACACGCATAGGTAATACACATGCACAATTTCATTGATTATATTCACGCACACACGCACAGGTAACACGCATGCACATTATCTTCACTTATTTCACTCATACACATACTTCGTTTATTTCCTTTCTTTTATTATAACACCATTTTAATTAATGACAGCAAATTGATTCACACTTATAAACAACCCAAACTCAGTACCCAAACTAAAATAACTAGACATACTTGGTTGGAATCCAACTAAAATAGACTCCCATATGTGTTTGTTTGAGATCCCTAGAAGCCTACATCAATTTCCTCTCAAATACTTGCCAACTGAAGATGCAAGGTGGGAAAACAAGAAGAAGAAACTCACCTAACTTTGATTATGAAGTTGTAGTGACGTGGTAGTCCAAAGAAAACGTAGAAAAATGAGAGGCGAGCTTGCACCGACGAACTCCGACGGTGAAGACGGGCACAAAATCACAGTACATGACAAACGGTCGGATGGGGGAGGAGACTCGAATACCACAAGCAAGAACTTAGGACCGGCCTATATGGCGGCACAACATGGCGTGGTACACGGTGGCGTCGAACTCTTTAACGTCCTCATCTCAACACCGGCTACGGATATCAACGGCGACGGAAAAATACATCTCCTCCACGGTGGCCGAGTTCACAGAGATGGGGAAGAACCACCGTGAGCAGTGGCGGAAACCGACGATGTTGGAGTCGAAGAGGAAGAAGATGCGTTGAACGAAGCTGCCGGGTTGAAGGAGAATGAAGACGGTGGGGAGGATGGATGCTCTGTGATATGAGAAAGAAAGGAAAGGTTCTATTTGATGAAGAAAGAAGAAGGGAAGTGAGAGCTCAAGGAAGGAGGTGGGGTTTGTGTGTTTTCGACGGCTGCATTAGAAGAGAAAAGGGAGAGTAAGAGAGAATATATATATGAGAGGGAAATCTAGGGTTAAGGGCCAAAGGGAAAATTACAAGACTAGCCCATTAGATTTTCAGATTTGTGAAACTATCAAATTAAGAAAGGAGGAAATTATGACGATGATGATATCAGTTTGAGAGAAAGGTAACTACATTTTTTTGTATGTGTGAGAGAGAATTAGGCTTATATGCAATGAGATGTTAGGGTTTTAGCTTTAAAAGATAATCATCAAAACTGCCTATAAATGTAAGCATGTATTTATTTATTCTTTTCTTGATTCCTTTTCATTTAGATAATTAAATTGACAATATTAAAATCTACTCAATTAATTATATTATTATAAATTAATGATGTCACAATATCTTCAATTTAGTTGATAGTATTAAAATATTGGAATTCCACAAGTCATCTAACTTTTTAATTTATTTATAGCAGCTTTATGATTCCTAACTTAATGTATTAAATATAAATATCTCCTTAATTTCTATTTCCTTAAATCCATCATTATCATAATTTATTTTGATTTAAATTTCAGGATTTCACAACATTCTAAACAAAATTTCCTAAATCATGAATGTTCATAATTATTACTAAAAATAATTAAATACTAAGTATTCTCTTTCACCTATAATGGAAATAAAAACCTAACAAATTCCCTAAAAATGTAATGTTAAACTTTCTAAATTTATTTGCAAGATTAAATTTCATGTATTTAATAATTTATTTTATATTTTAAGAAAAATCTAGGATGTTATAGAACCCATTGCGGCTGATTTAATATTGAGAAGATATAGTCGAACACATAAAGATGTGAACTATGTTGTTCAGATTTGAAGTGTGGCATTGTACACATGCAAGAGAATTAAAATTTTGACTAATTGAGAGTGGACTTTTTTTTTTGGTGAGAAGAGAGTGGGCATTTTTTGAGACTGAAATTTGAGCTGAAAGAGGGAGGGAGGGAGGTTGAAGAAGGTGGAGAAAGAAAATTTATTTAATTTATAAAGGTATTTTAGACTTTTCATGTATAATCTTATTGTCATATTAGTGAAAATATCATTTTTGATTGCACGGTAAAATTGGGTATCATTGGTATACCTCAGAATAGTTATATACTCCCTCCGGTCCTAAATATAAGACCTAGATGACTTTTTTGGAAAATCCTAAAAAAGCAAAAAATAAGTTAATTATAAATTGATTTACCTGATTTTTTCCCTTAAACTAGTTTATTTTACCTATAAACTAATGAATTATCTAAAAATATATTAAATATGTCATCATTTAATAACATATTTCGCAACCTTAATCTCTCCAAAAAAAAGTTATCTAGGTCCTATATTTAGGACCGGAGGTAGTATTATTTTTGTACATTGACTAATAGTTATGTATCATTTTTTAGTCTTCGCCTAATCTTAAATGCATCTGTTCTTTTTCGAATTCAAATGTACACATCTATCATGCAGAATGTTGCCTAAACTCTTCTATGGTTGATACTGCCAGTCACTCTGTTAAATTTGCAGTTCACAAGTAGAAAAGCAGATAAATAAAAAACTGTGTAAAAATAAAAGAAAGGAGAATTTGCCTAGAAAATCTAAAACACCAAGCCTCATGCATATACAAGTTACGCAGAAATATGCCAAAGTTTTTATACAAATGAAAATCTATGATCATATATTGTGACAAGTTTTAAAGTGTTGAGAACAAGTGTATTCCGAAGCTTTTTTAGGGATGCATGGGGCCACTATGGTTCCACCATTATATCCATCCATGAGCAACTTGCCAATTTTGGATCGCCACTCTGAGCTGTCCTCATTTTTCCTATCATGCACAACTCTATCACAGTAGTTCAGCATTGTTCCCAGTCCACTGTCGGGGGACCAACCATATTCCATTAAAACCTGTGCCTCACCTTCTGTTAAATCTTCTCCAACCTATAATACATAAACAACCAGAATTGAGCACCCTAAAAAAAAAATTGGTCCGGGAAAGAAAGCAGTAATAAGATTTATTCTTGCATGAAACCTAAGTAATAAAAGCCACTATGACAGTCAAAAAATGTCACCCATAATCTCATATATACATCTAAAGTCTCCCCTTTACTTACAAATTCAACAATAATAAACTTTGCTTTCTTCAAAACAACACAAATAATGTGGAAGGGCCTACCCCAAAATTACACATTTTGAGGACATATCCCATGCATATTTGCCACACAATATCTTCTGGAATACGAATAACGAACTTCCTGTTTGATAGCACATCACTAACTCAACTTTTAAAGTACTTGAATAATCATAGGTGGCAAGATAAGTATACTTATTGTAAACCAGTTAGGAGAAAATAATCTGAATATTATTCATGATAATGGAATATGAAGATATGAATGCCTTCTTATAGGCCAAGTCATAAGGGACAGTACAATAACGCCTAATAAAGACTATATAACTAAAACATATTTACAATAATTACACAATATTCCCAAACATATCAACTTAAATGAAAGCAAACATGAAAAGAATGCATGCTGTTACCCTTAATGCTTTGTTCTCAAGAAGGGAAATCCGTCCACAGCAAGTCAGTTTCATAGCACCCACCAATCGCTTGATCTGCCATGCTATGGGCAAAGATTCTACTAGCTCAAAGAAATAGGTTGCAAAACCATATTCAGGACGTTCCAGCACTATCCTACATTGAATGACAGTCAATGTTAATATCAAGAAGGGTAAAGGAGCAAATCTGGCCCCCAAGTAACCACCAAGGAGCGCTGAGTACCCTAAACTAACCACAGGCCCGGATCTGTACCCCAAGTAACCAAGATGTTAAAAAATACCCCGGTTGGACGGTCAACTACGTTTGACCGTTACTATGCCTACGTGGCCGCCACGTGAGACCGGTTTTTGCCACTTGGCGCCGCGTAGGATAAGTGTGTGGGTCCCACATTAAATAAAAAAAAAGTTCTCCCTCCCTCTTCTTCAACAAAACCCACCGACCCCCCCCCCACCCCTCCACCTCCCCCCACCACACACCCCACCCCCTTCACCTCCCTCCCTCCCTTCACCACCCGCCCCACCCCGTTCACCGCCCTCCCTCCCTTCACCTTCCCCCACCACACGCCCTACCCCCTTCACCTCCCTCCCTCCCTTCGATTTCCTTTTCTTTCTTCCCTTACCAGATCGTGTTCGTGGCTAGGCATCTGGAATTTGTAAATTTAATATTTATATACTGAATGTTTTAGTTGCTTTGATTTTGCATGTTGAGTTTCTAGATTTGAAGTTTTCTGCATTGCATCACTGTTCACCGGCGGCGGATGTGGTCGGAGAAAGAGAAGGAGAGAAGTGGAGAGAAGGTGGTGCTGGTGATTTTGGGTTCTGTAAAGAGAAGGTTGGAGGTTGTTGTTAGCGATGGCGGTGCTGTGGGGTTGGAGATGGTGGTGGGCGGCAGGGAGAATTCCAGCGAAGGGGGGTTGGGTTGTGGTTTTAACTTTTAAGGGGAGGGAGGTGGGGCGTGTGGTGGGGGAAGGTGAAGGGAGGGAGGGCGGTGAAGGGGGTGGGGCGGGTGGTGAAGGGAGGGAGGGAGGTGGAGGGGTGGGGGGGGGGGGGGTCGGCGGGTTTTGTTGAAGAAGAGGGAGGGAGAACTTTTTTTTTATTTAATGTGGGACCCACACACTTATCCTACGCGGCGCCAAGTGGCAAAAACCGGTCTCACGTGGCGGCCACGTAGGCATAGTAACGGTCAAACGTAGTTGACCGTCCAACCGGGGTATTTTTTTAACATCTTGGTTACTTGGGGTACAGATCCGGGCCTGTGGTTAGTTTAGGGTACTCAGCGCTCCTTGGTGGTTACTTGGGGGCCAGATTTGCTCCTTTACCCTATCAAGAAAATAAAAAGAAAACACATACCTTTAAATATTATCTCAAACATAAAAATCACCTGTTATGCCTCTCAAATACAAAAATAAATGATTGAAGGTCACGGCACCAACCCCACTCAACAGGCCAATTTCTAAATTGCAAATACCGTGTCTGTATCAATAACAAACATGAGTATATGGGGGAAAAGGTTAAACTAGCACGATTCAACAACACAAGGTTGCAACAGATCTACTAATACCTGTTCCACAAGTGAGATAAGACAAGGTAAACAGTAAGTTGCTCTTGAAGCCTTTGTAGCACGAATAGGTGGAAGTTTAAAGTATGAATTGCGCTGGGCAAAAAGCTGTATCCAGATTTTTATTGGGGGGCAGCAAAAAAATCAATGCAATTGCTAATCAATTAAGTAATGCCACAATAACAATGAGATGAAAAAATAATGCATATGTAAAATTTCTGTTCACACCGATTAGTATCAATAAATAGTTTCAATGGTCTATTAGCCTAACACACAACGGTTACCGCATGGCTATAGAAATCTAGAGTAGAAGACCTAATTGTTTGATAAATGAAAAAAATGGTACATGGCCCAGCAAAAACCATTAAAGCTCAAATCAACTAAAACAAAGACTTGTTTTCTTTTTTATTCTTAAAGCACAAGCAATCACTGCATTATTCACTAATCATAAAGGATAAAAACTGAGTTTGTGCATTATTCACTAATAATTAATTATAAAGTCCTTTTCTTAAAAAAACAAAGCAATTAACAAAACCCCTAATTTGAGGAGAGTGATTCTTATTCAATCTGTCTCAAAAATATATCTCACAAAGTCATGCAAATAATAAGTATCTATTCGCACTAACACCATATTTCTCACCAAAGGCATTAATTTGTAATTGACATTAAGATATGAATAAGAGAAGGCCATCAGTTACCAAATTATAAGTCACTAATATTTTTCATTTTTCTGGGTTGTTAAATGGCCGAGCACTAATTGAAATTGGAAACAAAGTTCACTCAGTTTACCTTTGATATAACAACCTCAAACTCTTGAAAGCCATCTTCACAAAATGATTCATCCAAAGCTTCATTACTCTCCACCCCTCCATAAAGCTTAATTTCATCTACTAACACACCCTTGTCAATTAGCACCTGCAAAACAGCATTTCCTTCATGCTCGATAATACCAATCATCACATTGATTACATGTATACAACAATGCATACCTGCAAGAGCCCAGGAGCATCCTCTTCTAATGCTGTTTTAACAGAGTCCCTGAAATATTATAATGCTGGAATGAACATTAGCGGAAATAGAACAGACAATATACAACTTAGATAAAAATAAGTATAATATTACGTTGCTGTTTTCTTTGTTTTCCGTGGAAGCTTGATGCTTAAAGATTCAGGAGATTCGAAGCTAGAGCTCCTTTTAAGGGTGGAAGGTTTAGTATCCTTCAAAGATGTATAGCTAGTAGAAGAATTTGAACACAAATCCTCTCCTGACATGACAAACTTTAATCGATCACGTAAACAAATGTGCTCTACCAGATCATCATCGTACTGTTCACTTTTTATATTCATGAAGTTAAATGAAAAGTTACATTGTCCATCAACATTGAGATTGTGGGACTCGCTGCCACCACAAGGTTCTTCCTTGAGTTTGATAGATGTCTGAAAAGTTGAACTATTTTGACCATCACTAATTGCAGGTAAAACACCTTTTTCCACATCGGGATTCAATTGCATGACCATTTCTGCAGATTTAAGTACATGGTCACCTTCTTGAAGATTTATTGGAATTACTGATTCTACTATTGTCCCAGAGGGAGACTCAAACGATGAAGTAGGTTCTCCTAGAATGTCCTCACATCGGTCACTGTCTACTACCATTCTGCCATCAACAAAGTGAATCCATTCCTTTACCTTCCCATTGGCGTGTTCCAAAAAGTCTCCCAATAACTGACCACCAACATCCTGTTGCATATTAAAAGGCCACTTCAACAAAGATCAAGTCCTGAATTTGTAAATTTGGTTTCTTTTTTTTTTGTTAATCGCCGCCCGGTTTAATCCGGACTCGAGGGGCTAGTAGTGTTGCCCACATAGACAAGGTTGTCCTGTCTCCCAATAAGAGCGCTTCCCGGGAATCGAACACGCGTTCTCATCCTTACGGGGGTTGTAGCCCACTTACCAGCTCAACCAACTACCCATTGGTAAATTTGGTTTCATCTTTCAATGATCAATATACCATCATAGGCCAAATACACGTTCAAACTTCAGATAAGAAGGAGAAGGAATACATGTAAATGTAGAAGAATTTGGATATTAACCAGACTTGGCCTTCGCAATGAAAAGTAAGCACCGACATCAGCACAAATTTTAGAGAAAGAAGACATGTAAAGTAAAAGAATATGAACAATTAAAAACCCTACGACTACATTGCTTAAGCAGCTGGTTGTTCCTTGTACAGCCAAAATAAACATCAAATTCCTTCAATTTAAAGCCACATACTTCATAGACCATACATTTCGTTTGCTACCAAACCCTATTGATGTTCAATATCAACTTGACTATTCAAGAGCAGCAAACTTCTGTAATAATCAAAAGAAAATGATAAAGAATTCACCTCAAGAAGACAATTTGGCCTTGCTTCAACTATCCTGCAATGTAGGGGAAAAACCCATTTTCAAGATAAGAAAAACAGGTTCTATATCTTGATAAAGTCAAGGTGATATCTTCTGACCAAAATTTGGTTATTTCGTTGCAATAATCTTAGGTGTCAAAATATGAGGAATTAAAATGAAACAACTTTCTGATAAAAGTGTGAAAAATATATATCATGAATTAACATTCAGTACCTTGTAAGACGTTGTTTCAAGATAATATGATCGAGATCATCATCAATGTCATCGAGGGTCTCCTTTTTTACGTTTAGAATGCATAAATTTGGCTGGGAAGACTCTTTACTACAATTTTCATCATCAATCTTCATGGAAGCAGGAAAATCACAGACTATTGATGGTAACACTGCCTACCTCACAGCATCAATATACCAAGAACCATCACTGGGTACATTAATTAATTCGAAGGAGAAGGAATAATTGTGAAGAGTTTTGAATGGATACAAGGGTGCTTGCTTTCTTTAAGACGTGAAGGATTTTCAAATGCCACAAAAATGAACATAGAATTGGAGCATCATGATGTACATCAAGGTTAGTTCTGTCATTTTCGGATTCCAGAGATACATGAAGAAGATAATATCATAATACTATACTCCTACATGAAAGAAGAGGCTGAGGCATATGTCAAATGTGCCTACGGATTGAAAGAAGAAGGGGAGGAGTTAATGAGTTTTACTTTACCCTTATTATTTTGGGAAAATGTACAAAAATGATAGGGAGTAATAAACTTTACTTAAAATTGCCTTTTTTTTATTACATCAAAACTTTACTTAAAATTGCATTTTTTTTATTTCATCAAAACTTTACTCAAAATTGCGTTTTTAATACTAAATTTTTGCGAGATTCAAAAATAGTACAACTTGGGTCCAATGCAAATATAATATTTTCACTTGAGGGAAATAAAATTTATATATGAAAAGACTATTATACAAATCAGCCATATTCCAAATCAGCTTGATATTCGCATTAGCATCATTTATGTAGTTCATTTCAACAGAATTGACATTTATTTAGTTAAAATGAATCCATTTAAGTATAAGGCAAGGAGGGAATGTAACTTCAAATATTTGATGAAGTTTTAATCTTTAAAAATCATATTTCAAGATTAGTTTCTTGTCTCTCTTTTCAATAACCCCACTAGCGGTATTTCCCGTGCTTTGCACGGGGAACAAATTTTTTAACATTTTTTTTAACAAATTGCACTAAAAAATATATGACAACTTTTTTTAACTAAAATATCGAGTGAAAAAAATCATATAATAACCAAATTTTTTTTTATTTAAAAAAAAGTTAAAAAAAAATAATATATTTTATAGTGATTTGGTGGATCACTTTTACATACGTAAAAAAAATCATCATAATGGTGACACTAAAGATATAAATCTTTAAGGCAAACTAAAAAAAAATATGTGACCCAATTAACCTTTTTTTAATTTTTTTATAATAAATTTGCACTAAAAAAATATATGACAAATTTTTTAACTAAAATATCGGGTGAAAGAAATCATATAATAACTGAATTTTTTTTTGAAAAAAAAACGTAAAAAAGAAAAAAAAAAGGTAAAAAAATATCTCCCGTGCGTTGCACGGAGGTTTCCCGCGCTCTGCGTGGTTTTGCTTAAAAATTAGCATTAACCAAAAAAACTATCATCTAACTTTAACCTTAGAAGGAAGAAAATTTTAATGACAACTTCTAGTTTACATTACCAAATGACCATTTTTCTGTAAGTCGTAATGAAAATCGAAATTAAATCTAACTGAACACATTTTCCCTATGTGAAGAAACAACTCTTCTTTTTGTGTTCTATATCTACATGGAACAACTTCTAGTTTGCACGGGAAAGATAGGCAAATAAAAAGACACAACAAAACATTTGCAGATATATATTAGGTCAAAAAGATCATCATAATGGTGACACTAAAGAAATAAATCTTTAAGGCAAATTCATACAAAAAAAATATGTGACACAAATAAATTCGCCCACGAAAGTAAAGAATACGTAGCTCAAATAAATAGACAAATAAAAAGACACAAGAAAACATCTGCAGATATATAGTAGGTAAAAAAGATCATCATAATGGTGACACTAAAGATATAATTTTAAAAGGTAAAAAAGGGAAAAAAAAGGTAAAAAGAAAAATTAACAAAGGGAAAAAAAAGGTAAAAAAAATTTTTTTTTTATAAAAAAAAATTTTAAAAAAATATTTAATCACTGTTACAAAAAATTTGAAAAAACAAATATTTAATTAAAGATATATGACCAATCAATATATCTTTAATATATTATATTAAAAAAAAATTTGCTCATGAACAAATTCACGTAGCCCAAATAAATCCGCACAAGAAAGCAATCACATACAATAATAATAGAGAATGTTAATCAGTGCACTAAAAATTTGCTCATGAACAAATTTTTCTATTTTTTTTAACAAATTTGCACTAAAAAAATACTAAAATATCTGGTGAAAAAAATGATATAACAACTAATTTTTTTTTTAAGAAAATAATAATATTTTTTTAAAAAAAAAAATTTTAAAAATAATATTATTATATTCCACCAATTTTAAAAAAAAATTAAAAAATAATAATTTTTTTAAAAAAGTAAATTTTAAAAAATATTTTTTTAAAAAAAATAATAATATAAAAAAATAAATAATAAATATAATAATATAATAAATATATTAAATAATTAATAATTAAAAAATTGCCAAATAATAAATATAAATAATAATAATAAATATAATAATAAATATAAATATTAAATAATTTACTCATGAACAATTTTTTTATATTTTTTTAACCTTTTATTTTAACAAATTTGCACTAAAAAAATATATGACAGTTTTTTTTTTACCTTCTTTTTTAACAAATTTGCACTCCAAAAATATATGACAATGTTTTAATTTAAATTTGCACTACCACAGTGATTAATTTAAAGTTTCAAAGTTCAATTTCCACTTGTTCATAAGATTTCTTTAACACCAAAATCTAAGGTTTGCAAAAATTTGAACAGAACTCATATTGACATTTAAATACAACCTTAACCATAAGAAATTGAAGTTTTACTTTGATTTTGATTACTTATTGAACCCCAAATACTAAAATCAGTTCGGACCCTTCCCTCTTGCCTCTCAAAATCAATGCAAACTCAGTATGAAACAGAAATTAGCACTCACCTAAGCTCGAATACAAAATTATATGCTTGATTCCAACTCGTCGCCGCCGCCAGTCGAGCAACTCGCCGGGAAAAGGAGGAACGAAGAAGACAAAGTGAGGGGTGAAAGGGCGATGCAAATGGAGAGGGAGGAGAAGGGTTTTGAAGCCCTTAGGCCGTGTGTTGCCGGAAGCTCGCTTGGACGGCGAGCACGCAGGGGAGGGAGAGGAGGAATCGGTGAGGGAGATGGTGAAGAAGGTGATGGGGTGAAGCGGCTAGGGCAAGGGAAAGGAAAGGGATGTGTATATATAAATGTTAAAGGAAAAACTACAATTAAATACTCTATTGTTTATTCTTAACTAGTACAGAACCCGCGCGATGCGCGGGGCAATGTGAAAAGTATACATATAAATTTTTGAATATTTGTGAAAATACTTTATAGAAATATGATCTTGTACAATACACTTTAACTTATATTCTTAAATTTTGTAACTTAATAATGCTAGCTCATGTATATTTTGGTAATTCATAGAATTTAAATGGTTCAATAAAATAGATGTAATTGCATGAAATCCACAATATATGAATACTCATAATAGTTACAACATGGTAACTCATTACATGGATTAAATAATGAGTTTGATATCATAGACTTCCATAACAACATCCTTCATATTGAGACCTGTACAATTGACAAAAACATAATGGGTTAGTAGTTTAAATAATGTGGTTGGTAATAGTAAACTCAATGGTCAAATATGAGTTTTAATTTTGATTTTACCGAGTGAAAATTAATATGTGTGTGTGAAGGATTTTTCTGTGCAAGTTGATGTTTATAACTACATTTTTATTCATTTTTTATATATAACTACATTTTTATTCAAGAAAAATCATCTTTTAACATTTATGATAATTTAAAATTAATTGTTGTGGAATCAATAGTGAAAGACATTATGAGTTTGAAATAACAGTACCTGAGATAACAGATGCGGTGTTGACTAAACGATGACCACCAAGAGATTTTCCTCATGAAACAGTGACTAAGTAGGAATGTTATAAAAAACCTCTTTGTACACAACATTGTTGGTCTTGTGTGTCGGTGTTCCATCACTATCTAAGATTAATATTTTCAGCCAATCCTTATGCCGAACTCTAGAAACAGCAACATATAACTGACCATGTGTAAAAACAGGTTGTGGAAGATACAAACTCACAGTACTCAAGAAAAGAAAAAGAATGTTACCCAAAACGGATTTCCTTGATGCAGGTCAAATCGGAGCCTTGCTCTGCCTAAAATCGTCGTTCGTCGCCGCTACAACACCCAAAAAAAAATCGCGAGCTTAGCAAGGGACCAAACGAATCGCGAGTTGCAAAGATTTGGAAGGAAGGTGGAGGGATTTCGAGTGATGATGAAACTATTTTGCAGAGAAGAAGAGAGGAAAATGATTGGATATTTGGAAAGAGAGGTGCGTCGGTTTTGGATGAGAAGATAGAAGATCAATGTTGAATGTAGATAATGATAGGATTTGTTATTTAGTAAAGGGTTAAACCCACTTTTGGTCCTTGAACTTTCATCCCATTTTGGTTTTGGTCCCTGAACTTTCAAATACAAGGTATTAGTCCCTGAACTTTGCTCAGCTTATAAGTATTAGTCCCTGAAGCCTCAAATCCTCTTATGGGGCATTGACTGGGTTAAATTAGATGATTTGGCATGCTTATTAGGATGATGATGTGGCAAATATAATAATAACAACGTAAAACTTATCCCATTCAAATGGGGTCGGCTACATGGATCACACGACGCCATTTAGCTCGGTCCCTAGTCATTCCTGAAGATAAATTTTACACTAATATATCTCTTTGAATAACTTCATCAAGAGTTCTTTTTTGTCTCCCTCTATTTCTTATATACGGCTCTCTTTCCATCTGTTCCACTATTCTTACTGGCTCATCTAATTCTCTTCTTTGAACATGTCCATACCACCTTAAACGATATTCTCTCATTTTCTGTGAAATTGGTGCTACCCCAACTCTTTCACGAATGTGATCATTACGAATCCTATCTTTTAGTGTATACCCACTCATCCATCTCAACATTTTCATCTTTATCACATCCATCTTATGTTCTTGTTGTTTTTTAATTGCCTAGCATTCACTACCATATGACAATGCTGGTCTAATAGCTGTTCAATAGAATTCTCCTTTTACTCTAGTTTGAACTATTCGATCACAAATAACCCCAGAAGCTTTTCTCCATTTGCACCAACCAGCCTGAATTCTATTATTGACATCTCCATCTACCTCACAATCTTCTTGTATAATTGATCCTAAATACTTAAACTTATCCACCTGATGTATAACATGCTCTCCTAATTTAATTTCTATGTCCTCATGAGTTTGTCTATTGCCAAAACTACATCACATATATTTCGTTTTACTCCTACTTATTCTAAAACCTTTCGACTCTAGAGTCGTCCTCCATATCTCTAATTTCCAATTAATTTCATCTTTTGAATCCCCTAAAATGACTATATCATCCGCAAAAAGCATGCACTTAGGAATTTCTTCTTGTATACTTTCAGTTACAACATCCATAACAAGATTAAACAAATACGGATTCAATGCCGAACCTTGATGTAATCCAATTCTTATTGGAAAATCAATTGTTTCTCCTACCGGTGTTCTGACTCTAGTCATTACTCCTTCATACATATCTCGAATAGCTCTAATATACTCAACTTGTACCTCTTTCTTTTCTAAAATTTTCCAAAGTAAATCTCTTGGCAACCTATCATATGCTTTTTCCAAATCAATAAAAATTATATGCAAGTTTTTTCTTATACTTCTATATCTTTCCATTAAACCTCTACTTAGATATATTGCTTCTGTAGTTAACCTTCCCGGCATAAAACCAAATTGATTTTTTGATATGCTAGTCTCATTTCGTAACCTACGCTCAATTACTTTTTCCCACAACTTCATTGTATGACTCATAAGTTTTATTCCTCTATAATTTGCACAATTTTGAATATCTCCTTTATTTTTATAAATAGGTACTAATGTACTCTTCCTCCAATCATCTGGCATTTTCTTAGACCTTAGAATTTCATTAAATAGTTTAGTAAGCCACCACACACCATCTTCTCCTAAACATTTTCATACTTCAATAGGAGTACCATCTGGTCCAACAGCTTTTCCCTTAGTTATTTTCTTAAGAGCATCCTCAACTTCGCTAATTCTAATCTTAATATTATTTGTAAAACTGCTATTCCTATCACTAGTCCCTAAATCATCTATAACATAATTCAAAGTTTCCACTCTAACATTAAACAAATTATAAAAATAATTCTTCCATCTATCCCTAATATTCTCATCTTTAACTAATGCATTACCTTCTTCATCCTTAACACACATTACTTGATCTAAATCTCTTGATTTCTACTCTTTTATCTTTGCTTTTCTATACATTTTTTGTTTCCCATCTTTTGTTCCTAATTCTTTATAAAACTCCTCAAAGAAATTAGCTCGAGTTATACTAACAACTTTTTTCGCCTCTTTCTTTGCTAATCTATATTTAACCCAATTTTCCTCACTATCACATATTTGCAAATCCTTAAAACATTGTTTTTTAAATTTAATTTTCTCTTGAACATTATTATTCCACCACCAGGTCTCCTTTTTACGCCTAATATAACCCTTTGATTCACCTAAAACTTCTTTTGCTATTTTTCTCATCATCATACTTAAATCTATCCATAAATCATTAGCACATTCTTGTTTATCCCATATACATTCATTCATCAACCTATTCTTAAAAATTTTCATTTTTTCCCCTCTCAATTGCCACCATCTAATTGTTGGTTGAAGCATTTCTCTCTTCTTCGTTCGATTAAACTTCACACAAACGTCTAAAACTAAAGGCCTATGTTGTGTAGTCACACCATCACCTGGAATCACCTTACAGTTTATACACATTCTTCTATCCGAATTTCTTACTAAAAAGAAATCAATCTGTGATCTATTGACTCCACTCTTATATGTAATCAAATGTTCTTCCTGTTTCTCAAAACAAGTGTTAACAATTTTAAGATTGTTAGCCATACAGAATTCAATAATAGATTGTCCTTCATTATTCATTGTGCCAAAACCAAAACCACCATGAACTTGTGTGTATTGTCCTGCATCGTTACCAACATGTCCATTAAGATCACCACCAATAAAAATCTTTTCAGTGTTAGGAATTCTTTTAATCATCTTCTTCAATTCGTCCCAAAATTGTTCCTTTATGAACAATTCTGCCCCTATCTGAGGGGCATATGCACTGATTATATTAATTGTATCATCCTCAACTACCATTTTTATCGATAATACTCTATCTCCACTTCTATAAACTTCAACCACATTCTTCTTCCACACTTCATCCACAATTATACCTACACCATTCCTATGATTCACTCTACCAGTGTACCAAAGTTTATAACCATCGATATCCTTAGCCTTTTCACCTACCCATTTATTCTCTTGTAGACATAGAATATTTATCTTTCTATCCCTCATCACACCTATTACCTCCCAAGCTTTGCCTCTCAAGGTTCCAATATTCCACGTACTAAATCTAATCCTACACTCATTCACTTTCTTCTTTATATATTCCTTCTTCTGTACACTGTCCGTCGATGACATATTGCTAAAATGGTTGTGTGTGTCCATGCTTTAAGATTAGACAAATTTTTACGTTGGCTGCCGAAGCCTAACACAACCTACTCTTTTTATCCGGGCTTAGGACCGGCTAAATAAATAGGCAGAGTATTACTCACAACAATAATAATAACACATAAAAATAGCACAAATAATAAAACTAATACAAATAAATCCTAACACTAATAAGAATGAAACTAGCACAAATAATAACAATAGATAAAGAGATAAAACAAATCACAATACAATAAAATATTAAAACAATATAATAATAATATATAAATAAATAAATAAATGAAATAACAATATATAATAAAACAAAAACAACCACAATACTCAACAATAAAATAAAACAATAAATTAATAAATATCCTCTGAAAAAATAAATAACAACAAATGCTCAACAACGATATTCAAAGATTAAGATATGTATAAGAAACAAAAGATTTATAAATTCAAACCAGGGATTTTTGATGATGTTAAATCGTGATTATAATAATGTGGTTATGATATGTATGTAAAACAAAAGATTTTAGAAGACTATGGAATTTCAATGAAATAACTTAAAGAAAATCAAACTTCAAATCAGGAATTTCTGATATGTAAACTGTGACGATAGTAAAACGGCTATGATGCTTGACGTAGTGAATTTCACCAAAAGATGATGAAGAAAATTGTGAGAATGAGAGATTGAGGAGGAAGAATATTATAAGAATGAGAGAAAGAAAACAAAAGATGATGTGGCAAATATATATTTTAAAATTACCAAAATTTGAATTTACCCACATACATTCCACATTCTCAAAAAAAACATACAAAGACAAAACCCTAGGAAAGATTTGGGGGTGGGGCAGATCGGTGCTCTGTGGCCGACGAAGACGGGCGGTCGCCAGCCGACGTGGTGTCGCCAGCCGTCATGGGGTCGCCGGCCGATGTGGTGGCCACCCTGGAATGCATACTCATTAAGGAGGCTGGGGCTCGTCGTTCATTCCTTCGTTCTCCACGGGGATTCGTCGGCGTCAAGTGTTGGGGCTGGTGGAAGCAACAAGCCAGTGTGGGTTATTTTTATATTATGGCATCTGATGTGTTTAGGTTTGCTATTATGGAATCTGTAGCTTTCACTTATTATCTTATTGTTTGTTTCTTATAGTCTGGTGATTTGTGTGGTGTAGGTGATCGTTGAAAGAGCTGAGAAGAGTGATATTCCTGAAATTGATAAGAAAAAGTTAAAGTCTCTCTGTTTTCCCCATAAACTTAATTTTTTGATTCGTACTTCTGAATAGTTATATTGCTTTATCTGTTTATGACATTGAGCAAATTAATTAAAGTCATTTAACTGCAAATCCATTTTATGAGGAACATAAGGATGAAGATGGGTTCCTGTACATGACTTACAGTGGGGAGAACATGTTTGGGTTGATGGATTGATGCCCAACAGCAACCATGTGTATAATGGCTTTCAGGAGGAATAAATGGCCTCAAACTAGTTAGCTTTAGTTGTAAATTATCTGCTTTGAATTATTTCCTATTGAAGTCGCTAATGTGCACGCTGATTTATCTTTCTTTATGGATATCAAAACTTGAGAACACTACTCCATTCCTAATCATAAACAGATAAAATTTGTATAGTTGTTGGAAATCATTAATTAAGGAGTGTTACAACTTACAACATGCCTTGGAAATCGTTAATCAAGGAGTATTAGATTGGTCCTTCAGAAATAATTGTTATAACTTGTGACTATGGCAGGAGTCACTTGTATTTTCTGGATATATTTAGAGTAAAGTGGTGAGCTTAAGATTTAGCAAAGTGGTGAACTTTTCTTAGCTTAATCTTTTGCATTACGTTGTACTTTGCATTTCTACTTCATTAGAAATATTACCGCATTAAGTTGTTGGCCTTGATAAATTCAGAATTACTTCTATGGCTATTATACTCTGAAAAGATAGTCATGAAAGACATTTGCCAGTTAGATGGTTTATTTATGAACTTATGATCTTGGCATGATTGAGCTTTGGATTCATGGCTGCTGTATTAAATTTTATTAACTCTTGATGCAGGACTGGTGCATGTTTTATGATTATTTTGCAGTTCAATTGATCCTGATGTGGTTGTTTATTTACATTTCAAATGGTGACCAAATGAGTTATCAAGGATCTATTTCTTGCAAGGATAATCAAGCCTCTGCTTTAGTTTTGAAAATTGATGCTACTCATTATTTTTTATTCCTATTACTCGGTCAGGGAAAACTAATAATGTTTTGCAGGTTCAATATATAATTAGATAGGGTAAAGGGTCAAATCTAGCACTAAACTATTGCCAAAAGTACACCCCACATAAAAGTGAATCTCGTAGCTCAAATCTAGCACTGATCAAGTACAAATTGGGTCAGATGTAGTAAAACCGTCAATTTTGACGGGTTTGACCGTTAAGTTTGACCCGAGTATGCCACGTCACCTGTCACGTCACTCAAGTTAGGCCACGTCACCTGCCACATCACCCAGTTATGCCACGTCACTTGCCACGTCATCACCACATATATGAAAAAATTTATGGTTCAAATTTAGCACTCAAGTGTTAGTAAAGTTCACCCAACATAAAATAACAATTTTGAGTTTCAAATATAGCACCCATCAGTTACAAAATGATTCAAATGTAGCAACTACGTCAATTTTTATGAGTTTGACTTTTAATTTTGACCTGATTAGGTCATGCCACTTGTCACATCGCCCTATTAGGCGTCATGTTACTTGCCACATCATCGTCACTACTCCATCACCACATATGTGAAAATAAATTTCTGAAACCCACATCACCCTATTACAAATGTTGCAACTTCGTGAACTTTTCAGAGTTTGACCATTAATTTTGAACTGATGTAGCAAGTGACATGACACTTTACAAATGTCACTTGCTACATCAGTTCAAAATTAATGGTCAAACCCTGAAAAGTTCACAGAATTGCTACATTTGTCATAGGGTGATGTGGGTTTCAGGGATTTATTTTCATTTATGTGGTATTGATGTAGTGAAGATGGTGATGATGTGGCAAGTAACATGGCCTAATAGGGCGATGTGACAAGTGGCATGACCTAATCAGGTCAAAATTAAAAGTCAAACTCCTAAAAATTGACGTAGTTGCTACATTTGAACCATTTTGTAACTGATGGGTGCTATATTTGAAACTCAAAATTGTTATTTTATGTTGGGTGAACTTTACTAACACTTGAGTGCTAAATTTGAACCTTAAATTTTTTCATATATGTGGTGATGACGTGGCAAGTGACATGACATAACTGGGTGATGTGGCAGGTGACGTGGCCTAACTTGAGTGACGTGACAGGTGACGTGGCATACTCGGGTCAAACTTAACGGTCAAATCCGTCAAAATTGACGTTTTTGCTACATCTAACCCAATTTGTACTTGATCAGTGCTAGATTTGAGCTACGAGATTCACTTTTATGTGGGGTGTACTTTTGGCAATAGTTTAATGCTAGATTTGACCCTTTACCCAATTAGATATAGTTTGGTTTTATTTCAGATGTATGTTAAATAATTGTTTCTTCCTTCATAATTTTCAGGGAGGAAAGAAGATGAGATGTTGATGATGCACTGCTGAGATTTGGAAGGAGCTTAAAAAGACACAAAGTAGTTTTAGGACCATGTGTGTGCACTGGCCTTGAATTGGTTAATGTTGTTTGCTTTTATTCTTATGTATTTATGATTAATGGATATATGTATGTATTAAGTGGATGGTTGGTGTATGTTTAGAATGAAAACAATGAAGTCTTCCTCTTTCTGTATGGTTAATCTTGTGTTTTAGGAAAGAAGTTGCTGCCCAACGCAGATATAAATATTGACAACAAAAAAGTTTCACTATCACACATGTCTTCTTTAATTTTTTGAATTTCAATTAAACAAAAACCTTTCACTGTGAATTTATGTAACCAGAATATGTCCTCAAAATTAATTAAGGGCATGGCAAAATTTGATACATTCAAACCAATAAATATATCAGTAAAAAACATGCCTTTAAACCAGTAAATATATTCGTACATATATCAGTAATCAAAGGCAGTGCACTTAATAACCATTAACAGCCAAATTAAAAGCATCTATCATTCATAATAGACATAAGTTCAACAAAACCTAGAGAAGAATGCAACATTCCTTGAAATCTTCTTCAGACATAACGAGGATGTCTTCTCATTACATTACATTCTTCTACAAAAGATTGCCTACATAATTACACTTATCTAACTTGATAACAATGATGCATATTGTTTAAAGTCTTGCATCCAAAATATCAATTACATCCAAAGCACAAATCAGCATATAAAATCATGGTTCCTTACAAGATCTTCTGTTGTGACCAGACTTTTTACAATTGGAAAATCTAATAATTGTGTTAACCCGTGTTTCTTTTGAGTTTGTGTAGTATTAATTAGAACCTCCGGTATTAGTTCCTGTATTGTCCTCGTCTGGTCCTCTTTTTCGTTTCTTTGGTGGCTGCCCAGGACGCTTGTGATATGGTGGAGGGTCAATAGTTTCCCCATCAGATTTCGCCCACATGTTCTCTCCATTGATGGGCTCAATTACAGGAGAGTAAGCAGCAGCAAAATATTGCAAACACAAGTATTTGTCAACATACTCATATGGATCGTCTCTCTTTGCATATATACAAGCAACTCCATGTCTTTAATAATGACACCAAAAATTTGTTAAAACAATTTGAGTTAGCTCAATAAGAAACGAATATTTTTATAAGTTGCAAATGATAATTTGTTGAAAAATTAGAACCAATATGCTTTACCTGCATGGAATCCCATTTAGTTGCCACCAGAAACATGTGCAACTTCTGGTAGTAAAGTTGACTTGAAACTTGTGTCTATTAAGTGATACCTCATAGCGATTGTCGCCCACATATCTAACCTCCCAATTTCTGCATTCTTGAATTTCTTTCTCCAACCTTTTGCGAGGTCGTGGGCAAACGATGCTCTTTTCACGATACTTCTCAGCTTTCACGCGATTTTCAACAAATCTTGTCATCAGATAACTTCGAATCCAATCAAGCATGCTCACAATAGGAAGCTCTCTTGCCTCTAGCAATCTCGCATTAAATGACTCTGTCATATTGTTAGTCACCATATCAGATTTACAAGTCTGACCAAAGTGAGACTTTGTCCAACATGCTGGAGGGATGGCCAATAAATAATCATGGGCTTCTTTTGATTTCTCCTTCAACACATTCATAATTGCTGTCCAATCAGCCTTAACAGTGGCCTTTGCGGCACGAACAATCAAGTCACGAATGACAGTTCCTCCTCCATATTTTGCTTTGACATTTGCATACAAATGTGGAATACAAAATCTGTGTTCAGCACCTTCAAGTAGCTCCTCAAATGTTGGAACAAGACCCTGCAAGTATTTAACATGCTTGGTTACCTTATAATTGCAAAACTTGAACTATAAATTTTAGCAAAACCATATAAGTATTCAACATACCTTTTGTCGATCAGACATGAAGACTCATCTTCTTTCTTGCATGCTACCAATATCATCAAGTAAGTTGTTTAAAAACCAAGTCCATGAGTCTTTATTTTCTCCCTCGACAACAACCCAAACTATTGGGAAATATTGCTCATTGGCATCACGTCCCACAGCTACAAGTAGTATCCCTCCATATGGGACCTTCAAGAAACATCCATCCAACCCAATAATTGGTCTGCATCCTGCTAAAAAACCTCTCTTTACAGCACCAATACACTCATATATTTTCCTAAACATAGGGGGAGATCTATGAATGGTTGATCATTAACCAAAATAAAAGTTGTCTCTGTTAACAAAAATGTGAGCAGAAATTGTATTCAATGAAAAACATAAACAAGGTGAAAAGATTGAATTTTTACCTTTGAAGTCGCCCAACACAGTGCCGCCACTGAACTCAGGAAGATTGAATTTACCAAGATGGAGAAAAGAGCCAAACAACACAACAGGACCGTTCTTGATCGGCCGGAATCTCCTCGACGGCGACCACCACGTCAGCCAGCGACTATAGAGTTCCGATCTGCCCCTCCCCAAATCTTTCCTAGGGTTTTTCTTGTTTTGGTTGAGAAGAGAATGTGGTATATGTGAGGGAATTCAGATTTTGTTTCCTTTTTATTAAATAATTAAAATTATAAAATATATTTGACAGGTCATCATTCCAATAAGCATGCCAAGTCATCCAATTTAACAAATTCAATGCCACATAGGAGGATTTGAGGCTTCAGGGACTAATCCTTCTAAGCTGACCAAAGTTCAGGGACCAATACCACGCGTTTGAAAGTTCAGGGACCAAAACCAAAATGGGATGAAAGTTCAGGGACTAAAAGTGAGTTTAACCCTTTAGTAAATATAATTAATGATAAGAGAAAATTCTAAGTAGCTACCCATTTGTTTGTTTCTAATTACACTTTGACCCTAAAATCCTATAAGTCCCTTGTACCCCTTTCTTTCTATTTTTTTTCATTTATTTAATAGAAGCTTACTTTGCCCATAATTTTCTCTTTTATTCCATTTCACAAAGCATTAGTTTATACTCCCTCAGTTCCTAAATATAAGAGCACTTTGACTTTTTTTTGGAGAATCCTAAGAAAGCAAAATGAACAATTTAATTATAACATGTTTAAATATTATTAGATCATATGTAAGTTCATAAGTCAAATAAACTAGTTTAGTGAAAAAATTTGGGAAAATCAATTTTTAATTACCCTATTTTGCTTTCTTAGGATTCTCCAAAAAAATCAAAGTGTTCTTATATTTAGGAACGGAGGGAGTAATTTATATTCCTCCTATTTAATTCAATTATATTTAAAAATAAATTTTTGGGGTGTTACAAGTTTTTTAGGGTGATAAGTCAAATTAAAAATTTCACATAATACCACATGTGTTTATTTGTGATTGGTGAGACCATAATCCACAAATGACATGCTACATCTAGTTCACACAATAATTAAAAGGGTTGACATAGCTTTTGATCCCTCAAGTTTGAACTCATTTTGGTTTTAGTCCCTAAAGTTTCAAATAGGAGGTTTTGATCCTTCAAGTTTTCTCAGTTAATAACATTAGTTCTAGAGTTTAAAAAGGACCTGACGATGTTAAGTTTCGCTGATGTGTCAATTAACACTGCTTATTTTGCTCAGTTGGCATCTGACTGAACTTATAATTATAAGTCCAGTCAAATGCCAACTGAGCAAAATTAACACTGTTAGTTGACACGTCAGTGAAACTTAACACCGTTAGGTCCTTTTCAAACTCTAGGGACTAATGTTATTAATTGAGAAAACTTGAGGGGCCAAAATCTCCTATTTGAAACTTCAAGGACTAAAACAAAAATGAACTCAAACTTGACGGGCCAAAAGTTATGTTAACACATAATTAAAAAGTGGGGGCTTTTTAACCAATGGGAAGTGGGTTAAGCTGGTAAGTGGAATTCAACCTCGTAAGGATGAGAACGCGTGTTCTAATCCCGGGAAGCGCCCTTACTGGGAGAGGGGACAACCTTACCTATGTGGGCAACATTCCTACCCCTCGAGTCCAGATTAAAGCGAGCGTTGATTAACAAAAAAAAGCGGGTGGCTTCTAGGCCGAGTGAATTTATTTGAGTTCCCATTTTGCCCTCACGTTTTTATTTTATTGCTTTAATCTAAAAGCGGAAGGTGTGCCACGCCAGGCAATAGGTATCCCCTTTGTAGCGAGCCTACTGGTACCGGACGTTGTGTTGTGCAGATGAGATGAAGTGAATCAACATTGTCCATCTCACTTTCCTCTCACTCTCATTTCTTCTAATTCAACTTTCCAATGTTACTCACACTAGCTTAGTTGCTCCTTCGTCTTTTTATATATGCATTTTCTTCTTTCGTTTCTTTGCAGCCCAAGTCATGGAATGTCTCTCCCTCTCCTTCTCCCTCTCCTGCCCTCTTTGCCACAACACACCCTCCGTTGCCACGCATCGCCATCACAACAATTTCTCTTTCACTCGTTTTCCCTCACTCTCTCTATCACTCTTCTCCAATCTTTCCTGCCATTCTGGTTAGTGCGTCTCAACTCATTGTTTTTTCCCGCGCTATCAATTTCCCCTTTATAACTGTTACTACTATTTCTAACTCTGTTTGTTTTTGTGGATTTGCACAAGCTTTATTTGCTGCGCCAGAGAACCAGTTGAACCTTGGGGTGGACAGAGAATGGGCTCTACAAGGTCACTCATCTCTCACTCTATCCATCTCATCTCATCTCATCTCATGTGCCTACCACTAAATTATAAAATATGTTGTTGTAATTGTAATTAGACTATGCTTATTTTTCAACTACGATAAATTAGTTTTGACGAAAAACATAATTGTAGACATTTTAAAGTGATTAATTTTGCATAATAAGTTTATCGAAAAAAGTCGAAGTGGTCTTTAGGATCAGAGGGAGTGCCTACCAAGATTTTTGTCTGGACCAGTTCTTGTCTTATGGCCACTTTCATCCGTAGTTACTTTACCAATGAAGTTAAAGGTAAACATCCAAAAGATGATACTCATAGAACCTGCAATTTAGTCCGAAAGAAATCTGAAATGCTGATAGATTGTAACTGGGTATCTTCCTTACTGATTGCAATTATATATTCACCTGCTTAAGCTGAGAAAAAGTTGCTAAAAATACTCAAGAATTTGTTAGTTGTTGCAACATGACTCATCTGTCATAGTTGTTACTAGATTTCTATTCTTTGAGAAGGGATGTTGAAATTCTGTCAAGACGGGTTGAAGAGACAAGAGAGTCTGCTGGTATATGGCGATTAGAACAAGAACTTGCTGATTTGGAGTTGAAAGCAGCTGATAGCTCCTTTTGGGATAATCAAGCTAAAGCTCAATAGGTTCTTTTAACAATGAATGATGTGAAAGATATGATAAGAGTTCTCACTGAGTTTAAAACCCAGGTTGAATATAATTATTTACCAATTTTCAACCATTTTTGACCTTATCCTATTCTTTTGTAGTTGTTCCTTTTATCTTGTAAAGTTAGGACAAAAGCTTTTTAAAACCTGCAGTAATCAAAGCTATTGTGGAATGGCCCACTCCTACATTTGTTAAGCTATTGAGGGCTTTTTATGACTTGCTGGGTATTACTGGAGATTTATTTGAGGGTATGTGTAGAACAGCAGCTGTCTTTCTCATTGTTCACTGATAGGGATTACAGAGTATATTGTTTGAGGGAATCAAAGATCCCAAATAATAAAGAGAAAAATAAGTGAAATATTTAAGCCTATGACGCTATCAATCTATCCTATAATCTTTCTCCCCTATAATCAGTAATTAATCTTTCAAATGTAGGACCCTTTAGTCAGCAGATGGATAACTTGTAGAGTTGTGGGAGAGCTGTTGACAAATGATTCCTTGTTCCACTATGATTTGTTGCAAGGTGCAAGTATGAGAAATATGCTAAATTCTTGCCACTTTCTCACCCATATTCAGCTGCTACCATATAAAGACATTTATAAATCACATTTATAAATTACACGGTGCAGAAATCAAGATTATAAGTGATAGGGATTCTGTTTTGGTTAGTAACTTCTAGAGGGAGTTTTGAGAATTTGGGGTGTAAAGTACAAATCAGGAGTTATAACAAGCCAATCACCCATTGATGGGCAATGTGAAGTATCATGTGTGGATGCTTGGAGACATACTTGAGGAATGGAGTAAGTGGCTGTTGCATGCTGAATGGTGGTACCACACAACTTTTCATATTACAACCAAAACCCTTGCTTGAGTTATTATATGGTCAAAAAAGCCCCCACTACATGTTCCTTATTTTCAGCAAGGCATGAAATGTTAGGTATTCATAGACAGCACCTTCATAGAGCAACCAACGGGATGAAACAAAAAGCTGAAGCAAAAAGGACAAATAGATATAAATTTGGTATTTCTAATTTCATAGATCTATGTTTGTGTTTTTGCTGGAGCTCAAAGAAAGTAGGACCCTGGTATTTTGGGCCTTAAAAATGTATTAGGGGAAGGATGGTCTAACAGTCTACAAGATGGAATTACCTCAATAATTAAGAGTTCATCCTATTTTACATGTATCACTCCTTAAACTTTGTTTAGATTCCTCAAAAGAGCAACACCATCCACCTATAGAATGACTAGAAATGCCAACCCTTTTAGAAATGGAAACAGTCCTCAATAAGGCTGGGAGATGGAAATATAAAATTATCACATAAGTTGTAGTGCAATGGAAAGAAGTTGTTTCTATCACTGCCGGTGCTAGTGGTACAGATGCACAGGTAATTTATATATCCTCCAAGTGGGAATATCTGATCATTATCACAAATATTTATCAGATTTATTAGCATTAATTAGGTTTCATTAGTATTTAATTCTCTATCTTTTATTTGTATATAAATCTTGGTTGTAACATTCTCCAAAGTAAGATTTGCAGGATTGGGCTTATATGCTTCTTAGAATGTATGTAAGATGGGGAGAAAAACAGAAATACAAAACCAGAGTAGTTGAGAAATCCCTTGGGGAAGAAGCAGGGATCAAATCTGCAACCATTGAGGTTGAAGGTCGTTATGCTTACGGGTATATATCTGGGGAAAAAGGAACACACCGTATTGTTCGGCAATCTCCTTTTAATGCTAAAGGCCTTCGTCAGGTAACAACTAACACCTCACTATGTCAAACTGTAACATGGGACTTTAAATGGACTATATATTGGTGTCTTCGTTTTTTTGCTGCTAAATGACTATTCAATGGGTGTTCTCACCCTAAATTAAAAAAGATGTTATTTTTGTTATCCTTTCTTGTTCTTTCCAAAGTATTTATTCTGATTGTGTGTAAGAATGTGTTATTTATTCTGATTTCCCCTTTAGCTCCTAAATTAATTTGTTAACAGACAAGCTTTTCTGGCGTCGAAGTCATGCCTCTTCTTCCCGAAGAATCTTTGGATGTGGAGATTCCTGAGGAGGACCTAGAATTCAGTTTTTCAAGAGCAGGTGGAAAAGGAGGTCATAATGTAAACAAGGTTGAAACTGTAACGCCCCAACAAAATAATATCCAATTTATAATAAAAATTATAATCACTCTATTTTTAAAACAAAAACAAAGTAAAACATTAAGGCCGAGGTCAATGACAAAATAAATATAAAATAAAAGTGTTTACTCCTCACGTGTCTTTCCTTGCTTATTATTAAATCTTTCACCTAAAAATGTTAATAATGGGGTGAGATCGACATCTCAATAACTACCGAAAAATCTTAACATACACCAGCAACTCATATACAAATATATTACAAATAATTATACTCAACGAAATAATTTACAGTCTCTAATTACTCACATATTACACTGCACAAACACAAACAAAAATAATAATAATAAACTCATGAAGTTAAAGAATGTATCATGCATGTCTCCCTTGTACCGCCTCCACCCTTATTCCGCTGACAGGAGCCATAGGCTAACCCATACACATAGTCCAAACAGAAACACATCCAATTGACTGGATTGTTTCAAACTCACCATTACTTGAGATGTACCCTGCCAAAGGTACAGAGCTCAAACATGGACTATGACTCCCCTCCTTAAAGAACAAATGTAAGGAGGTGTCACATGTCCCATAACTTCTTGAAATCCCTGGCAAAGGAAATCATAAAAGAGAGGGCCCTGACAAAGTACCACTCACTGTGCACCGAGTGATGGCTTACCACGTGATATCACAATTCTCCATACAAATCTTCTCTAATCCTACCCATCATCATGAATGCAAATGCTATGACAATTATACCAATCTCAGAAAAACAACATATACAATTCTAATTCATAATATCATAACATTCCTTCAACATATATAGGCACACTTCCAAAAGGTCTAACTACCAAGTAAACGGTATTAACACATAAGCATGCTTGAAAAGGAACAAACTATAACACATTTCACATATATAGAAGATAAGCATGCTTAAAAAGACTAAAGCAATATTCAATTATAACCATACTCATAAGCATGCTTGAAAAGGAATAGACTATAACACATTTCACATAATATAAGCAAGCATGCTTAAAAAGACTATCGTAATATTCATACAACTAATTTAACAAATTCCTCAATATATAACACTATAGTTTACCTTGCATATTTCAATCAAGTTATAATTATTTATAATACAGTTATACACAAATCACAAGTATACGGAAGAATTTTCCGGAGTTACCTGCCGCTCCTTAGCACACAGGTGAACTCACAAGGTCACTTCAATTCTCTCACTGAGTATCTACAAAATCATAAGCACATATATATCTATTAATACACTACACAATACTATCTAAAGTTTTCTAACACTAGCCTATACTCTCACGCTACAACTTAATTTATATTTTCCTTACATATATATAAGCCTTTCTATTTTACATACTTGAGTATATTTAAAATTCTTGCAACTATATTTTATAATGGGTATAACATATTTACAATTTAATATCCACATAAAAAAAATGGTTTACCCAGCACTGACGCCGAACAGAATTCCAAGCAGGAGAGCAATGTATTTCCTTATATATATTTACTAACCCAAAGGAAAATAAAGAAAAACTAATGGTGGGTGTAATAATTCATTTTGTTTTATTTGCAACATGAGAAACAAGGTTGACTGCGTGAGAAAGATGCACAAAGAAATAAAAAAAAATAGGGGCACGTTGGGTTTCGTGAGATAGACACTAAAGGCAATAAGTTTGTTTTTATCCTATGGCTATTTCACCGAAAAGAGAAAAGTGAGGACTATAGCTATAAGGCTTCTGTAATGCATAGAACACAGTGGAAAGGAGGTGTGATGTTCAATATTATAACTTTGTTGTAAGAGATAACAGAGCAAAACTTGAAGAAAAGGGAAAAAAACCAATACCTCTGACGGCTGAAGGTTATGCAGCGCAAGAAACAAGAAAAATGAGAAGGGAGGTGTTTGTATAGGAGAGAGGCTTCCTAGGGTTTTTGTTGTAATTGGGCCTTGCACATTTGGAATATTAGACGGGCTTACACCTCACTCTACATGTTAATAATAATAATAATAATTTTTTTTTATCTATCTCACATTATAGTTGTTCTCCTATTATGAAAGTCTTTTGAATATTAATAATCATTGTATTTTTATTTTGTATATATTTTTTTTTATGAAATTTTATTACTTAATTAAATACATTTTTTTATAATTATAAAGGCATACAAAAATAAAATAAAATAAATAACTAATTCCTAATATGAAAAGAGGGATGTTACAATTCTCCCCTCCTGAAAAGAATTTTGTCCTCAAAATTTCCTATGTCATAAAACTCTAACTAATAATTCGTAACATAATAATCCTAAATCGATTTACTCCCATAAAGTAAGATAGATACTCATCATTACTTTGAATAATCATCGCAAGTTTTTTTTTTAACTCCTTGCTTTTTAGCCACTATTTACTAGTTTTAAGGCCACTTAACTAAACTAACTCAAAAACATCCCACTACTATAATTCATAAGCTCGAGATTGTCACTGAAAACATTTTTTACTATCTCACTGTTTTCTTAATTCCCCTTTTTTTAAATTCATCTTAATTCCATGAAATCTAAGTTTTTAGAGCCAACTTAGCCCTTCTAAGCCTTTGAAAACTCTAAAGCACTTAACATAAGAATGTTCTAAATCTAAAGTAACACTTAAACTATCTTAATTCAATCGTAAGACTCATAATACATCAATTTTCCTTATCTGCTTTGAGCATAACACTTGGGTGATTTGTAATCAACATTACTAGTCAAACGTACCATTCTCTATTGAGTTCAACTTTCTAATATCCTTTGTCAACATCAAAATATTCTCAAATCATAACTTTATATTCTAAAATCTAATGTTCTAGCTCCTTTACTACTACACAAGGATTCCCTAAAAGTTTATTCTTCTTCCCATGACTTCAATTCAACATAATCCAAAATAAGATACAATCCATTCATAATGTTGATGGGCTTACACCTCACTCTACATGTTAATAATAATAATAATAATTTTTTTTATCTATCTCACATTATAGTTGTTCTCCTATTATGAAAGTCTTTTGAATATTAATAATCATTGTATTTGTATTTTGTATATATTTTTTTTATGAAATTTTATTACTTAATTACATACATTTTTTTATAATTATAAAGGCATACACAAATAAAATAAAATAAATAACTAATTCCTAATATGAAAAGAGGGATGTTACAGAAACTGCAGTTCAGATTACAGACAACCCAACTGGTGTTACAGTTCGCTGCACAGGTTCTTTTTCATCCTTTCTCTGAATCATATTCAACTTGTTTCAGTTTTCAACTGCAGAGTCTAATTTGTTATGGACCAATGTGCAGAAGAGAGATCCCAACTAGCTAACAAGATCAAAGCTTTAAGCTGTTTGAAAGCTAAGCTGTTAGTGATTGCCGAGGAGCAACAAGCATCAGAAATTAAGCAGATTCGAGGAGATGCAGTGAAAGCGGAATGGGGACAACAGATTCAAACTACGTATTTCATCCGTACAAACTAGTAAAAGATGTTAGAACTGGATATGAAACATCTGATATTTCTTCGGTTATGGAAGGCGAGTTAGAGCCCTTCATTAAGTCTTACCTCAAACACAAATACAATATGACATCATCTACATAATCTTCCACTCAACCCTCAATGTCACGAAGAGGATTACATTATGGCTCCTTTGTATTGCCTCACTATAGGCAACTTAAGAGAAGTCACAGACACATTACCTGTGCACCACACTCGTCCTTCAATGCTGGAAGCTATGGGCCGCAAGAAACAGATCATTGTTTGAACAAAAGGCTGCCACTTCCTATGGCTTAGTTTCTGATGTTCTTATGTTAGTTCAGGCGGGTAGGTTACCAGACTAGTATTACTGTGTATTTTATATGTTTCTACTATCTCAATAATAAAGCTCACATCAATGAAAAAAAACTAGGAAGTAAAAGGAAATTATTGGCATAGTCCCGAGAAGGATTATAGAGGACTTATTTATTGGATGATCTATCTAATCTTAAAGGGTAAAGACCCAAAAATGATACATAACTATTGGCCAAGGAACAAAAATAATACATAACTATTCTGAGATACACCGATGATACTCAACTTTTACCATGGAATCAAAAATGATATTTTCACTAATATGACAATATGATTATACAAGAAATGCCCAAAATGCCTTTATAAATTAAATAATTTTTTTCTCCTTCTTCCTCAACCTCTCCTTCCTTGACTAAGCACAATCCAACATTGAAGAAAAACAAACTGAACCTTAACATCCTGAGATTTCAAAAAACACAGTCAAAGTCATCGCTGGCCTTTTCCCATTTATCGTTAACGTCGCACCAGGACACCTACCTCCCACCAAATCAGGAATTAAACTCACTCAGCCTCGCTTATCACATACACCTCCGTCACCGTCTGATCGTTGTCAATTTCGTTCCCGGAATAGCTCCTCGAGAACACCGGCGGCGGCAGCGCCAACACATTGTACGGGTCCCACAACTTGATTGACGGGCCTAACCTCGGACTTTCCAAAGAAGAAAGCTGAGGAGAGAGTGGCGATACTGATGCTCTACGTGGTAACATCTCTGGTTCTTATTCTAACACTTTCTTTAGTAGCTGATTGTCTGATTCTGATCTATTTCTTTTGTCGTTAATGTTTCTCTCGTCGTCGTCTTCTTCTACTTCTTCCTCTTCTTCCTCGTTGGATTCTTTGATTACTTGCGCTGACTGGTTTGAACCCATTGCGGCTGATTTAATATTGAGAAGATATCGCCGAACACGTAAAGATGTGAATTGTGTTGTTCAGATTTAAAGTGTGGTGTAACATCTCAGCGCCTCGCTCTCGAAATTGTCCCTCACCCCTCACGGCTTTAAAACGCGTCGAGAGGGGGAGGTATCCAGGCCTATATATAGCACCTTTCGTTCTCCTCCCCAGCCGATGTGGGACTTTACAATCCACCCCCCTTGGGGCCCAGCACCCTCGCTGGCACACCGACCCGAGCCTGGCTCTGATACTGTAACATACAGTTACTAATTCCCTGATTAATTCAATAATACATTTACTAACTATGATAGAAAAATGATTTCCATAATATCAATAAATCTATCATAGTTAGAAAAAGAATTTCCTAATAATAATCATTATCCACGATAGAAAAAAATTTCCTAATACAACCTGAACACTATCATGGATAATTAATAGCTAACCATGTTAGAAAAGAATCACCTAACATGGTTAGAAAAAGAAGCAACCTACTACAAATCTCATAGCTAACCATGTTAGAAAAAGCAACAACCTGCTACATCTTCTAATTAACCAGTAGTATCAAATATAAACAAAAGTATGCGGAAGCGAATGCAGACCTATACATTTATGGCAATATACATATCTAAATAATCTAAACAACCTTTGAAACTTAATTCCCTTTCCTGACGCTCGCGCCTGTGCATGATCACCTGCAAAAATATAAGTAATCGTGGGGTGAGACAACTTGTCTCAGTAATCTACTACTTAACTCACTATAACCGTGATATGTGCGGTAGTAAGGGCATCTAAAGGGTACCACAGTTTTAAAATCAATATATATATACAAGAACCAAACATTCTTCCATTTACTATTTCCATGCCCTCTGTCACGTCCAAAACAAAACAAGTCCATCATTTCTACTTTCCAAATATCACTCAAAACCCCTCAATCAATTCCACATCGATAAATTTCACCATCCAATCTCCAAATTCATGCAGTCATTATTGTAAATCTCATACACATAGTTCTCAAATCCAACTTCTCGGCTCTCATCCATGTACAACCTTGGTGCTCTACTCGAAACCCAATCTGTCTCAAATCAGAAAGGGAGCAGTCCCTGTCTCAAATCAGGAGACTGCTAGTCACTGTCTCAAATCTGTTGACCATTACAAATAACCGTTGATTGGCCTATCAACTGGTTATCATCGCGCGATGGTATATATATCCCAGTGTCATGCAATGACCACAATTCTTTTCAACATCTCAATCACAACCTTTGATACTTTCCATCAACACAACTTTCCAATTCCTCAACCACAAAGTATGATGCTCCCAATCCACATCACTTTTCAATATCCTGTCAAATACCAATTATATATCTCCACCACAACTATCACTTTCTATAATACTCTGTCAAGTATCAATTATATATCTCTACCACAACTATCACTTTCTGTCGATATGGCCTATCAACACCGCTGTCCAAGTATTACACCCATATACCTCACCTGTCCAACCACCACCAGACAGGATAATAATATATATATAATGTATCAAATTCTTTTATACCAAAGTAATCGTGTTTAAAAGGCACCCGATAGCCTGTTTGGTATAAAAGTAACTTTTAAAGATTTTGAGGGCTAGAAAGGATTTTGGAAATCCCAACTAACGTCACCCTCAATGTTATAGCAAAGTAAGAGTGATTACCTGTTCTTCGGCAACTATGCACTGACCTATTCTTCCTTTCTTGATGCCACAAAAACCACATCGCATCCAATCCTATAATAATATAATACAAGATGATAAATTAATATCATTTCTATTTCATAATATTTAACGTCTCTCTCGAATCCTAATATGCTACCCAAACTATACAAGAACAATTAGATTTAACTTCACAAGATGAACTCTAATATACATTATTCATTAATAATCAAGCATACACCAAAGCGAATCAAACTGTTACTCAAGCAATTAATTTCATTCTTGGCTAATCTAATACCTCATATCAATGGAAAATGCTTAGACAATTTTCATTGCACATCCAGCAACATCACTACAAACATAAAACCTTAATTAACACATGCATCACTACTTTTTGCAGCTCCATTACACATGTAAGATTTACAAAAATAGAACCCCATTATAGCCAAAAGCAACAAAAGGACTCTCAGTCTTTCTAATCCAACAAAAGATCAAGCACCCATCAAGCATCATTTTCTTTCTTTATAGCCTTACAACTTCCCTTAATCACTTACCTTTCTCCTGCTCTTTCCAAATGAATATTCACAATTTACCCTCTTCAATATAACCCACAATCTTCACTTATCACATACAATTTTTACACGTTCATTCTCCCTTTCATCATAATCCTCATAGATTTTAACCTAGGCCAAAAGGATATCTATATTATAATAACCTTTCATTCTAATCATTTCACACTCAATTCTCTCTCACAATGCGTCTAAATGCAAGTTCATCATTTTTCATAACTCTTGCAAAACTAACCCACCATGTTTAAGTCCATTAAACTCCTCATTCATTTTAGATTGGTCACTCTAGGTGGCCTTTCAAACTCATAAACTTTCTCCGCCCTCCATACATACCATTACTTAACAACTATCTCTTTAATCCTGCACTTTATTTACCAACTCCTTCCCAAACACAATTTCAAACCATTTCACTCCTTCAACATCTTCATAACACCTACACAAACATTTCTTAACTTCCAATTTAATCCATACAGCCCACATAAATGAAATTCCACTTTAAGAAACCAAAAATGCCCATAAAATTTCAAAACAATTATTAACCACCAAACAACCATATTAATATTAAATTTACAACTCAAAGTAACTTTCTAACTTCACAAACCTTCCGCCGAACTCTAACACATCATTACATAACCACATTCCCTTTTCTTCAACACTTTAATTATCAAACTTCCTTCCAAACACCCATCCAACCAACATTAACATCACATCATCTTCAAACAACTTCAACTATCCTTAAATAAACACCAAATTATCCCAAAACATCATTTATTAGCAAAACCCTAACTCAAAGAGCCATAAAATCCCTAAAATATTCTTTAAAAATTCCAAAATACTTTCCAACTCCAATAAACAACATATACCATAACAAAACTTCAATTAACCACTTAATAATCTTTATGGTAACTTGAAAATCCTAAAATCCCAATTTTTCATAAAACCCTAACTTTAAAAGAGGAAACTTCATCTCAAATCAACATCACAAAGAGGTTGGAAAAGCTTACGGAGTTCAAGAATGGGGAGAGGGAGAGTTAAGCCACCGCCGGCCGCCGTGTCCACCGCCGGAGATCGGACCCTGACAGTGTGGACCCGCCACCAAAACTTATCATGAGAAGAATAATAAGAAAACAAAGTTGGAACAAGAAAAAGGCTCGTGGAAACAAGAGAAGATGAACACCCACCAAAACTGGACCGTCCGCCGCCGTCCGCCGCCCCAACCCGCCGGAAAATAGTGAGAAAAACGAAAAAGATGAGTAAAGAATCGAGCAGATCGGCCGAGCTTCACCCACCACAGAGCAAAGCACTTGATTTCTAGAGCTTGAATGGAAAAATGGAGGTGAGATGATTAAGAAAATGACAAGAAGGAAGAGATGAGGAAGGGAGGCCGAATGGGTTGAAGGAGAGGGGAGGGGGCGTCGGGTTTTTATGTTGAATGAAGGGGGAGGGTGCGTTTGGTTTAGGTGAAATAAGGGTGGTTTTTGATTATTTACAGCCCAAAATTTGCTATAGTGTACTCTTTTAATTTAAATCCACTTGAACCAGTCTCCAATCCCCTTAACCTTCAGAATATTTTGGGTTTCACCATTCCCTCATATTTCAAATTCTTCAATTGCTTAGTTAATTATTTGCACACTCATTACTTAAAATTTCCAAAATATCCCAAAAATCACCAAAAATTCGTAAAAATTCCAAAATTTCAAATTTCTCCATTTATTATTTCCCAAAACACTCTCTAATCCTTTATTAAATTTTTCAGGATGTTACAGATACCATCTGTAACATCCCAGCGCCTCGTTCTCGAAATTGTCCGCTTTGGGGAATCCTAACCCCTCACAGTTTTAAAACGCGTCGAGAGGGGGAGGTATCCAGACCTATATATAGCACCTTTCATTCTCCTCCCCATCCGATGTGGGACTTTACAATAAGGGGTGAGGATTCCCCAAAGCGACAATTTCGAGAGCGAGGCACTATGATGTTACAGATGATATCAGAGCCAAGCTCGGGTTGATGTGCCAGCGAGGGCGCTGGGCCCCAAGGGGGGTGGATTGTAAAGTCCCACATCGGATGTGGAGGAGAACGAAAGGTGCTATATATAGGCCTGGATACCTCCCCCCTCTCGACGCGTTTTAAAACCGTGAGGGGTGAGGATTCCCCAAAGCAGACAATTTCGAGAGCGAGGCGCTGGGATGTTACATGTGGCATTGTACACGTGCAAGAGAATTAAAATTTTGACTAATTGAGAGTGGACTTTTTTGGTGAGAAGAGAGTGAGCATTTTTTGAGACTGAAATTTGAGCTAAAAGAGGGAGGGAGGGAGGTTGAAGAAGGTGGAGAAAGAAAATTTATTTAATTTATAAGGGTATTTTGGACATTTCATGTATAATCTTATTGTCATATTAGTGAAAATATCATTTTTGATTGCACGGTAAAGTTGGGTATCATTGGTGTACCTCGGAATAGTTATACATTAGGGTTAAGGGTCAAATCTAACACTAAACTATTGCCAAAAGTACACCCACATAAAAGTGAATCTCGTAGCTCAAATCTAGCACTGATCAAGTACAAATTGGGTTAGATGTAGCAAAACGTCAATTTTGACGGGTTTGACCTGAGTATGCCACGTCACCCAAGTTAGGTCACGTCACTTGCCACATCACCCAATTATGCCACGTCACCTGCCACGTCATCACCACATATATGAAAAACTTTAAGGTTCAAATTTAGCACTCAAGTATTAATAAAGTTCACCCAACATAAAATAACAATTTTGAGTTTCAAATATAAGCACCCATCAGTTACAAAAATGGTTCAAATGTAACAACTACGTCAATTTTTATGAGTTTGACTTTTAATTTTGACCTGATTAGGTCATGCCACTTGTCACCTCACCCTATTAGGCGTCATGTTACTTGCCACATCATCATCATCTTCACTACATCATCACCACGTAACTGAAAATAAATTTCTGAAACCCACATCACCCTATTACAAATGTTGCAACTTCGTGAAATTTTCAAAGTATGACCATTAATTTTGAATTGATGTAGCAAGTGACATGACACTTTAAAAAATAATTTATTACGTTGCGAGGTTAACGATAAATGGGAAAAGGCCAGCGAGGGCTTTGACTGGGTTTTTTGAAATCTCAGGATGTTCAGGTTCAGTTTGTTTTTCTTCAATGTTGGATTGTGCTTAGTCAAGGAAGGAGAGGTTGAGAAAGAAGGAGAAAAAAAATATTTAGTTTATAAGGGCATTTTGGGCTTTACTTGTATAATCATATTGTCATATTAGTGAAAATATCATTTTTGATTCCATGGTAAAAGTTGAGTATCATTGGTGTACCTCAGAATAGTTATGTAATTGTTCCTTAGCCAATAGTTATGTATCATTTTTGGGTCTTTGCCCTTTAAGATTATATAGATCATCCAGGAAATAAGTCCTCTATAATCCTTCTCGCGACTATGCCAATAATTTCCTTTTACTTCATAGTTTTTTTAATAGATGTGAGCTTTATTATTGAGATAGTAGAAACATACAAAATACACAGTAATACTAGTCTGGTAACCTACCCGCCTGAACTAACATAAGAACTTCAGAAACTAAGCCATAGGAAGTGGCAGCGTCTTGTTCAAACAATGATCTGTTCCTTGCGGCCCATAGCTTCCAGCATTGAAGGACGAGTGTGGTGCACAGGTAATGTGTCTGGGACTTCTCTTTGGTTGCCTATAGTGAGGCAATACAAAGGAGCCATAATGTAATCCTCTTCATGACATGAGGGTTGAGTGGAAGATTATGCAGATGATGCCATATTGTATTTGTGTTTGAGGTAAGACTTAATGAAGGGCTCTAACTCGCCATCCATAACCGAAGAAATATCAGATGTTTCATATCCAGTTCTAACATCTTTTACTAGTTTGTACGGATGAAATACGTAGTTTCGAATCTGTTGTCCCCATTCCGCCTTCACTGCATCTCCTCGAATCTGCTTAATTTCTGATGCTCGTTGCTCCTCGGCAATCACTAACAGCTTAGCTTTCAAACGGCTTAAAGCTTTGATCTTGTTAGCTAGTTGGGATCTCTCTTCTGCACATTGGTCCATAACAAATTAGACTCTGCAGTTGAGAACTGAAACAAGTTGAATATGATTCAGAGAAAGGATGAAAAAGAACCTGTGCAGCGAACTGTAACACCAGTTGGGATGTGCGTAATCCGAACTGCAGTTTCAACCTTGTTTACATTCTGACCTCCTTTTCCACCTGCTCTTGAAAAACTGAATTCTAAGTCCTCCTCAGGAATCTCCACATCCAAAGATTCGTCTGGAAGAGGCATGACTTCGACGCCAGAAAAGCTTATCTGTTAACAAATTAATTTAGGAGCTAAAGGGGAAATCAGAATGAATAACACATTCTTGCACACAATTATTAAGGACTGACATATCAGTAGAAAAAAGTGATAGAAGGATAACTATTGTGCTCCTTCAGAAAAAAGGGGGGAACCATTGAATACTTTGGAAAGAACAAGAAAGGATAACAAAAACAACATCTTTTTTAATTTAGGGTGAGAACACCCATTGAATAGTCATTTAGCAGCAAAAAAACGAAGACACCAATATATAGTCCATTTAAAGTCCCATTTTACAGTTTGACATAGTGAGGTGTTAGTTGTTACCTGACGAAGGCCTTTAGCATTAAAAGGAGATTGACGAACAATACGGTGTGTTCCTTTTTCCAGATTTATACCCGTAAGCATAACGACCTTCAACCTCAATGGTCGCAGATTTGATCCCTGCTTCTTCCCCAAGGGATTTCTCAACTACTCTGGTTTTGTATTTCTGTTTTTCTCCCCATCTCACATACATTCTAAGAAGCATATCAGCCTAATCCTGCAAATCTTACTTTGGAGAATGTTACAGCCAATATTTATATACAAAGAAAAGATAGAGAATTAAATACTAATGAAACCTAATTAATGCTAATACATCTGATAAATATTTGTGATAATGATCAGATATTCCCACTTGGAGGATATATAAATTACCTGTGCATCTGTACCACCAGCACCGACAGTGATAGAAACAACTGCTCCTTCTTTGTCATAAGGGCCAGAAAGAAGTTGAGTCAATTCAAATCGATCTAATGCTTTATTCAGTTCTTTAATAATATTGACAGCCTCCTCGAGAAGTCCTCTATCAATGGAGTCCATCTCCTCAACCAGATTAACTATTGTTTCTGCATCCTCAACCTACAGTCATTGAGACATACATTCACTTTACACTTTGATGTAGCTAGAACGTAAGAGAGGAGGATGAGCAGAATAGGAGAAAACAGAGAAGAAATAGGAGAAGCACAGATGTTATTTTTTTGGCAATAAGCACATGAAACTTATAGGAAGTCCATCTTAGAACCTTTATTTATACTGATCCAAAATAATGGTCATTAACAAACATGACCAAATATAACTAACATAACTAGTTCCTTCTTCTATTCATATTTACAAAACATTTCCCCCTCCCCCAAATGACCCTTATCAAAAAGAAATTAGGAATTTTAAATTCAAAAAACTGATTCTTCAACTGATACACATGAGCCAAAGATTTTATTGCAGCTTCTTTCCATTGCACTACAACTTATGTGATAATTTTATCTTTGCATCTCCCAGCCTTATTGAGGACTGTTTCCATTTCTGAAAGGGTTGGCATTTCTAGTCATTCTATAGGTGGATGGTGTTGCTCCATTGAGGAATCTAAACAAAGTTTAAGGAGTGATACATGTAAAATAGGATGAACTCTTAATTATTGAGGTAATTCCAGCTTATAGGTAGATGAACTCTTTCACATCATTCATTGTTGAAAGAACCTCTTGAGCTTTAGCTTGATTATCCCAAAAGGAGCTATCAGCTGCTTTCAACTCCAAATCAGCAAGTTCTTGTTCTAATCGCCATATACCAGCAGACTCTCTTGTCTCTTCAACCCGTCTTGACAGAATTTCAACATCCCTTCTCAAAGAATAGAAATCTGGTAACAATTATGACACATGAATCATGTTGCAACAACTAACAAATTCTTGAGTATTTTTAGCAACTTTTTCTCAGCTTAAGCATGTGAATATATAATTGCAATCAGTAAAGAAGATACCCAGTTACAATCTATCAGCATTTCAGGTTTCTTTCGGACTAAATTGCAGGTTCTATGAGTATCATCTTTTGGATGTTTACCTACAACTCCAATGGGAAAAGTAACTACGGATGAAAGTGGCCATAAGACAAGAACTGGTCCAGACAAAAATCTTGGTAGGCACTCCCTCTGATCCTAAAGACCACTTCGACTTTTTTCGATAAACTTATTATGCAAAATTAATCACTTTAAAATGTCTACAATTATGTTTTTCGTCAAAACTAATTTATTGTAGTTGAAAAATAAGCATAGTCTAATTACAATTACAGCAGAATATTTTATAATTTAGTGGTAGGCACATGAGATGAGATGAGATGAGATGAGATAAGATGGATAGAGTGAGAGATGAGTGACCTTGTAGAGCCCATTCTCTGTCCACCCCAAGGTTCAACTGGTTCTCTGGCGCAGCAAATAAAGCTTGCGCAAATCCAAAAAAACAAACAGAGTTAGAAATAGTAGTAACAGTTATAAAGGGGAAAGAGATAACGCGGGAAAAAACAATGAGCTGAGACGCACTAACCAGAATGGCGGGAAAGATTGGAGAAGAGTGATAGAGAGAGTGAGGGAAAATGAGTGAAAGAGAAATTGTTGGGATGGCGACGCGTGGCAACGGAGGGTGTGTTGAGGCAAAGAGGGCAGGAGAGGGAGAGGGAGAGGGAGAGACATTCCATGACTTGGGCTGCAAAGAAACGAAAGAAGAAAATGCATATATAAAAAGACGAAGGAGCAACTAAGCTAGTGTGAGTAACATTGGAAAGTTGAAATAGAAGAAGTGAGAGTGAGAGGAAAGTGAGATGGACAATGTTGATTCACTTCATCTCATCTGCACAACACACCGTCCGGTACCAGTAGGCTCGCTACAAAGGGGATACCTATTGCCTGGCGTGGCACACCTTCCGCTTTTAGATTAAAGCAATAAAATAAAAACGTGAGGGCAAAATGGGAACACAAACAAATTCACCCGGCCTAGAAGCCACATGCTTTTTTTTGTTAATCACCGCTCGCTTTAATTTGGACTCGAGGGGTAGGAATGTTGTCCACATAGGTAAGGTTGTCCCCTCTCCCAGTAAGAGCGCTTCCCGGAATTCGAACACGCGTTCTCATCCTTACGGGGTTGTAGTCCACTTACCAGCTTAACCAACTTCCCATTGGTTTAAAAGCCCCCACTTTTTAATTTTGTGTTAACATAACTTTTGGCCCTTCTAGTTTGAGTTCATTTTGGTTTTAGTCCTTGAAGTTTCAAATAGGAGATTTTGGCCCCTCAAGTTTTCTCAATTAATAACATTAGTCCCTATAGTTTGAAAAGGACATGACGGTGTTAAGTTTCCCTGACGTGTCAACTAACAATGTTAATTTTTCTTAGTTGGCATTTGACTGGACTTATAATTATAAGTCCAGTCAGATACCAACTAAGCAAAATAAGCAGTGTTAATTAACACATCACCGAAACTTAACATCGTCAGGTCCTTTTTAAACTCTAGGAACTAATGTTATTAACTGAGAAAACTTGAAGGATCAAAACCTCCTATTTGAAACTTTAGGGACTAAAACCAAAATGAGTTCAAACTTGAGGGATCAAAAGCTATGTCAACCCTTTTAATTATTGTGTGAACTAGATGTAGTATGTCATTTGTGGATATTGTGAATCACAATCAATACGTATTATATAAAAGTGTCTTGCATAAAGCTTTGATACTTTTTTTTTATCAATAGTTGTATTTAGGAGGACTTCGTACCTTATAATTAATGAGTACTAGTGCATTTATTTGTCGTCTTTGAATATTTTATAGAAAATTGAAAATTCATGATTTTCTTAAAATATAGGTTAAAGGTATAGAAATTGTAAGGAACTACTCCCTCCGGTCCTAAATATAGGACCTATATGACTTTTTTGAAAAATCCCAAAAAAAGCAAAAAATAAGTTAATTATAAATTGATTTACCTAATTTTTTCTCTTAGACTAGTTTATTTTACCTATAAGCTAATGGATAATCTAAAAAGATATCAAATATGTCATGATTTAATAACCTATTTCGCAAACTTAATCTTTCCAAAAAAAAATTTATCTAGGTCGTCTTATATTTAGGACCGGAGGTAGTATTACACTAGGAGTGGGGAAAAAATGTTTTCGATCTTAATTATAGGAGTGAAGAATAAATTTCTGTTCAATTTAGGTAAGGTCATTATGTTTGAGTGAGATTGACTGTTAAGAGGTGACGTGGTATGAGAGAATGATGAGTTGGCTTAAAAATGGATAAAATTACCTAAGAGACCCTTCTCTTAAAAGAAAATAACTAAAGTCCAATCTTCATCTTCATCGTGTTCTTCATATACCTTCTTCTTCAATTGCAACACTTACCCAATGAAAAACATTTTCCCAATCATCCCCAAATTTACATGTACACATATAAAACAATTTTCCCAATCATCCCATGAACCCTAAATCCGTAATTCTCACATCTTCTTCCTTCTCGAACCATCATCGTTGCATCACAATCCCTTCCTCTACTTCGTTGATCTTTTGTGTGCGACAAAGAGCTCACTCCCATTTTTAATTCTTATGATTTCTCTTGGGTAACCTTCCACTTTCTCATTCTCACTTTGATTTTTTATCTGTGTGAATTAAAGCTGAATTTATCAAACGAAAATCTGGGGTTTTTTATCGAGGTTTCTCTAAGATTTAAAATTCTGGGGATGAGAGAAGAGGAAAAAATTCAATGTGGTTGTTAAGAGAGGAAGCACTTGTCCATACTTTTCTGTTGCTGTTAGTGATAAAATAACAATGTTTGAAGTTTTTGATTTGGGTTGCTTAAATCAGTTTGTCATCAATGATAAAATAACAATGTTTGATTTAAAGTTCTGAGTTTGGTTGTTTGATTCCTCTGTCAATTAGTTCTGATTTTTCATTGTTCTGATTTGATGATAAACATTGTTATTCCGGGTTTGTCTTCAAGAGGCCACTTTCATTACTCCTCAGCCATTAAATTTGATTCCTCTGTTGAATTCTGTATCTGATTCCTCCAAAAAAAATAATGACGGTGAACGAAGGAGATGTATGGGTTCGCATAATCTACCAAGCGCCTTTATGCATACCAAAATGAATGATGAACCTAAATCAATAAGGGTTTATCCATAAGCTACTAAAAACCCTTATCTTATGAATGTCAAACTCAAATATGAACTAAAAAATCATGGTTATCTCATAGCTACTATTACCTCTCTTTCAATTGTGTTTTCCTAAAATCTAATTCAATCTTCCAATTTTGATTAAATTGGTTGTACTTTCAAATATATTTCATATGTCTTGCCTTATGAAATGCAAATCCAAACACATGGGAGTTGCTTGTTGAGAAACATGGTCAATGGTCATGGATGTTTGGTTGAGAGTTGCATGATTCATGTGATCAAATTAGGAATTTTTGTGTCGGAATTTCGGGTTGCAGATTAGGGTTTGGAGTCAGGAACCAGAAAAGTAGAACTTCAATTTTTTGCCTTAAGCTGTAAACTCTTAGCTAAATTAATTTTTCTAGAGGTTTTTGTTTGTTATATCGATGGGTAAGGATGTTCATTCTTGGCCAACCAAATGAATTGATTCCGAGAACATCTTCTGAATTACTTCCTACATCTAGGTACTGTACTGAGAACCCTGTGTTAGATCTTTATAATAGTGAGATTCTGACTATGACTGAGTTTTTCTTTCTAACACACTATGTGGTTTTTTATATAAGTTATGGGATTATCTCCATGAAATTGTAAATCTAGCATATGCTTAGTGATGGTGAAACTAAAGCAAGGGAAGCAATTGAGCACTGTGGTCTATAGTTGAGTACCGATTCTTATATGTAATTCAAAAGTTTATATATGTCCATCTCTGTGTCTTTTTGGTTTTAGATGATTACCAAAGTATCCTATTGCTTTTCCTTTCCCCTGAAAGCAGCATCTTATCTGCCAACTAATACATGTTTTGGTATCCTTTTCAGGCTTCAAGTTGTTGATTAGGTAGAGACAGTCAAGAGAACTTGAAAGCATGAAGTTTTCATTCATCAAGAGAGTTTCAAAGTCTCTAGTGTTTATTAAACCTCCTGTCCCCAATGCTAATGAAGGATCTACTTGTTTCCTATTTCAAAATGAATATCTAAAATGAAACAGAGGTTTTTTTTTAACTTAAGATAAGCTCATACTATTGTTTTGTAAACATGAGCCAGTCTGCTGCTTCTTTAGCTATTAAAAAAGAACTAAGTCCAAGTATTGACTCAGATCCATTACATCTGTGGATTGTTGCCCTTTGTGCTATCAGGTTTGATCTTGAACAAGGTCAACTGGTAGAAGAGTGTTATCCTCCAGGTTGTCTTACACGTGATGAGGAGCTTAACATTGCTTATAGTTCATTTCCAGACTCTGTTTCCCAGCAGCAAAATCGTTCAAGCATTCATGATTCTATTTTCTTTTTTCGAATATGTAGGCACCTAAAATCAAAAATTGTGAATGCTTCTGAGATAACTGAAGTTGACACAGAGTTTCCTTCAAAACCCGTATACATTAGTAATCCCAGTAGATCCTCAGGAAGTAATAATGTTAATGCTTCTAGATACATGTATGGTTATGTATTTAATAGACAGAGACATGATGAGAGGCTAAGGCGAGGGGGTGAGCAGAAGTCTGTGGTCATCTTGTCCCACACTCCATATTCTAGTGTGTTCAGACCTTTGTTACAAATTATAGGTCCATTGTATTTTGACATTGGTAAGAAAGCTTTGGAGCATATTGCCACATATGTCTCTACTTGGCCAGCTCCTATTCCTGGTAAACTAATGGATCTTCCAATTGGGAATGCAACTCTTAAAGTATATTTGCCACCTGCTCATAGTTTGCCCATTGAAACTGGTGAATCTTTTGAAGAGTCTGCTTCTTCAGTAGCACCCTTTTTGCCTAATAACCAGTATATCCCACAGGGCCTTTTTCATGATTCAGATATTTTTGGCACATTCCGAGGCCTTCTATTGCAACTTTGGTTGCTATGGGAGTTGTTACTTATTGGTGAACCCATCCTTATCATTTCCCCCACACCTCCCCAGTGTTGTGAAGCTGTGGCCAGTCTTGTGAGTTTGGTTGCTCCTTTACTTTGCAGTGTTGATTTCCGACCATATTTTACCATCCATGATCCTCAGTTTGCACGTTTAAACTCCATAAAAGAAGGAGAAACTTTTCCCCCAGTGGTTTTAGGGGTCACAAACCTGTTTTTCCTTAAAGCTCTCCGCAACATTCCCCACATTGTCTCAGTTGGAAGCCCCCCTCCTAATTCAAACAGGTTCAGCCCATCAAATAGGTCTTCCACTGGAAGACATGAAGCGCTTGGAATTCAACAACTGTCTCTAAAGAAGTTTTCTCCTTCAAGTTTATTGAATGCAGTTAAGCTGAGGAGAGATGGCCCGCTTTGCCTCATGACAGAACATAAGGAAGCAATCTGGAGTACTTACTCTGCTATAACCAAGCCAGATACCTCTATCTTAAATAGGCTTATTGACGCTGGAATGTTGCCAAGGGTTGAAGAGTCAATGTCAGTTGTTAACAATGAGATATTAAGGAGGCATTTCTTAGAGCTCACTACAAATTTTTTGGCCCCTTTCGGTCCATATTTTAAGACCACTGCACCATCAGAAGGAACTTCTCCTTACGCAGATGCACCCCCTCTACCTCCTTTCAATGCCGAAGAATTTCTTGCAAGTTTATCTACCAGAGGTCCAGGGAAGTTCTTATTAAAGCGTATGAGATCCAACTGGCTTGATTTATATAGGTAGTGGATTTTCTGGGCTGTAATTGTTAATGCATTTCTGTTTGCACTAACCTTACAATTGTTTAAGACAATATAACCTTTCTTACGCTATAGTCTTTAAACAATTTGATTCTATATTTCATTTGCATGATTTAACTATGATATTAATGTGGTTAAATTTTCCTACTAGGCGATTTCTGGAGGGGCCCAACTTCATGCCATGGTTTCAGAGGAGGCAAGCTGTCGCGAAACAAGAGCAAGACAAATTATGGAGGTATTCAAGAATGTCAACTGACATTCAACTGCTTCTACTCAAAATGAGTGAGTTAGAAATTGTGGATTCCTTCAACGCTGTAGAGCGACATCTCATTAAAGAAATACAGGTAACTTGCTTTCAGAGGTCCTCCACCAATTATATGCAATTAATTGTGCAGTTCTCATTCTTAGATATTTATTCAAGGTGCTTTATCATATATTTATCCATCATCTTTTTCTGTGATTGTTTATCAATTATTTGGCTTTGCATTGAATGGAGGAACGAAGTTAGTTTGACAGGTCTCAATTTTACTCTATCTGCTTTCGTTGGCTCAGCATGCCCTTGGGTGTGAACAAGATTATCAACAGTTTATACAACATACCTTGCGTCATATACAACATACCTTGCGTCAGTTTATGTGCCATACAATAGGATTAATCTAAATTTAAATGGCATTGTTTTACAATTTATTTTTCAAATATTAATTTCAATTTGTAGCTGCAACAATCTGGAAGAGCTTGTGTGGATTCCCCAGAAAGCTGTCAGAAGCTAAAGACAGACCTTCAGGCTGTTTTCAAGATGCTGTCAAAGGACATGCAACAACTGATGCTTTCAAATCCACAAAGAGCGTCCATTCTACAATGAAGTCATGAATCGACAAAACTTCCGGGCCACCCACCAATACAAGTTGGGGTTTCATCTCCTACTGCATCGAAGTAAAACTTATGAAACACATTGTCCCGGGTATGTCTAGCCTTCTTAGCTCTGTAGCACAAACTTTTTTGTTAATTTTATGGCTCGGGCTCCTGTTGATTTTAGTAATATGTGCTGATTTCATCTTTTTCTATAGATGATCAGGTGTACGATAACAACATTTATTTATTTATTAATAATCATCTCAGAAGCAAATGATGGATTGCTTCATTCACAATGCATTCGAGTTGTATTATTTTAAATGAGGCTTTTGTCAGTTAATTTTTTTCCAGAAATTGAGCTCGCATTTCCTTTCTATTGTGAAGGATCCAACTGTATATTACCTATTTAGCTTGCGGTGGTAGTTGTTCTTCCAGATTTCTACTATTTGAGAATCCTCAATGTATGAATTAGGTTATATCTCGTGAATCAATTCATTATGTTGATACTGTCCTTTTTTTTTTGGTAACATGTTGATACTGTCCTATTTTTGTAAAGAAGAAAGGGAGAAAAAGATATTTGCCTTTTGAACATCATGTAGCTAGAATATTTGGAGCACGAGAATTTAATGCTCCAAAATTTGGCTACTTGCTAGTTGCTACTTCTGGATTTTTTTGGTTGGTGTCGGTGAGGGTCGTATACCATAGTGGAATGATGTGTTTTTTAACGTGCATATGCTATATCGTGTCTAAACTGACATCAGAAATCTCACTCCTATCAATGATGAGTTAAGGTGCAAATTTACCAACAGACTATTAGTAGAAGTGTACTCAGCATAATTGACTAATAAAATATGCAAATTTACTAACACACTATTGCTAGAAGTGCATATTTACCAACAGATTATTACCAGAAGTGTGTATCTAACACAATTGACTAATAAAAGCTACATATTTACCAACAAATTATTAGCAATAGTCCAACCAGCATAATTGACTAAAAAAAGTGTAGATCTACCAACCACCATTTTACGCAAGGGAAAATTTATTAATATTGTCTATTTTGAGGTAACAGTCGTCAGCTGCGTTCTCAACCCAACACACCACATTCTATATGAATCATCATCCTTAAAATAATCCTCTTTTGTTACTTCTATTTATTATAAATTATTAAATGTATATAGACATTAATAAATGGGCCAACTTTCCATGTTATTTAAAATTTAACAGTCAATAGAAGTAAATTAGACGGTATTATTAAATCTACCCGTACATGAAATGTTGGTTGTTAGATTTATACCTTTCTTTTAGTCAATTGTGCTGGTTGCGCTCTTAGTAATATTTTGTTGGTAAATATGCACCTTTTATTAGTCAATTGTGTTGAGTGCTCATAGGGTAATAGTCCGTTGATAAATTTGCACCTTTTATTAGTTAATTGTGCTGAGTGCTCATATGGTAATAGTCTGTTGATAAATTTGCACATTTTATTAGTCAATTGTGCTGAGTGCCAATAGTCTGTTGGTAAATTTGCACCTTAACCCATTAATGATTCAAATATTGGAAAGAGCCTGATGGTTGAACTAGAGAACCAAAATTGATCTGAATTTCGTATCTATTTACATGTACAATATCACATGTATACAAGAGGGGAGGAGCCTCAATATTAAATGACAATTAATGTAATTAAATGCTCCCTCCGGTGTCTAATATAAGAGCCCATAATTTGAATGATGTTGGTCCAAAAGATAAGAGCTCATATCACATTCTCTCCTCATTTAAGGTGTTTTTTCTTTCTTTACCCCTAACTTTCTTTCATATTTATTAATCTTTTGTATTTCTCTCTTGAAAGTATCATAATATTTGGCAAAAAAAAGTATCATGATAAATATGAGAAATATTGGAAAAGAAACACAAACTTCAGACACCCAACTAATATTCACGTGTTTTCTTAAGAAGCGTTTTTTTGGCGGCTGAGTCTTATATTAGGGACCGGATGGCGTATGCTACTAATCATAATTGATTATATTCTATTTATTTTCTTTTCTTTTTTGTTTCTCTGGATATCCCCATTTGCGTGTCAAATGGAGTTAATCCTTAACTGTTTTAAAGTCTCATATTCTATTTATTTTCTAACATTTCTTGCAATAAGGCTTCATTATTTATTAAATATTAATATTAACAAGAACAACAAGAGATATTAATATTAATATCGTCTAGCATTTTACAGAAGAAGGGATATATAAAGAAGCAAGTGAATGAGTGTAGGATTAAATTTAATACGAGGAATAGTGGAACCTTAAAAGGCAAAGCTTGGGAGGTAATAGGTGTGATGATGGATAGAAAGATAAACATTTTATGTCTACAAGAGACTAAATGGGTAGATGAAAAGGCTAAGGATATTGATGGTTATAAACTTTGGTACACTCATAAAGTGAGTCGTACGAATGGTGTAGGTATTAATTTTGGATGAAGTATGGAAGAAGAATGTGGTTGAAAGTTTATAGAAGTGGAGACAGATTATTATCGATAAAAATGGTAATTTATGAGGAAACAATTAATGTAAAACGTGAATGATGGACAATTAAAAAAAAAACAACAAGAACATAAGATGGATGTGAGAGAGATGAAAATGTTGAGAGGGATGAGTGAGTATACACTAAAAGATAGGATTCGTAATGATCACATTCATGAAAGAGTTGGAGTAGCACCAATTTCAGAGAAAATGAGAGATTATCGTTTAAGGTGGTATGGACATGTTCAAGAATTAGTTGAGCCAGTAAGAATAGTGGAGCAGATGGTAAGGGAGCCGTGTATAAGAAATAGAGGGAGACCAAAGAGAACTCTTGATTAAGTTATTCAAAGAGATATGTTAGTGAAAGGTTTATTCTCCAGGAATGACTAGGGACATAGCAAAATGGCGTCGTGTGATCCATGTAGCCGACCTCACTTAAATGGAATAAGGTTTACGTTGTTATTATTAACAAGAACAACAAAACCTATCTTTATCAGGTTAGTTACATTGGTCACGTGATCTTAATATATTCTATCACAATTATCAATATTATTTTATATCATCCCAAATATATTTCATTATTCAAACGATAAATTCACACAAATTAAACCTAATAATTCATTAATTAACATAATTTTCTAGGCTTAAAACTTCAATGTTACACATTTTATCCTTCAAGTTTAAATTATTTCTTTTTAAGAATATGTTCAATTCTACCTCAGTCCCCCTCACTTATCCTTCGTTACTGAACAATAAACATTAACCCTAACTTTTTTTCCTAAACTGGTTTTTCTTGCATATCTATTTTCGATTTAATAATTCAAATTGCAAGCTGGAATTTGACATGTCATTAGATCTCTTGGGAGAAAATACCACTATTAAATAGTGGCTTCATAAACCTGGCGGGTTGGCGTGAGTGGTAAGTACTCTCGTCCCTTAAGCAAGTGGTTGGGGGTTCGATCCCCAGCTCTTGCGAATGGAGCAAATTCACAGGCCAGCTGTCTACCCCCTATATGGGACTTCAGAACAGCGAGGGATTAGTCTCACTTGACACGCGAATGGGGATACCCTTGGGTAACCAAAAAAAAATAGTGGCTTCATAACCGAGAGGCCGATAAATAGTCTACTAAGTAGTACAACATAGTAACTAGACTATTTAGAACGCTTTTTTGCGTCATTAATTAATACATTCAGTGATACTAGATTAAGAACTTACGAGATGAAAGTAATATTTCCTCAAGTGATTATTTTATAGAAACCCGAACTCGAGCGCAGTTCTAGTTGAAGAAACAAGAACAAACAAAGAGTCATGATAATAACTTTTAACTTGAATCTAAGAATCCCGAAGGATTCAGCTCTCGTACAAACGAGCTACTAGAAACTGGATTCGATTCGCATCTCAAATCACTCTCTCATCAAAACCATGAAAAATAAAGTCATATATTGTAATGGCTGAAGTGAATAACAACACTCCTATTTATAGTGAGTGAGCATTGCTCTGAAAGGTAATATGTTACTACCATAATTGTCTCTCAGTAATGCGTCAATCAGTAATAATAACTTATTTGATTTCCAATCAAATCAATCAACATTAGTCATGTATTAATGCTGATTTCTCATCTCTCTCCTTTCCTTATGCCATTGGATTATGCAATCGTACGATCTGGTCCATCGAGGCGGATCCAATTAAATATTTTCAACAGAAATAAAACTCTACAAAAACAACAAAGTCTTCTCCCAATTAGATGGGTCGACTACATGAATTACACAACGACATTGTGCTATATCAATAGTTGTATTTAGGAGGACTTCATACTATATAATTAATGAGTACTAGTGCATTTATTTGTCGTCTTTGAATATTTTATAGGAATTAAACTTTAGTTTCAATACTTTTTTTTTGATACATCGGAAAATAATAGTTTCAATACTTTATTTAGAAGTGACTTTATAATTTCTAATATTTGTTAGAACTTGAAATTTTCAAAAAGACAAATTTTTTTATCATAGAGTTTTATGAGAGGTTTGACACAAGTATAATCCAAGGGCATGACTCTAACTTATGATCCAATGGGGTCTCTCGATGTGTGCTCATAAGCATAATATGAAAATGGTAAATTTTTCCTTCAACTAGAAAAGACACATAGAAATCAATCAAAGTTTAATAAGTCAAATATTTCGAAATTTTCAAACAATATGGGGGAAATTTAAATTTCATTAGTTACTAAATTTTGTGGGTGAAATGAATATTTTTCATAATTTTTGAATCTTATTAGATTCGAAGAAAACATAATAAAATTAATGAGATAACATGTTGAAATTAATAAAACCATATATTAAATATGTCAATACAAATGCTTTATCACATAATATTGAGATAAAAAATTGTTTGAGATTTATAAAATAGAAAATGAGAAATACTACTAGTTTTTTCTTTGACCAATTGAAATACTACTAGTTGAATATACAAAAAGGGAGAAATATATTTACCTAGAAATACTTACATACTCTTTGATTACAAATTACAGAGTCATATAAAGTATGAAGAAATCATAACGCAACAATCCTACCTAGTTGAGTAATGATTCATATGAAAAAAATTTATATTTTATGAACATTTCATTACTATTGTAAACGATCATAAGTATATTGTTAAAAACAAAAATGAATTATGAATTGTTTGTGATTGATTAGGAAAGAGTTTAATGAATATTGACATGTAATGTAAGTGTAACTATAAAAATAATAGGGTGAAGGTGCAAAAATAATACTACCTCCGGTCCTAAATATAAGACTTAATTGACTTTTTTTGGAGAGGTTAAGGTTGCGAAATAGGCTATTAAATCATGACATATTTGATATATTTTTAGATTATACATTAGTTTATAGGTAAAATAAACTAATCTAAGGGAAAAATTAGGTTAATCAATTTGTAATTAACTTATTTTGCTTTTTTGTATGATTTTCTAAAAAAGTCAATTAGGTCTTATATTTAGGACCGGAGGGAGTACTAAACTTTACCTAAAATTGCATTTTTAACACTAAAGTTTCGCGAGGTGCAAAAAGAGTACCAACTTGGTTTCATGTGCAAATATAATATTTTCACTTGGGGGAAATAAAATTTAGATATGAAAAAACTCTTATGCCCTCATTCCTCTCTCATTAAATAAATTTTAATATGAACATAATAGTCTTTTCATATATAAATTTTATTTCCCTCAAGTGAAAATATTATATTTGCACTGGATCTAAGTTGTGCTATTTTTGAATCTCGCAAAAATTTAGTATTAAAAACACAATTTTGAGTAAAGTTTTGATGTAATAAAAAAAGGCTTTTTCCAAGTAGGAAAAAACTTACCTCCATTGCCTTAGCTTCATTTCATCCATTTCCCGAATCAAAATTTGACACCTGTCCAACTTACCACATCACCATCACTCTCTTTTCTCTCTCCTCCATGTCAGCTTTCCACCACACCATTCCCAAACGGCCAAACCCTATTCCCAATTGAAATAAAATGACCTCCAACTCCAAGGCACCCTCCTCCCTGTCCCGTCGGCCACCGTGACCAACCTCGTCGGCGGCCATAGTTCGCGTCGGCCCTCCTCAGGTTCGTCCTCTTCATTCGCCTCCCTTCAATCCCCAACTCAAAATCCCAACCTTTCCCTTGCCTCTTGGTAATTTGCTTTGAGACCTTACTTAGGTCAAGTTCCTTTCTCCAGGTTCTCAAGTTCTTTTAATATAGGAGTGACACGTGTCCTTTTATAACAAATTGTTTGTTATAAAAGGACACGTGTCACTCCTATATTAAAAGAACTTGAGAACCTGAAGAAAGAAACTTGATGTAAGTTAACTTGATGTAAGTTTTTCCTTTTGCTTTGATTTCTCCGAAAGTAAAATTTAGTATCATTGTACATTTTCCCAAAATAATATGGGTAAAGTAAAACTCATTAACTCCTCCCCTTCTTCTTTCAATCCGTAGGCACATTTGACATATGCCTCAGCCTCTTCTTTCATGTAGGAGTATAGTATTATGATATTATCTTCTTCATGTATCTCTGGAATCCGAAAATGACAGAACTAACCTTGATGTACATCATGATGCTCCAATTCTATGTTCATTTTTGTGGCATTTGAAAATCCTTCACGTCTTAAAGAAAGCAAGCACCCTTGTATCCATTCAAAACTCTTCACAATTATTCCTTCTCCTTCGAATTAATTAATGTACCCAGTGATGGTTCTTGGTATATTGATGCTGTGAGGTAGGCAGTGTTACCATCAATAGTCTGTGATTTTCCTGCTTCCATGAAGATTGATGATGAAAATTGTAGTAAAGAGTCTTCCCAGCCAAATTTATGCATTCTAAACGTAAAAAAGGAGACCCTCGATGACATTGATGATGATCTCGATCATATTATCTTGAAACAACGTCTTACAAGGTACTGAATGTTAATTCATGATATATATTTTTCACACTTTTATCAGAAAGTTGTTTCATTTTAATTCCTCATATTTTGACACCTAAGATTATTGCAACGAAATAACCAAATTTTGGTCAGAAGATATCACCTTGACTTTATCAAGATATAGAACCTGTTTTTCTTATCTTGAAAATGGGTTTTTCCCCTACATTGCAGGATAGTTGAAGCAAGGCCAAATTGTCTTCTTGAGGTGAATTCTTTATCATTTTCTTTTGATTATTACAGAAGTTTGCTGCTCTTGAATAGTCAAGTTGATATTGAACATCAATAGGGTTTGGTAGCAAACGAAATGTATGGTCTATGAAGTATGTGGCTTTAAATTGAAGGAATTTGATGTTTATTTTGGCTGTACAAGGAACAACCAGCTGCTTAAGCAATGTAGTCGTAGGGTTTTTAATTGTTCATATTCTTTTACTTTACATGTCTTCTTTCTCTAAAATTTGTGCTGATGTGGGTGCTTAGTTTTCGTTGCGAAGGCCAAGTCTGGTTGATATCCAAATTCTTCTACATTTACATGTATTCCTTCTCCTTCTTATCTGAAGTTTGAACGTGTATTTGGCCTATGATGGTGTTACGTGTGGGATAGTTATTAGTTATGGTATATTGATTATTGAAAGATGAAACCAAATTTACAAATTCATGGCTTGATCTCTTTGTTAAAGTTGCCTTTTTAATATGCAACAGGATGTTGGTGGTCAGTTATTGGGAGACTTTTTGGAACACACCAATGGGAAGGTAAAGGACTGGATTCATTCTGTTGATGGCAGAATGGTAGTGGACAGTGACCAATGTGAGGACATTCTAGGAGACCCTACTTCATCGTTTGAGTCTCCCTCTGGGACAATAGTAGAATCAGTAATTCCAATAAATCTTCAAGAAGGTGACCATGTACTTAAATCTGCAGAAATGGTCATGCAATTTAATCCTGATGTGGAAAAAGGTGTTTTACCTGCAATTAGTGAGGGTCAAAATAGTTCAACTTTTCAGACATCTATCAAAGTCAAGGAAGAACCTTGTGGTGGCAGCGAGTCCCACAATCTCAAAGTTGATGGACAATGTAACTTTTCGTTTAACTTCATGAATATAAAAAGTGAACGGTGTGATGATGATCTGGTAGAGCACATTTGTTTACGTGATCGACTAAAGTTTGTCATGTCAGGAGAGGATTTGTGTTCAGATTCTTCTACAAGCTATACATCTTTGAAGGATACTAGACCTTCCACCCTTAAAAGGAGCTCTAGCTTTGAATCTCCTGAATCTTTAAGCATCAAGTTCCCACGGAAAAGAAAGAAAACAGCAACGTAATATTATACTTATTTTTATGTGAGTTGTATATTGTCTGTTCTATTTCTGCTAATGTTCATTCCAGCATTATAATATTTCAGGGACTCTGTTAAAACAGCATTAGAAGAGGATGCTCCTGGGCTCTTGCAGGTATGCATTGTTGTATACATGTAATCAATGTGATGATTGGTTTTATCGAGCATGAAGGAAATGCTGTTTTGCAGGTGCTAATTGACAAGGGTGTGTTAGTAGATGAAATTAAGCTTTATGGAGGGGTGGAGAGTAATGAAGCTTTGGATGAATCATTTTGTGAAGATGGCTTTCAAGAGTTTGAGGTTGTTATATCAAAGGTAAACTGAGTGAACTTTGTTTCGAATTTCAATCGGTGCTTGGCCATTTAACAACCCAGAAAATTGAAAAATATTAGTGACTTATAATTTGGTAACTGATGGCCTTCTCTTATTCATATCTTAATGTCAATTAAAAATTAATGCCTTTGGTGAGAAATATGGTGTGAGTGCGAATAGATACTTATTATTTGCATGACTTTGTGAGATATATTTTTGCGACAGATTGAATAAGAATTATTCTCCTCAAATTAGGGTTTTTGTTAATTGCTTTGTTTCTTTAAGAAAAGGACTTAAACACTATAATTAATTATTAGTGAATAATGCACAAGCTCAGTTTTTATCCTTTATGATTAGTGAATAATGCAGTGATTGCTTGTGCTTTAAGAATAAAAAAGATAACAAGTCTTTGTTTTAGTTGATTCGAGCTTTAATGGTTTTTGCTGGGCCATGTACCATTTTTTTTTCATTTATCAAACAATCAGGTCTTCTACTCTAGATTTCTACAGCCATGTGGTAATCGTAGTGTGTTAGGCTAATATCTACCATTGAAACTATTTAATTGATACTAATCGGTGTGAACAGAAATTTACATATGTTGTATTATTTTGTCATCTCATTGTTATTAAGACATTACTTAATTGATTAGCAATTGCATTGATTTTTTTACTGCCCCCCAATAAAAATCTGGATACAGCTTTTTGCCCAGCGCAATTCATACTTCAAACTTCCACCTATTCGTGCTACAAAGGCTTCAAGAGCAACTTACTGTTTACCTTGTCTTATCTCACTTGTGGAACAGGTATTAGTAGTGTTAGAATCTCTCTGATATGATATGTTAGAATCTCTTTGATATGTATCTGATATGCATAATCTCTTTGATATGCATTTATGTATTTTCTATTTTTATTTCCTCTTCTCTTCCTATATAATGTAGCCTCACTACCACTCTATAATCAATAAAATAAGAGAAATCGTTTCTTCTTCCAAACTTTCTTCTCTACTTTTAACATGGTACCAGAGCCTCGTTCGAATCTGAGGAGAATGGTTCGTTCCCGCTGAGATCGCAGAGAGAGAGAGAGAGACAAAATAATTCGGCCGGTGTAGATCTGGAGCAATCCATGGCGCGTCGCACGACACCGCCACCACCGCTGAGTTCGCGAGGCCGAGTTCGGCCAAAACCTCAGTCCTGGCGTCATTCTGAGCGGCGCGTGGCCTTCACGCGCCGCCACAGCAACGGCGCGTGGCCCCCACGCGCCACCACACCTCCGGCGCGTGAAATCCACGCGCCACCGTCCACGACCGCCGGAGCTCCGAAAATTCCAGAAACGCGTTTTCAGCCTGTTTTTCCACCACTGTCAGCCGCATTAGCTCCTTCAAAATTTGACAAATCAGATTCTCATCCTATAGCTCTAATGGGTAGCTCCTCAAAAGGTTCAGTGAAGCCTGAAGAAGCACCAGAACTTATGTCAGAGCCTCAGGTTATGATTATCGATTACAAATCAAATGTAAACCTTGTTCAGTCAGGTAATTCCATAATAGCCCTTAATACTACTATGACTGCTGATGATACATGGATTGTTGACTCAGGAGCTACAGATCATATGAGTGGAAACAGAGGTTTATTCAAAACTCTTAGATTATGTCCGGAAAATCTTAGAGTTAAAGTTGCAAATGGAGTTGTTACAAAAGTTGCAGGAATTGGTTCTGTTTTGTTGACAGAACACTTAGAAGTTCACAATGTTCTCTTTGTTCCTGCGCTTACTTGTAATCTGATATCTGTGAGTAAATTAATTAAAGGCAAGAGATGTAGAGTGATCTTTGATGAAAGTGGGTGTACTTTTCAGGATTTAAACTCGAGGAGGACGATTGGCAATTCTAAGGAATGGGATGGACTCTATTATCTTGAAGGCTCTAACCGAAGGAAACGAGAAGCAAATAAGGCACTTGTTAGCTCGCATTCCAATAATGAAGATGTTCTTTTGTGGCACCAAAGGTTAGGCCATCCAAGTTTTGATTATATGAAGCATTTGTTTCCAAGTCTATTCAATAAAAATTCAGTACCATTTTCTTGTGAAACTTGCCAACTCGCAAAGCAAAAACGATCCACCTATCCTCAACTATCCTATAAGCCGACCACACCCTTCACAATAATCCATAGTGACATTTGGGGGCCTGCTAAAACCAAAACCCAAGCCAATGCCAGATGGTTCATAACCTTTATTGATGATCACACTAGAACTACATGGGTTTACCTAATGAAAGAAAAATCTGAAGTGAACCAAATATTCCAAAGTTTCTACTCTTATGTAAAAACCCAATTCCACACCTCTAATCCAAATTTTAAGGAGTGATAATGCTAAGGAATACTTAAGTAGTTCTATGAAAGAGTTTCTAACCAAGCAAGGTATTCACCACCAAACCTCTTGTGTGTACACCCCTCAGCAGAATGGAGTGTCTGAAAGGAAGAATAGACACCTCCTAGAAGTAACTAGAGCCATTATGATAGAAAGAAATGTCCCTAAAATATTCTGGGGAGATGCCATTCTTACCGCTGCCTACCTTATCAATCGTATGCCATCCAAAGTTCTCAACTTCTCCACTCCTATACAGAAACTCCTTGAAAGCTACCCCAACTCTCCACTCATTCATACCTTACCTCCAAAAACTTTTGGGTGTGTCGTGTTTGTTCACAAACAGGCTGAGGGCAAACTTGATCCTAGAGCAGAAAAATGTATATTTGTTGGGTATTCTCCAAGTCAAAAGGGTTATAAATGCTACAGTCCAATCACCCGAAAAACCTTTGTCTCAAAGGATGTAGTGTTTTACGAGAGTGAGACATACTATCCCAAATTACCCATTCAGGGGGAGAGTGATGGTACAGAATGGCTAATTGTGAATCCCACACCTAAGTCAAGCCTTGAACAAGAGATCTTAGTTTACCCTGAAATGACATCCAACCCAGTAGACTCTGAAAGAGCCATAACCATCCCAGAAATAGAAATCACCCAGGACAACCTTAGTGAACACAATTCTCAACCCAGAGTGGAAAACAATGCTGAAATCAATACTGAGATGGTCTCTGAAGATCAACATGATGAGGAATTACAATCAGGCAATGAAGCAACTGATAGTAGAGTTCCTTCCGCTCCGAGGAATGACCATGAATCTGACTCGAGAATAGATCCTGAAGAGATGGGCTGGCCTATTGCTCTGCGAAAGGGGTAAGATCTTGTACTCAACATCCTATTCAGAAATTTGTTTCTTATGGTAATCTGTCTGCAAAGATGCAGAGCTTTGTAATTAACACTGCTCAGGTGAAAATCCCACACACTTTCCAACAAGCTATGACTGATCCTAATTGGAAGTTAGCTACAGAAGAGGAGTTGAGGGCTCTCAAAGAGAATAAAACATGGGAGATTACAAATCTTCCGAGAGGGAAGAAGGCAGTTGGATGCAGGTGGATATTTACTCCAAAATTTAATCCTGATGGGAGCATCGACAAGTATAAGGCCAGATTAGTTGCAAAGGGGTACACTCAGACATATGGCATTGATTACGAGGAGACGTTTGCTCCAGTTGCCAAGTTTAGTACCATCAACATACTTCTTTCTATTGCAGCCAACCTGGATTGGTCATTACATCAATTAGACATTAAAAATGCCTTTTTAAATGGTGACTTAGAGGAAGAAGTGTACATGGAAGTTCCAGAGGGTGTCAAAGCTCCTAATAACACTGTGTGCAGGTTGAAGAAGTCTTTGTATGGATTGAAACAGTCTCCAAGAGCCTGGTTTGACAGATTCTCTAGAGTGCTGAAGAAGATGACCTTTGTTCAGGGGCAAGCAGATCACACCTTGTTCACTAAACATAATGGTGAAAAAGTGACAATTTTAATTGTTTATGTTGATGACATTGTTATTACAGGAAACGATGAAAGCTCCATAGCTCAGCTGAAACAAGCTCTAGCAAGTGAATTTCAAGTGAAGGATCTTGGTCAGATGAGATACTTCCTTGGCATGGAGATAACCAGAAGCAGGAAAGGCATTAATGTGTCCCAGCGCAAGTACACACTAGACTTGCTACATGAGACCGGGATGCTAGGCGCAAAACCGGAGGAGACACCTATGGATGACCAATGCAAACTAGAAATAAAGGAAAAGGGAGTTCCTGCTAACACTGAGAGATATCGGAGACTTGTTGGGAAATTGATATACTTGACTCATACACGTCCGGATATCAGTTTTGCTGTGGGAATGTGTTAGGCCCAAGAAGTATTGGGGAAGGGTCTATCAAAGGAGAGGTGGAAGGCCCAACTTAGCAGACAACTATGAGGGCAAAATGGACAAGTCACAGGAGGCAAAAGGGAAGGAGGGACCACTGACAATCAGACCTGAGGAGTAATGCGTATATGAGAGGGTAGTGGCAGCTGAGAGGGGTAGGGAATTTGTTGGTTATCTTGGGAGAGGGGCCTGATTCTCTCGAATAGTCAGGCAGAGGAACTTTTATATTGCTTTTGTGTCTTATTTCTCTTTTTGGCAAGTTCTTTAGGTTTCCATTAAGTTTATGTACTCTTGAGGGAGCCATTCTTCACTGTGGACTCTCTTTTATTATTAGTACAAGGCTATTTCAGTTGCAATTTACTGTTTCATTTCCTTATTTCTGTTGAAACCTATCACTTTGGTATCAGAGCCGTTGTCCTGGGTATGGTCGGTACGAGGATGGAAGCAAGATTAGAGCATTTGGAGAAAAGGACCGAGGAAAGTCAGAGAGCTCAAGCGGTGATGGCGGACAGGTTGACTGGGATTGAGGCCTCGCTGGTCAATATCCTGGACTCCTTGCGTAGGAGACGCACTCCTACTCCACCTAGAGACCGTGAACAGACGTCCCATGAAGGAGAAAGAGGGGTCGAGACATCGTTACACAGGAAACTAGAGCTACCCCTGTTTGACGGTGAGGACCCATTGGGATGGATTTTCAAGGTGGAAAGATACTTCACCGTGAATGGAGTGGAAGAACCAGAGAAGGTGGACGCAGCCATTGTTAGTTTGGAGGGAAAGGCATTGACGTGGTTCCAATGGCTTGATGCTCGCACCCCCATACGACGGTGGTCGGACTTTAAAGCCGAGGTCGTAGAGCGGTTCCATTGCAAGCAAATTGTAGATGAATGGGAGCAATTGTTGGCCCTGAAACAACGTGGAACGATGGAGGAGTATAGGGAAAAATTCGAGATGTTATCGGCACCATTGAGAGATGTGTCAGAGGAGGTGTTAATTGGGGCTTTCCTCAACGGGTTGAACGACGTGATACGTTGTGATGTTAAGCTCATGCACCCACAAAACCTGAAACAGCTAATGACATTTGCTGCTCAAGTGGATGATAGAAATCTTATTAAGGAGAGGCTTGATGATCAGAAATTAAAAGGAGGAAGGGTGAGCAACAGCCTGGTGAGGTGGAGTGAGGCGAGGTCACCGATGCCAAAGTACAGCTCCACAGATACGTGGAAGGGAGGAGGGCAAACGGGCCTGACTAAAGGAGAACCCTCTAAGGAGACAAATGGGCCGATTTCGAGTTATACAGCAGGGTCCCCAGCCCAAAGCAGAACTGGAAGTAACAGTGTGGGAAGTGGGCCACGTAGGAGATTTTCTGATGCCGAAATAGAGAGGAGAAGACAATTGGGCCTCTGTTTCAAGTGTGATGAAAAATTCAGCCCAAATCATCGCTGCAAGAATAAACAATTCCAATTGATCCTTTTAGAAGAAGGGGGAGAGGGATTGGGCCAAGAGGACGAGCCCGATAACTTTGTGGATGCCCTAGATGGAGAGGAGCCCAAGTCAATGGCTACTCTAGAGCTGTCGGTGACTACAGCAGCAGGCATAACCAGCCAACGTACACTCAAGCTGAGAGGGGAACTCATGGGGAAGGCCGTTGTGGTGTTAATTGACTGTGGCGCCACTCATAATTTTGTGGCAAATGAGCTGGTAGAGGCCTTGAAGATACCCACCGTCAAAGTGCCTATGTACTCGGTCACACTGGGTGATGGAAGAAGGCAGTCATCCGACTTGTTATGTCCGAGGATTAGCTTGGGAATTCAAGGTATGCAGATTTCGCAGCCTTTCTATCCTTTTGGGTTGGGTGGTGTGGACTTGGTATTAGGAGTGAAGTGGTTGGAGTCCCTCGGGGAAACAAGGATGAATTGGCGGCAACTATATATGAAGATTAAAGTAGAAGGGAAGTGGGCATGTTTGAGAGGCGACCCTTTGCTAACTCAAGCCAACGCATTGATGAAGTCTATTGTGAAGTTGGTCAAGGCCACCGGTGTTGGATATATGGTAGAGTTGTGCGCAGTAGCTTTAGAAGAGGATGGGGAGCAGACACAGAATGATGAAGAAATTGCCGCCATTCTTGAAGAATTTCCCATGGTTACAGCTTCCATAACTGGGTTACCACCAAAGAGGGCACGTGATCATGCTATAATGGTGAAGGAGGGAGCCCCTCCCGCCAACACCAGGCCATATAGGTATGGGTTTCACCAGAAGACCGAGATTGAGAAGATGGTGAAGGATATGGTGGCCGCAGGGATCATTCAGCCTAGTACCAGTCCTTATTCCAGCCCAGTTCTCTTAGTTAAGAAAAAAGATGGGAGTTGGCGTTTCTGCGTGGACTATAGGGCCTTAAACCGGATCACTATACCGGATAAGTATCCTATACCGGCTATTGATGAGTTGTTAGATGAGCTTGGGGAGGCAGTGATATTCTCCAAGCTGGACTTGAAGTCGGGCTACCATCAGATTCGCATTAAGGAGGGAGATGAACATAAAACTGCTTTCAGAACCCACGATGGCCACTACGAGTTTAAGGTCATGCCTTTTGGTCTTACGAATGCACCCTCTACTTTTCAGTCCTTAATGAATGATATTTTTAGAGAATATTTGAGGAAGTTTATTTTGGTATTCTTTGATGACATCCTTGTTTATAGCAAAGATAGGGATACTCATAAGGAACACTTGAGGATTGCACTATCCTTGCTCCAACGAAACCAGCTGGTGATTAATGCCAAGAAGTGTGTATTTGGGCAATCCCAAATTGAGTATTTGGGCCATATCATATCTGCTGAGGGTGTTAAGGCCGACCAATCCAAGATAGCAGCCATGGTTCAGTGGCCAGTGCCAAAGAATCTCAAGTCACTCAGGGGATTCCTAGGTCTGACTGGCTATTATCGCAGATTTGTGCAAGGTTATGGCAAGCTGGCTGCCCCTTTGACTCAACTACTCAAGAAAGATTCTTTTCTGTGGAGTGAACAAGCTCAGCAAGCTTTTGAATACTTAAAGGCCGCAATGACTAAGCTACCTGTGTTGGCCACGCCAAATTTTTCATTGCCTTTCGAGGTAGAGACGGACGCTTCAGGAACTGGTTTAGGGGCTGTGCTTATGCAGGAGGGTAGACCAATAGCCTATTTCAGTCAAAAACTATCTGAGAAACACCAACAGAGCTCGGTGTATGAGAGGGAGCTAATGGCATTGGTGTTAGCCATTAAGAAATGGCATCACTACCTTTCAGGCAAGCCATTTATTGTTAAAACTGATCAGAAGGCACTGAAATTTCTACTTGAGCAGCGCATATTGGCCCCAGATCAGCAGAAATGGGTCACCAAATTGATGGGATATAAGTTTGAAATTCACTACAAACCGGGAAAGGAGAATAGAGTGGCGGATGCCTTATCTAGGCGAGGAGGGGAGTTAGGATTGACAGCTTTCTCGGTTTGGCATAATGATGGGATGGAGGCAACTGAGGATGAGGTTATGAATGATGGGGAGTTGAAGGAAATTGCTCAACGGGTGATACAGGGGCGAGATGTTCCACCCGGGTACACCATGAAACGGGGATCCTTATTCTTTGAGGGTAGGCTGGTGTTGCCCCGCTATTCCCCTAAGAGACAGGAATTAATGAGAGAATTCCATGATTCACCTTTTGGGGGCCATTCGGGATTTTTGAGAACTTATAAGCGGTTGTCATCCTTAGTGTACTGGAAGGGGATGAAGAAAGATATACAGGAGTATGTGGCAGGTTGTGATGTGTGTCAAAGGAACAAATATGCTACTCTTTCACCAGCTGGTTTGCTGCAGCCAATTCCAATTCCAGAGGCAGTTTGGGAAGATATCAGCATGGATTTTGTGGGAGGTTTACCAAGAAGCAACCGATTTGATTCAATACTGGTAGTGGTCGATAGATTGACTAAGTATGGCCATTTCATTCCTCTCACACACCCATATGAGGCAAAGGATGTAGCGAAGCTGTTTGTTAGGGAGATAATCCGTTTACATGGGATTCCTCGTTCCATCATATCGGATAGAGACAAGGTCTTCACTAGTCACTTTTGGAGGGAGCTTTTTCTTATGGCTGGCACAACACTGAGACATAGCTCATCTTATCATCCTGAGACGGATGGGCAAACGGAGGTGGTGAATAGGTGCCTTGAGACATACTTGCGCTGTTTTGCAGGAACCACTCCCAAAAAATGGTCTCAAATGCTACCTGGGCTGAGTATTGGTATAACACAACGTATCATGGGGCAACACGGATCACTCCTTTCAAAGCCTTGTATGGTAGGGATCCTCCTCAACTCTTGAGGTGGACAGGACAGAACACACGAGTCCAGGAGGTAGACCAGCAATTAAGAGCAAGGGATTTGTTATTGGATGAGCTCAAGGAGCACTTGCTTAAGGCCCAAGAACGCATGAAAAACCAGGCGGACAAGCACAGGAAAGAAGTAGAGTATAAAAAAGGGGAAGTGGTGTACTTAAAGCTGAAACCATATAGATTCAGATCACTAGCGCGCCGCGCCAATGAGAAACTTGCCCCAAGATATTATGGCCCATATGAGATCCTGGATAAGATAGGAAAGGTGGCATACCGTCTGAAGCTACCTGACTCGGCTCGCATACATGATGTCTTCCATGTAAGCCAGCTGAAGAAGGCCTTAAAACCAGCGGTAGTGGTCCAACCTCTACCACAAGGTCTTTCAGAGGACTTGGAACTTCATGTACAGCCTGAATCTGTGATTGATATCCGACGGACTGAGGAAGGGAAATTGCAGCTGCTGATTAAGTGGGCCAATTTACCAGATCATGAGAATACATGGGAGGATTTAGAGGTGATACAGGTCCAGTTTCCATCCTTTCACCTTGAGGACAAGGTGTGGCTTGAAGGGGAGGGAAATGTTAGGCCCAAGAAGTATTGGGGAAGGGTCTATCAAAGGAGAGGTGGAAGGCCCAACTTAGCAGACAACTATGAGGGCAAAATGGACAAGTCACAGGAGGCAAAAGGGAAGGAGGGACCACTGACAATCAGACCTGAGGAGTAATGCGTATATGAGAGGGTAGTGGCAGCTGAGAGGGGTAGGGAATTTGTTGGTTATCTTGGGAGAGGGGCCTGATTCTCTCGAATAGTCAGGCAGAGGAACTTTTATATTGCTTTTGTGTCTTATTTCTCTTTTTGGCAAGTTCTTTAGGTTTCCATTAAGTTTATGTACTCTTGAGGGAGCCATTCTTCACTGTGGACTCTCTTTTATTATTAGTACAAGGCTATTTCAGTTGCAATTTACTGTTTCATTTCCTTATTTCTGTTGAAACCTATCAGAATGGTAAGTCAATTCATGCACCAACCACAAAAGGAGCATATGGATGCAGTTATGAGAATACTTGGGTACTTGAAGGGAAATCCAGGTAGAGGAATATTCTTTAAGAAAGGAACAGCTAGGAACTTGGAGATTTATACTGATGCAAGTCTTGCAAGAGACCTACAAACTGGAAGATCTATCACAGGTTATTGCTCATATCTCTGGGGAAACTTAGTTACTTGGAGAAGCAAGAAGCAGACCATTGTATCACGAAGTAGTTGTGAAGCTGAGTTAAGAGCTGCATGTCTTGGTGTATGCGAAGGAATCTGGATCATCAGATTACTACATGAATTGAGAATTCCTTTTGATGGCCCACTGCAAATATGGTGTGATAACAAGTCCAGCATTGAAATGACCAGGAATCCTGTTTATCATGATCGAACTAAACATGTCGAAATTGATAGACATTACATTAAGGAGAAAGTAGAGGCGGGGATCATGGCATTGACATATGTCCGTTCTTCTGAGCAGATTGGTGATATGATGACTAAACCACTTGACCGACCTACATTTGAGAGATTCCGAAGCAAGCTGAGAATGCTTGACATATATTCTCCAGCTTGAGGGGGAGTGTTAGAATCTCTCTGATATGATATGTTAGAATCTCTTTGATATGTATCTGATATGCATAATCTCTTTGATATGCATTTATGTATTTTCTATTTTTATTTCCTCTTCTCTTCCTATATAATGTAGCCTCACTACCACTCTATAATCAATAAAATAAGAGAAATCATTTCTTCTTCCAAACTTTCTTCTCTACTTTTAACAAGTAGATCTGTTGCAACCTTGTGTTGTTGAATCGTGCTAGTTTAACTTTTTCCCCCATATACTCATGTTTGCTATTGATACAGACACGGTATTTGCAATTTAGAAATTGGCCTGTTGAGTGGGGTTGGTGCCGTGACCTTCAATCATTTATTTTTGTATTTGAGAGGCATAACAGGTGATTTTTATGTTTGAGATAATATTTAAAGGTATGTGTTTTCTTTTTATTTTCTTGATATTAACATTGACTGTCATTCAATGTAGGATAGTGCTGGAACGTCCTGAATATGGTTTTGCAACCTATTTCTTTGAGCTAGTAGAATCTTTGCCCATAGCATGGCAGATCAAGCGATTGGTGGCTGCAATGAAACTAACTTGCTGTGGACGGATTTCCCTTCTTGAAAATAAAGCATTAAGGGTAACAGCATGCATTCTTTTAATGTTTGCTTTCATTTAAGTTGATAAGTTTGGGAATATTGTGTAATTATTGTAAAGTGCGAAGGCTCAAAAATGATACATAACTATTGACCAAGGAACAAAAATAGTACATAACTATTCTAAGGTATAAAAATGATACCCATCTTTTACCATGTGATCAAAAATATGATATTTTCACTAATATGACAATAATATTAGACATGAAAAGTCCAAAATGCCCTTATAATTAAATAAACTTTTACTTTTGGACTTTTCATGTCTAATATTATTGTCATATTAGTGAAAATATCATTTTTGATCACATGGTAAAAGTTGGGTATCATTTTTATACCTTGGAATAGTTATGTACTATTTTTGTTCCTTAGTCAATAGTTATGTATCATTTTTGGGCCTTCGCCCTATTGTAAATACGTTTTGATTATTTAGTCTTTATTAGGCGTTATTGTACTGTCCCTTATCTCTTGGCCTATAAGAAGGCATTCGTATCTTCATATACCATTATCATGAATAATATTCAGATTATTTTCTCCTAACTGGTCCACAATAAGTATACTTATCTTGCCACCTATGATTATTCAAGTACTCTAAAAGTTGGGTTAGTGATGTGCTATCATACAGAAAGTTTGTCATTCCAGAAGATATTGTGTGGCAAATATGCATGGGAAATGTCCTTAAAATGTGTAATTTTGGGGTAGGCCCTTCCACATTATTTGTGTGTTGTTTTAAAGAAAGCAAAGTTTATTATTGTTGAATTTGTTAGTAAAGGGGAGACTTAAGATGTATATATGAGATTATGAGTGACATTTTTTGGCTGTCATAGTGGCTTTTATTACTTAGGTTTCATGCAAGAATAAATCTTATTACTGCTTTCTTCCCCGGACCAATTTTTTTTGGGGTGCTCAATTCTGGTTGTCTAAGTATTATAGGTTGGAGAAGATTTAACAGAAGGTGAGGCACAGGTTTTAATGGAATATGGTTGGTCCCCCGACAGTGGACTGGGAACAATGCTCAACTACTGTGATAGAGTAGTGCATGATAGGAAAAATGAGGACAGCTCAGAGTGGCGATCCAAAATTGGCAAGTTGCTCATGGATGGTTATAATGGTGGAACCATAGTGGCCCCATGCATCCCTAAAAAAGCTTCGGAATACACTTGTTCTCGAAGCTTTAAAACTTGTCACAATATCTGATCATAGATTTTCATTTTGTATAAAACTTTGGCATATTTCTGCGTAACTTGTATATGCATGAGGCTTTGTGTTTTAGATTTTCTAAGCAAATTCTCCTTTCTTTTATTTATACACAGTTTTTATTTATCTGCTTTTCTACTTGTGAACTGCAAATTTAATAGAGTTAATGGTAGTATCAACCATAGAAGAGTTTTGGCAACGTTCTGCCTGATAGATGTGTACATTTGAATTCAAAAAAGAACAGATGCATTTAAGATTAGATAGATCATCCAGTAAATATGTCCTCTGTAATCCTTCTCGAGCTTTATTATTGAGATAGTAGAAACACACAAAATACACAGTATTACTAGTCTAGTCACCTACCCGCCTGAACTAACATAAGAACTTCAGAAACTATGCCATAGGAAGTGGCAGCCTCTGCCCTCTTGTTCAAACAATGATCTGTTTCTTGCGGCCCATAGCTTCCAGCATAGAAGGCCGAATGTGGTGCACAAGTAATGTGTCCCTGTGGCTACTCTTAGGTTGCCTTTAATGCCACATCATAGATGGTTAGCTAAATAAGTGATGTTGCACTTGCAGGTGTGTGGGGATTAGCATTCTCCAACACTCTGGCGAAGTTGCATTCCAGCACGTGATCCACATCCTCTTCTCCATTTCTTTTTTTTCCAAGGGTATCTCCACCCGCGTGTCAAGTGGGACTAATCTCTCGCTGTTCTGAAGTCCCATATAGGGGGTAAACAATTGGCCTGTGAATTTGTTTCATTCACAAGAGCTAGAGATCGAACTCCTAACCATTTGCCTAAAGGACGAGAGTACTTACCACTCACGTCAACCCGCTAGGTTTCCTCTTCTCCATTTCTACAACAACAACACATGACACACTATCTTTTGTACTATGTCTTCGCCTTCTTTTATGATTGGTGAGGAGTCTTTCTTTCAATACTAGGGGAAAGAAAGATTTAACTCTTTGGGCACCTAGCCATTTCCAAGTGATGTCCCATTCCACGTCTCTTTCGTCCCATTTGTCAAACATAATCAAATCATAGGCTGGGGCTACTGTGAAGTCACCATTGTGATGTAAGTCCAGCTGCCTGCATTGCATCACCTGTCGTGTTGGTCATGTTTGGTACAGTTGTCGCGATATGACCCAAGATTGCTTCAAGTAGAAGTTCCTGAAACTTTCGCAGTGCCATTCACCATTAGGTAATATGTAATCCTTTACTGTGAGGTTTTTGACTTCATCACCCAATGGTCTAGTTAGACATTAGTAGATTATAGTACTATTTTATAAAGAGTTTTTAGTAAGTTTTGGTCACTGGTGGACTAAATTTAGTTAGATTTACAAAACTTCATGGATAAACCACACAGACCTCAATTTAGCAAGGATCATTACAAAAAAGGGCGAAGGTCCAAAAATGATACATAATTATTGGGCAAGGAACAAAAATAGTACATAATTATTTCAAGATACAAAACTGATACTCAAATTTAACCATGTGATCAAAAATGATATTTTCACTAAGGGCGAAGACCCAAAAATGATAGGAGTACATAACTATTGACCAAGGAACAAAAATAATACATAACTATTCCAAGATACAAAAATGATACCAAACTTTTACCATGTGATCAAAAATGATATTTTCACTAATATGACAATGATATTAGACATGAAATGTCCGAAATGCCCTCATAATTAAATAAACTTTTACCGGGCAGCGATTAATTTATAAGGGCATTTTAGACTTTTCCTCTCTAATAATATTGTCATATTAGTGAAAATATCTTTTTTGATCACATGGTAATAGTTGATCATTTTTGTACCTTGGAATAGTTATGTACTATTTTTGTTCCTTGGCCAATAGTTATGTATCATTTTGGGTCTTCGCCCTTTCACTAATATGACAATAATAATAGACATGAAAAGTCTAAAATGCTCCTATTAATTAATCGCCGCCCGGTAAAAGTTTATTTGATTATAAGGGCATTTTAGACATTTCATGTCTAATATTATTGTCATATTAGTGAAAATATCATTTTTGTACCTCGGAATAGTTATGTATTATTTTTGTTCCTTGACCAATAGTTAGTTATGTACTCCCTCCGATCCTAAATATAAGACCTAATTGACTTTTTTAGAAAATCCTATAAAAAAACAAAATAAGTTAATTATAAATTGATTTACCTAATTTTTTCCCTTAGACTAGTTTATTGTTCCTATAAACTAATGAATAATCTAAAAATAAATCAAATATGTCATGATTTAATAGCTCATTCCTCAACCTTAACCTCTCCAAAAAAAAGTCAATTAGGTCTTATATTTAGGACCGGAGGTAATATCATTTTTGGGTCTTTACCCTACAAAAAATTATAAAAAATATTCATTGGGTATTGATTAATTTGGAGCTTGCCTTAGAGGGCTGCCAAGGAATGATCCAAGAACCTAAAAGTCAGGGACTTCTAACAAAATGCCACCGATTTCTTAACCTAAATAATCACTTTATTATTTTATTATAGCACATGACTCAAATAGTGTTCCAACTTCGAATGCACTCTAATCATTCGATTAAACTTGAGAAATCTTGTGTTAGACTCTTAGGAAAAATATTACAATTCTACATATCTTATGAAATACAAAGGCCCATTAGAGTATCGAATACATCATAAGTAATCACAAGTTGAACATTATGATTCTCAACTTAATTTTAACGATTTCCAAGTGTTAACAATTTACATCAACATTTGTCTAGGCATATTATAAAGATTTGCTACAACAACATAAGAATTTTCAATCTTTTTCATAAATAATTTAAAATTCATTTTAACAATCATCAATTTCAACTTTTTTCACTGTGAAGTAGCAACTAACAAGAAGCGTGAAATCATTATGACTCTTAACTATTTTCATTCCTAACTAGAGATTTAGGATTTCTCAAACTTAAAGAATTAAGGGTTTTTTTTTCCATTTTCAAATGGATTTTTATGGTATCTTATTGAGAAAACGAATTAAACCACTGGCAAGTGACCTCTTGACTCAATCATCATCCATTTCTAGACTCTAGTTATTTCCTATGGCCAATGAGATCTATTTTACTTTGATCTTTCTTTATTCATCAAAAATGTAAAATAATCTGTAATATTAAAATGACCTAAATAGTTTAGAATTCGGAGCTATAGAGAACTGAAAACACAATGAAGTTACAAGGCACAAGTATGCTATCTATAGTGAGGCAATACAAAGGAGCCATAATGTAATCCTCTTCATGACATGAGGGTTGAGTGGAAGATTATGTAGTTGATACCATATTGTATTTGTGTTTGAGGTAAGACTTAATGAAGGGCTCTAACTCGCCATCCATAACTGAAGAAATATCAGATGTTTCATATCCAGTTCTAACATCTTTTACTAGTTTGTACGGATGAAATACGTAGTTTCGAATCTGTTGTCCCCATTCCGCCTTCACAGCATCTCCTCGAATCTGCTTAATTTCCGATGCTCGTTGCTCCTCGGCAATCACTAACAGCTTAGCTTTCAAACGGCTTAAAGCTTTGATCTTGTTAGCTAGTTGGGATCTCTCTTCTGCACATTGGTCCGCAACAAATTAGACTCTGCAGTTGAGAACTGAAACAAGTGATATATGATTCAGAGAAAGGATGAAAAAAAACATGTGCAGCAAACTGTAACACCAGTTGGGATGTGTGTAATCCGAACTGCAGTTTCAACCTTGTTTACATTCTGACCTCCTTTTCCACCTGCTCTTGAAAAACTGATTTCTAGGTCCTCCTCAGGAATCTCAACATCTAAAGATTCTTCTGGAAGAAGAGGCATGACTTCTGTAACATCCTGAAAATTTAATACATGATTAAGGAGTATTTTGGTGATTTTGAGGACATTTTGAAAATTTTGAGCAGTAAATGTGCATATAATTAATTAAGAAATTGAAGAGTTTGAAATATGAGGGAATGGAAATACCCAAAATATTTTGAAGGTTAAGGAGATTGGAGGCTGGTTTAAGTGGTTTTAAATTAAAAGAGTACACTATGGCAAGTTTGGGCTACAAATCATCAGAGAACCCCCTTCTTTCACTAAACCAAACGCGCCCCTTCCCCTTTTCTTCCTTAAAATATCGGACCCTCCCCTTCCTCATTCGAACTCTCTCTCTGCCTCTCCAACCCTCAAACCCGTCGTCTCCCTCCTCCCTTCCATCTTCTTCGTTTCTTCTTTTTCCGGCGACGAAGGGCGGCTGCGACGGCGACCAAGGCTGGCCGAACTCTGTGGCCTCTTCCCTGTTTTCTCTTCCTCGCGTTCTCCATCCTCATCATCTTTTTCCTTTCGTTTTTGCATTTTTCCGGCGAGCTTGGCGTCGGTCGAAGCTTTTCCGGCGGCGGGAAGCTCTAGACGAGGCACCCAAGGCCAAAAACAAGTTAAAGTAAGTCTCTTTTCTTAGATTCCTATCTATTTCCTCACATCAACTCCAAGCCCTAACCCTCCTTTTCTTTTCCTTCGAATTCCTCTTCGCCTTCCTCGGCTCCAGTGGCTATTTCCGGCGAACTAAGGCGGCAACAACATTGTAGGTAGCATTCAATCAAAGTTTTGAGCTTTGGTGAGTTTCCTCTACTTATCCTTACAGTTTCTGCGATTTGGAGAAATATTTGAGTGAGAGCCCGATTAGGATGTAGGATGGGAGTGCAAATGCTTTAAAGTTAGTTGTTGTGAAATCCTATTTAAGTGGAAGTATGTGCTGATGGTGATTGCTTTGGATTTGTTGAAATGTAAAATGTAAATTTGTCTTGTTTCTGGTCAAATGGAGTCTGATTGGTAAATCTGTTTTCATTGGGGAAAATGCTTGAAATAGATTATGGATAAGCAAGGTCATAGATGTTGTGATGTTTTCATAGTTATTGGGAATTCTGTTTTAATGGGTGGATTGGCCTTACGGAATAGCTAGAGGATTCTTTATTTTTCTATTTTTAAAGGCTGCTAATATGGGTATAAAAGAGATATTGATTTTGGAGAGAATAAGTGATGGTGGGTGATATATTATTGCTTTTAGTAAGATAAATGAGAGGAACTTCCAACCATTAGGATTTAGTATAACTTGAAACAGATTTTGGAATGACATCATGGTGAAGATGAAATTTAGGAAACAATTTGAATCTTTTATAAAAGTTTTGGAAGCGTAGGGAAGTTTGAATATTTGATGAATGATTGAGAGCTTGATTTAGAGATGTATGTGACTTTGGAAATGATCAAAGGAGAATGGAATAGATTTGTTAGTGAGTAAGTAATAGTCCGTGTTTTGTAAGAATGAAATTGGTTATGTTGATTTAGTAGGAATTGAGTAGGGAAATGGGTTCAAGGATTTTGGAATGTATGGAGTATTAGCTAAGGAAAATGAGAATGGTTTTGAAGGGTTTAGATGGTAGGATAAGTTGATGACATATGGTTTACTTTGGAGATGAAAGTGAAGGGATTTGGAAAGTCAATTCTTTATGTTCCAAGACCAAGTGAGGTGGTTTTGATTTAAGTTGAAGTTGTGTTTAATTGAGTTGCTTGGGTCTATTATGCCAAATGCTTTAAGCTATGGAAAATAAAGTGAATGTTATGTTTCGTTAGTACTTTGCATAGTAGAATGGATTAGCTTGTGTGTTTGTATTGTGACTTTTGAATTCTTTGTTTTCTTATCGGCAATTGGCCGAATAATTCTTGACATGAAAATATCCTCAATTCTAGTTAAAGATTAATAAGTTAACTTTGATGAGAAGTATTTATCAATTATTGTGATGAGGTATGCTTGGCTGCCCAATTTAATTAGGTTAGGTAATGGAAGAAGTATTTGATTGATCAAGTTGCAATGAAGATGAAACATATTGTTGTCATATCTTGCATAAATCTGAAATTTATTGATGTTCTCTAAGATTGGAATTTGTAAAGAGTTTTATTTATGTGTATTGTTTAGTTGGTTAACATATATTTGCTGATTTTGATATCCTTGAATCTAAATGCTATTTTAAGGGGGCTGATCTATTGTTTTGAGATTCTAACATAGTATGGAGAATATTACTTGTTTATGGTGTTGTATGTATGATTTATGTCGGTATGTGAAGTGTTATTCTTGAAGGGTAAAGTCCTTACATTGTAACTTGAAGTTGATGTTCCTTATTTCCTTAATTGTAAATCAACTTGTTTGCTAAAGTAAAGCTAAAATGTGATTAATGAAAGTAATGTCTTCTAATAAACTAAGTTGATTAAATATTGGAGCTACCAATGATATAATAATATAAGAAAATAAGGGATTGGGTAGTAATATACGATACGAGAGAGACATGTTATTGATTATACAAATATAAGCATGGTTGTTTACCTTTATTATTACTTTGATGTAATAATAGGTGAATCTAGTAAGGACGGGTAAGGAAGAACAACAAAGTGCTATGGGCGACAGGTAATCACACTTAACCTTGCTATAACAATGAGGGTGACGCTAGCTGGGATTTTCTTAAAATCCTTTCTCACCCTCTATATATATATTATCTTTGAAAGGTATTTTTATACAAAACAGGCTATCGGGTGCCTTTCAAACACGATTATTTTCATATAAAGAATTTGACTTACTATGTAGTATCCTGGCTGGTGGTATTGTTGTACTGTATGTGAGTGTATATACATTGGTATTTGGATACTTTGACAGGGATATTGAGAGGTATCATGGATTGGATGTATCTTATGAGGATATGAATGAGATGTTGAATTAGAGGTTGTGGAGAGAATTATTAAGGAAAACATCGATTGTTGTGGATGAGATATTGATAGGGATATGGTGAGCATTGCATGACACTGAAATTTGTGTACCATCGTGCGATGATAACTGTCGATTGGCCAATCGACAGTTATTTGTACTGATGATCCTTTTCGGATTGATTGGATCGGGGATCATAGGTTAACTTATTGAGAGAAGTGACCTACGGTTGTTAAGGCATTTTAGAGCCCAACCGCCCCTACGGTTGTTAAGACATTTGAGAGCCCAACCGTTCCCATTCTGCAATGGAAAACAGAATTGAGGTTCCCTCTCTGGGGATTGCCAGAGAGGGAAATTTGCCTCCTCCTTGTAGAGAGAGGCACAGTGTCAAATCATATAGTGAAGATTAGATGCATGAATGCACCGTGATGACACAATGTATCTATAAGCGAGTGTGAGGGCTGTTGTGGTAGTATTATTTGATTGGAGTATGGGAAGATGAAATTTAGTTAGTGTGGAATTGACTGAGGGATGTTGAGTGATACATGGGGAGTAGAGATGATGAATTTGAGTTGATTGAGACGTGACAGAAGGATTTAAGTAATGGATGAAAGAAAATGTGAAATATATATATGTATTATTGATTTTAAAACTGAGGTACCCTTTAGACGCCTTCGCTACCGCACATCTCACTGTTATAGTGAGTTAAGCGGTGATTACTGGGACAAATTGTCTCATCCCACGATTACTGACATTTTTGCAGGTATTCATGCACAGGCGCGAGCATGAGGAAAGGGAATTAGGTAGTAGAAGTTATATAGTTTATTTGGAATTGTATATTGCCAATTTGTATAGGCCTGCATTCGTTTCCGCATGTATAGATCTATTTATTGTTTAATATCAATTAGTTTTGTTTATTAACCATGTTAGGCAAATCCTTTGTAACATGGTTAGCAATGAATTATCCATGATAGCAGCGGTGTTGTATTAGTTTATTCTTTTCTATCATGGATAATATTTTAATCATTAGGATATTCTTTTTCTAACTATGATAGAGATATTGATATTATTGAAATTCCTTTTTCTATCATAGTTAGTAAAGAGACTATCAAATTAAAAGAGATGTCACCGGTTAATTAGGAATTAGTAACAGTATGTTACAACTTCCACGCCAGAAAAGCTTGTCTATTAACAAATCAAGTTAGGAGCTAAATGGAAATTCTAATGAGACGCACTAATGGGCACTGAACAACAAATTCATGCACACAATTATCAAGGACTGACATATCAGTAGCAAAAAGTGGTAGAAGGATAACAACTGTGCTCCTTTAGATAAAAGGGGAAACCACTGAATACCATGGAAAGAATAAGAAAGGATAACAAAAAGAACGTGTTTTTTAGGGTGAGTGCACCCAATGAATGATCAGTTAGCAGCAAAAAATGTAGACACCAATATAGTCCATTTAAGGTCCCACAGTTTGACATCGTGAGGTGTTAGTTGTTACCTGACGAAGGCCTTTAGCATTAAAAGGAGATTGCCTAACGATACGGTGCGTTCCTTTTTCCCCAGATATATACCCATAAGCATAACGACCTTCAACCTCAATGGTCGCAGATTTAATCCCTGCTTCTTCCCCAAGGGATTTCTCAACCACTCTGGTTTTGTATTTCTGCTTTTCTTACCATCTCACATACATTCTAAGAAGCATATCAACCCAATCCTGCACATCTTACTTTGGAGAATGATACAGCCAATATTTATATACAGAGAAAAGATAGATAATTAAATACTAATGAAACCTAATGAATACTAATAAATCTGATAAATATTTATGATGATAATCAGATATTCCCGCTTGGAGGATATATAAAATACCTGTGCATCTGTGCCTCCTGCACCCGCAGTGATAGAAACAACTGCTCCTTCTTTGTCATAAGGACCAGAAAGAAGTTGAGTCAATTCAAATCGATCTAATTCCTTATTCAGTTCTTTAATGATATTGACAGCCTCCTCGAGAAGTCCTCTATCAATAGAGTCCATCTCCTCAACCAGCTTCACTATTGTTTTCGCATCCTCAACCTACAGTCATTGAGACATGCATTCACTTTACACTTTGATGTAGGTACAACGTAAGAGAAGAGGATGAGAAAACAGATTTTTTTTGGCAATAAGCAAATAAAACTTATAGGTATTCCATCTTAAAACCTTTATTTATACTGACACAAGTGCAAAATAGTATATTTGGCTTCAGTTAAAAAAGCATTTTCACTACACCAAAAAGGGTGTAGTAGAATTAGGTATAGCGGTAAATAAACTATTATGGCTTTAGTTATAATGGACATGATGCCGTAATTATTTTATTACGGCATCAGTTGTTAAAGAACTGAAGCGTTAATTATATCTATTACGATATCGGTTGTTAAAGAACTGAAGCGATAAAAATTGTATTACGACATCATACGAAGTGCAACTGATGTCATTTTATTATGGTGAAGCCTATATTTGAAAAATCATTAAAATTAACTATAATGGATCGTTGAGAATCAACAATCATATATACAATGTACCACCATGAAGGTTAACATAAATCCATCAAATACTCAAAACAACCAATGTTCAACCAAAATAAAAGGTTGAACAAGTAAATGTCTCGTGTCCAAAAAACAAATAATGTCTCTATATATTTTGACGAGATATTTACAAAGAATAATTATTGAATACTTTTTTCTCCTCTAATATTGTTAAATCAAAAAATGTACTCTGACCAAAGGTTGTGTATCTCTCTTATCTCTACCTTCTAATATGGCTTCAAACTTTGATAATGCTGCAAATTAAAAAAAAATTAACAGGTAATAAGCAATATTCAAAAAAAATGTAGACTAAAATTATGATTGTTATATAATTGTACTGTTTACCTTATTGAAAGAGTTTGTGAAAGAAATTACCTTATTGAAAGAGTTTGTGAAAGAGACATCTGAATCAAAAATCTGGCCCAAAACATGAAATAATAAAACCATCAATTAGTACGATATACACTATAGTTAACAGGTATGGAAAATAATTATAAAAAATTAGTACAATTATAAAACTAATACGACTAACAAGTTAATATTGAAATATTGCAAACTTCTCCAATTCCCACTTAATCATACTAATAAGAAGTTACACAAACCAAACATAGTATATACTCACAAATTGCAAGGTTGTAATCAAAAGACTATTAGAATGACCAGATACCATTTTCATGCCAACCAAACCAATCTCCAATAGTTTTTATTCATGCATCTTAACATCAGATTTGAAGAAAATTTATGGAAACCATTAGGATCAACAGATCTCCAAAAATAAGCATAATTTACAGCTTATTACTTATCATCTCTCACTTTCTTTCAATAAGCTCTACTGTTTAACATTCTAATCCTACAAACAGAAGTCAGAAAATTCTCATGCATCTACATAAACCATATACTGCTTTCTTAATGTCTATTTCTCTCTAGTTCATAAATTGGAGTTCACCACAGTATGATGATATTACAAATGGGTTATCATAATGTATCAGTTGCAAGAACCAAACACAAGTATATCTCTCATCTTACAACTTTAACAAATATATACAACTTTCTAAAACATACATTTAATTCCACCTTCAGAAATCAAAGATACTATCAGTCTGTGAAATATAAAATCAAAAGACGGAAAGAATAAACTCATCATTTGCAATCAGAACAAAGCAATGAAAATTAAACATAAATCTTACATTTACAAACATAGATAAACCTAAAAATCCACACACCCCGTTCTAACCTCCTTTCATTATCATTTAATTTCCTCAAAGTCCCCTTTGATTCCTTGAAGTCGGACCCAACAGAGAGAGAACAGACAAATTCTGAAACCCCAAAAACACAAAAAATCCAACATGAATGTCAATCAAATAGCACCCTTACATATACACACTCATATATACTGTTAGAAATATTAGGATCATATTAAATGAGTTGTATTTTGTAAGTGGTTAGTGGCCCTATTGCCTATATAAAGGGTCCCAACCTAAACATTTTAGTGTGTGAGATTTATGAGAGTCTACACCAAGAGGGAGAGTTAACTTGGTCTCTCTCCTCATTACCCTAGTGTTAGGGATTTGTTTTGTAAATCCATTTCCTCAGTGAGGAGTGGTCATCACCACTATGAGAGATGTTTTGATCTAGTCCAAGTGGATTAGAATATTGTTGTTGTTTTTGTATTCTTCTTCATCATCTATCAATATAAAGATTTGTTTAATTCTTCATCTTGTTCTCTTTCCCTACCGATTTGTCAACATGGTATCAGAGCAAATCTGGGTTATTGAGTCATCTTCACCATCTTCTTTAGTTGATATTGAGTTTTAATGTTTATCGTCCAAGAAGTCATCAAATCTTCATCAAGAATTCCGGTTTTGCATTATTATTAAGCAATATTGAGTCTTTGCTATTTGGGATTGTAGTATGTCGTGAAATCAAGGTTTGAGGTGCACATCCCAAGAAACAAATCCAAGTCCAATACATTTATTCAAGATCCTACCCAAATTCATCCACCGCGTTGTGTTTCACAACATAACTCAAATCATCATATTTGACTTTAAAGATTTTCGTATGAAGCATCTTGAAGACAAAAGCCGATTCTTCTTCTTTTTATGCAATTCAACCCTTCCTTCAAATCAAGGTCAATCAACAAAGATTGTTCAAGAAGTGCTTCCAATCCAAAGAATTCATCCTTACTTTGAAGATCTCTCCTACCACTTTATTTATTTGCTGTTGCAATTCCGATTCAAAGAAACCATTGTTTCACATTCTCTTGAAAGATATGAATGAGATAGATGAGTGTTGTGAAGTGTTGAAATTCTTGGTTATATAAAGAATTGAGTGTGCTTAGAGGACGAGTTTGGAGTGCCTATGAACTCATATGTGGTGAATCTGTTTATTCAGCAGGTACGTGATGGAAATTGGGATGAAAGTATAACCACATTATATTGCATATTGGTTTAATGGATGAAACAATTATAAAAGTCCAGTGTAAGAAGTTTGATGAGGCAAGTTACCATTATTAGTTTGTGATAGATACAATTGATATTTGTATGGTACAACAATTCGAACGTTGGTTGCTAGAATGCAGGATTGTAAATGAAGCATCGGTCATGTAAACGGTGATGTAAAGATCGATGTCTTGTTAATGCTTGTGTTATGGCTTTGTAAGAAGTGTTTCATGAGTTTTGCTGAATATCATAATATTGAAGACTAAGATGAAGAACAATGTATTGAAGATTAATTTGAAGAAAATGATGGAGAGAAAGATTAAAAGAATGTCTTTTTGAAGACAAAAGGAGGAAGTCTTCCATTTTTTTTGTACAAGATCAAAAGAACTCGATCTAATTAATTCACTAAACCCTATTGATTGTATTGACAAGTTGACACTTTCATAAGTTTAAGTAGTGTCAACTTGAGGGGACGTGTTAGAAATATTAGGATCATATTAAATGAGTTGTATTTTGTAAGTGGTTAGTGGCCCTATTGCCTATATAAAGGGTCCCAACCTAAACATTTTAGTGTGTGAGATTTATGAGAGTCTACACCAAGAGGGAGAGTTAACTTGGTCTCTCTCCTCATTACCCTAGTGTTAGGGATTTGTTTTGTAAATCCATTTCCTCAGTGAGGAGTGGTCATCACCACTATGAGGGATGTTTTGATCTAGTCCAAGTGGATTAGAATATTGTTGTTGTTTTTGTATTCTTCTTCATCATCTATCAATATAAAGATTTGTTTAATTCTTCATCTTGTTCTCTTTCCCTACCGATTTGTCAACATATACCGTCAACCAAACACAGAAAGAACATAAATTTGTAAAATAACCATTTCAACTAAGGTCAAACATGCATAGATATTCATAACTTTCTTAAACTTATTGAAATTGAAATTTGAAATTAGACTCCTTAGAAACCCCGAAAACCAGTCGGATTCTTAGATTCCCAAATTTGGGTTTTCTCAAAAACTCTTCCAATCTTCTTTAAAACATCAAAGATTGAAACTTTAACTTCATTTTAACCCATTTAAACATCACATTTGAAAACCCAACTAAGCCTCTCCAATAAGCGGTAAATGAAGAAATAAAGGATAGAAATCGAAGGAAGAGGCTTACCGGAACTCAAATCCGGTTCTACATGCATCCTCGGCCGTCATTATTCGTTGTCACAGGAAACCATATCATCGTCACCGCAGAGAGATGGACCTGAGTTTGAAAAAAATGGGGTTATTGGAGAGGGCAAGAAAAAAGTGAGAGAAAATGAGAAATCATTTAGAGAAGAGGAAGAAGAAAAACTGACGGTAATGAAGGAAATGGTGTGATTGAGTGAACGTGTGTTAAAGCAACTATTACTATGTTGGCCCCATTTAAACTTTTCTAAATTCTAACTTAGTCCCTCTTTTACCAATAAAATCATGTTTTTTTGCCAGTACCAATAAAATCATGTTAAAGTAAGAATTTTCTTCCATTCTCATTTTATTTAGGCCTCATGGTGATTTCTCTGTAATTCCCAAACTTCAAATCATCTTCCAACTATTTTTCTAAATTTCAAAATAAATAGGTCCTAGAAATTCTGAAAAAAAATTATTTTCATAAATTTATTTGTAAAGATTTTAAATTTTTTAAATAACACCTCAAACCTTAAATAACTCCTTATTTATCAAATAATATTTTATTTTAACATAATCAAATCAATTTTTAAAAATGGTTATCAATGTGTTTCTCAAATAATGGACGTGAATTTTGGACGTTAAAAGTGTTTTTTGTAGTAGCGGGGGGAGAAAGAGGCCGACGATTTGGAGTAGTGGAGAGGAGTTACGGGTTTGTTGTTGCTAGTAATAGTATAGATTTTACCTATTTTAAACCCCTTTTCAAATATTTTGTGTCACAAAAATATTATTAACTTAAATATTGTTTGAGTTGTCTATTTAAGTGATGCCTAATATACATTACAACTTCAGTTCCTTATACATAAGATTGAAAATATATTAACTTAATTATTACTTCAGTTGCCTATTCAAGTGATGTTGTAATATACATTATGACTTCAGTTCCTTGTACAACAGAAGTGAAAATATGCTATATCTATTATTACTTCAGTTCCTTATGGAACCAATGCGAAATTATGTAGCGAAATTAAAGTTTTCCACTAGTGTGATAATGGTCATTAACAAACATGACCAAATATAACTAACATAACTAGTTCCTTCTTCTATTTATATTTTAAAAACAATACTCCCTCCCCCAAATGGCCCTTATCAAAAATAAATTGGGAATTTAAAATTCAAAAAACTGATTCTGAAACTGATACAGAGGAGCCTAAGATTCTATTTCATCTTCTTTCCATTCCACTAGAACTTATGTTATAATTTTATCTTTTCATCTCCCAGCTCTCTTATTGAGGACTGTTTCCATTTCTGAAAGAGTTGGCATTTCTAGTCATTCTATAGGTGGATGGTGTTGATTAATCGAGGAACCTAGACAAAGTTTAAGGAGTGATACATGTAAAATAGGATGAACTCATAATTATTGAGGTAATTCCAGCTTGAAGACTATTGGACCATCCTTTTTTATAACAAAAAAGTTTAGGTGAGTTGGGTCCCTTTACTATTGGACCATCCTTCCCTATACCTTTGTAAGGCCCAAAATATCACGTTTTTAATTTCTATGAGCTCCAAATATTAGCAAAAACACATAGATAGATCTGTGAAATTAGAAATACCAAATTCATATCTATTTGTCCTTTTTGCTTCAGCTTTTTGTTTCATCCAGTTGATTGCTCTATGAAGGTGCTGTCTATGAGTACCTAATATTTCATGCCTTGCTGAAAATGAGGAACATGTAGTGGGAGCTTTTTTTTACCATATAAATAACTCATAAGCAAGGGTTTTGGTTGTAAGATAAAAAGTTGTGTGGTACCACCGTTCAGCATGCAACAGCCACTTACTCCATTCCTCAGGCTCCTCCGAACGCATACACCTCAAGTATGTCTCCAAGCATCCATACATGAGTACTTCACATTGCCCATCAACGGGTGATTGGCTGATTTTAACTCCTGATTTATACTTTACACCAAAGATTCTCAAAATTCCTCTAGAAGTTACTAACAAAAAGAGAATCCCTGTCACTTATAATCTTTACTGCTGCACCGTGTAATTTATAAATATGGTTCATAAATATCTGTGTAGGGTAGCAGCTCAATATGGATGAGAAAAAGGCAAGAATTTAGCATATTTGCTAACCTATCAATGACCATCCATTTGGGTTTTTTTGCCCAAATTTAGATAGCCTGATGGAAAATGCTATTGAAAATTGTATTAATCAGCAAGATAACGTCTCAACAAAGTATGCTCGAATGGAGAAATACAAGGGAAATAAAGCAAGGGAGAAAAGAACAAAAGCCACTGGTGCAATCAAGAGACACTCCACTCTCCTCACAATCACTAATTCACTATATACATTCCATGCCCCATTCTACTCATTTTCCATGCATATAATCCTCACACCTCTAACTGTGAACATGTAAAGCATACCCTCTCTCGCAGGACCCATGCTACTATCGCTTTTTGGGCTTCTTGTGGTAAACTAGTGAGGGCCCAATTCCATCATACTTGATGGTGTTATTGCGTCATACTTGCACCTTGCAACAAATCATAGTGGAACAAGAAATCATTTGTTCAACAGCTCTCCCACAACTCTACAAGTTATGCATCTGCTGACTAAAGGACTACATGGTCCTACATTTGAAAGATTAATTACTGATTGTAGGGGAGAGAGATTATAGAATAGATTGATAGTGTCATAGGCTTAAATATTTCACTGATTTTGCTCTTTATTCTATGGGATGTTTGATTCCCTCAAACAATATACTCAGTGTAATCCCTATCAGCGAACAATAAGAAAGATAGCTACTGTTCTACACATACCCTCAAATAAATCTCCAGTAATACCCAGCAAGTCATAAAATGCCCTCAATTGCTTAACTAATGTAGGTGTGGGCCATTCCACAACAGCTTTGATTGCTGTAGGTTTTTAAAAGCTTTTGTCCTTATTTTACAAGATAAAAGGAAAGGCTGCAAAAGCATAAAATAAGGTCAAAAATGGTTGAAAATTGGTAAATAATTATATTCAACCTGGGTTTTGAACTCAGTGAGAACTCTTATCATATCTTTCACATCATTCATTGTTAAAAGAACCTCTTGAGCTTTAGCTTGATCATCCCAAAAGGAGCTATCAGCTGCTTTCAACTCCAAATCAGCAAGTTCTTGTTCTAATCGCCATATACCAGCAGACTCTCTCGTCTCTTCAACTCGTCTTGACAAAATTTCAACATCCCTCCTCAAGGAATAGAAATCTGGTAACATTTATGACGTATGAGCCATGTTGTAACAACTAACAAATTCACTAGTGTTTTAGCAACTTTTTCTCTTCTTACATAGGTGAATATATAAAAAGTGTCAACCCAGTTCTAGTCCTCACTTGATGATGAGGGTGTTAGGGAAGAGAATATATTAGACAGCCTCACCCAGCTTTATGCAAAGAGGCTGATTTGAACCCACAACCTTAGACCCCACGGCAAGCGAGCTTACCGTTGAGCCAAGTCGGCCCTTCAAGCATATGAACACATACAAAAAAATGCAACATGGTCACTGAGAGGAGGAGATACAAGATTAGTAAAGCTTTCTGCCTAAAGAGAGCACTAAGGCAGCATCTTCTAATTGCAACCAGTAAAGAGGATACCCAGTTACATTCTAGCTATCAGCAATTCAGATTTCTTTTGGACTAACATGCAGGTTCTATCAGTATTATCTTTTGAATGTTTACCTTCAACTCCAATGGAAAATGTAATTACGTACGAAAGTGGCCATAAGGCACTCCCTCCGATCCTAATTATAAGACCACTTTGACTTTCTTGAATAAATTTAGTATGCAAAATTAATCACATTAAATGGTGCACATTTATGTTTTTCTTCAAAAATAATTTGTTGCAGTTGAAAAATAAGCATAGTCTAATTACATCAGCATATTTTATAATTTAGTAGTAGGCACATGAGATGAGATGAGATGGATAGAGTGAGAGATGAGTGACCTTGTAGAGCCCATTCTCTGTCCACCCCAAGGTTCAACTGGTTCTCTGGTGCAGCAAATAAAGCTTGTGCAAATCCACAAAAACAAACACAGTTAGTTAAAAAGGGGAAATAGATAATGCGGGAGAAAACAATGAACTGAGACTGAATGTTGTTCAGAATAAAACAATTGAAGAAGGGAAAATAGTATGAGAGTGCACTAACCAGAATGGAGGGAAAGATTGGAGAAGAGTGATGGAGAGAGTGAGGGAAAATGAGTGAAAGAGAAATTGTTGTGATGGCGACGCGTGGCAACGGAGGGTGTGTTGAGGCAAAGAGGGCGGGAGAGGGAGAGGGAGAGGGAGAGACATTCCATCACTTGGGCTGCAAAGAAAGAAATGAAGAATTTGCATATAGAAATAGAAGAAGGAGCAACTAAGTGTTGGAGTTATCAACAATAACATGTGGGTGTGTAAAAAAGAGAAGTCACACATTACTTGGGAGTGAGAACTTACAAGGTATATAATGCACTTATGTTCTAGCTCAAGTTAAAGGGCCAAAGGAGGAGTGGACCTCGCGCGCAAGCAAAATTAACAAATAAATAGCAAATAGCTTACCAGAATACCTTGTATTTTGATCTATAGTTTTAAAAAAGACAATATAGTTTGCATATACCTTGTATTTTACCAGAATACCTTCAAAAAGACAACTAAAGTATGAGATACTGAATTGACATTGTCAAATGTTGCGAAAAGACTTAAATGTCCTCCTAAAAATTAACCCACTTAACCCCCTCATCTCTCCTCGATTAACCACACCAACATAGATGTAAACAATTGGCTCATATATATTAACAACTGCAATAATTACTAACTAGAGCATACAAGTTAGCAATTGTTCAATTGGGGGTTCTTAGCGGTTAATCTCACTCTCATTCTGATTAACCACTACAACATACATTTTAACAATTGAATCATACAAATTAACAATTACTCCCTCTGGTCCTTATTATAAATCATCAACTACTCACTTCTCACATATCAAGGAGTGGTAGTTGGGTCTTAAAATTCATGTTTACTTTTTCACTTTTTCCAACTTCACCCTTCATTAAATGAAGTGTTTCACATTTTCAATTTTTAATAATTACTAATGATAGGGGTAAAGTGGGAAAAAAGCATTTAATGCGGCGGTTAGTGACTTATATTAAGGACAAAAAATCAGAGGTAGTTGGTGACTTATAATAAGAACCGAATGGAGTACAACATTTCCATAAACCATAGAATCATACAAGTTCACATTAGTTCAATAGGAGGTTCTTAGGGTTTAACCACACTTTAGTCCGATTAACCATTACATTATACATATAAACAATTAGATATTAACAGCTGTAATATTTCCATTAACCATAGCAACATTTGAGATGAGGTGTGGGTTGTTTGTTTTTAGATGAGGGTGGTATTTTTGCAACATTTAACAATGTCAATTCAATGTTTAGTGCTTTCATTGTCCTTTTGGAAATTTGAGTATCTCCATTGTCCTTTTAGATATTCGGAGTACTTTATTTATCATTTTCCTAAAACTTTTGTATTTACTTTGTAATATAAAAAACATTGAAAATATGAGATTTAAATTTTTTATCAATTAATTCCTAATTAGAGAGTGCCACGTCAATTTTTTTTATTTCGTTATACAAAATTTACACGTTTAATGTTGGTTAAGAAACTTGATAAAGTGAATCAGAAGTTTACTAATTCAAATGCATTATACTGATTCAAATGTCAAATGCATTTTACTAATTCAAATGTGTTCATTGTTTTTTTTATCAGAAAAATGTGTTAATTGTTGGTATAAGCTATTTAATCATCCAAATCATATATATGAAACATTAAGTTATAATTGATATCCATTATATTGAAGAACCAAAAGATTCTTCCTAAATAGTCAAATTATATTGTGCTATTCTCAAAGAATATTCAAAACAGGTGAAAGTTCAGGGACTAAAAGTTGTTAGAATCTTAAGTTTTGATGAAGACGAAAATATGAAAGAACGAGCCAAACACTTAGAGAATATTAGGTTAATATAGAACCCCAAGTAAGAGTACAACCGGATGTGGATTTACTTCCGGATAGACTAGGACTAGCGCTCGCGGATGAATGTCTCATCCCCCAGCGACAGCAAGCACTACACTAAGTCATAACTCAGTCTAGGAGCATTAGATGTACAAAACCCTTGAGACTAAGTTAAGATGGAACCGGATGAGGATTTGCTTCCGATTGCTTAGTGACTAGCGCTGGCTGTTGGCTAAGGTAACACTGAGCGTCAGTGAGTAAAATATGAACATAACCCAACGTCCAGTTGATTTGCTTCCGATTGCTTAGTAACTAGCGCTGGCTGTTGGCTTAGGTATCACTGAGAGTCAGTGAGTAAAATATGAACATAACCCAACGTCCAGTGGAAGTGCTTCCGGATGTGGAATTGCTTCCGGATGTAAGAGAGCTTCCTTAGACAAAATGAACTCCCACTGCATGTGAGTATGTGTTTATATTGCTAGACTAACGTTCAAATGCAGCACACTGAGTGATGTTGCTTCCGGATGTGAATCCGCTTCCGCAAGCAATCAGAATGTCAGAACGTTCAGAGCAGTGCAGTGTCAGAGTGCTTTTGGCAGAGCAGAGTTGTCAGAACTACTTTTCAGAGATAAAGCAAAGTCAACCCTGCTAAGCATTAATGGAGCATTAAATGGGCAAACAGTAACTTGGGATAAACGGCCATATTCAAACGGCTAACTCACCTACCAAGAGTGAGAATACTTGAAGACTATATAAACAAGCTCATCTTCATTTATGGAATCAACTAATATCTTTGACATCTTGAAGAAAGCTAGAGTGAGAAACTAAGAAATCCTTCAAGCATTCAAAGCTGCCCAGAAAAGAGAAAGAGCATTTAACGCATTGAGAGTTCTTTTCATCTACTTATCTTGTACTCTTTGTTGTTAAGTCTCTTCTTGTATTAAGAGCATTAATTGTACTTAAGTGTGTAACATTATCCGTTCTTTAAGAGAACTAAGTTTAGAAAATCCTTTATTTGTTAAGGTTGAACCCTTGCTGGTTGTAAGGGGGAGCTAGTTAGCAAGGTTGCAAGTGAGCCTTGAGTAAAACTTGTGGTTGTAAGGTTGCAAGTGATCCCGTCCAAAACTTGTGGTTGTAAAGGTTCCAGGTGAACCCGTTTGTAAAACCTAGGGATAGTGGAACTCAACCTGGGTGGTTGAGAACTGGACGTAGGTCAGGAAGACCGAACCAGTATAAACCTTTGTGTTGTTATTGTTTGATTTTATTTGGTAGCACAATTCACCCCCCCTCTTGTGCATCCATTACTTTCATTTGGTATCAGAGCGGGTCTTTCTGACTTGATTCCAACGAATCTAGAAAGTAAAGATCCAGTAATGGACACAGACTATTCCTTGCCAGATGTCTCTATTCAACCCAACAAGCCTCCAGGCTTTGATGGGTATAACTATCCATTCTGGAAATTCCGAATGGAGACTTACATAAAGTCCAGCGACATCCGACTCTGGGATGTGATTGAACATGGGAATCACACTTCCTCTAGATGATGAAGGCTTTGCAAAGCAGCGATCCAGATACACCAATGAGGACTATGCTCTAGTCCAGCTAAACTTCAGGGCCATGCACTACATTCAATGTGCCCGTAGTCCTAAGGAGTTTCATAGGATCAGCCACCACAAAACAGCTAAGGATATGTGGGAGGCTCTTGAAGCTGCTCACTCTGGAACCAAGGGAGTGAAGGCAAGACGAGTCGAGATGTTGGTAGAAGAATTTCACAAATTTGCCATGACTAGTCCAACTGAGCCAATCAGAGAGCTGGAGCTCAGGTTCACTCATCTTATCAATAACCTGGCCTCCCTGGGTAAAGACATTCCTGAAGAAGAACAAGTTAGCAAGATCTTAAAAGTCTTGAAAGGTGATTGGATCACCAAAGTTACCATCTTGCAGGAAGTCCAAGGAGAGTCAACCAGCTCCATCACTGCCCTGTTTGGGTCACTGGCTGAATATGAACCAACACTGCTGGCTCAGAGAGCTCCTCAAGCTTCATCTAAAACCAAGAATCTAGCCCTTGTTGCTCCCAGCAAGGAGAAGATTGATGATAATGATGATGATGAGGATGATGAGGAGGATATCGATGATGAGGAGATGGCTATGATGGTGAGAAAGTTTAGAAAGTTCTTCAAGAAGAAAGGAGGCTTTCAGAAAGGTGATTCCAGCCAGAGGAGAGGATATAAGAAAGAAAGGGCACCAGTGTGCTTTGAGTGTAAAAAGCCTGGCCACTTCAAGGCTGAGTGTCCAAGCTTGCAGAGATCAAAAGGGAAGGACAAAAGAAAAGCCTTTGTGTCCTCCATTTGGGTGAATAGCTCAGACGTGGAAGCAAGTGATGAGGAAGAGGTTGTCAACCTCTGCCTGGTTGCCAGAGAAGATGATGAGGAAGCATCCTCAGATTTTGATCCCATCCAGGAGGATAGTGAGGTAACTTTTTCTGAACTACAAGAGGCATATAATGAGGTTCATGAAGAATTCTCCCGCCTATGTAAAGTCTATAAAGTGTTGAAAGTTAAAAAGGAATCACTTGAGTCCAAGGTGGACTCACTAAGTGAAGAGCTAGCGGAAGCCAGAAAGCTTCCGGTAGCGGATGGCAAGGGTTCTCTTCAAGCAGAACCCAATGCCTCAACACTTGAGAGCTGCCCTAATTGCAGCAAAATCTCAGCTGAAAGAGATAAACTGCAAAATGCCCTGCAGAAATTCACTAGTGGATCTGAAATGTTAAATATCATTTTAATGAACCAGAGGGCATATAGGGACAAGACTGGCTTAGGATACAAACCTAGAGGAAAAAAGTGGGTGGAACCAAAAGTGAAGCCCTACCTAAAATTCTTCCATAAAGCCACTGATCACAGCTCCACACCTTTTAGCTTCTGTAATTATTGTAACATGAAGGGACACTCCACGTCCACCTGTAATGCTAAGAAGCATGGAGCAAACAGCTCTTATAAATGGGTCCCAAAAGGAACAAAGGCTACAAAGGATCCTCCCCCAAGAAAAGAAACTAAGGGAGGACAGGGATCCAGAGCCTGGAAACAATCCACAAGAAAAGTCCAAGAGCCTAGAGCCAACACTAGGCCAGAGGCACAGATTAATCATAAGCCCAAGGTCAAAACTAACACTGGACCAAGGGCTCTGGGAACTAATGACAGAGGACCCAAGAAAGGTTGGGTACCTAAGCTTGTTTGATTATTTCAGGTGTGTCTCAAAGCATCCAAGAATAGGAAATGGTATATTGACAGCGGATGCTCGAGACATATGACTGGAGACAGAGACAAATTCAAATCCTTGGTGATCAAAGACGGAGCCACAGTTACCTTTGGAGGAAATCAAAGTGGAAAGATCACCGGAGTTGGAGAAGTTGGGCCAGTGAAAGACGTCTATCTGGTGGATGGTCTCTGTCACAACCTGCTGAGCGTGAGCCAGAGCACTGACAAAGGAAATTGGGTAATTTTTGATTCACATGAGTGCATAATAGTAGATAAGCAGGATCTGAATCTAGATAAGGCCAACCTAAAATGCAAACTTAAGGCCAATAGAAATGGAAACCTATACACTCTAGATTTATGTCAACAACTGGAGGAAAAATGCTTAATATCTAGCGATGAGAATAGTTGGCTTTGGCATAAAAGGCTAGCACATGTTAATTTCACTCAACTTGGCATGCTAATTAAGAAAAAGCTAGCTATAGGGATTCCATCTTTTAAGGTTAAGCATGATTATATTTCTGAATCCTGCCAACGAGGGAAGCAAACAAAGTCCTCGTTTAAAACCAAGAAGAGAGTCTCCACCAGCAGGCCCTTGGAACTAATCCACATGGATTTGGTTGGGCCAGCGAGAGTGAAGAGCCTGGGTGGAAACCTATATGCTCTAGTGGTGGTGGATGACTATTCAAGGTTCACTTGGACAATGTTTCTTGCCTCTAAGCAAGATGCTTTTGATGCCATTGTTGTCCTGGCTAAGAAAGTGCAGAATGAGAGAGACCTCAAAATCACAGCCATAAGGACAGATCACGGAGGAGAATTTGAGAACCATAGCTTCTCTGAGCTGTGTGAGCAGAACGGTATTGATCATAACTTCTTAGCTCCTAGAACTCCTCAGCAAAACGGTGTAGTCGAGAGGAAGAACAGGGTTCTGACTGAGATGGCTAGGAGCATGCTCAATGAGAAAGAGGTTTCTCAAGTGTTCTGGGCGGACGCTATGAGCACTGCTTGCTACATCTCTAACAGAGCCTATGTTCGCAAGGGCTTAGACAAGACTGTTAGAATCTTAAGTTTTGATGAAGACTTTAGTATGAAAGAATGAACCAAGCACTTAGGCATTAGGTTAATATAAGGATCCCAAGTAAGAGTGCAACAGGATGTAGATTTACTTCCGGATAGACTAGGACTAGCGCTCGCGGATGAATATCTCATCCCCCAGCAACAGCAAGTAATTAACTAAGGAAATAACTTAGTCCAAGAAGCACTAAATATACAAAACCTTAAGACTAAGCTAGGATTCAACCGGAAGTGGAATTGCTTCCGATAGCTTAGTGACTAGCGCTGACTGTTGGAATGGATAACACTAAGCGTCAGTGAACATGAGCCACGTCTAGTGGAATTGCTTCCGATTGCTTAGTGACTAGCGCTGGCTGTTGGATTGAAGAACACTAAGCGTCAGTGAACATGAGCCACGTCTAGTAGAATTGCTTCCGATTGCCTAGTGACTAGCGCTGGCTGTTGAATTGAAGGACACTGAGCGAGAGTGAGTAAAAGTACATATAACCCTTCATCCAGTAGTAGTGCTTCCGGATGTGGAAGTGCTTCCGGATCCAAGGAAGCCATCTTAGACTAAGTGAACACCCACTGCATATGGCTATGTGCTTATATTGTTAAACTAACATTCAAAGTGCAGCACACTAAGTAAGAGTTGCTTCCGGATGTGAACCTGCTTCCGCAAGCAATCAGAATGTCAGAATGTTCAGAAGTGCAGTGTCAGAATGCTTTTGTCAGAGCAGAGTTGTCAGGACTACTTTTCAGAGATAAAGCAAGTCAACCCTGCTATGCATTGATGAAGCATTAATTGGGCAAACGGTAACTTGGGAAAAACGGCCATATTCAAACGGCTAACCCACCTACCAAGAGTGAGAATGTTTGAAGACTATATAAGCAAGCTCACCTTCATTTATGAAGCGAACTAATATCTTTGACAACTTGAAGAAAGCTAGAGAGAGAAATTGAGAAAACCTTCAAGCATTCAAAGCTGCCCAGAAAAGAGAAAGAGCATTTAACTCATTGAGTGATCTTTTCATCTACATATCTTGTACTCTTTGTAGTTAAGTCTCTTCTTGTTTTAAGAGCATCAATTGTACTTAAGTGTGTAACACTATCTGTTCTTAAAGAGAACTTAGTTAGAAAAATCCTTTATTTGTAAAGGTTGAACCCTTGCTGGTTGTAAGGGGGAGTTAGTTAGAAAGGTTGCAAGTGAGCCTTGAGTAAAACTTGTAGTTGTAAGGTTGCAAGTGATCCCGTTCAAAACTTGCGGTTGTAAAGGTTCCAGGTGCACCCGTTGTAAAACCTGGGGATAGTGGAACTCGGCCTGGGTGGTTGAGAACTGGACGTAGGTCAGGAAGACCGAACCAGTATAAACTCTTGTGTTGATTTTATTTGAGCTTTTATTCTCTTGCACAATTCACCCCCCTCCCCTCTTGTGCATCCATTACTTTCATTTGGTATCAGAGCAGGTCTTTCTCACTCGATTCCAACGAATCCAGAAAGCAAAGATCCAGTAATGGATACAGATTACTCCCTGCCAGATGTCTCTATTCAACCCAACAAGCCCCCAGGCTTTGATGGGTATAACTATCCATTCTGGAAGTTTCGAATGGAGACTTACATCAAGTCCAGCGACATCAGACTCTGGGATGTAATTGAACGTGGGGATCACACTCCACTTGATGAGGATGGTTTCGCCAAGCAGAGATCCAGGTACACCAATGAGGACTATACTCTAGTCCAATTAAACTTTAGGGCCATGCACTACATTCAGTGTGCCCTCAGCCCTAAAGAGTTTCATAGGATCAGCCACCACAAAAATGCTAAGGATATGTGGGAGGCTCTTGAGGCTGCTCACTCTGGAACCAAGGGAGTGAAGGCGAGACGAGTTGAGATGCTGGTGGAAGAATTCCACAAATTCGCCATGATCAGTCCAATTGAGCCAATCAGAGAGCTGGAGCTCAGATTCACCCACCTTATCAATAATCTGGCCTCCCTGGGTAAGGACATTCCTGAAAGTGAGCAAGTTAGCAAGATCTTAAAGGTCTTGAAAGGTGACTGGATCACCAAAGTAACCATCTTGCAGGAAGTCCAAGGAGAATCAACCAGCTCCATCACTGCACTATTTGGCTCTCTGGCTGAATATGAACCTACCCTGCTGGCTCAGAGAGCTCCTCAAGCCTCATCCAAAACCAAGAATCTTGCCCTTGTTGCTCCCAGCAAGGAGATTGATGATGATGATGAGGATGATGAGGAGAAAATGGACGATGAGGAGATGGCTATGATGGTGAGAAAGTTCAGAAAGTTCTTCAGAAAGAAAGGAGGCTTTCAGAAAGGTGATTCCAGCCAGAGGAAGGGATACAAGAAGGAAAAGGCCCCTGTGTGCTTTGAATGTAAGAAGCCTGGCCACTTCAAGGCTGAGTGTCCCAGTCTGCAGAGGTCAAAAGGGAAACATAAAAGAAAGGCCTTCGTATCCTCTATCTGGGTGAATAGCTCAGATGACGAAGCAAGTGATGAGGAAGAAGTTGCCAACCTCTGCCTGGTAGCCAGAGAAGATGATGAGGAAGCATCTTCAGATTTTGAACTCACCCACGAGGACAATGAGGTAACTTTCTCTGAACTACAAGAGGCTTACAATGAGGTTCATGAAGAATTCTCTCGATTATGTAAAGCCTATAAAGTGTTAAAAACTAAAAAGGAATCACTTGAGTCCAAGGTGGACTCACTAAGTGATGAGCTAGCGGAAGCCAGAAAGCTTCCGGTAGCAGATGGCAAGGGTTCTCCCCAAGCAGAACCCAATGCCTCAACACTTGAGAGCTGCCCTAGTTGCAGCAAAATCTCAGCTGAAAGAGACAAGCTGCAAAATGCCCTGCAGAAGTTTACAAATGGGTCAGAAATGTTAAATATAATTTTAATGAATCAAAGGGCATATAGGGACAGGACTAGCTTAGGATATACTCCTAGAGGGAAAAAGTGGGTGGAACCAAAAGTGAAGCCCTACTTAAAATTCTTCCACAAAGCCACTAGTCACAGCTCCTAACCTTTTAGCTTCTGTAATTATTGTAATAGGAAAGGACACTCCACGTCCACCTGTAATGCAAAGAAGCATGGGGCAAATAGCTCTTACAAATGGGTTCCAAAAGGAACCAAGGCTACAAAGGATCCTCCCCCAAGAAAAGAAACTAAGGGAGGGCAGGGATCCCGAGCCTGGAAACAATCCACAGGGAAAATCCAAGAGCCCAGAGCCAGCACTAGGCCAGTGGCACAGAATGATCATAAGCCTAAGGTCAAATCTAACACTAGACCAAGGGCACTGAAAACTAATGACAGAGGACCCAAGAAAGGTTGGGTACCTAAGCTTACTTGATTCTTTCAGGTGTGTCTCAAAGCATCCAAGAATAGGAAATGGTACATTGACAGTGGATGCTCGAGACATATGACTGGGGACAGAGACAAATTCAAATCTCTGGTGATCAAAGACGGAGCCACAGTTACCTTTGGAGGAAATCAAAGTGGAAAGATCACTGGAGTTGGAGAAGTTGGACCAGTGAAAGACGTCTATCTGGTGGACGGTCTCTGTCACAACCTGCTGAGCGTAAGCCAGAGCACTGACAAAGGAAATTGGGTAATCTTTGATTCACATGAGTGCATAATAGTTGATAAGCAGGATCTGAATTTAGATAAGGCCAACTTAAAATGCAAACTTAAGGCAAATAGAAATGGAAACCTATATACTCTAGACTTATGTCAACAACTGGAAGAAAAATGTTTAATATCTAGTGATGAGAACAGTTGGCTTTGGCATAAGAGGTTAGCTCATGTTAATTTTACTCAACTTGATATGCTAATTAAAAAGGAGCTAGCTATAGGTATTTCATCCTTTAAGGTAAAGCATGATTTTATTTGTGAGTCCTGCCAACGAGGGAAGCAAACAAAGTCCTCGTTTAAAACCAAGAAGAGAGTCTCCACCAGCAGGCCCTTGGAACTAATCCATATGGATTTGGTTGGGCCAGCGAGAGTGAAGAGCTTGGGTGGAAACCTGTATGCTCTAGTGGTGGTGGATGACTATTCAAGGTTCACTTGGACTATGTTTCTTGCCTCTAAGCAAGATGCTTTTGATGCTTTTGTTGTCCTGGCTAAGAAAGTGCAGAATGAGAGAGATCTCAAAATCACAGCCATAAGGACAGACCATGGAGGAGAGTTTGAGAACCATAGCTTCTCTGAGCTATGTGAGCAGAATGGTATTGAACACAACTTCTCAGCTCCTAGGACTCCACAACAAAATGGCGTGGTCGAGAGGAAGAACAGGGTTCTGACTGAGATGGCCAGGAGCATGCTCAACGAGAAAGAAGTTTCTCAAGTGTTCTGGGCGGACACTATGAGCACTGCTTGCTACATCTCTAACAGAGCCTATGTTCGCAAGGGCTTGGACAAGACTCCATATGAGCTGTACAAAGGGAGGAAGCCCAACATCAGCCACCTCAGAATCTTTGGATCAAAATGCTATGTGCATAACAATGGAAAGGTAAATCTGGGTAAGTTTGATCCAAAAGCTGACGTAGGTATATTCATAGGGTATTCCCTTAGGAGTAAAGCATATAGAATATACAACATGAGAACTAGAATTATAGAAGAATCAATGCATGTTGTATTTGATGAAACTCCTACATGGGAACAATCCACAGAAGATGATGAAATACTTAATCTTCCAAAACCACCATCATCTTCTTCACCACCAAAAGAAACACCAGCAAGCAATCTCAAAGAAGAAGATGAACCCAATGATGAACCTAGAGTGCAGACCGTGCCTGATGAGGCACAGTTGCCAACAGCTAGGAGACATCACAGGGATCATCCTCTTGATCAAGTGCTTGGTGATGTTTCTTCTGGTGTCGGAACCAGAAGGCAAGTTCAAAATGAAGTTGAGTTTGGAGCATTCCTATCTCAAATCGAACCAACTTCAGTTGAACAAGCTCTTGAGGACTGCGACTGGATTATTGCCATGCAGGAAGAGCTAAATCAATTTGAGAGAAGCCAAGTCTGGGAACTAGTCCCAAGGCCGTCTCATCAATCCATAGTTGGGACCAAATGGGTCTTCAAGAACAAACTGGATGAGACAGGTCAAATTACGAGGAACAAAGCCAGATTAGTAGCAAAAGGATATAACCAAGAAGAAGGCATAGACTATGAAGAAACTTTTGCTCCAGTCGCTAGACTCGAAGCAATAAGGATTCTTCTAGCCTTTGCATCCATGAAAGGCTTTAGATTATATCAAATGGATGTAAAGAGTGCATTTCTTAATGGTTACATCAAAGAAGAAGTTTATGTAGAACAACCTCCTGGCTTTGAGGACCACAAGCGTCCTAAACATGTGTACAGGCTAAAGAAAGCTTTGTATGGCCTGAAACAAGCTCCTCGAGCTTGGTATGAGAGACTCAGCAGCTTTTTGTTGGGCAAGGGTTTCTCAAGAGGCAAATTAGATAGTACACTGTTTATTCTTCACAAAGATAGAAATATGTTAATTGTCCAAATTTATGTTGATGATATTATTTTTGGGGCAACTAATGAAAAGCTTTGTGAAGAATTCTCTAAGACTATGCAGGGTGAGTTTGAAATGTCAATGATGGGAGAACTAACGTTCTTCCTAGGCCTGCAAATTAAGCAAAAGAAGAATGAAATCTTCATCTCCCAAGCTAAGTACTGTAGAGAGCTACTCAAGAAGTTTGGGATGGATGAATGCAAGGAGTATGACACTCCCATGAGTACCACTGCCGCACTCGATGCTGACGCAAAGGGTAAATCTGTCAGCCTGCCCATGTACAGGGGAATGATAGGTTCCCTACTATACTTAACGGCAAGCAGGCCTGACATTCAATTTAGTGTAGGCATGTGTGCTAGGTTTCAAGCCAACCCCAAGGAGTCACACTTAACATGTGTTAAACGCATTCTAAGATACCTTGAGGGAACACAAGAGCTTGGTCTTTGGTATCCCAGAGGTAACCAAGAATTCTTGTGGGCTTACTCTGACTCTGACCATGCAGGTTACAAAACTGATAGGAAGAGCACCAGTGGACAATGCGCCTTCCTTGGTGGTTGTCTGGTCTCATGGGCTAGTAAGAAGCAAACCTGCGTGTCTTTATCCTCCACTGAGGCAGAATACATCGCTGCCGCAAGCTGTTGTGCCCAAGTGCTGTGGCTGAAGAACCAACTGAGAGACCTTGGCTTGGAGTTCCCTGAGGCACCCATCCTCTGTGATAATACAAGCACTATTAGCCTCGCCAAGAATCCGGTTCAGCACACAAGGACAAAGCACATTGATGTCAGACATCACTTCATCAGAGACCATGTTCAGAAGAAGGATGTCAAAGTGGAATTTGTCCCCACTCAGCAACAGCTTGCTGATATCTTCACCAAGCCTCTGGGGGTTGATCAATTTACTTTCATAAGAGGTGATTTGGGAATGGTAAACCCAAATGAAGTTTAACTCTTTAAATAGCCATGTGCTTATTTGATTAAAACCTTCAACAATACTAACTTAGGCATCGGAGTGCCAATACTTGTTTTTGCAGGTCCACAATGTTAAATCTTAAGCAAGTACAACCGGAAGCAAAACCACTTCCGGATGATCACTCGCTGGCACTGAATGTTGAACTAACAGAGCGCCAGTGCCTAAACCAAGGAACACGTCACTTCAGAAACGTTTCATCTTCCTCCATGAGAAGTTGTGCCCTCTCTGATAAGATGAAGCGACACATGTCAAAAGGTACGCCGTTCCAATTAAATGTTTACGATACCCAATGTATGAACGTATGCTTTCATCTGAAGAGTTGCCCATTTTACCCTCTGTAACTTTGCATATAAATAGGAAGTCACTTTTCACTTTCACTTTTTACTTGCACAAATTTCTTACCAACAAACTCTCTGCATACATTCATACTCTCTTCATCTTCTTCATCTTCTTCTTTGCATTTCATCTTCCATAAACTCTAAACCCACACAAAAATGGCCGGCTCACATGAATCCAACCCAAACACAAAGAAAGCCACTTCATCTAAGAAATCAAAGTCCAAAACTGGGAAATCTGGGCATTCGTACTCTGGGATATCTGGGAAATCCCATGAACACCATGAAGAACTCCATGAACGCCAAGAACATTCTGGGCAGACACAAGGGCAGACTGAGCAAGTCCAGGAACAGCCTGGACATTCTGGGCGAGTCCAAGAACAGCCTGGGCAGACTGAGCATGAACAAGCACAGGCCAAGAGGAAAGGGAAGAAGAAGGTTCATTTCAGCGAGGAGCCTTCTTCCAAAAGACAGAGGGTAGAGGAGGATGACCCTCTTGTTTATAGAGATGGGCCTTTGGAGGCTGTTTCCTCCAAGTTTGAAACAATCAAGCCCTACTTCAACAACGGCCTGTTCATCGATCTGGTCAAGATAGATGAACTAGGGTTTCCACATCTGCGCCCTTATCTAGAGAAGTACATGCCCTGGCTGGGGATCAAACAGGACTACAACATCAACGTCCTGCGAGTATTCTGTGAGTCCCTCTCTGGGAAAGTCAAGCACAGGAAGGTAGATGGGAAGGAGCAGATCCGCAGACTCACATTCACTGCCACAGTCAGGGGGAGAACCTTTAGTTTCTCCTGGAGGGACCTGAATGAGTTAATGGGGATCACAGAAGAGGGAATGAATGAGTGGCTGTACCCTGAGTCACTCAAATACAGCAAGGAGGAACTCGAGAAGATCTATGACACCCAAGGGAAGAAGGTGTCCAAGATGTCTGACTCCAACAGGCTCTTGTACTATGTTTACTCCCGCATGATGACACACAAGGGGGGTAACTTCAACGAGTTTACTCTGCTGGACAACCCGTGGTTCCCTAGACTTCTCTCCCAGCAGCCAATCAATCCCGGGCAGTTGATCAGCCTTGAACTTCATAGATGGTTGGTCAACAACAAGGCTGGTTTTCTTCCCTACCCCACCATCCTTGCCTTCCTCCTTGAGAAGAATCTGATCAAGGCTACATCTGATGTGGAGGAAGAGAATGTCAAGTGTGCTCCTGTGGGTGCCACTAATATCAGCAAGATGGGCATCAAGTATATTAAGAAGGCCAAGCCCACTCGCTCAGGGTCTCAGGCAGGCAGTGCCTCTCATACCTCAGCCCCCTCTATGTCAGGTGCTGGGGATTAAGAAGTCGACTCTCAGCCTGGTCCCAGCCGGTTCGCGAAGGTGCCTGCAACAGTCAAGGCCTTTGCTGCAGATGTAAAGGAGGAGATCCTCTTTAGGCTGACTGATTCTTTGGTGGCTCCCCTCCGTAATGAGAGGGACGCTGGTTTCCAATAGCAGGGGGAAAGAATCCAGAGGCTCGAGGATAGAGTGGGTCAGGTTGAGACTCAACTTGCCAGAGTGGATGCCAAGTTAGATCTTATCCTCCAACACCTTCAGATCCCTCAACCCCAACAAGGTAACTTACCACCACCCCCTCCTCAAAACCCTCCTCCTCCTCCTAATCAACCCTTACTTCCTCCTCCTCCTCCCCCAAACACTCAACAACCACAGCCACCTCCACAAAATGACCAAAAACCACACACATCACCAAACAACGACCACCAACCCCAGCCTTCACCCAACCATGACCACCAACCCCAAGACTCACCCAACAATGACCATCAATCATCACCTCAAACCTCCACACAAGACTCACCCCAACAATCTCCTCGCCAATCACCCCTTCACCCTAATAACTCTCCATCTCCACATAACTCCCCCAATCACTCACCATCCAACACTTCCACCGGGCCTTCCAATCCTAATCCTATCACACCTCAACCTACCACAGCTCAAAACATTGTTTTCACCTCTCCTAATCACCCAAATCAGACCTACTAACTCCGAGACCAATCCCCCATTCGGTGGAAAGTTAAACAACCTGATGTCTACTACTCCACCTACCCTTTTGATGGCCTCTTTACCCACCCCTCCTTCTGGGAAAGAAACACAGCCCTCCTACCCAAACCTCCTAAATCACCAGAACAAACCTCACCCACATCCTCTTCATCCTCACCCTCACCACCTCGAAGATTTGGCCCTGAACCTCCACCCTCCTCTTCACCTAGTCCATCCTCCCTGGCCCTCGCCCTTGTTGATGATGCCAAAAGGGGGAGAGATGCTGTTATCGCTCTCCGCCAGACTATGGACACAAGGGATGTTCTGACTCAGCCATCCCTCTGGCTAGATGAAGACATCACGGCTGCCCTCCGCCGAGCCATGGAGTCTCAGAGACTGGGTGCTGTTGAGAGCCTAATCAAATGGGAAGCCATCCGGTTTATGCAACAGCAGAGGTCGGATGAGCGAAGGTCCAAGTGGGACATGGTGGTAGTTGAGCAAAGTGAAGAAATTCCACAACCAGCCTCTTCATCTTCAGAATCTCCATCTACTGAGCAAAGCAAGAATATTGTTGAGGAGATAATGATGAAGTACGGGCTGAAGAAGGTCAACCACCCCCCCATTGTGATTGCTAAGCCAATCCCTTCTACCTTTGGAACAACCTCTGCTCATCCTCCTCGTACTGAGCCAACATCTGCTACTCCTCCATCTGAGCCAGCAGTTAAATTCAGTGAGTCAAGAAAGAAGGCAGTTGCTAGAAAGCGTGCCAACAGAGGTGCTACCTCCACTGAATCTGCTGAGAATGAGGAAGAGACTCCATCTGTCCAAGCTGAGCAAGAGATCCCATCAGTACAAGCCATTCCAATTCTGAAGGAAGTCAAGTTGGAGATAGAGGACATGACTCCTGAAGAGTTTGAGAAGTATGGATGAAGAGTTTGAGAAGTATGGATACACGGATAAGATCTCTTTTGGTCAGATGGCTTGCCTAGACGCTGAGAGAGCAGCAGCCAAGCCTACCCAAACGATAAGCAAGGGGAAAGGAAAGGGCAAAGGCAAAGGGAAGAGGAAAGCCTAGGAAGTTGAGGAGGACCCCAACTTCCCAGTATGGAATGTTAAGATCAGGGCTGTCCACTATCCCAATGGCGAGGTCACTCCTTTCTCAGATGCAACAGGGTTCCCAGGCTATGAGGAAGTTGAAAACTTGAAGAGAGCCTTTGAGGAATCTATTGAATCTGAGAGACTTAGAAGGGAGAAGGAAGAGGCAGAGCTTCAAAGAATAATTGCTCAGATTGACCAGAGTGAGAAGGATGCCCAGTTAGCCAAACTGCAAGAGGAGTGCGAACAAAGGCAGTTGGAGAGGGAGAGGAAAAGGAGACATCAATTATAAACCTCAACCAACCCCATACATGATAACTTAGAAAATTTTCTTTTCATATTTTCTCATGCATAATTTCATTCTTGCTTAGTATAGATTACTTGTATATTTTATCTGCTTGTGTAACACTAACTTGTAATCTCTTGTTTATTAATGATAAATGTCTAAGTTATTTGTGCCTTATTTAATTATCCTTCTTTTAATTCTTTCACATGAACTTAAGCGATAGATTTAGTTTGTCATCATCAAAAAGGGGGAGAATGTTAGAATCTTAAGTTTTGATGAAGACTTTAGTATGAAAGAATGAACCAAGCACTTAGGCATTAGGTTAATATAAGGATCCCAAGTAAGAGTGCAACCGGATGTAGATTTACTTCCGGATAGACTAGGACTAGCGCTCGCGGATGAATATCTCATCCCCCAGCAACAGCAAGTAATTAACTAAGGAAATAACTTAGTCCAAGAAGCACTAAATATACAAAACCTTAAGACTAAGCTAGGATTCAACCGGAAGTGGAATTGCTTCCGATAGCTTAGTGACTAGCGCTGACTGTTGGAATGGATAACACTAAGCGTCAGTGAACATGAGCCACGTCTAGTGGAATTGCTTCCGATTGCTTAGTGACTAGCGCTGGCTGTTGGATTGAAGAACACTAAGCGTCAGTGAACATGAGCCACGTCTAGTAGAATTGCTTCCGATTGCCTAGTGACTAGCGCTGGCTGTTGAATTGAAGGACACTGAGCGAGAGTGAGTAAAAGTACATATAACCCTTCATCCAGTAGTAGTGCTTCCGGATGTGGAAGTGCTTCCGGATCCAAGGAAGCCATCTTAGACTAAGTGAACACCCACTGCATATGGCTATGTGCTTATATTGTTAAACTAACATTCAAAGTGCAGCACACTAAGTAAGAGTTGCTTCCGGATGTGAACCTGCTTCCGCAAGCAATCAAAATGTCAGAATGTTCAGAAGTGCAGTGTCAGAATGCTTTTGTCAGAGCAGAGTTGTCAGGACTACTTTTCAGAGATAAAGCAAGTCAACCCTGCTATGCATTGATGAAGCATTAATTGGGCAAACGGTAACTTGGGAAAAACGGCCATATTCAAACGGCTAACCCACCTACCAAGAGTGAGAATGTTTGAAGACTATATAAGCAAGCTCACCTTCATTTATGAAGCGAACTAATATCTTTGACAACTTGAAGAAAGCTAGAGAGAGAAATTGAGAAAACCTTCAAGCATTCAAAGCTGCCCAGAAAAGAGAAAGAGCATTTAACTCATTGAGTGATCTTTTCATCTACATATCTTGTACTCTTTGTAGTTAAGTCTCTTCTTGTTTTAAGAGCATCAATTGTACTTAAGTGTGTAACACTATCTGTTCTTAAAGAGAACTTAGTTAGAAAAATCCTTTATTTGTAAAGGTTGAACCCTTGCTGGTTGTAAGGGGGAGTTAGTTAGAAAGGTTGCAAGTGAGCCTTGAGTAAAACTTGTAGTTGTAAGGTTGCAAGTGATCCCGTTCAAAACTTGCGGTTGTAAAGGTTCCAGGTGCACCCGTTGTAAAACCTGGGGATAGTGGAACTCGGCCTGGGTGGTTGAGAACTGGACGTAGGTCAGGAAGACCGAACCAGTATAAACTCTTGTGTTGATTTTATTTGAGCTTTTATTCTCTTGCACAATTCACCCCCCTCCCCTCTTGTGCATCCATTACTTTCAAAGACTCCCTATGAGCTGTACAAAGGCAGAAAGCCCAACATCAGCCACCTCAGAATCTTTATATCAAAATGCTATGTGCATAACAATGGAAAGGTAAATCTGGGTGAGTTTGATCCAAAAGCTGATATAGGTGTATTCATAGGGTATTCCCTTAGGAGTAAGGCTTACAGAGTATACAACATGAGGACTAGAACTGTAGAAGAATTTATGCATGTTGTATTTGATGAAACTCCTACATGGGGACAATCCACAGAAGATGATGGGATACTAAACCTTCCAAAACCACCATCATCTTCTTCACCACCAAAAGAAACACCAGCAAGCAATCCCAAAGAAGAAGATGAACCCAGTCATGAACCTAGAGTGCAGACGATGTCTGATGAGGCACAGTTGCCAACAGCTAGGAGACATCACAGGGATCATCCTCTTGATCAAGTGCTTGGTGATGTTTCTTCTGGTGTCAGAACCAGAAGGCAGGTTCAAAATGAAGTTGAGTTTGGAGCCTTCTTATCTCAGATCGAACCAACTTCAATTGAACAAGCTCTTGAGGACTGCGACTGGATTATTGCCATGCAGGAAGAGCTAAACCAGTTCGAAAGAAGCCAAGTTTGGGAACTAGTCCCAAGGCCCTCTCATCAATCCACAGTTGGGACCAAATGGGTCTTCAAAAACAAACTGGATGAGACAGGTCAAATAACAAGGAACAAAGCCAGATTGGTAGCCAAAGGGTATAACCAAGAAGAAGGCATAGACTATGAAGAAACTTTTGCTCCAGTCGCTAGACTCGAAGCAATAAGAATTCTTCTAGCCTTTGCATCCATGAAAGGCTTTAGATTATATCAAATGGATGTGAAGAGTGCATTTCTTAATGGTTACATCAAAGAAGAGGTTTATGTAGAACAACCTCCTGGCTTTGAGGATCACAAGCATCCTAAACATGTGTATAGGCTAAAGAAAGCTTTGTATGGCCTGAAACAAGCTCCTCGAGCTTGGTATGAGAGACTGAGCAGCTTTTTGCTGGGCAAGGGTTTCTCAAGAGGCAAACTAGATAATACACTGTTTATTCTACACAAAGATAGAAACATGTTAATTGTCCAGATTTATGTCGATGATATTATTTTTGGGGCAACTAATGAAAAACTTTGTGAAGAATTTTCTAAGACTATGCAGGGAGAGTTTGAAATGTCAATGATGGGAGAACTAACGTTCTTCCTATGCCTGCAGATTAAGCAAAAGAAGAATGGCATATTCATCTCCCAAACTAAGTATTGCAGAGAGCTCCTCCAGAAGTTTGGGATGGATGAGTGTAAGGAGTATGACACTCCCATGAGTACCACTGCCGCACTCGATGCTGATGCAAAGGGTAAATCTGTCAGCCTGCCCATGTACAGGGGAATGATAGGTTCCCTGCTGTATTTAACGGCAAGTAGGCCTGACATTCAATTTAGTGTAGGCATGTGTGCTAGATTTCAAGCCAACCCCAAGGAGTCACATCTAACCTGTGTTAAACGTATTCTAAGATACCTTGAGGGAACACAAGAGCTTGGTCTTTGGTATCCCAGAGGTAACCAAGAATTCTTGTGGGCTTATTCTGATGCTGACCATGCAGGTTATAAAACGGATAGGAAGAGCACCAGTGGACAATGCGCCTTCCTTGGTGGTTGTCTGGTTCTTGGGCTAGCAAGAAGCAAACCTGCGTGTCTTTGTCATCCACAGAGGCTGAGTATATTGCTGCCGCAAGCTGTTGTGCCCAAGTGCTGTGGCTGAAGAACCAACTGAGAGATCTTGGCTTGGAGTTCCCTGAGGCTCCCATCCTCTGTGACAACACAAGCACCATCAGCCTCGCCAAGAATCCGGTTCAGCACACAAGGACAAAGCACATTGATGTCAGACATCACTTCATCAGAGATCATGTTCAGAAGAAGGATGTCAAAGTGAAATTTGTCCCCACTCAGCATCAGCTTGCTGATATTTTCACCAAGCCTCTGGGGGTTGATCAATTCACATTCATAAGAGGTGATTTGGGAATGGTAAACCCAAATGAAGTTTAATACTTCAAAATAAATCTGTGCTTAATTGATTAAAACCTGCAACTATACTAACTTAAGCATCAGAGTGCCAATCTTTAGTTTTGTAGGTCCCCAATGTTAAATCTCAAGCAAGTGCAACCGGAAGCAAAACCACTTCCGGATGATCATTTGCTGGCGCTGAGTGTTGAATAAAAGTGAGCGGGAGCGCCAGTGCCTGAACAAAGGGACACGTCACTTCAGAAAACGTTTCATTTTCTCACACCAAAAATTGTGCCTCCTCTGACAATGTGAAGAGACACGTGTTAAAAGGTGTGTCATTCCAATTAAATGTTTACGTTACCCAATGAAAAAATGCATGTTTTCATGTAGAGTCATTATGAGCATTTTACCCGTTGTAACCTTGCATATAAATAGGAAGCCATTTTCACTTTTACTTTTTCACTTGCACAAATTTTTTTCCCACAAAACTCTCTGAACTTATTCATCGAGTTCATCTTACTTCTCTTCATCTTCTTCATCTTCTTCATCTAAATTTCTTCGCATTTAAACCTTAAATCCACACAAAATGGCCGGATCACATGAGACAAACCCCAACACTGAGACAGCCACTGCCTCCAAGAAATCGAAGTCCAAGTCTGGGAAATCTGGGCATGTTCACAAGAATTCTGGGAAATCTGGGCAAGGTCAAGAACAACAAGAACAGCCTGAGCATTCTGGGCAACAAGATGAACAATCCAAGAGGAAAGGCAAAAAGAGGGTTCAATTTAGCGAAGAGCCCTCATCCAAAAGACAGCGAGTAGAGAAGGATGATCCTCTTGTGTACAGAGAAGGGCCATTGGAGGCTGTTTCCTCCAAATTTGAGACTGTCAAGCCCTACTTCAACACCAGGATGTTCATAGATCTGGACAAGATAGATGAACTAGGGTTTCCACACTTGAGGCCATTTCTGGAGAAATACATGTCCTGGCTGGGGATCAACCAGGAATACAACGTCAACGTCCTGCGGGTATTCTGCCAGTCCCTCACTGCCAAGACCAAGTATAAGAAGGTAAAAGGGAAGGATGAGGTCCGCAGAGTCACTTTCACTGCCACAGTAAGAGGGAGAACCTTTACTTTCACTTGGAGAGACATCAACAGGCTGATGGGGGTCACTGAGGAAGAAATGAATGAATGGCTATTCCCTGACAAACTCAGCAAGGAGGAGCTTGAAAAGGTATATGACACCAAAGGGAAGAAGGTGTCTGGTATGTCTGACACCAACAGGCTCCTATACTATGTCTACTCCCGCTTGATGACACATAAAGGGGGTAACTTCAACGAGTTCACTCTCTTGGACAACCCTTGGTTCCCAAGACTCCTCTCCCAGCAACCCTTCAACCCTGGGCAATTGATCAGTCAAGAGTTGCTCAGGTGGATTGAAAATCACAAGTCTGGAAGTCTTCCCTACCCCACTGTCATCGCCTTCCTCTTGGAGAAATATTTGATCAAGTCCACATCTACTGAGGAGGAAGAAAATGTTAAGTGCGTACCTGTCAGCGCAGTTAACATTGGCAAGATGGGGATAAAGTATATCAAGAAGTCCAAAGCCACTCGCTCGGGCTCTCAGGCAGGCAGTGCCTCTCATACCTTAGCCCCCTCTGTATCTGTTGCAGGGGATCAAGAGGTTGACTCTCATCCTGGCCCTAGTCGTGGTCCTAAGGTGACAGCCACAGTACGGGCCTTTGCTGAGGAAGTCAAGGAGGAGATTCGCTTTAGACTGATTCTCTGGTGGCTCCCCTCCGTAGTGAGTGTGACACTGGCTTCCAGCAGCAGGGGGAGAGAATCCAGAGGCTCGAGGATCGAGTAGGTCGAGTCGAGAATCAACTAGCGAGGGTCGACGCCAAGTTAGACCTCATCCTCAATCATCTTCAAATCCCTCAACCACAAGGTACCTTACCACCTCCTCCTCCTCCTAACCCACCTCCACCTCCTCCACCTAATCAACCATTACTCCCTCCTCCTAACACTCTACAACCACAGCAACCTTCTCCTCAGAATAACCAACAACCCCAAACATCACCCAGCAATGACCATCAACCATCACCTCGAAACTCCACTCAAAACTCACCCCAACACTCCCCTCGCCAATCACCCCTTAATCCCAATAACTCTCCATCTCCACATAACTCCCCAAATCATTCACCACCACCAAACCCCATAGGGGCCTCCAATCCTCCTCCTAACACTAACCTCACCATAGCCCAATCTCTAGGATTTCACTCTCCTGATCACCCACTTCACACCTACTACCTCAGAGCCCAACCCCCTATTCCATGGAAAGTTAAACAACACCCTGCCTACTACTCTACCTACCCCTTCGACGGGCTATTCACCAACCCCTCCTTCTTCGAAAGAAACACAGCCTTCTTCCCCAACCCTCCTAATTCCCCAGAAACCACCTCACCCACATCCTCCCCAGAAACCTCACCACCTCGAAGATTTGGCCCTGAACCTCCACCCTCCTCTTCACCCAATCAATCCTCCCTGGCCCTCGCCCTCATTGATGATGACAAAAGGGGGAGAGATGCTGCTATCGCCCTCCGCCATACCATGGATACAAGGGATGTCCTGACTCAGCCATCCCTCTGGCTAGATGAAGACATCACTGCTGCCCTTCGCCGAGCTATGGATCTTCAAAGATTGGGTGGTGCTGAGAGTCTGATCCGAGGGGAAGCCATCCGATTTATGCAACAGCAGCGATCATTAAGAGATCCCGTTAGCAAGGTTGATCTCGTTCTTTAAGAGAACTAAGTTTAGAAAATCCTTTATTTGTAAAGGTTGAACCCTTGCTGGTTGTAAGGGGGAGCTAGTTAGCAAGGTTGCAAGTGAGCCTTGAGTAAAACTTGTGGTTGTAAGGTTGCAAGTGATCTCGTCCAAAACTTGCGGTTGTAAAGGTTCCAGGTGAACCCGTTTGTAAAACCTGGGGATAGTGGAACTCAACCTGGGTGGTTGAGAACTGGACGTAGGTCAGGAAGACCGAACCAGTATAAACCTTTGTGTTGTTATTATTTGATTTTATTTGGTAGCACAATTCACCCCCCCTCTTGTGCATCCAGTACTTTCAAAAGTTAGTTTAACCCAAAATAATATGTGGATGAGAATTCCTTCTCATGACTACATTATTCTCCTATTATATAGCTTCCATATTGAAGGGTTTTAAGTATATTATTGTATAAAATCCAATTGTACCAATATATTCCCTCCGGTCCTAAATATAAGACCTAATTGACTTTTTTTTGGAGATGTTAAGGTTACAAAATATGTTATTAAATTATGACATATTTGATACTCACTCCGGTCCTAAATATAAGACCTAGTTTACTTTTTTGAAAAATCCTAAAAAAGCAAAATATAAGTCAATTATAAATTGATTTACCTAATTTTTCCCCTTAAACTAGTTTATTTAACATATAAACTAATGACTAATCTAAAAATATATCAAATATGTCATGATTTAATAACATATTTCGCAACCTTAATCTCTAAAAAAAGTCAATTAGGTCCTATATTTAGGACCGGAGGTAGTATATTTTTAGATTAGTCATTAGTTTATAGGTTAAATAAACTAGTTGAAGGGGAAAAATTAGGTAAATAAATTTATAATTGACTTATATTTTGCTTTTTTTAGGATTTTTAAAAAAAATAAACTAGGTCTAATATTTAGGACTGGAGGGAGTATTACTTAGTTTTCTTCTTTATATGTCACCTCTTGAGGTGCTTGGAAGACTATGAACAAAGTATATGGTATCACACAATTGAATAATATATCCTCCCATTTCTCTCCATTTTTCATCTTCTACTTTTCTTCTTATTCTATACATTCTCTAACTTCAATATTTCCTTCTTTTTTCACCACATAACATTTTACCACATTTTTTTCCATGGCTACACCGACTAATGCATCCTTCAACCTTTTCGATTTTCACATAAAAAATGGCGCCGTTTTCTAATTAGAGGCGGAAACTGTGAGGCTAAGGGAGGATCTTTTTTCCTAAAAGGACCACTTTGCCCCTCCTCTGACCTTATTTGGGGCAAACGCATATCCTCCGCCCTGCTTGCTTCTAGAAACCTCGGATCGCTCACTTCCGCAGGTAAGCATTGGTCAAAGATTCTGGATCTTGTTTCACAACGTAGTAGAAAGGCAAGTGATTGTGCTATTATTGTTGCATTTTCAGAAGCCGAAGCGTCAGATTATTATAATGGGTGATGTTGATGTTCAGAATCCTTTTGAGCAGTATGCATTCCAACGTGATGTAGCCAAGAATAAGAATAAGAATAAGGCGCCCCCACCTCCCACACTCCCCCAAGCGGCTCTCTTCCTCAGGTACACGCCTCCACGGATCCTCTTTCAAAATGTTGTCTCCACTTTACAAACATGCAATAATGAATATAAATAATACTTTAACACTTGAGATTAAGGAAGTCAAATATGATATTTAACTATGACATGTTTGATATATTTTTATATTACCTATTAGTTTATAGCTCAAATAAAAAATTAATTTATAAATGACTTATATTGTTTTTTTGGGCTAGAAAAGTTAATCAGGTCTTATATTTTGGACTGGAGTAAGTAATAGTAATGATTATGATAATTTAGGAATATCAAGGGTGACATGCGTAGAGACTTTGGAGGGGTGAAATCAATGGCTACTAGAGATGATGGTAGGACAGTTGTGGAATTTTTGGATGGGAGTGTCACTGTGCTTCCCAAAATCATTGGAAAGAAACGTAGCATTCTGATTGAGCTGGAGAAGCACATCAAAAGGTAGTCATTAGTCATTACTATTACCCTCCCTTCTTACTTCTCTTTTCAGAATTCGCAGTCTTTTATGAAGCAGAGATATCACTATGCCTTGTTAGGGAAATGAGGAAAAGGAAAAGGGCTAGCGTGGTGGAATTGAAACGTTGGAAGATAAAACGTGGCCACGTAGTGTTGCGATATACTGATGGGAAGGTTGAGAAGCAGCCTGTTGGGTCCTACAGTGGCCCTACCATCAAAACTCATGTCCCATTACTGAAAAGGGCTGAAAAGAAGAAGAAAGCATACAGAAAGAAGACTCCAGACAACACTTGGAAGCCTCCTCGAACTGAGGTTACTTTGCTCCAACACGAGCATGTTCATGACCCATGGAGAGTGGTGGTCATATGTATGCTTCTCAATCGCACTACCGGAACACAGGTGTGTATGTGTTTGTATTGTTTCCTAGAATCTTAATCTTCATGATTTCATTTGAACCAAATGGATGTTATTTCCATGTTTGAAATGTAGGCGGGAGGGGCACTTAAAAAGTTGTTTGAGTTGTGTCCAAATGCAGAAACTTGCGTTCAAGTTCCTGTTGATGCGATTAGAGGAGTAATCGCCACTCTTGGTTTGCAGAACACAAGGGCTGTTAGCTTGCAAAAATTCTCAGCACAGTATTTGAAAGATGATTGGACTCACATCACTGAGCTGCATGGTGTTGGCAGGTAGGATAGTTATAATGGGCATTTTTGTTTTTTTGGTCATTCAATTGTAAACTTCTGTCAGTTTATGAACCAAAGAGTGACAGCGATTCTATTTCAATCAGGTATGCAGCCGACGCGTATGCCATATTTTGTACAGGAAGATGGAAGGATGTGATACCAATGGATCACAAGCTGATTCCTTATTGGTGTTCTCTTCATAACAAGTGCAATTGAGAAGTGCTTGTGTTTCTTTTTTTGGAAGCCACCCGCTGATATTTTGAGGGGTGAAAGCTTTAGGGTATATCAACACTAATATTTAACCAAATGCTAGGATAGTTTTTTGTGTGAACGGTTGGATGAGCTGAAGTTATTGCAAGTTACTGCAAATGTTCTGATTAAATGTTATTTTAGTTAATTTGCTGATGGTGGCACTAATCATAGACAAGTTAAGGTAGAAAGTTGGGAACATGTATATCTTTTGTTCACATTTCAGATGATAGTTCCTTTTGTTGTTCAAACTCTTGGAACTTTATTTAGTTAAATTAAGATATGGGTGGCAAATGCACCTTCCAAGCTTTCTTGCCAAATTACTGAGTAGAGTGTATTTAGATTATAACAAAGTGTATCATACTGTTTTGCACTCCATTTCGTGGACTTAATGTTGGCTTCAGAGCCAATGAACATGATAAATTGATTTTCGATCTTATTTAATGTTTATTTAAAATGATGATAATGCAACATCGCAATAGGATTTGGTAAGCGGCAGTTTTGTGCGTTTTTGACTTTTTTCAATTATTAGTAGGGTAAATTTCTCGAAATCAGAAGGAAGAAAATTCTTCTAATCATGACTTTATGTCCATTTTCTCTCTCTAAATATTTTTTAGAGAAAGCAATTATCATCTCTATTTGTGGGAGGGAGGGAGGGAGCAATCATCATCAATCAATGTATCAATTAAATGTAATCCACCAAATCACTGTTCATAGCACTGTTCATGAACAGTGATTTTGGTGAAATATAATATATTATTTAATATTAAATAATAATAATAATAATTGATAATAATATTAATATTAATAATTAATTAATTAATTTTATTATTATTATTATTATTTTATTTTATCATCAATCAATCATCAATCAATACATATTTGTTGGTGACAAATTGATTCTGAGATCTATTCAATTTAACCTCATTAAGGTGTTATTTTATAATATGTATCAAAAAAGGTGTTATTTTATAATTAAACAATTATAAAAACCAATAAATTTTTAAATATAAGAATAATTACAATAATTTTTTTTAATTTAAGCACTTTTATCAATATTTAGTCATAGATTCTCTATTTAAATTTTTTTATACACCCTTTTTATCTTAATAAAAAAGTGACTAAAGTATATTTCCAATGTCGAAGATAATTAAATAGTTTAGGACCTCATACCCACACGGTAAGCGAGCTTACCGTTGATACATTTAATTATTATTATTATTATTATTTTATTTTAATATTTTTTTACTTATCCAATATTAGAGAAGTTAATTTATTTTCTCTCTCCTTTTAAAAAACTTTTCCTTTGTTGTCCCATCAAACTACTTTATTTTTAGAAAGTAATATTTTTTTACTTATCCAAACAATTAATAGTGGTCCTTAATATTTTGTGTGTCTTTATGACCTTCCTAGGATTAATGCCAAGACAAAACAGCAAGAGATATTGTTCATGAGCAAATTTTTAGTGCAGTGATTGACATTCTCTATTACTATTGTATGTGATTGCTTTCTTGTGCGAATTTATTTGGGCTACGTATTCTTTACTTTCTTGGGCTAATTTATTTTGGTCACATATTTTTTTGTATGAATTTGCCTTAAAGATTTATATCTTTAGTGTCACCATTATGATGATCTTTTTGACCTAATATATATGTGCAAATGTTTTATTGTGTCTCTTTATTTGCCTATCTTTCCCGTGCAACGCACGGGAGATATCGCTAGTTGTTATAAAAAAAAGTGCAATTAGAAAGCACCAAAAAGCGAACAAATTATTGGATCCTTAGAGTGAGTAATGGCACATATTTTGTAAGTAAGCTATAACTTGTATTCGCTTGTTTAGAACTATGAATTTAAGATGCTGCAAGTGTTCATTATTGATGAGGCTGAAAATTCAATTGAATTGCAGAAAAAAATAATGTTGTACTGTTCACCCTGGCAAAGGGTGATTTAAAAGTTCAATCTATGTCTTGGGGTGGGATTTGAAGAAATCTGGTGAATTCTTTCATCTAATTGCCAAGATCATCAATGAAGAAACATATCACTGTTGAAAATAATTCAACAATGAATGATTTTTTTATAGTTTGAATATTTTTTCATCATGTTATCAAAGCTTCAGGTTAAAGTTTAGTTCGGTCTCTAGGCAACCTGTATAAGTTGCCTTTGTAATTAGAAACTCAAAAAGAGTCAAGATCCTCCTCATATCCTCTATAGTCTTCTCCATATAAAAACAAAAGATTCTCTTTTCTGTCATTGTTCGTGGAGACTACATTTCTTTAAGGGGAAGAGTGCCAAATTTAGAGGTTTTGTTTCTGAGCACTATTTGAAGAGACATTGTATATATGTGTTCATAGGGAACCGATCAGCATATTCCTAGTGGTCCGATCAGCTTATGACAGTGGGATGCCAGCGCGTGGCCTTCAATCGTCGTTACCGTTCACCCACTTGTCTGCGAGTGCAAGTGCGTGTAGTGATTCCCGACTGGTTTTTCGTTGGGCTTTTTTGTGGATAGGCTTGGTCTCCTCATTTTTGGTCTTTTTGTGGTGGTTGTGTTATGTGGGTCGTCCATTTTTTGGAGTTTCAATGTGCGACGATTGTCTCAGAAGCTCCATAGGTTTCAGGTTAGCCGACTAAACCTGTGGTTGGAGAAGAGCCAGTAAATCCTGTAAGTTGAAGTTGAGCTTATAAAAGCTCTGTAAGGTTGTCAGTTAGCCTGTAAAACCGGTGGTTACAGGAGAGCTGGTAAATCCCGTAGGTTGAAGTTGAGCTTGTAAAAGCTCCATAAGGTTGTCGGTTAGCCTGTAAAACCGGTGGTTGCAGGAGAGTCACTAAATCCTGTATGTTGAAGTTGAACCTATAAAAGCTTTGTAAGGTTTCTGGTGAGCCCATGAAAGCTGGTGATTGTAGGAGAGCCAATAAATCCTACGGGTTGCAAGTGAGCCGTGAAAACTTGTGGTTGTAAAAGTTTCCGGCTAATATGTCCAGATTTTGACGATTTTGTTGTTGTGTTGCTTTTTCAATACATAATTCAGATTTGAATTATGGATAATTCAGCACTGAATTATTTTGTTTTTATAGTTTGAATACTTTTTCATCAATCAAAAGTGAGTACTTCACTATTATTGGAATAATTACCATTTTTAAATCTTTTTAAGCAAAACAGATTTCTAATTCAACTCAACCAAATTGAGAATTGAATTCTTTGAATTTGTAATGTTTTTCAAGTTAATTCAAACCTTCTTTGAATGGGTCAGATGTACTAATCGTCATTCTTATCTGTCTCAATTATGGAATTCTAAAATCTACTTAGAAAACATGTACCTTACTTTAAAGGGCGAAGACTAAAAAATGATACATAATTATTGGCTAAGGAACAACATAATACATAAATATTCCAAGATATACCAAGGATACTCAACTTTACCAATGAGATCAACAATGATATTTTCACTAATATGGCAATAAGATTACACATGACAAGTCCAAAATGCCTCTTATAAATTAAATAAAATTTCCTCAGCCTCTCCTCCTTCCTTCTTCTCTCTCAATTCAACATCCTTCCCTCACTGTCTCTCCCTCACCAACCGTTGCTCCATTAGGCTCGTCACGTCGCTGTGTTTCAGCTCGCATTTGCTCTGCGCAAGAAGATCAAGCAGGACAAAGAGACATCAATTTCTGCTTAAACAAGTCTTTGCCTCTAAGAGCGTTTCTAATACTAAAATTCCGTGAGGTGCAAAAGGAGTACCAAGGGGTTTCAAGTGCAAATATAGTATTTTCACTTAAGTGAAATAAAATTTAGATATGAAAAGACTCTTATGCCCCTCATTATATTATTCTCTTCTACTTCAATTTAATGAGAGGCATAAGAGTGTTTTCATATCTAAATTTTATTTCCTTTAAGTGAAAATACTATATTTGCATCTGGACATCAAGTTGGGTACTATTTTTTTACCTCGTGAAACTTTAGTATTACAAACGCACTTTTGGGTAAAGTTTCGTATCATTTTTGCACCTTCGTCCTTCATGGTATATCACTACTCACATACTTGTATATATGATGCAGATTTTTTATAATGAAGAGCCTTTTGATAAAGATACTATTAATGACCTTCATGATAGATTAGCTGCTTGGTTGTTTCAAAATGGGTTGACTTAAATATTGGATCTAACTTAATTGTTTAGATTAGCTAACATATGTTAAGCTTTGTCCATAGAAGCGTTTCTAGTACTCAAATTTCGCGAATGATACTCATCTACCAAACATAGAGCAAAAGTAATATTGCTTTAAATTTGGAAGGTTTCTGTTAGAATTTTATTACTATGAGGCCCCTAGAAATCAACTAATTTTTATGATGTTCCGAGAGACTTGAAAGCAAATAAATTTAATTGAGAAAAGACTAAAATGTCCTTAGTTGAAACAAGTAATTCCTACACCAAATTAGAAATCAAGGGTTTTACAGTCGTTTTTTAATTATATGATTTCTTGGGACTTCATGGTAATAAAATGTTAACGGAAATAATCCAAATTTACAGCAGTATTTCATTTGCACCATGTTCAATTCTTTTTTCTCATATTTAAATGTGATGTTAAAACTCGTTATTTTTTAACGTCTCCCTATCTCACGTTTCCTTGGAAAGAGATGTAAAAAGCCACAAATATTATACATAAAATGTGTTTTTCTTGTAGTGTGAGGGTAGGATTTGAACTCAAAGAAGTTTTGAGTATGGTGGGTAGGGTTTCGTTTTGGGGGAGGATAAGGGTTGTGGTCGGAGGAGGAGGAGCTTGGTGGGTGTTGGGGTTTCAAATTGGTGGATGAAAAGAATAAAACAGAGATGAATAGGTGATATGAAGAGGGAAGGGACAATGGTCACCAGTGGTTATGGAGAAGGAGATAGTGGCTGATTTTGGCTTTGGGCTCGGTGGCCGGTACAATTAAAGAGCAAGGCTGGATGTTTGACGGCGAAGGGAGAACGGTGCAGACAGAGACAAATGAGCTAGCTTTTTGAAAATCCTTCGTATATTGGACTTGACGATGATTTTGAAATTTTTTGGGACATTTGAGTATTATAATTACTTATTTGGGACAAATGTTAAAATTTCCCTTCATATATTGACATGATCATTATGTAATATTTAAATTGAAGTTGTATTTTGGTTTGAAATTTTTTCGATAAAATTTGAGAAAAATTAAATAGAAGTTATTTTTTGGATTAATTTAAATAGCGATTCCAAGGAAGAAATATAATAAATTGGGAAAATGTGCAAAAATGCCCATGCAATTGTCACCAAGGTACTATTGGGCGAACCTTTTAGAAATCATCATGCTACTGAGTACACCTTTACCCTATTGTATTTTAGTGTAGGACGAGAGAGTCTTTTCCTATTCCCTTGAGATTTACTAAAAATTTTCAAATTATAAAACATTATGATATTAAAATCTCTTTCTTATGATTACACTGCAATGTTCGCCCTTGTCAGAATGGACACCCACATGACAATTAATGGTTTATTTAAAAGCATTTATCTTGAATTAACGACATGAACATTTTTGCCTCACTTTTAAAATTTCAAGTGTATTTTCACTTCAAAATATTTTGCACAATAATTGGTGCACCTTGTTGACAACTACACATACATTTTTACGCCTTTACTCTAATAATAATTTTTTTGAAAAAATTTAACGGTTCCTTAGAAGAAATATAATTAAAATGAGTTGTTACAGGTGTAAATAACAACTATATTTGATTAATGGTAATAACTTTGATGGAGTGATGATAACTTTGTCAGAACCTAGGTTAATTACATTCCATTTTTTGCATGACACTCCCTAATTAATTTGACCAAAAACTTTCAATTTGAGAAGTTTTGCTTGCCTTTCGGCGCGTATAAGACACGCAAACCCTTGAATTCCCGCCAGTATCTCCCGCCACTGGCAAACGTGCCTATAAAAGCATCTATTCAAGAATCGCTCATCAACTGTTGTTGAAAGCAGCCAAGGTTCATTCTGCGCTATGGCTGAAAATCTGGAGGAACTGAACAAGCTCCCTGCTCTCAAATTAGGTATACCGAATCAGTGAAAATAAAGTTCTGTTCAGTAGCTGATTTGAAGTTAAGACTGATTTTTTTTTTTATTTTTTTGCAGATGCTAACCAAGCACACGGCTTTCTGCAATTTTTCAAAACCCTACCTCATGTAAGTACTTTCATTTCCTTCTTTGTTTTGGTAATCTCTCTCAAAATGTGCATGATAGTATTAAATGGCTTCTGTTGGCTGTACACTTATTTGACATTCTATATTCGCTTCGAGATATGAATACGGCCTAAAGCAGCTTCTATTAGAGTCGGCTCTTTGGCAACTTCGGCATTAAAGCTTTATATTCAGTGTTTTCTATTGTGCTTGTTCTCTCTTACGGAGGATTATTGCTATGGATAAACTATTGTGTTTTGTTATGGTGAAAGTGATGCTATTTTTTTCAAAAAATAAAACAAATTTTTTTTACCATGGTTAGATTTAATCAAAAACCTACAGTACTTTTTTTGCTAACCACCTTGATGAATCGCAAAAGAATGTCCCTTATCCTTCTGCATCACTCCTCGATGTGTTACGGGGCATATGAACACAGTTGAGTTTACTTATTTCTTCATTTCCTCAAACAACACCATCCAGAGTTTAAGACATGTATGCCTCCATGCCAGCAAACAATCTTTTTAGTTCACTTCTTACATTAATCACTTGATTTTGGCATATTAGGTGCTAAGCATTTGCCATTTGTTCTGTTTGTTTATGTCTAATACAGGATCCCAGAGCAATTCGGCTCTTTGATCGCCGGGTAAGTTTACTGAATCCATTTATCTTTGCCATATGGGGCTTTTGATACTCAATCATGATCTATTTGTTGAATGACGTGTATATATGAAATTGTTCTGAGGCAGCTTGTAATCACAGGAACTTCAATGACTTTCTTTTTTGGGCTATCTACTGTCTGATTAATAGTACTTAATGAGGCACCTTCATTTCCCTTCCCTGCTTAATCACCTTGCTTCATAATTTTTTGATCCAGAAGTTTTTGGGGAATGTTTGACCCAACATTATTTCATTTCTAATTTCTATATTATTCAAATGGTTTGTTGCATTGGTTCATTGTTTTGCGTTTTTTATTGTATAACCCTTAATTAGTGTAACAATGCAGTGTTTTTCTGTGAATATGATTTCATTTTCTGTGCGTAATTATTGTCTAAATATACTACAAATAATTTCTTTTTTGTGTTGGGTTATAGCAGAATAAAAATTAATCAGGTTTATATATTCGTAATCCAGTGCAACCTAGGTTGTTTCCCATAGAGCCAGTGATTAGACAAGTGAACTAGTGTCTTAGTTGACTCTATAGTAGAGTCTTTAATTAACACTAAATGGGACCTAAAGTAGGGTTGTGTACCTAACTAAATCCAAACACGGGGACAACTAAACCATTAGAAATTTAGAGAGAAGAAAAAGAAATTAAAAACTAGGACTAAAATGATGACAGCCAACTTAACCATGGGAAGTTGTTATCCTTGGGCGCACCGCTGAGATGAATAATTCTTGTTCTGATTATATATACCTAAGACTTAGAACTAATTTTCCCTTTAATGGATTCTCAAATGACCAATTTAGATGCTAGTGCTTAGTCATTAGAAACTTGTGACTGCACAACACTTTCAAGTTTCAAGTGCCAAAAATTTGTATGATAGAAGTTTTGTTGGGGGGACAGATATTATAATTTATAAGGTTAGAATATATGCCTGAAGTTGAGCTTATATGGTCTTTTAGGTTGCTGGAGAAACCCTCCTACTAAGCTAATTCGCCAATTAAACCTCAAAAGTTCTCAATGACAACTATCAAAAGCAAGTTACATCCTTAATTACATAATGACCATTGCACAGTAGAGCTAAAAAATTGCATTAAAGGTAAACTAGTGTAGAAATTAAACATCAATAACTTCAAAACTGAAGCATAGAAAATAATACTCGATTCTAAAAAAGAGTTCAGTAGATTGTTAAAAATTTTAGTATTTAAAGTGGAAGAAGTGCTCTGTGCTCTGAAAGACTTGTCATTTGTCCTGACTTTGGAAAGAAAATCATTAATTTTCCCAGTTTATTGTGCACTAAAATTTTAAGATCATTTCAGATTCAAATTCGTTTTTTTAGGACTATTATACTGCACATGGTGAAAATGCTACTTTCATTGCTAAGACCTATTACCGTACTACTTCTGCTTTACGGCAACTCTCTAGTAGGTCTGATGCACTATCCAGTGTTAGTATTAGTAGAAACATGTTCGCAACAATAGCCCGAGATCTACTTCTGGAGCGAGCAGACCATACCCTTGAGCTCTATGAAGGAAGTAGCTCTAATTGGAGACTAGTAAAGAGAGGATCACCTGGAAATATAAGCAGTTTTGAAGAAATTCTGTTTGCTAACAGTGAAATGCAAGACTCCCCTGTTGTTGTTGCACTACTGCCCAACTTTCGAGAAAATGGATGTACCATTGGGTTGGGATTTGTGGATCTAACTAAGAGAATACTTGGGATGGTTGAATTTCTTGATGACAGTCACTTTACAAATGTGGAGTCAGCATTGATCGCCCTTGGCTGCAAGGAATGTCTTCTACCGATACAGAGTAGTAAATCTAATGAAAACAAGATGTTGTATGATGCATTGATCAAGTGTGGTGTGATGTTAACAGAGAGAAAAAAATCAGAGTATAAAACTGGGGATCTGGTACAGGACCTTGGCAGGCTTGTTAAAGGTTCAATCGAACCAGTTCGTGATTTTGTGTTTGGGTTTGAATTTGCGCCTGGTGCTTTGAGTGCATTACTGGCTTATACTGAGTTACTTGCTGATGAAAGCAACTATGGCAATTATAGCCTTCAAAGTTACAATCTTGATAGCTACATGAGGTTAGATTCTGCTGCCATGAAGGCTCTTAATGTCCTGGAAAGCAAAACTGACGCAAACAAAAACTTTAGTTTGTTTGGTCTCATGAATAGAACCTGCACAGCTGGAATGGGGAAAAGGTTATTGCACATGTGGCTTAAACAGCCCTTATTAGATGTAAAAGAAATCAATTTAAGGCTGGATATAGTGCAAGCATTTGTAGAGGATGCTGTGCTTCGTCAAGAGCTGAGGCAACATCTGAAAAGAATATCAGATATTGAACGACTTGTGCGAAATCTTGAAAAGCAAAGAGCTGGTCTACAACATGTTGTAAAACTTTATCAGGTAAAATGTTTTTCCTTTTCTGGTTGTTATTCATACATTTTTGCCTATTTCCACTGTGACTGAATTTTAATTCATTTGCGATAATGTTGAAGAATTTCTAATATTTTTCATGAGTACCAGCGTCTCCATATTTAATTATTGAAATTTAGGCTAATTGCATATACTTGAAATCCAAAACAAATAATCTATCCACCATCTTAGGGTTCATTCCAATAAAGATTAAGCGTCATTGAGGAGTTTTTTTACTCCATATACATTTGCAGTGTTATGCCCTTTATAGCGTTGGAACTCATGTTGCAAAAGTTCTTCATGGTAATTGATCCTGTTGATTTTTGTTCTTTGTCCATATTTGATTAATCATATGGCAACTATGTGATTCCTACTTTGCAGTCTTGTATAAGGCTACCTTACATCAAAAGTTTGCTGGAAACATATGTTGGACAGTTTTCCTCAATGATGAGGGAGAGATACTTCAATCCTCTTGAGTTATGGACTGGTGATGATCACCTGAACAAATTCATTGCTCTTGTAGAAGCTGCTGTTGACCTTGATCAACTGGAGAACGGGGAATACATGATTGCTTCAAGTTATGACCCTACATTAGCTAATCTAAAGAAAGATCAAGAATCCTTAGAGAGTCTAATACATGACTTACACAAACAAACTGCAAAGGATCTTGATCTACCAATGGATAAGTCTTTAAAGCTTGACAAAAGCACTCAATTTGGACATGTCTTCAGAATTACAAAGAAGGAAGAGCCAAAAATAAGGAAGAAGCTCAGCACTGGATTTATAGTATTGGAAACCAGGAAAGATGGAGTGAAGTTTGTTAACTCAAAGCTTAAAAAACTAAGTGATAGGTATCAGAAGATACTTGAGGAGTACAAGAACTGTCAAAGTGACCTCGTTAATAAAGTAGTCCGAACTGTAGCAACTTTCTCTGAGGTATTAATTTAAGTTTGTTTTATTTCTTTCCTCGTTCACATGATTGAAAAATTTTCATTCTGCAGGTGTTTGAGTCTTTGGCGGGATTACTTTCTGAATTGGATGTCTTACTAAGCTTTGCTGATTTGGCTTCTAGTTGCCCTACTCCTTACACAAGACCTGCCATCACTTCATCGGTACTTATTTTAATGTCTTCTGCTTTCACAGTATTTGCAGTACCTTTTTTACTGCATTTTCCCTGTATATTTTTTGGTCCCCCAACATTGCCAATTTATCATCTTGTGTGGATTAGAATGAAGGAGATATAATCTTAGAGGGCAGTAGGCACCCTTGTGTTGAGGCTCAAGACTGGGTGAATTTTATACCAAATGATTGCAAACTTGTAAGTATTCATGTGATCTTTGTAATCAGAGGATGTTCTTCATTTTATATTGAAGTGGTTCATTGATTTTTGTAATTTGTCTCTTATCAGATCAGAGGAAAAAGTTGGTTTCAGATGATAACAGGGCCTAACATGGGTGGGAAATCAACATTTATTAGACAGGTTCTTTCCTCTCATACCTATTTAGCTGATAAGTTAATGGCTATCCTATTGATTTCTCTCGGTAATGATGATTTGACTATCAACTGTGGTGTCTGGAATGTGTCTGTATATATGGTTCCTTAATCCTCAGAAGCATGTTTCAAATGCTTAAATCTAAGCTGCTTGAGATCCAACTATAAGTTAATTATTAGTTTATTTATATGTAGGTGGGTGTGAATATTTTAATGGCACAAGTTGGTTCATTTGTTCCTTGTGACAAGGCCAGCATATCTGTCCGTGATTGCATTTTTGCTCGGGTTGGTGCGGGTGACTGCCAAGTAAGTCATAGTGTCATAAAATATTGTCCAAAACTTCTTCTAGATAATAAAATTGTGGCATAATTTCCTCTGGAATATCTAATCTGATAATTATACTTGACTTAAGTATGCAACTGATTGAATAGATCTAATTTTAGATATTAGGATTGGATTGTACTAGAAATGCATAAAATTGAGATGTCTTGATATTAATTACTTTGAATTTAATTTGAAATTAACAAAAAAGCAAAACTGAAACGGATTAATAAGTGTATCACATAATGGTCATGTCAACTACCAAATTGTAATTTTTGCTTATATTAACATTCTATCCTTTTGGAGGTTTGGCCATTTGAAATTGGAAAATTGAGTTTATTGTCTGTATCCATAAAATAAACTTCCTATGAAAATAAAATCATACCCTGACTGTGATGTTCTAAGAGTGTATCCTGCCATCTGCCCAGCTTCGAGGAGTTTCTACATTTATGCAAGAGATGCTTGAAACTTCATCTATATTAAGAGGAGCTACGGACAAGTCCTTGATAATCATTGATGAGTTAGGACGTGGAACATCAACTTATGATGGATTTGGTATGTTTCTTTCTTAAAGCTCGCTGAATGTATTGTTGGCACTTCTTTAATCTGAGTTATTACCATAATATGATAAATCAAACAAAGTTGTAAAGAGAAATGTTCAGAAGAGTTTATCAGAGAGCAAGTTCTAGATTTCTATACAAAAGCTCGTCAAATAAACTTGTAGGAGGAACCCTAAATATGACAATGTTCAAGTCTGATGTCTCCCAGTGGATTAAGAAGTAGGGTGAAGGAGTAAATTTAACAACAGTTTTTCACCAGGAGCGTTCAACACCAGTTTTTTTAGTACCTTAAATACAAATGAAGTTTAAAATTGGGAGCTTTTTCAACAATGAGCTAACTGAGATGTAACTGGCCTTTACTTGACAATTTACGGGTGCACAATTTGTCAAGCAGTCATCCCCAATGAATTTCCTTGCTTTCCCAATGCTATCACCAAATTGTGCAACATCACCTCCTTCATCTTCATCTTTGTCATCTCCGTCTGAATTGTCATCTTCATCACCATCATCAACCTCATTGTCTTCACCACTAGACATCATCCAAAAGGCCTTTATTATCTTCTTCACCCCTTCTTCCCTCTGGTTTTTCAAAGTCTTGAGGATTCATAATTAAACAATAACTCAGTTCTTGCGCCCTTCTTTCTCTTTATGACTCTTTTGAATTCCTAAAAATATATAGTCCATTTGTGCTTTGATATTTGCCGATTTCCTGTGAATCGCCATTTAATCAACTAAGGTTTTAGAGTCCTGTGTTGGAAGCTAAGGGAAGCTGGGAACAAGAAGATCTTCTTTAATGAAAGCACTCACCCCCTATATCTTGTCAACAAAGTACTCTCTCATTGAAAAAAAAAACACTTAAGGATTTAGGCGAAGGCTTTTATTCAAAGTTTGGTGAGTGGTTAAATGCAGGATATGGCCTGCGGCAAATGAGAAATGAAATTTAGCGGTCAATGTAGCAGATGGCAGCTGGACAAATTGTGGGTCTCATAAATATTAAAGTAACAGCCAATTACTTCTCTGTTAGCTCTGTGTTGAAAATGCTCCCTTGCAAAAACTTCATGTCTATTTAAGGTTCTTAAATAACTTCATGGTGCCAGATGCTCTCGGCCAAAAACTTCATTGTTAAATTCGCTCCTTCGCTCTAGGAAGTACAGGTTATACAACTACAACTGACTCTTATAACTGAAATGGATAATAATAAATACATATGCATAAGCTACACAATATGTGTAAACTGCCAAAACTCCTACAAACAACCCATACACTTATATTTCACCCTTCTCATTTTTATTGCCCAGTATGGCATGTTTTTGTCAACTAGTATGAGTCATGAGTGTGAATGATAGGAAGATTCCTATGAAATATTAGTTGTTTTTGTGTTTTAAATGAATGACTCCTGTGGTGCTGTACGCCAACATAGGCATACCATTGGCCTAGTGCATTGTATCAAGTTTTTTTTTTGTGGCATGCAGGTTTGGCCTGGGCCATTTGTGAGCACATTGTTGAACAGATCAAAGCACCTACTTTGTTTGCAACCCATTTTCATGAACTGACTACTTTAGCCGATGAACATATAAATGGTGATCCAGAGAGGAAAGTTGTTGGTGTGGCAAACTATCATGTTGGTGCACATATTGACTCATCAACTCGCAAGCTGACTATGCTATACAGGGTAGATGTATCACTAAAATTCTTTACATATCCCATGTGCCTTCATTGCATCATATGTGAAGTGGTGGTCTTTCATTAAACCTATTCATAAATTGATAAGCTTATTCATTTTCAGAGGATAAAAATAGATGTGGGAATTTGTTTGTTGATGCTGATGTTTGTTTACATAATAGTCTGAAGGGGAATGACTATGTAGGCTTGAAGAGGAACATATTGGGTTCTATCTTATGATTATTATCATCTTGATTGAGTTAATATTAACTATTCATGTGGATAAAACCTCCTTTGAGCTTGAATCGCTCCAAGACCATTATTAACATCGCATGGTATTATTTTCATTTATCAGTTAGAATTCGAGATTCTTTTAGAACTTTGTCATAGACAAACTTTTAGGTACACCTCCAGAGTTTACTAGCCTTATTTAAATTCAATATTTTTTTTTACTTTTTTCTCATTCTGCTGTAATTAGTTTTATTTATTATTCCCAATATTGTTGCTTGAATAATGGAATCTAGTTGCAACTCCTTTGTGTAATTTACATGAACTCAGTTTGAAGAATGACATCAACCATGCTTATGTTTTATAGAGACCAATAAATTGACAGTTCTTATAATCTGTTAATCAACTACTTTACAACCATGTATTGGCAAGAGGCAGGAACAAGATCAGTTTTAAATAAGAATAATTAGACTTGTAGGCCCAAATATAGGGCCTCTCAGTCTCCATCAGGATCATAAGCAGATTGAGTGATTCTCCATCCTCTCCTCAAATAATTCGTGTACATCAAAAGTAATATCGTTTTACTGTAATTTTTAATCAGACGTCTGTTCCCATGTGTCCAATCATGCGAATCTAAAAAACACTTCAGAAGTTAAATGATACTACCTCCGGTCCTAAATATAGGACCTAATTGACTTTTTTTTGGAGAGATTAAGGTTGCGAAATAGGTTATTAAATGATGACATATTTGATATATTTTTAGATTATCCATTAGTTTAGATTTAAAATAAACTAGTTTAAGGGAAAAAATTAGGTAAATCAATTTATAATTAACTTATTTTGCTTTTTTAAAGATTTTCTAGAAAAAGTCAATTAGGTCTTATATTTAGGACCGGAGGGAGTAGTACTTAAAAAAAGACATCCAGTCATTATGCCTGTTGCATCCATTCAAAGAAGTTGATACATTACCTGGCCATCATTTGACAATGATCTCCTATAATCTTAAGAAACTTGAACTCCCACTGTTTATAATTTTAGTACCCTTGTTGAAAACAATTTACATTTGCATGAAGCCAGCTGATGTTTTATCATGTGGGAAGCCAGCTGATGTTTTATCATGTGGTTTTCTTTTCCAGGTTGAACCAGGAGCTTGTGATCAAAGTTTTGGTATTCATGTTGCTGAGTTTGCAAATTTCCCAGAAAGCGTCGTCGCTCTGGCTCGGGAAAAAGCAATAGAATTGGAAGATTTTTCTCCAACTGCAGTATGCTTAGTTGATGCTCCACAGGAGGTATAGTTTGCGATCTTTTATGCTGTTCAATTGGTATGGGATTAACATTATAGACGTGTTAGTGGCTAAATATCTTTCTAGTCATATGTAGAACATAGGCCGTTTACTTCTCTTATTGACTGTTGAAGTTGTATGTTGTGATATGTAACAGCAGAGTGAATGTTGATCCTATGAAAGTAGGAGCAATTCCTAGTATATGCAATCAAACCTATCCGATATATCCTCTCCTTTATTACATAATTTGATTTGATTAAGGATGTTAAGTTGGCTAAAATCATATAATATAGCCAAAACACCCTAAATACCCACCTTTACTCTTATCCTCCCTCTAGTGCTTTTTTATTATTGAAGAGTATCAATAGGATGAATTGGGTGAAGTTGAGGAAAATAAGAAAGGGATCTTATATTTAGGAACAAGTTCACCTCTCAAATAGATCCTATATTTAGATGCTAAGAGAGTGTTAAACGAATTTTTTCTGTTACCATGTATACCAACCACAGGTTTCTTTTTTTTGCAAAGTTTTTAAAGAGAATGACAATTAGGGACTCTTTGAGAAAACTAAGGTAAATTGATGACTGTTATACAACTGAAATTTCAAAATTTTCAGCATAAACTCTTTTTATATACAATGCAAAAGTCCTTGTTTTGTAATCTTTATTCAAGATCCTTATTTTTCATTCTCCCTATCTCCTTTACTGCGTTAAGTTTTATATTGATCGGTATCTGATGAGACTGGCACTTCATTTACATATTATAGGATGAAGCGAAGTGACATGGCTGTTAAGTAATGTCTTTAGGTGCAATTACAGTATTACAGTAGTATTTCTTTATTTCTGTTAATAGGAGTATAGGATGGTATAAATAGGGAATGAGTCGGAGAGTGGGTTTTTTAGGCAAGAATTGTGTATTGTGGGAGGGTTGTGTGAATACACCAATTGTATGGTTTTCTTTGTTTTCTCTGTAATCTTCCATTAGATACATTGTCTGTGGAAGTGATACTATCTTAATTATTACTACCTCCGGTCCTAAATATAAGACCTAGATGACTTTTTTTTTGAGAGATTAAGGTTGTGATATAGGTTATTAAATTATGACATATTTGATATATTTTTAGATTATCCATTAGTTTATAGGTAAAATATACTAGTCTAAGGGAAAAATTAGTGAAACCATTAATTTATAATTAACTTATTTTGCTTTTTTAGGATTTTTCAAAAAAGTCAATTAGGTCTTATATTTAGGACCGGAGGGAGTATAATACAACAGTGTTATTCATCAGTATCCAAGTGGGATAAGGAAGACTTTCGTAGAAGCTTTGATGTAAAACAAGGAAGCTTTGATGTATGAGGCAAAGTTTCTTTGTAAATAAGGAATCTAAATTGTTTCTTTAGATTCTGGTTTGTCTGGGGACAGAATTTGGATAATCTTGTTCAAAGTACGAGCTTGCTAATCATGAAAATGCCAAAAGCGCTCCAATATATGCATTACTAGAAGAAATTCGTTCCTTGGATGATTTAATCTATAATTTATACATTTCATGGGAGATTTATTTGGTTAGTCTGTTCGACTTGGCAGACTCAAAGCAGCTCCTTGTATTTGAACTTTGGATACTTGTTTCGTTTGCCTTGATCCTTTCTTAGCTGTTTTTCTTTTTTTAAGTTCTTTTGACCAATTCAATTTTCAATATCATCAAGCTTAGATGTTGGAGATCGCTGTCCGACTAGTCTCTTCAGAGTCTTTACATTTTAGTTATTAGTGTACACTTTTTTATTTTCGATTATCTGATACATTCAACATTTATGGAAGTATGCCATTTTCTCCGAATCAGAAAAACAATTAATGATTCTGACTTTTCTAATTATAAAGAATGAAAAGAGTGCATGGTATTGATTTCGGAGACGTAATTTGCAGGTGGGTTCTAAACGGAAAAGAGAGTTTGAACCTGATGATGTAAATAAAGGGACAGCAAGGGCCAGGCGGTTTCTGGAAGCTTTTGCTGCTTTGCCATTGGAAACTATGGATAGAAATCAAGCTTTGCAAGAAATAGGAAACTTAAGGGATGATTTAGAGAATGATGCAAAAACCAGTTGCTGGCTTCAGCGGTTCTTACAGAAAACATGAACAATGGAGTTTTCTGGCAGTTCTAATTATGATGTAAGTTTTGTATAGCCTGATGCACCTTATCAGTTGATATGCCTCATGCATTCTAGTAAGGGTGGCATTTGGAATTTTACTAACCGTTCTTTGGTATTTGTTACCCTGTTCCTCAATGAAGAACCGTAATATTCTGTTATTTGCAAGCGAACTTTACACAAGTGTTGTCCTCTGTTCTTTGGTATTTGTTTTTTTGGCCAAGTTCTTTGGTATTTGTTGCCCTGTTCCTCAACTGGGAGGTTTATATTCTTTAAAGTTGGTGATTTTTTATCTCGTTATTTTCTTTGTTTGATACTCCTATGTTAATCTTGCTTCAAAAGTAATTTGGTGTTGTATAACGACGGTGGGAGACTGGGAGGAATGTTTAAACATTAAAATTAAAATATGGTTAGAAGCTCGGAGGGGGTTTTGATAATTCGATTCATGGAAGGATAAAAGAACTATCTCCCCTCCAAATCCTCCAATTTCGGAAGGATACGGCAAAGTTCCCGGACCCTTTTTGTGAATAGCTCTCATGAAGTGGTAAATAATGTTCGAAAGTGACTTGCAGGGTGTAAAGCAAACTCCAATAGTGTGTGGCTACTTACTGACTTGCAGGGTGTAAAGCAAACTCCAGTAGTGTGTGGCGACTTACTTCTGTTGATGCACAAATTATAAGATGGCAAACAAAGATATTGAATCTTTATTAAGAATAAATGAGTAGATAGATCACAATGGTGTTACAGAGATTTAGTCGACTATCACCAATGAACAAGAATGAGAACAATATTCAGTAAATATTTTATGATCCCTTCTACATGAGACTATCACCAATGAACAAGAATGAGAACAATATTCAGTAAATATTTTATGATCCCTTCTACATGATACTGGGTCATGATACTGGGTCCTATAAATAGTCTTCAGGCTCATCTTTCCGTTGGTGTCATTATTTCCCATATTAAAAGCTTTTTCCGTTTTGATCATCATCAATGTTACTGTTTCTAGTCGTTTGCTGGGCTTTACTGGTCAAAGGAATTAATGTTCCTGATTCTGTCTTCAGTGAATTGGGCTGATTGGACTGGCTTCCTAATGGGCTTGTTGGGCTTGTAACTCTAGCGGGATAATGGGCATAACAACTTCATTGTACTTTTCCCCCTAAAATATATTTTTAAGTCTTGAATTTGCAATCTTGATTTATTGAAAGCTTAGAACAAACAGGGAGCGAGATGTTAACATAGAAATTGAGGACAATGGTGAAGATCAAGGTGGGATATGATGGAGTAAGGTGTTCATGGGATAGGGCGTGAATGGGACGACCTTGTCCTGTATGACTGTACCACCCAATAGCCTATAGGAATAGATTCATGTCCTTTGTCTTGTTCTGTCCCACAATTAATCCCGTCGGATCGGGAAAATTCCTGCATACTTAACTTTTTTCCTAATATCTTTTTAGAAAAATTTATTTTTCCTCACTTTTCATCAATTCACATTCATGATCAATAGGCAAGCATGAGTTCTATCATAATAACTAGCAGCTTACCCTGTGTGATGCACATGGCAGTGGCCTATTTGTTGAAGTAATAGTCTGAATTAAATTTTTTTTACCCATTAAAATACAATGGAGTTAATAGATATGTGAAATTGCTTAAACATATTAAAGTTGACCAAATTAGACGTGGAGTTGTTAGAATCTTAAGTTTTGATGAAGACTAAAATATGAAAGAACAAGGCAAACACTTAGAATATTAGGTTAATATAGAACCCCAAGTAAGAGTACAACCGGATGTGGATTTACTTCCGGATAGACTAGGACTAGCGCTCTCGGATGAACGTCTCATCCCCCAGCGACAGCAAGTACTTCACTAAGTCATAACTCAGTCCAACAACATTAAATGTATAAAATACCTTAAGACTAAGTTAAGATGCAACCGGATGTAGAGTTGCTTCCGATTGATTAGTGACTAGCGCTGAGTGTTGGTATAAATAACACTGAGCGCCAGTGAACATAACCCAACGTCCAGTAGATTTGCTTCCGATTGCTTAGTGACTAGCGCTGGCTGTTGGAATGGATAACACTGAGCGTCAGTGAGTAAAATGTGAACATAACCCATCGTCCAGTGGAAGTGCTTCCGGATGTGGAATTGCTTCCGGATGTAAGAAAGCTTCCTTAGACTAAGTGAACTCCCACTGCATGTGAATATGTGTTTATATTGCTAGACTAACGTTCAAAGTGCAGCACACTAAGTAAAGTTGCTTCCGGATGTGAATCCGCTTCCGCAAGCAATCAGAATGTCAGAACGTTCAGAGCAGTGCAGTGTCAGAATGCTTTTGGCAGAGCAGAGTTGTCAGAATTGCTTTTAAGAGATAAAGCAAGTCAACCCTGCTAAGCATTAATGAAGCATTAAATGGGCAAACGGTAACTTGGGAAAAACGGTCATATTCAAACGGCTAACCCACCTACCAAGAGTGAGAATACTTGAAGACTATATAAACAAGCTCAACTTCATTTATGAAGACTACAAAATCTTTAACATCTTGAAGAAAGCTAGAGTGAGAAGCTAAGAAATCCTTCAAGCATTCAAAGCTGCCCAGAAAAGAGAAAGAGCATTTAACGCATTGAGAGTTCTTTTCATCTGCTTATCTTGTACTCTTTGTTGTTAAGTTTCTTCTTGTATTAAGAGCATTAATTGTACTTAAGTGTGTAACATTATCCGTTCTTTAAGAGAACTAAGTTTAGAAAATCCTTTATTTGTAAAGGTTGAACCCTTGCTGGAAGTAAGGGGGAGTTAGTTAGCAAGGTTGCAAGTGTGCCTTGAGAAAAACTTGTGGTTGTAAGGTTGCAAGTGATCCCGTCCAAAACTTGCGGTTGTAAAGGTTCCAGGTGAACCCGTTGTAAAACCTGGGGATAGTGGAACTCAACCTGGGTGGTTGAGAACTGGACGTAGGTCAAGAAGACCGAACCAGTATAAACCCTTGTGTTGTTGTTGTTTGATTTTTATTAGGTAGCACAATTCACCCCCCCTCTTGTGCATCCATTACTTTCATTTGGTATCAGAGCGAGTCTTTCTGACTTGATTCCAACGGATCTAGAAAGTAAAGATCCAGTAATGGATACAGATTATTCCTTGCCAGATGTCTCTGAAATGCGTGGCTGTCACCCAAGAGGGGGGGGGTGAATTGGGTGGGAGAATAAAAATTTAAAATTCTCTTTGAAAAACTGACTACTTGTGCTTGATGAGAGTGACGATGTATTACCCCAAGCACAAGTGAGTATCTAGTGGTGTGGTGCTTGATGAATAGATTAAATAAACAGAATAAGCACACACAGATTTATCCTGGTTCGGTCACTTCCAGACCTACATCCAGTCCCCAGGCTCCACCTGAGATTTTCAATCTACTAAACTTCTTGTTTGAACCAGGCACAAGAAAGCCTTTACACTTTAGGTTTTACGAGCACGGGTTCACCTAACAACCCACAGGTTTTGCAACGGGCTCACCTGCAAACCTTACAACCACAGGTTTTACAACGGGATCACCTGCAACCTTTCAACCACAAGTTTTGCGGGCTAACTTGCAACCTATGGAGATTTAGAAAAGCCTCTAAATGCTCCCCCTCACTTTTGTAAGATAATACTTCTGTTCTTCAAGCACAAGCTTTAGAACAGCCTCTATCAATTAGAGGATTTGATAATATGTTCACTCTATGAATTGATTGTGATAAGCACTTAAGTACAAATGATTCTTTCTAAGAATAGATGATGCTACTCACTTAAGTACAAACGAATCACTCTCTAAGAATGTTACAAATCTAAGATCAGAGAGTAGAAGATGAGAGGAATGTAAAAATTCAATATTTCAGACAATGGACTCAGTTCTTCCAACCTCTCTTCTGAATGTAGATGTTCCTTTTATACTCGGCCTCAACATTCAGGCTTGGGCGGCAGATGGAATATGTCCGTTTGAATATAGCCGTTAATCCCATGTTACCGTTGAGAGGTACATCTTCATTAATGCTTAGCAGGGTTGACTTGCTTTATCTCTGAAAAGCAACTCTGACAGCTCTGCTCTGACAAAAGCATTCTGACCTCTGAGTATGTGACGTTGGCTCTTGTACTCTTGCTGACGGATGATCATCGTTCATCCGGAAGTGGCAATCTTGCTCTGCAAGTGTTAGTCTCTGAAACCCAGTGCCAAGAGTATTTGCATCCGGAAGCTCATTTGCATCCGGAAGCAAAACTAAGTTCTGCACATACTTGTTAGTCCAACAGAGTAGTATATATAATCAAGTATAGTAAGAGCTATGCATGCTGTGGGAAGCTTGTTTGTTATGGGAAGCATTCTTACTCAGACTATGTTCTGACTTAGTGTATTGTCTACTGACGCTAGGGGATGTCTATTCCAATAGTCAGCGTAAGTCTCGTTATTTTAGTCTAACTCTTCCTAAGTGACTTAGTGTGTCATTTACTCATGCTATGGGATGTGTAGTATAACAACACATAATCACATGCAGTGGGAGTTCACTTAGTCTAGGGGAGTTCTTCTTACATCCGGAAGCAATCTCACATCCGGAAGCACTTCCACTGGACGTTGGGATATGATCATATTATACTCATGACGCTCAGTGTTGTTCAACCTAACAGCCAGCGCTAGTCATTAACCATCCGGAAGTAAATCCACATCTGGTTGCATCCTAACTTAGTTTCAAGGATTTTATACAACTAATGTCCCTAGACTGAGTTATAACTTAGTGAAGCACTTGCTGCCGCTGGGGGATGAGTGGTTCATCCGCGAGCGTTAGTCCTAGTCCATCCGGAAGTAAATCCACATCCGGTTGTACTCTTACTTGTGATTCTATTTTAACCTAACTTTGTCTAAGTGTTTAACTTGTTCTTTCATATTTTAGTCTTCATCAAAACTTAAGATTCTAACAGTCTCTATTCAACCCAACAAGCCTCCAGGCTTTGATGGGTATAACTATCCATTCTGGAAATTCCGAATGGAGACATACATCAAGTCCAGCGACATCCGACTCTGGGATGTGATTGAACATGGAGATCACACCCCTCTAGATGATGATGGCTTTGCAAAGCAGCGATTCAGATATACCAACGAGGACTATGCTCTAGTCCAGCTAAATTTCAGGGCCATGCACTACATTCAATGCGCCCTTAGTCCTAAGGAGTTTCATAGGATTAGCCACCACAAAACTGCTAAGGATATGTGGGAGGCTCTTGAGGCTGCTCACTCTGGAACCAAGGGAGTGAAGGCAAGACGGGTCGAGATGTTGGTAGAAGAGTTTCACAAATTTGCCATGACTAGTCCAACTGAGCCAATCAGAGAGCTGGAGCTCAGGTTCACTCATCTTATCAATAACCTGGCCTCCCTGGGCAAAGATATTCCTGAAAGAGAACAAGTCAGCAAGATCTTAAAAGTCTTGAAAGGTGATTGGATCACCAAAGTTACCATCTTGCAGGAAGTCCAAGGAGAGTCAACCAGCTCCATCACTGCACTGTTTGGTTCACTCGCTGAATACGAACCAACCTTGCTGGCTCAGAGAGCTCCTCAAGCCTCATCCAAAACCAAGAATCTTGCCCTTGTTGCTCCCAGCAAGGATAAGATTGATGATAGTGATGATGAGGATGATGAGGAGGACATCGATGACGAAGAGATGGCAATGATGGTGAGGAAATTCAGAAAGTTCTTCAAGAAGAAAGGAGGCTTTCAGAAAGGTGATTCCAGCCAGAGTCTCATATAAGAAGGAAAAGGCACCTGTGTGCTTTGAGTGTAAAAAGCCTGGCCACTTCAAGGCTGAGTGTCCAAGCTTGCAGAGATCGAAAGGAAAGGACAAAAGAAGAGCCTTTGTGTCCTCCATCTGGGTAAATAGCTCAGACGAGGAAGCAAGTGATGAGGAAGAGGTTGCCAACCTCTGCCTGGTTGCCAGAGAAGATGATGAGGAAGCATCTTCAGACCTTGATCCCATCCAGGAGGACAGTGAGGTAACTTTTTCTGAACTTCAAGAGGCATATAATGATGTTCATGAAGAATTTGCTCGCTTATGTAAAGCTTATAAAGTGTTGAAAACTAAAAAGGAATCACTTGAGTCCAAGGTGGACTCACTGAGTGAAGAGCTAGCGGAAGCTAGAAAGCTTCCGATAGCAGATGGCAAGGGACCTCTCCAAGAGGAACCCAAGGCCACAACACTAGAAGGCTGCCCTAACTGCAGCAAGATCTCTACTGAAAGAGATAGACTGCAAAATGCCCTGCAGAAGTTTACAAATGGTTCTGAAATGTTGAATGTTATTTTGATGAACCAAAGGGCATATAGGGATAAAACTGGATTAGGGTATAAGCATAAGGGTAAAAAGTGGGTGGAGCCCAAAGTGAAACCATACTTAAAATTCTTCCACAAAGCTACTAGTCACAGCTCCACACCCTTTAGCTTCTGCAACTACTGCAACAAAAAGGGACACTCCACGTCCACTTGCAATGCAAAGAAGCATGGAGTAAATAGCTCCTATAAGTGGGTTCCAAAAGGAACCAGGGTAAATGAAGATCCTCCAAAGAGAGAAACTAAGGGAGGACAAGGGACTAGAACTTGGAAACATATACCAAGGGAAGTCCGTCAGCCTAGAGCCTCCACAAGGCCAGAGGCACAACACAATCACAAACCCAAGGTCAACACTGGACCGAGGGGTATGAAGACTAATGATAAAGGACCCAATAAAGGTTGGGTACCTAAGCTTGTCTAATTTATGCAGGTCTGTCTCAAGGCATCCAAGAACAAAAAGTGGTACATTGAGAGTGGATGCTCGAGACATATGACTGGTGACAGAGACAAATTCAAGTCCTTGGTGATCAAAGATGGAGCCACAGTAACTTTTGGAGGTAATCAAAGTGGAAAGATCACCGGAGTTGGAGAAGTAGGACCAGTCAAGGATGTCTATCTGGTGGATGTTCTCTATCACAACCTGCTGAGCGTGAGCCAGAGCACTGACAAAGGAAATTGGGTAATTTTTGATTCACATGAGTGCATAATAGTAGATAAGCAGGATCTGAATCTAGATAAGGCCAACCTAAAATGCAAACTTAAGGCCAATAGAAATGGAAACCTATACACTCTAGATTTATGTCAACAACTGGAGGAAAAATGCTTAATATCTAGCGATGAGAATAGTTGGTTTTGGCATAAAAGGCTAGCACATGTTAATTTCACTCAACTTGACATGCTAATTAAGAAAGAGCTAGCTATAGGGATTCCATCTTTTAAGGTTAAGCATGATTATATTTGTGAATCCTGCCAACGAGGGAAGCAAACAAAGTCCTCGTTTAAAACCAAGAAGAGAGTCTCCACCAGCAGGCCCTTGGAACTAATCCACATGGATTTGGTTAGACCAGCGAGAGTGAAGAGCTTAGGTGGAAACCTGTATGCTCTAGTGGTGGTGGATGACTATTCAAGGTTCACTTGGACAATGTTTCTTGCCTCTAAGCAAGATGCCTTTGATGCCTTTGTTGTCCTGGCTAAGAAAGTGCAGAATGAGAGAGACCTCAAAATCACAGCCATAAGGACAGATCATGGAGGAGAATTCGAGAACCATAGCTTTTCTGAGCTGTGTGAGCAGAACGGTATTGATCATAACTTCTCAGCTCCTAGAACTCCTCAGCAAAACGGTGTAGTCGAGAGGAAGAACAGGGTTCTGACTGAGATGGCTAGGAGCATGCTCAATGAGAAAGAGGTTTCTCAAGTGTTCTGGGCGGACGCTATGAGCACTGCTTGCTACATCTCTAACAGAGCCTATGTTCGCAAGGGCTTAGACAAGACTCCCTATGAGCTGTACAAAGGCAGAAAGCCCAACATCAGCCACCTCAGAATCTTTGGATCAAAATGCTATGTGCATAACAATGGAAAGGTAAATCTGGGTAAGTTTGATCCAAAAGCTGATATAGGTGTGTTCATAGGGTATTCCCTTAGGAGTAAGGCTTACAGAATATACAACATGAGGACTAGAACTGTAGAAGAATCTATGCATGTTGTATTTGATGAAACTCCTACATGGGGACAATCCACAGAAGATGATGGGATACTAAACCTTCCAAAACCACCATCATCTTCTTCACCACCAAAAGAAACACCAGCAAGCAATCCCAAAGAAGAAGATGAACCCAGTGATGAGCCTAGAGTGCAGACCATGCCTGATGAGGCACAGTTGCCAACAGCTAGGAGACATCACAGGGATCATCCTCTTGATCAAGTGCTTGGTGATGTTTCTTCTGGTGTCAGAACCAGAAGGCAGGTTCAAAATGAAGTTGAGTTTGGAGCCTTTTTATCTCAGATCGAACCAACTTCAGTTGAACAAGCTCTAGAGGACTGCGACTGGATTATTGCCATGCAGGAAGAGCTAAATCAATTTGAAAGAAGCCAAGTTTGGGAACTAGTCCCAAGGCCGTCTCATCAATCTATAGTTGGGACCAAATGGGTCTTCAAAAACAAACTGGATGAGACAGGTCAAATAACAAGGAACAAAGCCAGATTGGTAGCCAAAGGGTATAACCAAGAAGAAGGCATAGACTATGAAGAAACTTTTGCTCCAGTTGCTAGACTCGAAGCAATAAGGATTCTTCTAGCCTTTGCATCCATGAAAGGCTTTAGATTATATCAAATGGATGTAAAGAGTGCATTTCTTAATGGTTACATCAAAGAAGAGGTTTATGTAGAACAACCTCCTGGCTTTGAGGATCACAAGCATCCTAAACATGTGTATAGGCTAAAGAAAGCTTTGTATGGCCTGAAACAAGCTCCTCGAGCTTGGTATGAGAGACTCAGCAGCTTTTTACTGGGAAAGGGTTTCTCAAGAGGCAAACTAGATAATACACTGTTTATTCTGCACAAAGATAGAAACATGCTTATTGTCCAGATTTATGTCGATGATATTATTTTTGGGGCAACTAATGAAAAACTTTGTGAAGAATTTTCTAAGACTATGCAGGGAGAGTTTGAAATGTCAATGATGGGAGAACTAACGTTCTTCCTAGGCCTGCAAATTAAGCAAAAGAAGAATGACATATTCATCTCCCAAACTAAGTATTGCAGAGAGCTCTTCAAGAAGTTTGGGATGGATGAGTGCAAGGAGTATGACACTCCCATGAGTACCACTGCCGCACTCGATGCTGATGCAAAGGGTAAATCTGTCAGCCTGCCCATGTACAGGGGAATGATAGGTTCCCTGCTGTATTTAACGGCAAGTAGGCCTGACATTCAATTTAGTGTAGGCATGTGTGCTAGATTTCAAGTCAACCCCAAGGAGTCACATCTAACCTGTGTTAAACGTATTCTAAGATACCTTGAGGGAACACAAGAGCTTGGTCTTTGGTATCCCAGGGGCAACCAAGAGTTCTTGTGGGCTTATTCTGATGCTAACCATGCAGGTTATAAAACGGATAGGAAGAGCACCAGTGGACAATGCGCCTTCCTTGGTGGTTGTCTGGTCTCTTGGGCTAGCAAGAAGCAAACCTGCGTGTCTTTGTCATCCACAGAGGCTGAGTATATTGCTGCCGCAAGCTGTTGTGCCCAAGTGCTGTGGCTGAAGAACCAACTGAGAGATCTTGGCTTGGAGTTCCCTGAGGCACCCATCCTCTGTGACAACACAAGCACAATCAGCCTCGCCAAGAATCCGGTTCAGCACACAAGGACAAAGCACATTGATGTCAGACATCACTTCATCAGAGATCATGTTCAGAAGAAGGATGTCAAAGTGAAATTTGTCCCCACTCAGCATCAGCTTGCTGATATTTTCACCAAGCCTCTGGGGGTTGATCAATTCACATACATAAGAGGTGATTTGGGAATGGTAAACCCAAATGAAGTTTAATTCTTCAAAATAAACTTGTGCTTAATTGATTAAAACCTGCAACTATATTTACTAACTTAGGCATCGGAGTGCCAATCTTTAGTTTTGCAGGTCCCCAATGTTAAATCTTAAGCAAGTGCAACCGGAAGCAAAACCACTTCCGGATGATCATTAGCTGGCGCTGAGTGTTGAATCAAAGTGAGCGGGAGCGCCAGTGCCTGAACAAAGGGACACGTCACTTCAGAAAACGTTTCATCTTCTCACACCAAAAATGGTGCTTCCTCTGACAAAGTGAAGAGACACCTGTCAAAAGGTAAGCCTTTCCAATTAAATGTTTACGTTACCCAATGAACAAACACATGCTTTCATGTAGAGTCATTATGAGCATTGTAACCTTGCATATAAATAGGAAGCCATTTTCACTTTTACTCTTCCACTTACACAAATTTTTCACCCAAACTCTCTGCATACATTCATCGTGTTCTTCATCTTCATCGCATTCTCTTCATCTTCTTCATCCTCTTTTCTGTCATTTCACTCCATTCATTCCACTTAAAAACCCTAAACACAAAAATGGCCGGATCACATGAGACAAACCCCAACACTGAGATAGTCACTACATCAAAGAAGGCCAAAACGGGCAAATCTGGGCATTCACATTCTGGAAAATCTGGAAAAACACATGAACGTCATAAACAGCAAGAACAATCTGGGGAAGTTCATAAGCATTCTGAGAAAACTGGGAAAAGTCAAGAACAAGGTAAGCGAGCCCAAGAACAGCCAGAACAAACTGGGCACTCTGAGGGACCTCAACAAGAACAATCAAAGAGAAAGGGGAAGAAGAAGGTTCAGTTTAGCGAAGAGCCTTCGTCCAAAAGACAACGAGTAGAGGAGGATGATCCTCTTGTGTACAGAGATGGGCCATTGGAGGCTGTTTCCTCCAAATTTGAGACTGTCAAGCCCTACTTCAACACGGGGATGTTCATAGATCTGGACAAGATAGATGAACTAGGGTTTCCTCACTTGAGGCCATTTCTGGAAAAGTACATGTCCTGGCTGGGGATCGACCAGGAGTACAATATCAACGTCCTGCGGGTGTTCTGCGAGTCTCTCACTGCCAAGGTCAAGCATAAGAAGGTGGATGGGAAGAACCAGATTCAGAGAGTCACCTTCACTGCCACAGTAAGGGGGAGAACCTTCAGTTTCACTTGGAGGGACATCAATCGCCTGATGGGGATCACTGAGGGAGAAATGAATGAGTGGCTGTACCCTGAGGCACTCAAACTCAGCAAGGAGGAACTTGAAAAGGTTTATGACACCAAGGGGAAGAAGGTGTCTGGGATGTCTGACACCATCAGGCTCCTCTACTATGTCTACTCCCGCTTGATGACACACAAAGGGGGTAACTTCAACGAGTTCACTCTCTTGGACAACCCTTGGTGTTCCCAAGACTCCTCTCCCAGCAACCAATCAACCCTGGACAGTTGATCAGCCTAGAGTTGCAAAGGTGGATAGAAAATCATAAGGCTGGATATTTCCCCTACCCCACTATCATTGTCTTCCTCCTGGAGAAGTATTTGATCAAGTCCACATCTACTGAGGAAGAAGAGAATGTTAAGTGCGCACCTGTCAGCGCAGTTAACATTGGCAAGATGGGGATAAAGTATGTCAAGAAGTCCAAAGCCACTCGCTCGGGCTCTCAGGCAGGCAGTGCCTCTCATACCTCAGTCCCCTCTGTGTCAGGTGCTGGGGATCAAGAAGTCGACTCTCACCCTGGTCCCAGCCGTGTTGCGAAGGTGCCAGCTACAGTCAAGGCCTTTGCTGCAGAAGTAAAGGAGGAGATCCTTTTTAGGCTGACTGACTCTCTGGTGACTCCTCTCCGTGATGAGTGTGACACTGGATTCCTGCAGCAGGGGGAGAGAATCCAGAGGCTCGAGGACAGAGTAGGACGAGTCGAGGATCAACTAGCGCGGGTAGACGCCAAGCTAGATCTCATCCTCAATCATCTTCAGATCCCTCAACCACAAGGTAACTTACCACCACCTCCTCCTCCTAACCCACCTCCACCTCCTCCACCTAATCAACCACTACTACCTCCTCCTCCTCCCCCTAACAATCAACAGCCACAACAGCCTCCTCCCCAAAATGACCAACCTCAAATATCACCCAACCATGACCAACAACCCCAAACCTCATCCAACAATACCCAACAACCCCAAACATCACCCAACAATGACCATCAACCATCCCCTCAAAACTCCACTCAAGACTCACCCCAACACTCTCCTCGTCAATCACCACATAACTCCCCATCTCCACATAACTCCCCAAATCATTCACATAACCACTCTCCTAGCCACTCTACTTCATCTAACCCCCAAAACTCCCACAACCCACAATCCACCAACCCAACCAATCCCAACCAACTGGCCGAGCACCTTGGCTTCCACACTGCCATTCATCCCCTCAGTCAAATATATCTGAGAGATTACCCCCGCCTTCAGAGATTATCTGATGACCACTTACCATTCACCCCTTACTCTTCTACCTACCCCTTCGAAGGCCTATTCACAGATCCTTCCTGGTTCCCCAACCCTCCTAAATTCCCAGAAACCACCTCACCCACATCCACCCCTGAAACCTCACCACCCAGAACCTATGGCCCTGAACCTTCACCCTCCTCTTCACCCAATCCATCCTCCCTGGCCCTCGCCCTCATTGATGATGACAAAAGGGGGAGAGATGCTGCTATCGCCCTCCGCCACACCATGGATACAAGGGATGTCCTGACTCAACCATCCCTCTGGCTCGATGAAGATATCACTGCTGCCCTCCGCCGAGCTATGGAGACTCAAAGATTGGGTGGTGCTGAAAGTTTGATCAGAGGAGAAGCCATCCGATTTATGCAACAGCAGAGATCAGATGAGCAAAGGTCCAAGTGGGAAATGGTTGTGTATGAGCAAACTGAAGATATCCCACAGCCTGAGCCTGAGCCAGAGCCTTCATCTTCTGAGCCTCCTCCCTCTGTGCCTAGCCGAAACATAATAGAGGAGATCATGATGAAGTATGTGCTGGAAAGGCAAAACCATCCACCTATGGTAATAGCCAAGCCTATTCCTCCTCCTAAGCCAACCTCTGCTCCTCCTCCTCCTCCAGTAATCCCCCAATCTGAACCAACCTCTGCACCTCCTCCTTCAGCAGTCAAGTCAAGGAAAAAGGCATTTGCTAGAAAGGGTGCTAACAAAAGTACTACCTCTACTGCGTCTGCTGAGAGTGAGCAAGAGATTCCATCAGTTCAAGCTGAGATCATACCTGAGACTCAGTCATCCTCTCAAGAGGTGCATGCCCCTCCACTTCTAAAAGAAGTTAAGCTGGAAATAGAGGACATGACTCCTGAAGAATTCGAGAAGTATGGGTTCACGGACAAGATCTCCTTTGGTCAGATGGCATGCCTAGACGCTGAAAGAGCAGCAGCCAAGCCTACCCAAGCGATAGGCAAGGGCAAAGGAAAGGGCAAAGGGAAAGGTAAAAGGAAAGCCCAGGAAGTTGAGGAGGACCCCAACTTCCCAGTATGGAATGTGAAGATCAGGGCTGTCCACTACCCAAATGGCGAGGTCACTCCCTTCGATGATGCAACTGGGTTCCCTGGGTTTGAGGAAGTTGAAAATCTGAAGAGAGCCTTCGAGGAATCTGTTGAGTCTGAGAGACTCAGAAGGGAAAGGGAAGAGGAAGAGCTGCAAAGGATAATTGCCCAGATCGACCAGAATGAGAAGGATGCCCACTTAGCTCAGCTCCAAAAAGAGAATGAGGAAAGGCAAAGGGAGAGGGAGAAGAAAAGGAGACACCACCTATAGACCCCACTCACCCTATGCATTTACCTTAGAAAATTTTTCTTTTCTCATATTTTTCATGCATAGTTCATTCTGTTAAGTCTTTAATTACTTGTAAATTTTATCTGTCATTATAACTCTAACTTGTAATCTTGTGTTTATCAATGATAATTATCTGAGTTGTTTGTGCTTTATCTAACTGTTACTTTTAATTCTTTCATATGAACTTAATCGATAAGCTTAGTTTGTCATCATCAAAAAGGGGGAGAATGTTAGAATCTTAAGTTTTGATGAAGACTAAAATATGAAAGAACAAGGCAAACACTTAGAATATTAGGTTAATATAGAACCCCAAGTAAGAGTACAACCGGATGTGGATTTACTTCCGGATAGACTAGTACTAGCGCTCTCGGATGAACGTCTCATCCCCCAGCGACAACAAGTACTTCACTAAGTCATAACTCAGTCCAACAACATTAAATGTATAAAATACCTTAAGACTAAGTTAAGATGCAACCGGATGTAGAGTTGCTTCCGATTGATTAGTGACTAGCGCTGGGTGTTGGTATAAATAACACTGAGCGCCAGTGAACATAACCCAACGTCCAGTAGATTTGCTTCCGATTGCTTAGTGACTAGCGCTGGCTATTGGAATGGATAACACTGAGCGTCAGTGAGTAAAATGTGAACATAACCCATCGTCCAGTGGAAGTGCTTCCGGATGTGGAATTGCTTCCGGATGTAAGAAAGCTTCCTTAGACTAAGTGAACTCCCATTGCATGTGAATATGTGTTTATATTGCTAGACTAACGTTCAAAGTGCAGCACACTAAGTAAAGTTACTTCCGGATGTGAATCCGCTTCCGCAAGCAATCAGAATGTCAGAACGTTCAGAGCAGTGCAGTGTCATAATGCTTTTGGCAGAGCAGAGTTGTCAGAACTGCTTTTCAGAGATAAAGCAAGTCAACCCTGCTAAGCATTAATGAAGCATTAAATGGGCAAACGGTAACTTGGGAAAAACGGCCATATTCAAACGGCTAACCCACCTACCAAGAGTGAGAATACTTGAAGACTATATAAACAAGCTCAACTTCATTTATGAAGACTACAAAATCTTTAACATCTTGAAGAAAGCTAGAGTGAGAAACTAAGAAATCCTTCAAGCATTCAAAGCTGCCCAGAAAAGAGAAAGAGCATTTAACGCATTGAGAGTTCTTTTCATCTGCTTATCTTGTACTCTTTGTTGTTAAGTCTCTTCTTGTATTAAGAGCATTAATTGTACTTAAGTGTGTAACATTATCCGTTCTTTAAGAGAACTAAGTTTAGAAAATCCTTTATTTGTAAAGGTTGAACCCTTGCTGGAAGTAAGGGGGAGTTAGTTATTGAAGAATATTATAGAGAACCCATACAAAAACTAATGAAATGGAATATATAAAACGATTTTTAGTTTCATAATGAATCAAAAGGATATACTCCATCTGTTCCTAAATATAAGATCACTTTGGTTAATTTGGGGAGATTAAGGAAGACAATAAAATTACATGATCTTCCCAAAATCCCCTCAATTACTTAACTTTAAAAGGAGGAGGGGTTTTCAATGAAAAGAGGGAGTATAAGGGTAGTTTGGGCAAAAGTTGAGATAAAATAGGAAGTGATCTTATATTTAGGAACTTATCCACTTCCCCAAAGTGATCTTATATTAAGGAACGGAGGGAGTACAATATATTTAGACATGACAATTTTATGTATTATGTACTCAAGCAATTTAACATATTTGTTAAAGCCATAAAATTTAAATAATCAAGCTTATTGAACTACTTTGAGAAGTTTTGTTGCTCTATTTATACTTATAGTTAACGGTGGCTAGCCCCGTGCGATGCACGGGGATATTTTTATTTTCATGGCATATTATGTATAGTCTTAATATGAAGATATTTCGATGTTCAAGGGAACAAAAGTCTTATGTGATGGTCTGCCGTTGAAAAGTCATAAGTGACATTTATGCCCATTTAAGGGTTCGAACATTACAAACTTAAATGGTCGCACGTTACTAATTGTCAAGGCTGACATGTTACACATCATTTATGATTTACAGTTACGTTTATTTATTGAGTTGAGTCATATATGAGTGAGATTTGATTACATTCATTCATTTGGATTTACTGTTATTGAGACCCTATCAATAGTATTAAAAATGGGCACCAAATTCTTTTCTTCCAGTAGAATTTTCAGATTATGGATTCTAGTTTCTTTCATCTTTCTTCCTCTCCTATTCTATTCTATCTCTTTTCCATATCTTCCGCTCTTTCCTTGTTCTCTAAGGTCAATCCCTAAACTATATCAATTGAGAAGAATGATTACTATACACAATTCTACTCATGATAAAAATCTCTTCTAAATCCTAATCCATAAACTTCTAATACTTCTCATGCTTATTTGTTCGGCTATTCAAAGAATTTTACAGATCAAACCTATTGTCATGGAGATTCTTTTTGGCTATTTGTATGATTAAGTGAGATACTTGCTAACCTTTGCAAAAAAAATTGTTTCACTGTGCTTTTGTTACTGCTCTGCATTTATTCTACATATGTCAGTTTCTGGTTTTATTAATCTCAACTAGAAATTTATAAAAAGAGGGCTGTTTACTAAGCTCCTATTTGCTCGTGACTTTGAAGCCAAACTCCAGAAAGCCAAGCGGTCTTTGTAGAAAGAAATGTAGCAACTGTTAGAATCTTAAGTTTTGATGATAACTAATTTAGATCATAGACAATGAGATCATTAAGTGATCACTAATATAACACAAAGACATAGCAATCACTAAAATCAATATGGAACTTAGACAGTGCGATCACTAGTGTAAATCTAAGAAGATGCAATCACCAGACTTATATATGACCAAGCAATCACAAATGTAAGAATAGGACTTTACGATTACATATATTCTTAAGACAATGCGATCATAATAGTAGGATAAAATGGTCATTAGACTAAGTGCTCCCGGATAAGCAATCACTAGGAAGTGCGATCATGAATAACTTAGAATCACTTAGAAAATCATGAATGATAACAAATACTCTTCTAAGTTAATACAGCGATCGTAATATCAATCAGAGCAGTCTAAGCCAAACTGAACTAAGAAGTAAAAGGAAAACCTTAGATCACGAAGTGATCGGAACTATAAACAAGTAGTGATCGTAGTGTCGAGTGATTGATATTGTTATGCATTTAACATGTGATCTAAGTGTGCAGTAAGTGATTGAAGCAAGTGTGATCAATGCCTGATCGGAGTGTCGACCAAAAAGCAAATCAAGTACCAAAGTACACTGTCATGATCCGAATGCTTTTCAGAAGACGTTAGACACATTCCTCCACCATATATGCTCTCAAGGCAACTTCTCTCCTACAAGAAGCAATATTTGCTGATAAAGTTTGAAGACACATTTAATGTTCATCATCTTCTTCAAGCAACATGAGAAGAACCAAGTACCAAGCATTAATTGAGCTCAACGGATACAAGACTTCTGGTGTATGTGTCAAACGGCTACTTCCACCATTGAAGACTATAAATAGGCGAATGGAATTTATTGCACTTCACCGAAAACATTCGATTCTGCACCTACTCTCTGTCAAGGCATTCAAGTTTTCATACGATCACAAAAGCTTAAGTGTTTAACATAATTTGTTCATCTTGTGAACTTACACTCTGTTTTTTGAATCCTCTTCTGTTCTGAGGTTGTTCTGAAGCTTGGGGCTTTAGAACAGGGTTGTTACCTTACGGGTAGTAAGGGGGGAGTGTGAGAGAGTTTCTTTCACTGTAAGGTTCTCAAGTGAACCCGTTTGTGAAACCTGAAATTAGTGGAACCCAACGAGGTGTTGGTGAACTGGACGTAGGCAAGAGTTTGGCCGAACCAGTATAAACTGTTTTGCGTTTTATTTTTAGTTGTTCAAAGTTTTTAGTTGAAGCACAATTCACCCCCTTCTTGTGCATCCGCGCTTTCATTTGGTATCAGAGCGAGTCTTCCCTTCTTAGATTCCAACGAATCTGGCAAGCCAAGATCCAGTAATGGATGCTCTATAGAATGTGCTACCCGATATCTCAACTCCCTCCAACAAGCCCCTGGCTTTGATGGAAAGAACTTCACCTTCTGGAAGTTCAAAATGGAGGTCTTTATTAAAGCCCATGGATATAGGCTATGGAATATCATTCAGAACGGAAATATTGTTCCTAAGGATGATAGTGGAACTCCAAAGACCGAAGACAAATTTAGTGATGAAGATTGTGTCATGATGGAGCTAAATTACAAAGCTGTCCTAATGATTCAATGTGCCTTGAGCTAGAAAGAATTTTTCAGAATTAGCCATCTCAAGTCTGCTAAGGAAATGTGGGAGGCACTCCAAACCGCTCACGAAGGGACCACTGGTGTGAAAGATAGGAGAGTTGAAATGCTAGTTGAAGAGTTTCACAAATTCACAATGTTAGCAGACGAGCCTATCAGAGATCTAGAGATCAGATACACACATCTTATAAACAATCTTGCTGCCTTAGGAAGAACCTTCACTAGAAGGTACAGATAAATAAAATTCTAAAGGTATTAAAAGGTGATTGGCTTACTAAATTTACTATTTTGCAGGAAGTTCAAGGTGAATCAACAAGACCAGTCACTGCCTTATTTGATTGTCTAGCTGAATATGAGCCAACTCTGCTGGCTCAAAGAGAACTCCAAGGAACCACAAAAGCAAAAAACCTGACCCTAGTTGTTCCTAGCAAAGAAAGATTGGCAGATGATGATGAAGATGATGAAGATATTGATGATGAGGACATGGCAATGATGGTAAGGAGATTCAAGAAGTTCTTCAAAAGAAAAGGAATATTTCAGAGAGGAGAATCCAGCTACAAAAAGGATACATCAAAGAAGAAGGCACATGTCTGTTTTGAATGCAAGAAACCTCGCCACTTCAAAGCTGAGTGTCCAACTCTTCAGACACTTAAAGAGAAGGACAGAAAGAAGGAAAAGTATGGTGACAAAAAGAAGGCCTTTGTAGGATCTATCTGGGGACATAGTTTAGAAGATGAAGAGGAAGCAGAAGAAGTTGCACACTTGTGTTTGGTAGCTCAAGAGAGATCAGATGATTCCGATCATGAAAATACTGAGGTAAATGATTCTGAAAATCCTAGCTTACAAGAAGAATATAATTTGGTTATCGAATTCTACAAACTTGCAAAAGAAATATCTAGTCTTAGAAAAGAAAATAAAAGGTTAAAAGAAAAGCCTGATATTGCGATCAGTTCTAAAAGGTCTGACATTGCGATCAGTCCTGAAAAGGAATCTGATGTTGCGATCACACCAAAGGAAGAAGATAAGCTATCTGAAATCAACATCAGTCAATGCTCAAAATGTGAGATCTTAACCAAGGAGAAAGAGAAGCTATCAACTGCTCTAGAAAAAATTACTAAAGGATCAACTATGCTGAAAGTTATGCTTCAAGAGCAAAAAGAGTATATGGATAAGACTGGTATAGGATATAACCCTAAGGCTAAACCTCCAAAGAAAACAAGTTTTTTTTCTTATAAAAAATATTCATTTCACCCTTCTTCATCTTACAGTTTTTGCAATTACTACAATAAACGGGGGCACACTCGTCAATCCTCTTGCTACCATAGAAAATATGGGACTAGCAATTTTTATAAATGGGTCCCAAAAGGGACATCAGCCACTAAGATCTCTGTTGATCAGTGGCTGTGGACTAAGTCTAAAGAACCCAAGCAATGTTGGGTACCTAAGTCTGTTTAACTTGTGCAGATATGTTTTAGAGCATCAAACAAAGAAAAGTTGTACATTGATAGTGGATGCTCTAGACACATGACAGGAGACAAAGAGAAATTCAACTCCCTTGAAATGAAGGAAGGAGCCAAAGTTAGCTTTGGAGGAAATCAAAGTGGGAGAATCACTGGTGTAGGACAAGTTGGTCCAGTAAAGGATGTATATCTGGTAGATGGCCTGTGCCACAATTTATTAAGTGTCAGTCAGTGTACTGACTGAGGTAACTGAGTCATTTTTGACTCAAATGAATGTCTAGTAATAGATAAACAGAAATTAAACTTAGATAAAAATAATCTAAACTGCAAGTTAAGGGCAAGTAGAAATGGGAATCTATACTCTTTAAAATTGAATCAAAATATAGAGGAAAAATGTTTTATTTCAAATGATGAAAACTGTTGGCTTTGGCACAAACGTTTAGCTCATGTAAATTTCACTCAGTTAGAAAAGTTAGTGAAAAGAGACATAGTGATTGGTATTCCCAGTTTTAAATTCAAACATGATACTGTTTGTGAGTCATGCCAAAAGGGAAAGCAAAAAAACATCATTTAAGTCTAAGAAGCTAGTTTCCACATCTAGGCCATTAGAATTAATTCACATTGACCTAATAGGACCTGCTAGAGTTAAAAGCCTTAGAGGCAATCTGGACACTCTAGTAGTAGTGGATGACTATTCAAGATTTACTTGGGTTGCATTTCTTTCCTCTAAACATGATGCTTTTGATGCCTTTTATGTGCTTGCTAAGAAATTGCAGAATGAAAAGAGCCTAAGCATAACTGCAATCAGAACCGATCATGGTGGTGAATTTGACAACAAAGAGTTCAAGGAGCTTTGTGAAGAAAAAAGGATTGATCACAACTTTTCTACTCCTAGAACCCCTCAACAAAATGGTGTTGTTGAAAGGAAGAACAGAGTATTAACAGAGATGGCTCGTAGCATGCTGAATGAGAAGGAAGTTCCACAAATTTTTTGGGCAGATGCAATGAGCACAGCTTGCTACATCTCAAATAGAGCCTACATCAGATTAGGAGTGGAGAAGATTCCATATGAACTCTATAAGGGAAGAAAACCTAACCTCAGTCATCTTAGAGTTTTTGGTTCAAAGTGCTTTATACATAATAATGGCAAAGTAAACCTAGGAAAATTTGATGCTAAATCTGATATTGGTATTTTCATTGGTTACTCTAATCGTAGTAAAGTATATAGAGTTTATAACAAAAGAAATCAAACTGTTGAAGAATCTGTGCATGTTGTCTTTGATGAGGTAACTCCGGAGAAGCGATCAGAGGATGATCTAATGCCCAGCGCGATTGAAAGAAATTCAGATCACTCAAGCCACTCAGATCACCCTGAACTTCAATCAAAGGATTGCCGAAGAGGAATCACATGATGATCGAAGGGAAGAAGGAGAGTTTCCTCCCTCATTAAGTCACCTCAAAGATCATCCTCCAGAGCAAATAATTGGTAACATACAATCTGGAGTTAAAACCAGACAACAACTACAAAATGAGGTAGAATTTTCTGCTTTTATTTCTGAAATCGAGCCTACTTGTATTGAAGAAGCTCTTAATGATTGCGATTGGATAATAGCTATGCAAGAAGAGCTTAATCAATTCAAGAGGAATCAAGTTTGGGACTTAGTACCAAAACCTAAAAATCAATCAATCATTGCTACTAAGTGGGTTTTCAAAAACAAACTTGATGAAACAGGTAGATAGTCAGAAATAAAGCAAGATTGGTTGTCAAAGAATATAACCAAGAAGAAGGAATAGACTATGAAGAAACTTATGCTCTAGTTGCAAGACTTGAATAAGGATTCTTCTTGCATTTGCATCTATCAAAAATATCAAGTTATATCAAATGGATGTAAAAAGTGCTTTTCTTAATGGTTATATCAAAGAAGAAGTTTATGTTGAGCAACCACCTGGTTTTCAAGAATTAAATAAACCTGACCATGTGTACAAACTAAATAAAGCCCCTGTATGGTCTCAAACAAGCACCAAGAGCTTGGTATGAGAGACTTAGCAATTTCTACTTGAAAAAGGCTTTATCAGAGGAAAATTAGATACTACTTTGTTTATTCTGCATAAAAATAACCATATGCTCATAGTACAAATTTATGTATATGACATTATTTTTGGGGCTACTAATGAAGAACTTTGTCAAGAATTTTCTAAGTTGATGCAGGGAGAATTTGAAATGCCTATGATGGGAGAAATAAATTTCTTTTTGGGACTTCAAGTCAAACAAAAGGAAAAAGGAATATTCATCTCTCAGACTAAGTACTGCAAAGAGCTGCTGAAAAAGTTTACATCTGACATGTCTAAGTCAGATGATACACCAATGAGTTCCTCTGCTAGCTTAGATGCTGATGGGACTGGTAAACCTGTCAATCAAACCTTATATAGAGGAATTATTGGCTCATTATTATATTTAACTGCCAATAGACCTGATATACAGTTTAGTGTAGGCATGTGTGCTAGATATCAGGCCAATCCCAAGGAATCTCACATGACTAATGTCAAACGAATTTTGAGATATCTGATTGGAACCCAAGAACTTGGTATCTGGTACCCTAAGGGTACAGAAGCTTATTTGATTGCATATACTGACTCCGATCATGCAGGTTATAAAACTGATAGAAAAAGCACTAGTGGACAGTGTCAATTTCTGGGAGGATGCTTGGTCTCATGGGCTAGCAAGAAACAAAATTGTGTATCATTATCCTCAACAGAAGCTGAGTATATTGCTGCTGCTAGTTGCTGTGCACAAGTTCTTTGGCTAAAGCAACAATTGAGTGATTTAGGTTTGGAATTTTCAGAAATTCTTATTCTCCGTGACAACACAAGTACCATAAGCTTAACCAAAAATCCTGTACACCATCAAAGAACTAAGCACATAGATGTTAGACATCATTTTCTCAAAGATCATGTTCAAAAGAAAGACATAAAGGTTGACTCTGTCCCTACCTATCTTCAACTTGCTGATATATTCACAAAACCTATTGCTACAGATCAATTTGGTTTTATAAGGAGGGAATTGGGAATGGTAAACCCAGATGAATTATAAAATAAATTTTTTCTTATTTATTTATTCATCCAACATTGCACTAACTTAAGCATCGGAGTATGAATCTGAAGTTTTTGCAGGTCCTTTAGATCATAGATATATCAATCACGGACTTGCGATCACTGTACTTCGATCAGAGATTGATCACAAAGTCTGCGAGCATTGTCACATTCTGATTGAAGGACTCTGTGAAATCACAATAGTTCTGATCTAAGCAAAAATGCCGTGACACTCTAATCACTCAGACTATTACTTCAATCACGGTTTGAATTTTGAATCTAAAACGTCGCGATCACTCTGTGTCTGATCGCAGTTCCGGGTACAATTTTCTGACACGCCCTCTGATCAAACATTACGTCTTCCCACTTTATGTTGATAATTGTGCTTTCATTCATCATCATTCATAAATGCACTTAGACTATATATATAATCTCTCTTCCGCATACTTAACTCTTTTACACCAAAAATCCATTCTTGCATATTTCTTTCTACTCTCTTCTACTTTCAAATCACATTTCTCTCAAATGGCGAAATCTAGAAAGAAATCACAAGCCTCAAATGACTCAGAAACCCAGAAGGAGGTTGTTCCTTTATCACCTAAAGAAGGCTTCAACACTGGTGCCCTAGAATCTCCCTCTGAGAAAATGGCGGATAAGAAGGAAAATGATCGCACTGCCATTTTCATTGATTTGGAATACTTGAAACTGTGGGGATACAATCTATATGAATGGATTGAGCCCTATGCCTCCTGGTTTGCCATCAATGATGATTATGACTTGGATGTGATTCGAGTTTTCTTCTCCAACCTCTCCGTGGCAGATATGACAGATGAGGATGGACATGTGATTGGGATATCCTTCAAAAGTCAAGTTAGAGTGCAAAGCATCTCCTATGATGATGACATTTTGAACACTGCTCTGGGCATAAAAGATGAAAAGTACAGGTTATGGGAGACCTATGAGAAATTTTTTGAGAAAGAGTACTATGAGATTCTGGGCTTGGAAGGCAAAGATAAAAGGAGTCCTGCTGGTATGTGTGATGAACATAGACTCCTTCACATGGTATATAGCAGATTGGTGGTAAACAAGTCTGGGAACTTCACCAATCTCACTGAGGTAGATAATCCCATTCTGGGGAGACTCATTGCCAAGATGCCTCTCAACCTTAGGATGGTCATTATTCAAGAACTTCAGAGATTTTTGACTAAGGGTACAGAGAAAACCACCCTTCCCTACCTCCAAGTGATCTATTGCCTGCTGAAGATGGAAGGAATATGGCCTACTCAATATAATCCTAAAAAGATTGGGAAATTCAATGTATCAAATCTGAGGAAGATGAAGCTGAAATCCTTCGCATCTGACAAATCCAAAGAGGCTGATGAACCTAGGCAGAAGTCTGAAAAGCCAGCACCAAAGAAAAGGAAGGAAAGCAGAAAGTTGCATGTGATCGAACCTGAGCTTACTGAGGAACCTGTGCAAGCAGAGCCTTCCCCTCAAAGAGAGGAAATTCAATCTCCTATGATCGAAGCTGAGCCGGTTGAGGAACCCATTCAAAAGGAAGTTTCTCCTCAGAGAACTCCAATCAGATCTCCTGCGATCAGCCCTCGTGAGGAGCTCCGATCGCATTCTCCTATCCGATCACCATCCCCAAGTGATCACAGAACTTTTGAGGAGCCTCGTTTATCCAAAGAGCTGTCATATGAAGAGCTGCGATCATTACATGAGGTCCGATCACAGCAACACTTACGACATAGACAGTCCATCATTGAAGAAACTCGTCTTCCACTTCCTTCTTCCTCCAATAATGACTTTCGCTTCTCTGAGGGTGAGATCATGAACAATTCCATGAACAATTCTAGGAGGATTATCGAGTTTTGTCTCTCTCTTACCTTGACGCCATAAAGGCTAATACTCTGGCTCATCTAGAGGTTTTCAAAAGAGCAGACAAAGATCACCAGGCTAGGGTATCTCGTTTGGAAACTCTTATCATCAACCTTCAAGCTGAGTGCCAGTATCTTCGCTCTATCCTCGAACGCTTCAGGGACCCCTCATCACTAAACTCTGAGCCTCCTCCTCCACCTGACCGATCCCCACCACCATCACCTCCTCCTAAGAATACCAATCCCTCATAGAAATCACCACCACATCAATCACCACCACAACGATCACCCTCACCTAACTCACCACATCAATCACCCCCTCAGCAATCACCACCTCTCCGATCACCTTAACCTCACTCACCCTCATCCTCTTCTCCTTCCCAAAACAACTCCACTAAACACTCTCCCATTTCAATATCTTCCACCCCTGACCCATCTACCCCACCATCACCATATACTCCTCTTAACTCACCTCCCCGTACACCTCCTTCTCCTTCCTCCCCTTACCCTGGATCCCCTCCTCCACCACCTCCACCCCCACCTCCTCCGCCTCCTCCACCTCCCACTTCCCAGCCTCCCATTGATGATGCCAACAAGGGGAGAAGAACTCTAGGAATATGTTGACCTCTCTACCTTAGCAAGATTTGAACCCTCGGGAAAAGAATGTGTTACCACCTCATTGGAAGAAGATTGTCCTTCCTAGGAGTATTGTGAACTCTCTCCCTCGCACAGATTTGGTGTTTGCAAGAGACTTGCCTGCCTTCAGAAATGTTGATATTGCCGCCCTTCAAGAGCTGGCAGATCCTCTCGCTCATGCACAATTTCTATTTGGAGAAGTACAATCTCGAAGTATTATTGACTCCAAGAACACAGTCTCCTCCAAAGCAGAAAAAGCCACCTCCTCCAAGGCTAAGCCCAGAAGAAAATCTGTGGCTCATTCCAGGAGAAAATCTAAAGCCAAGGCTTCGATCACTCCATCTTCTTCGATTCCTCCCAATGCTGAAGAGCCTGTTAATGTTGTTCCAGCCCCTATTTCTCCTATCCCTGAAGAGCCTATTAATAACATTTCAGCTACTACATCTTCCATTCCTGAAAAGTGTGATGAAGAACATAGTAAGGACAACAAAGTAACCTATCAGGAAATGAAACCAGGAGAAGCTGAAATGGTTGAAGGAGTTGTAGCTCTAGCTGAGTATGAGGAAAGGAGAAAAATAGAGATACAAGAAGAAGATAGAAGGCTAGATGAACGCCTTCGAGAGGAAGAAAAGAAGGAAGCTCTCAAACATCAGAAAATCTTTGATGAGGCTAAGAAAAAGTCTGAAGCTTCCAATCAAGGCAGAGGCCGTGGCCGAGGTAGAGGAAGAGGCAGAGGCCGTGGTAGAAAGGGTAAACAAGCAGAGGAGTCTAACTAGTGTCTACTACTTCTTCTTGAGATGAGCAAAAAGTATGATATTAAGAAGATGAGGACTCCTAGAGGGCCAAGGATTGGAACCACGAAGAAATCTATGTTCACTGCCCTTGAATGGTTAGGGAAGAAGTATCTACCTCCTTCTGATATTGCCTCTGAACCCTCGCTTGCTGAACTCGCTAAGATGGCTCCTAAGAGGAAGAAAACTGAAAAGGAAAAGCCTCCTTCCAAGTCTCCTGAGAAAAGACAGAGAAGACTTGTGATTTCTTCCTCAGATTCAGACTAAACTAAATTTTATTTCTCATATACATCATTTGCATATTCATTATGTATATGTCTTTAAGTTTATATTCCTGTCTGACATCTGGTAAATTTACACTTTGAATGACAACAGTATATATATTGTGATCATGACTTCTGTTTGATCTTATCTTATATTATTATTTGCTTATGTGTTGTCATCATCAAAAAGGGGGAGAATGTTAGAATCTTAAGTTTTGATGATAACTAATTTAGATCATAGACAATGAGATCATTAAGTGATCACTAATATAACACTAAGACATAGCAATCACTAAAATCAATATGGAACTTAGACAGTGCGATCACTAGTGTAAATCTAAGAAGATGCGATCACCAGACTTATATATGACCAAGCAATCACAAATGTAAGAATAGGACTTTACGATCACATATATTCTTAAGACAATGCGATCATAATAGTAGGATAAAATGGTCATTAGACTAAGTGCTCACGGATAAGCAATCACTAGGAAGTGCGATCATGAATAACTTAGAATCACTTCAAAAGAGTGTAAACACCCTATTTTTTCCGGGGCCCACTAAATTAAAAATAAGAAAATAAAAAAAATAAAAGAATATATATAAAAAAATTATAATAAATAAAAAGTAAAATAAAATATGATACTCTCTTGATTCTTTCTTGTGAGGCAAGCACAAGTCAAATTGTGTAAGGGTCAAACAAAGATTGACAACTAAGTGAGGAAATTGGAAATAATTGTGGTGATTTGATTGTGGTCATAAAAGAATGATTCCTCATCATGTAGGACAATCAATGAGAATTTGACTTGATGAGTAAGTTAGGAAATTTTTGAAGGAAATTTGAGTAAAAAGGAAAATTTTTTATTGGCCAATCAAGTCTCATAATGAAATTGATACATGTGCAACCATCATAAAAAAGAAAAAGGAAATTAACATAATATAAAGAGAATGCTTGCAAGTTGGTGCGTGTGTCAAAATGATTGAAAAGGCAACATTAGTTTCTTTGCCTTGAGAAAGGTGAAAATAAATTAAAAATAATAGGAAGACATTTAAGGTGAAACCCTAGAGTTGGTTGCCTATATAAGTGAGAGCAAGAGAGCATTTGAGGGGGGTGGTTTTTAAAAGAGAGAAAAAAGCTAGGTTTTGAGAGTAAAGAAAAGAGGTGTATTAGAAAGGTATACATCTATAACATACTTCTTATATTTCTTGGGGAAACATAGAGAGAAGGTGAGTGGAGAGTGATTTGTTGTGAGATCCCTTCTTCTTCTTCTTACCTTTGTTTTCTTATGCCGATGAAAGTCTATTGTAGACGGAGACATTCATAATCTCTCTCTAATCTCATTTAGGCAAAGGTGATATAACCCTCTAAGACAACTTGATTGTCTCTTCACCTAGCTGATTTGAGATAAGAGAGGATTATTCTTATTTATTTGTTATTTTTTTTCTTTGAAAATAATTTTTTTATTCTTTTTTTTTCTTTGAAAATAATTTTTTTATACATGTATATATTTTTTTTTGCAATATTTTATCTTTGCTTGATATATGATTTTGTTTCGATTTTATTTTAAAATTATGAAATCTATTTTTTTATAAATAAAAAAATAAAATGAAATGATTTTCATAAAAGAGGAAAATGGGTTGAATGATTTTCATCCGTGAAAGATTGAATTATCTTCTCAGGTTGAAAGTTGATTGTTTCTCCGAGAGAGATTATCTCCTCAGGCGATTCAATCAAAATTGTGAAGTGTTTCCTCTTTAAAAAATAAATAAATATGCATTTTCATAATATAAAAAAAACAAACCAAAAATAATATATTTTTTTCTTCTTAAATTTAAACAAATGTTTTTCTTAAAAAACACAAACCAAGTGACACGCATTTCTACCCCGAACTACGTGGGCTTTGATCCCTTAAGGGTACGTAGGCCCTAAGTCAAATCCTAGGTCAAGTCCAAAAATGTAAAAATTATTTTTTCCCTTTTTTTGTTTTATTTTTATTTTTATTTGTATACATTAATTTCTCTTGATAATTTAAAATAAAATTAAAATTAAGGTCATATTTATTTTTAAACAATTAACTTAGGGTAACCGTTTTCTTGAACGGGTGCTGTGGGGTGCCTAACACCTTCCCCACGCACAATCGACTCCCGAACCCTATTTTATTTTTTTATTATTTTAAAAGGTTTTCCAAAATATCCTTTTTTAAAAAAATTTTGGTGGCGGCTCCATTTTTACATTTTAATTTAACCTAATTTTTTGGGTGCTACAGTTTGGCGACTCCACTAGGGATATTTTAATTTTTTTTTAGAGTCAAACCCATTTAAGTTAATTGTTTAAAAATAATTATGACCTTAATGTTAATTTTATTTTATTTATATTTTTCTTTTATTTATTTTTTATTATTGACATTTATTTTTTGTATATATTGTTTCTTTTGTAATCTGTTTAGCAGATGAGGGTTTGGGTAGTATATAGGTTCAGATTTGTATGCCCTCTTCACACACGCTCACTTACACTATCTCACACACATTATTAGGCCCTATACCCGGGTCGAGAGTACCTTAGTGAGAGGAAGTTTCTAGCGGTTTCCCAGAGGTTTTACAACCCTGAGGTTACTGTGAAGACTTCATCCTAGTTGTTACCCATGCGACAATATTAATCTCTGAGGAGTTTTCATTACTCCCTGAAGGTTAATTTTTGTTAGTGGGGTCTTCATCATCATCATAGGAGACCTTGTGAGGATTAGGACAACCTAAAACCTTTTCACATATTACAAAGAATTTAGAAGCCTACCCAATAAGTTAGCACTTTCCTTTATTCCCAAGATAGGACACTAGAGGGCATATGTATACTGTTTTTTTTCCTTCATAATAATTCTAAGTTTTATCGCATTATCATTCACATTTTCCCTTTGTAATATTTATTTATTCATTTTCCCCCCTTTTTATATAATCTTGTATAGAATATCATATTGCATGTAAATATACTCTAACATTTTTTTTCTTTTTTTAAGAGGTAAACGAGTTATTAAATAAGTTTGGCATAAGGTTTGATGACATAAGGAATGTATTCAAGCCGAGAACCCAATGGAAAAGTGTATGGAGGAGAGGACTAATATTGGAAGTAAAAGTCGAATCACTTGACAGATCTTAGGTTAAAATAAATTACTTATCACCTAATGATCAACTCTAAAAACTTCCTGAAGAATATTAAATTCTCTGAGGAATCCCTGAAGAATATTAAATTCTCTGAGGAATTAGAGGTTCTTAAGCCCGAAGCATCACTCATTGAAAGGTCTTAAGCCAAATACGATGTGATATCCATATGGCTTAATGATCAACTCTTGATCTCCCTATGGGATAATAAATTCCTTGAGGAGTCTGGAGGACGCTCATCAGCTATGCCAAACCTTATGCCAACACTTAATGGATGACTCGTATGCCGACTGGATCTAAGTTTTAATAAACTAACATCACGTTTCATTGTTCATAAGCACAGGTAATACAATATTGCTCCGTCTAAGCGTCCTAACCAGGTACCCCCAACGCATCCGTATAACACACGTACACGGAACCATCAAATGACTATTGGTTCAGGGGAAACTAATCCTTCTCAAGATGAGAGACTGTCACATCTAGAATCACAAATAGATACTCTGAAGGAAATGATGTTAGACTTGGTTAAGATCCTCAATGAAAAAAAGGGTGAGAAGGAGTCCGGAATTCCAAATGGAGAGGAAACGGGAGAGACAAGCAAGACAGAGAAGGAGAAGAAAACTCTTGATTTTAAGGATGAAGAGACAAGCAAGACAGAGAGGGAGAAGAAAATTGTGGATCCTAAGGACGAGAGTGAAGAAAAGCCTGGTGAAGATGCACAATACACTTTCTCAAAAGTAGAGAAGAAGGAGGAATGGAAGGAAGAGTTTGGTCAAATGAAGGACCAATTTAAAGCCTTACATATCACTCTCAAGTGCAAAGGTTTCATCGTGGCTAAGGTATTGATAGATGGTGGATCAGCGTTAAATGTTCTTCCATTGTCCACCTTTGAACATTTATCCATAGACAAATCAGAAGTTGAAGATAGCAACATGATGGTGAGAGGGTTTGATGGAACCCGAAGGGATGTGCTAGGCACGATACGCCTACCCTTACAAATTGGACCAACCATATTCATGGTAGATTTCCAACTTATGAATGTCAACTCATCATACTCGATGTTGTTAGGCAGACCATGGATACACTTAGCAAGAGCTGTGCCTTCTACCTTGCATCAAAGGGTGAAATTTGTTGATAACGGGAAGATTATCATAGTGAAAGGAGAAGAAGAAATCATGGTGAGCAAACCTAGCTCTGTTCCCTACATTGAAGCTGCTGAAGATGAACTCGGGGTAGCGTTTCAAGGCTTTGAAATTGAAAATCCTAAAGGATGTAAGAATGTCAATGCCATAGTGACGAAAATGATGGAGAAAAACGGGTTTGAGTTTGGGAAAGGATTGGGTGCAAACCTTCAAGGCATCAAGTCTCCTATAAATATGCTCGAAAACCACAAACGCCAGGGGTTAGGATATGAGCCTACATTGGAAGAGCAACTAACTGAGAAGGCAAGTATTAAAGCCAAGATCAAGGATGGAAACATGGAGATTCCCCATATCAAAATGACATTTCCAATGCCTGCTGAAGTTTTAAACCAATCGACTGTTGCGATGGTTTCTTCATCAATTGTGAAGGCTGGCGAGTGGATCACAGCTGATGATTCTGGAAGAGCACTTGGAAATTGGGAGTTTGAAGACAACTTCAGTTTTATCATCTTAGAGTAACTTGTTGAGTTAAAAGTTGTGCTTTCATATTTTTAAGTGTCATTTGGCAAACTCTTATATGATCATGAATAAAGATTATTATGCGAATAAAGTTCATTTTGTTTTCATCCATTTTGTCTCTTCTATTCATTTGTGATTCATTTTCTTGCCGTCCAGGAAATCAATTTCCTCGGAACTCTTATCCAATGCTGAGATTCTTCAACCCCTAGAAGACGATTTGTCTGTTACCATTGATATGCATGATTACGAATGTGATAACGATGAGATAATCCAGGCATATGCAAAACAATTTGAATATAAGGATGAGAGAATATGTCCACATGAAGATATAATTGAAGTAATAAATATGGGCAGTGAAGAAGAAAAGAAAGAATTAAAGATAGTGGATAACCCTGAAAAGGAACAGATGGTAGAACTCTTTAGGGAATTCATAGATGTCTTTGCATGGTCATATCAAGATATGCCTGGTCTTGACCCTAAAATTGCCTCTCATAAAATTCCCTTATTTCCGGATATCAAGCCTAAAAAGCAAAATTGAGAAGGCTCGCCTCAGATATGTCTCTAGTGGTTAGAGATGAAGTCATGAAACAGTTGGAAGCAGGCTTTTTAGAGGTAGCCAAATATCCGCAATGGATGGCAAACGTGGTGCTTGTCCCAAAGAAGGATGGCCGAATTCGAATGTGTGTTGATTACCGTGACTTGAATAAGGCTAGCCCAAAAGATGATTTCCCATTGCCCCATATTGATGTCTTAGTCGATAATACCGCTCGTAGTTACAGATATTCTTTCATGGATGGATATTCTGGATATAACCAAATCATGATGGATGAAGAAGATAAAGAGAAAAGGACTTTTATCACACAATGGGGAACATATTGTTATCACGTTATGCCTTTTGGATTGAAGAATGCTGGGGCAACTTACCAACGCGCTATGGTAGCACTTTTCCATGATATGATGCACAAAGAACTTGAGGTCTATGTGGATGACATGGTTGCTAAATCCGCAGAAGGAGAAAGTCATGTGGCAGTATTGAGAAAGCTGTTTGAAAGATTGTGAAAATATAGGTTGCGGTTAAATCCCAATAAATGTGTCTTTGGGGCTTTATCTGGTAAATTGCTTGGCTTCATTGTAAGTAAAAAGGGGATTATAGTTGATCCTGATAAGATAAAGGTGATTCGGGAAATGTCTCCTCCTCAAACGGAAAAGGAAGTTCGAAGCTTTCTAGGACGATTAAATTATATCGCCCGATTCATCGCTAATTTAACTTCAACATGTGAATCCTTGTTTAAACTTTTGAAGAAGAACTGTACGGAAAGGTGGAATGACAATTGTCAACAGGCATTTGACAAAATCAAAGATTACCTATTGAACCCCCCAATTCTGATTCCGCCTACACCGGGGCAGCCGTTGATACTTTACCTGACGATACAAGCCAACTCAATGGGAGCTATGTTGGGACAATGTGATGCATCAAAGGGAAAAGAACATGCAATCTACTTCCTCAGTAAGAAGTTTAGCGATTGTGAATCACGCTACCATATAATTGAGCGAACATGTTGTGGTCTAGTATGGGCTACAAGAAGGTTAAGGCAATATATGCTCTATTACACTACCTACTTAATCTCAAGGATGGACCCACTAAAATACATCTTCGAGAGCCCACATGTGGCGGGTAGAGTTTCCAAATGGCAGGTAATATTGTCTGAGTATGATATACAATATGTCACTCAAAAATCAATTAAAGGAAGCACGATCGCTGATCATCTGGCTGAACATCCAATTGATGGGTACCAAGCACTTGACTTTCAATTCCCAGACGAAAACCTATGCGTTACGAAGAAGATAAAAGTGAAATGAGCACTCCAGAAGGATGGGAAATGTATTTTGATGGTGCTGCAAACATGCATGGAAATGGTGTTGGGGCAGTACTCATATCCCCAGACAGAAAACAATTCCCAGTTGTTGTAAAGTTAGAATTTGATTGCACTAATAACATGGCGGAATATGAGGCTTGTATTAATGGTCTTCAAGCTGCAATCGATCTCGGTGTAAAGAACCTTGAGGTTTTTGGTGACTCGGCACTTATAATCCATCAAGTAACCGGAGAATGGCGAACCAAAGATCCGAAATTGATCCCATACCAGGAATACTTGATAGAACTAGTTAAACGTTTTGAAGCAATCAATTTCCACCATATGTCAAGAGACAAGAATCGATTCGTTGATGCTTTGGCTACCTTAGCTGCAATGATCCAACTAGACTGTGGAGTTCGTGTTCAGCCTATTCAGATTGAAATAAGAAAGGCTCAAGCATTTTGTTTCAGTATTGATGATGAATCAGACGACCATCCTTGGCACCAGGATATTAAGTTATATATGAAAAGTGGCATCTATCCGCCTAATGCCACAGAGAATGAGAGGAAAACCCTTAGGCGTATGGCGTCAAATTTCTTTATTAGTAACGACATCCTATATAAAAGAAGTTTTGACGGGACTTTATTGCGTTGTCTTGGCGGGAACGAAGCACGAAGGGTTATGTCCGAAATCCATGAGGGTATCTGTGGCACACATGCGAATGGCCAAACCTTGGTTAGACAAATACAAAGATGCAGTTATTATTGGATAACGATGGAAAAGGATTGCATCAACTATGTTAGAATATGTCATAAATGTCAGATTTACTCAAACAAAGCTCATGCTCCCCCAAATCAGATGCATAGTCTCGTATCCCCATGGCCATTCTCCATGTGGGGTATTGATGTGATTGGTCCAATCAACCCTAAAGCTTCAAATGGGCATCGATTTATTCTTGTTGCAATTGATTATTTCACTAAGTGGGTGGAAGCCAGTTCTTTTGTTAGTATAACACAAAGGGTATTCGTCAAATTTTTGAAGACTAATATCATTTTTCGATATGGGTTGCCAGAAAGAATCATTACCGATAATGCGCCAAATCTCAATGGGGGAATAGTTACAAGTTTGTGTGATCAGTTTTAGATTAAGCATCACAATTCAACACCATATAGGCCTCAAATGAATGGTGCAGTGGTAGCGGCTAATAAGAACATCAAGAAGATTATTGCGAAGATGACTATCACCTACAAGGATTGGCATGAGATGCTTCCATATGCGTTACATGTAGGGGTGGGCAAAATGAACCGAAAACCGAAAACCAAACCGAACCAAATGATTTTCGGTTTTTCGGTTTCGGTTTTTCGGTTTCCTGTTTTCATTTCGGTTTTCTTATTGGATTCTTTTCGGTTTCGGTTTCTATAATGAACAATTCGGTTATAACCGAAAACCGAAAAAATGTTATTTGTTAGAAGGATATGCAATAGTAAAAAAAGCCCAAAATTGCCAAGCCCAATAACCCACAACAAACTAATCTGTCCTGTCCAGAAAACAAAAAAAAGTTCCTACTCTCCACTCTCCAGTCTTCGATGAAACAACTCCAGTCTCCAGTCTCCTCTTCTTCTTCCTTCAAAAAACCCTAAATCCTTCCTACTCCTTGTCACTGCCTCTCCAAGCCCTTCCAACTTCCAAGCCCCCAAGCCCCAAGGGCCTCTCCTTCCTACTCTGACGTTCCAAGCCTCCAAGTGGCCAAGCCCCAACGAGCTCTCCTTCTTGCTCCGACATCCCAAGCCCCCAACGGTGGTCTCCTTCCTTTTCTTCAAATCTGGGGTTAGTTACTTACTCTCCTCTCTTACTCATCTTATCGATCTTGTTCATGAAGAGAGTTGCAAATTTGAAAATGATTGAATGTGGCTTCTTTATAAATTTTAGCAAAAATAGAAACATGAATAATCAGCAGCAGTATATGTAAATGTAACTGTGACATAAAAGACAAAAATGCATCACTGTACAATAAATAAATAAAGTCAGGTTGGGGTTAAAAAGTTGTGGCTTCTTTTATTACTATTTCAGAGGTTTTCTTACTATTAGCGTAAGTAAAAAGTGTGTAATTGTTTTGATGAGTCTTTTTTTTATTTCCTTTGTCACAAGTACTCAACGCCTAGCAACCCATGATGCTAGAAATAAACTTCAACAGCAAAATCTTTTTAGACAGTATCTCAATTCTGAGTGTATTAATTAGTTGGATTGACATTTCAATTCTTCTTGTTTGATCCATTTAACTGTTCAAATGTAAACCATGATGAAGCTGGCAAATAAATAGTAGAGAGAAAAAGAAACAAATTAGCAGTACTGAAAGGGATAATACAAAAAAATAAACAGTCAAATATACAAATAAATGAATACCAGAAGTATCTCAAACAGCCCCTATTCAATTGTGCTTTTGTTTTCTATTGGATTGTTCTTTGTTTTGACTCTTGGCTGAACTATTTTTGCTTAGGATTAGGATTTATTTTTATGGATTTAAAAGTTTGTTCTTTCATAATTGTGCCAATTCAATTGTTTTCCACTTAGGCTTTTTTAATGTTCTGAGGTTAAATTTCTTCTTAATTTAACTCCTCAGGTGATTGCAATTGTGTTTCCGAGCTTCCTCCTCTGCTAATGCCCTTAACTCCTCAAGTGAGGCTTATTTAGTTTTTGGTAATTTGAATATAGTTTCTGAAAATTGTGACTTAAGGTGATAATTATAGTTATTGACTTGAGTATAATTTGTTTTGAATTAGGCATCTTCTCAAGGTGATAATATGACTGAACAACAGAGTGATAAACAAGGGACTTCACTTGCTACTCAAAGTGAAAGTAACGAACCAACAATTACAAGTGGAGCTAAAAAAAGAAAAGAGAGGAAGCCAAGATCGAAAGTTTGGCAACAATTCGAGAAATTCACCAATGCTAGTGGAGATATAAGAGGTAAATGTAAGTATTGCGGTGAAGATTTTGCATGTGATCCAGTTAGGAATGGAACATCTGTTTTAAATAACCACATGAAAACGTGTCATGACATGCCTAAGGATGACAACACACAATCTCATTTGATGTTTAAAGCCAATGATCAGTCAAAATTCCTAACCACTTGGAAATTTGATCAAGATATCATCAGGAAATCTTTAGCCCAAATGATAATTGTTGATGAGCTACCATTTGCATTTGTTGAGGGGGCTGGGTATAAAAATCACATGGCTTGTGCTCAACCTAGGTTTAACATTCCATCAAGGAGGACAATAGTTCGTGATTGTTTTTCTATCTACCTTGATGAGAAACTGAAATTCAAGGACTTTTTGATTAAAACAGGTCAAGCGCTTTGTCTTACTACAGACACATGGACATCTATCCAAAGAATGAATTATATGTGCATCACAACTCATTTCATAGATGATTCCTGGACTTTGAGAAAGAGAATCTTGAACTTTATCCCAATTACTAGTCACAAAGGGAAAGACATTGCTATAGAAATGGAAAAATGTCTTCAAGAATGGAATGTTGAGAGGGTGTTAACCATTACAGTTGATAATGCAAGTTCCAATGATGTGTTCATTGAATGTTTCAAAGAAAAAAATTCGTGATTGGGGTAAGCCAATTATGAATTGCGTGGATCTGCAAATGAGATGTGTTGCCCTTAATTTAATTGTTCAAGATGGGATGAAAGAGTGTGGAATTTCAGTGACCAAAGTTAGGGATGCTGTTCTGTTTATTAAACAATCTGCTTTGAGGTGGAGAAACTTTAAAAAGTGTTGTGTTGCAGGAAATATTGCTTGCAAGAAGATTTTGTGTTTGGATGTAGCCACAAGATGGAATTCAACATATTTGATGTTGAACACAGCTGAAAAATTTGAGGGAGCATTTAAAAGGTATGAAGATATAGATCCATACTTTCGAATGGATCTTGAAGAATTTAAGCATGGGGTGCCAAATCAAGAAGATTGGAATAAAGTGAGAAAATTGACTGAGTTGCTTCGTCATTTTAATGATCTTACTTTGAGGATATCTGGTTCCTTGGTTGTAACATCTAATGTTTTCTTCCGTGAAATTTATGTGCTTTATCGGATATTGAAGGAATGGTCAGCTAGTGATTGTTAGAATCTTAAGTTTTGATGAAGACTAAAATATGAAAGAACAAGTTAAACACTTAGAAAAAATTAGGTTAATATAGAACCACAAGTAAGAGTACAACCGGATGTGGATTTACTTCCGGATGGACTAGGACTAGCGCTCGCGGATGAATGACTCATCCCCCAGCGGAAGCAAGTAATACACTAAGTCATAACTCAGTCTAGGAACATTAGGAGTATAAAATCCTTGAGACTAAGTTAGGACGCAACCGGATGCAGGAATGCTTCCGGATGCTTAGTGACTAGCGCTGCCTGTTGGCTTAGGTACCACCGAGCGTCAGTGAGTATAACTCTAAGCCATAACTCAACGTCCAGTAGGAGTGCTTCCGGATGTGGAATTGCTTCCGGAAGTAAGAGAGCTCCCTTAGACTAAATGAACTCCCACTGCATGTGACTATGTGTTAATATTGCTAGACTAACGTTCAAGTGCAGCACACTGAGTGATGTTGCTTCCGGATGTGGATCTGCTTCCGGATGCAATCAGAATGTCAGAACGTACAGTAATGGAGCATTAATGAGCAACGGTAACATAGGAATAACGGCTACATTCAAACGGCCTTGTTACCTACCAAGAGTGAGAGTACTTGAAGACATATATAAGGAAGCTCATCTTCATTTATGAAGACATCGAACAACTTGGAGAAATCACAGAAAACTAGAGAGAGAAACTGAGAATACTCTTCAAGCATTCTAGGCAGCCCAGAAAAGCAAGAGAGCACTTAATACATCGAGAGTTCTAGTCATTTACTTATCTTGTACTCTTTGTAGTTAAGTCTCTTCATTTATTGAGAGCATTCATTGTACCTAAGTGTGTAACATCATCTGTTCTTAGAGAGAACTTAGTTTAGAAAATCCTTTATTTGAAAGGTTGAACCCTTACAGGTTGTAAGGGGGAGTGAGTCTGTAAGGTTGCAAGTGAACCTGGTGTAAAACTTGTGGTTGTAAGGTTGCAAGTGATCCCGTGTTAAAACTTGCGGTTGTAAAGGTTCCAGGTGAACCCGTTTGTAAAACCTGGGGATAGTGGAACTCAATCTGGGTGATTGAGAACTGGACGTAGGTCAAGAGTTAGACCGAACCAGTATAAAATCTTGTGTGTCTTTACTGTTTGATTTTATTTGGTAGCACAATTCACCCCCCCCTCTTGTGCATCCTCACTTTCAGTGATGACAGGGAGTGTGCAGCAATATCAACAAAGATGGTTGAGAAGTTTGATAAATATTGGAGAGATGATACAAAAATGAACAAACTTATTTATGTTGCAACTATTCTTGATCCTCGATATAAGCTGCGTTAGATGAAGTATGCCTTGTGCAAAATCCGTGGTTCCGAAGATGGTGAACAATTGACAGGAGAAATTAAAGAGGTTTTGGTTTCTTTATATGATGAATATAAGCAAGTTATCTCTCCTTCAATGCAAGTTGATAGCGATCCAGTGACATTGACTGATTCACAAGAAGATATCATGCCTCCTGGATTTCATAATCCCACTTTGAAAATTACAAAGTTGATTGATATGGAGGACCAACTTTTAATGGATGAAGATGGTGGGGAAAGAATAGGTAAATCTGAGGTTGATAGATATATAAGTGAAGCACTTGAGCCTAAAACAAGTGATTTTGATATTTTAAGTTGGTGGAAGGTGAATAGCCCACGGTTCCCCATTCTTTCTCAAGTAGCAAAAGATGTTTTGGCTATTTCAATATCTACTGTTGCTTCAGAGTCTACATTTAGCACTGGAGGACGAGTTTTAGATTCATTTAGGAGCTCTTTAACTCCCAAAACTGTGCAAACTCTCATTTGTGCTCAAGATTGGATGAAGCAAGCACTTCATTATGATAGCCAGCTTGAGATTGATGATGACCAAGCTTTATCAATTGAGGAAGGTAAAGTTTTAATATTTTACTTTTAATATTTTCTTATGAATTGCTAACATTATATTTATTTTACTAATAATCTTTTTTTATGAATTGCTAGAATTGCAAAAGATGTGTTTGGAGCCAATCGTAGATCTTTAGGAGATGTTATTTATGCTAATGGGAGCTACTACATCATGTAAACAATGGTTTTATATTTTTGTATCATATTTTTTATTAGCTTTTGGTTGATTTAGTATATTGGCTTTTGGTTGATTTTTAATTTAGTTGTTCTTTTGCAGGATGTGCTTTTGTTTTGGTTGAAGCAAAAAATTACATGCTGAATAGTGACTATGTGCTTTTGGAGGAATTTTAGTTGAGGATGCATAAGTGAAGCCATTGGTTTATATCTCTATTAAGTTTTATATAATGATTGGTAGTAGAAAAATGGAGGGCGAGGGGAACATTTTCTTGAGATTTGTTTTAAAATATTGGAGAAGTAGGGTTAAAAGCTTTTATTTAATTTTTATTACAGTTATTTTACTCCTGCTCTATATTAAAATTTCCCTCATATCAAACAGACTAGTGTTTAACTCTTCAAGCTGATTAGTTATCATATTCAACACATTGGTGCCTTTTCTTCTATGTATCCTTGATAGCTATCATCCTTAATTCATTGTTATGCCTTATTACTTGTGAATTGTGATTGTGTTCTTAAGTATTGACTATTGAGTATTGGCCTGACCCACAACGTGGCATTAAACAAGCATACAGAGTGCTGAAAATTGGAGGCAAGGCATGTATTATTGGTCCTGTATACCCAACCTTCTAGTTGTCCAGATTTTTTGCAGATGTGTGGATGCTCTTCCCCAAGGAGGAAGAGTATATAAAATGGTTTCAGAAGGCTGGCTATTAATTTTATTTTAGATGTGTGGGTGATTATTATAAAACCTGATTTAATGTCCTTAATTTGATGTAAGAGTTCACGGATGTGCAAGTGTGTTTTGGAGGATATTTATTTACAGGTCCTGGGCATGAACACTACTGATCCTTTATTTGCTTTGCTTTCTATCACTCTTGAATTTGAATTGGTTTTCCTTTATTTGAATTGATACTTTGAATTTTATTTGCTCTTATTTTGTGAGAAAAAAGCCCAAATGCATGGTCAATCTAAAAAAATTTCGTTTGAGCCATAAAACAAAAAAGCCCAAAAAAAACAAAAATAACCGAAAATAACCATAACCAAACCGAAATTAATTCGGTTTTTCGGTTATCGGTTATTCGGTTTAGGATTTGGAGGTAATTCGGTTAACGGTTAATTTCGGTTTCGGTTCGGTTTTGAACCGAAAAACCGAATGCCCACCCCTAGTTACATGGATATCGGACCACCATACGTACATCAACTGGGGCAACACCCTATTCTTTAGTGTATGGGATGGAAGCTGTCACTCCAGTTGAAGTAGATATCCCATCGCTAAGAATATTAGTTGAAGCAGGATTAGATGAAAGTGCATGGGTACGCTCTCGTTTTGAACAATTAAATATGATTGAAGAAAAGAGGCTTACCGCGATGTGCCATGGACAACTATATCAAGCTAGGATGGCAAAAGCTTTCAATAAAAAGATGAGGCCGAGGGAATTCAAAGCAGGAGACTTAGTTCTTAAGAAAATATTGCCTAATCAAGAAGATGACAGAGGCAAGTGGTCTCCAAATTATGAAGGCCCGTATATTGTCAAGAATGCTTTCTCTGGTGGAGCCCTGATCTTAACAAACTTGGAGGGTCAAGAACTGCCAAGACCAGTCAACGCAGATGCGGTCAAGAAGTACTATGCATAAAAAGCTCTCTGAGTTGAAAACTCAAAAGGGCGGCTCAGGCAAAAGCTAGAGCGCAAAAAAAAAAGAGCTCACTCAGTTGAAAACCTGAAAAGGCAGCTCAGGCAAAAATTAGAGCGAAACAAAAAAGGCTCGTTGAGTTGAAAACCCAAAAGGGCGGCTCAGGCAAAAAGTAAAAAAAAAAAAAAACTCGCCGAGTTGAAAACCCTAAAGGGCGGCTTAGGCAAAAGTTAGAGAGAAAAAAAACTCACTGAGTTGAAAACCTGAAAAGGCGACTCAGACAAAAATTAGAGCAAAACGAAAGGAGCTCACTAGATTGGAAACCTACAAAGGGTTAGCCTACAAAGATAAGAAAACTATCTTATTAGGCATGTCTCTGGGGCAACTTCCATATCACTTAGTGAAAATGCATGTCTTTGGTAACAAACAAGACACCTAATGGGGGTTGTGAATCAAAAGCAGCGGAGTTCTCATAGATATCTCCTAACACCATGTCGCCAACTCGACCCAGCTATTGATCTAAAAGGATCATTTCTTTCAAATAGATCCTGATCTTCATTCTCTTTCTTCTCATTCGCATAATGAGCTTTATCACATAATTTGTATAAGAGCATAGTTTTTATTTCAATAAAAACACAACTTTTATCTAGACAAAACACTTACGGTGATATACCTTATGCTCTCTTCTACTCTCAATTAACTCGTGTGATTTCAGGATTTCCACAGGATAAACCACTTGCATTTTTATACGAGGTCTCTAAGAGAAATTAAAAATGGACATGCTTAGACCCGAGTTCCCAAGAGTATTGCGGCTTTATCACTAGACGTGCTGAGAAGATGGGGAACCTGGTTAGACGGCTAGACAAAGGGCAATAATACCTGCAAGATCATTTACACTCTTCATCAAATCTTCAGGCATTGTATCACTAACATTATCTTATCATCATTACATATCATCATATGCATTAGAACTTTGTCAACATCATAAGTAAGGGGTAGAGTGAATTCCTCGTTTGAACACCTTTAAGGCCTAATGAAGGCTAACACCCTTTTAAAGCCCTGTAGCGGCAGGCACCCCGAAGCCCAATAACGGCTGGCATCCCTTCAAAGCCCTGTAGCGGCAGGCACTCCAAAGCCCTGTAGCGGCAGGCACCCCAAAGCCCAATAACGGCTAGATTCCCTTTAAAGCCCTGTAGCGGCAGGCACCCTAAAGCCCAGTAACGGCTGGCACCCTCAAAGCCCTGTAGCGGCAGGCACTCGAAAGCCCAGTAACGGCTGGCACCCCTCTAAAGCCTTGTAGCGGCAGGCACCCCGAAGTCCAGTAACGGCTGGCACCCCTTTAAAGCCCTGTAGCGGCAGGCACCCTGAAGCCCAGTAACGGCTGGCACCCTCAAAGCCCTGTAGCGGCAGGCACTCAAAAGCCCAGTAACGGCTGGCACCCCTCTAAAGCCCTGTAGCGGCAGGCACCCCGAAGCCCAGTAACGACTGGCACCCTCAAAGCCCTGTAGCGGCAGGCACTCCAAAGCCCAGTAACGGCTGGCATACTTTTCAAGCCCTGTATCGGCAGGCACCATTCTTTAAAAGCCCTGTAGCGGCAGGCATCATTCTTTTCAAAACCCAGTAACGGCTAGCACAATTCTTTAAAAGCCCTGTAGCGGCAGACACCATTTTTTTCAAAGGCATCCTGGTCTTGCGCCTGTTGTCAGGCCGAACAAAATAAGTGTTCTTATCTTTACTTGCTTCATAGACGAGAAGCTCACTCTTCTTAGCAAGTAAAGAGGGGCAACTGTAAACACCCTATTTTTTCCGGGGCCCACTACATTAAAAATAAGAAAATAAAAAAATAAAAAAATATATATATAAAAAAATTATAATAAATAAACAGTAAAATAAAATATGATACTCTCTTGATTCTTTCTTGTGAGGCAAGCACAAGTCAAATTGTGTAAGGGTCAAACAAAGATTGACAACTAAGTGAGGAAATTGGAAATAATTGTGGTGATTTGATTGTGGTCATAAAAGAATGATTCCTCATCATGTAGGACAATCAATGAGAATTTGACTTGATGAGTAAGTTAGGAAATTTTTGAAGGAAATTTGAGTAAAAAGGAAAATTTTTTATTGGCCAATCAAGTCTCATAATGAAATTGATACATGTGCAACCATCATAAAAAAGAAAAAGGAAATTAACATAATATAAAGAGAATGCTTGCAAGTTGGTGCGTGTGTCAAAATGATTGAAAAGGCAACATTAGTTTCTTTGCCTTGAAAAAGGTGAAAATAAATTAAAAATAATAGGAAGACATTTAAGGTGAAACCCTAGAGTTGGTTGCCTATATAAGTGAGAGCAAGAGAGCATTTGAGGGGGGTGGTTTTTGAAAGAGAGAAAAAGGCTAAGTTTTGAGAGTAAAAAAAAGAGGTTTATTAGAAAGGTATACATCTATAACATACTTCTTATATTTCTTGGGGAAACATAGAGAGAAGGTGAGTGGAGAGTGATTTGTTGTGAGATCCCTTCTTCTTCTTCTTCTTCTTCTTCTTACCTTTGTTTTCTTATTCCGATGAAAGTCTATTGTAGACGGAGGCATTCATAATCTCTCTCTAATCTCATTTAGGCAAAGGTGATATAACCCTCTAAGACAACTTGATTGTCTCTTCACCTAGCCAATGATTTGAGATAAGAGAGGATTATTCTTATTTATTTGTTATTTTTTTTCTTTGAAAATAATTTTTTTTATTCTTTTTTTTCTTTGAAAATAATTTTTTTTATACATGTATATATATATTTTTTTGCAATATTTTATCTTTGCTTGATATATGATTTTGTTTCGATTTTATTTTAAAATTATGAAATCTCTTTTTTTTTATAAATAAAAAAATAAAATGAAATGATTTTCATAAAAGAGGAAAATGGGTTGAATGATTTTCATCCGTGAAATATTGAATTATCTTCTCAGGTTGAAAGTCGATTGTTTCTCCGAGAGAGATTATCTCCTCAGGCGATTCAATCAAAATTGTGAAGTGTTTCCTCTTTAAAAAATAAATAAATTTGCATTTTCATAATATAAAAAAAACAAACCAAAAATAATATATTTTTTTTCTTCTTAAATTTAAACAAATGTTTTTCTTAAAAAACACAAACCAAGTGACACACATTTCTACCCCGAACTACGTGGGCTTTGATCCCTTAAGGGTACGTAGGCCCTAGGTCAAATCCTAGGTCAAGTCCAAAAATGTAAAAATTATTTTTTTCCTTTTTTTGTTTTATTTTTATTTTTATTTGTATACATTAATTTCTCTTGATAATTTAAAATAAAATTAAAATTAAGGTCATATTTATTTTTAAACAATTAACTTAGGGTAACCGTTTTCTTGAACGGGTGCTGTGGGGTGCCTAACACCTTCCCCACGCACAATCGACTCCCGAACCCTATTTTATTTTTTTATTATTTTAAAAGGTTTTCCAAAATATCCTTTTTTAAAAAAAATTTGGTGGCGGCTCCATTTTTACATTTTAATTTAACCTAATTTTTTGGGCGCTACAAAGAGCGATCATGAAATTATAACAAATACTCTTCTAAGTTAATACAGTGATTGTAACATCAATCAGAGCAGTCTAAGCCAAATTGAACTAAGTAGTAAAAGGAAAACCTTAGATCACGAAGTGATCGGAACTATAAACAAGTAGTGATCGTAGTGTCGAGTGATTGATATTATTGTTATGCATTTAACATGTGATCTAAGTGTGCAGTAAGTGATTGAAGCAAGTGTGATCAATGCCTGATCGGAGTGTCGACCAAAAAGCAAATCAAGTACAAAAGTACACTGTCATGATCAGAATGCTTTTTAGAAGACGTTAGACACATTCCTCCGCCATATATGCTCTCAAGGCAACTTCTCTCCTACAAGAAGCAATATTTGCTGATAAAGTTTGAAGACGCATTTAATGTTCATCATCTTCTTCAAGCAACATGAGAAGAACCAAGTACCAAGCATTAATTGAGCTCAACGGATACAAGACTTCTGGTGTATGTGTCAAATGGCTACTTCCACCATTGAAGACTATAAATAGGCGAATGGAATTTATTGCACTTCACCGAAAAAATTCAATTCTGCACCTACTCTCTGTCAAGGCGAATAAGTTTTCTTGTGATCACAAAAGCTTAAGTGTTTAACATTATTTGTTCATCTTGTGAACTTATACTCTGTTTTTTAAATCCTCTTCTGTTCTGAGGTTGTTCTGAAGCTTGGGGCTTTAGAACAAGGTTGTTACCTTACGGGTAGTAAGAGGGAGTGTGAGAGAGTTTCTTTCACTGTAATGTTCTCAGGTGAACCCGTTTGTAAAACCTGAAATTAGTGGAACCCAACGAGGTGTTGGTGAACTGGACGTAGGCAAGAGTTTGGCCGAACCATTATAAACTGTTTTGCGTTTTATTTTTAGTTGTTCAAAGTTTTTAGTTGAAGCACAATTCACCCCCCCCCCCTCTTGTGCATCCGCGCTTTCAGCAACAAGGATGAAAGTTAATTTTATCCATAACCTTCATAAAAAGAGGGCAAGTGGTTATGATGTTGTCCTTCTTTCTCGAACCCAGACGTTTGTATGACAATATTCCTTATGTTGTTTTTTTGGGTTTGATATTTTATTTGAAAATTAATTTTCTTTATTTATATGAAAGGATAACCTGTTTTTATATGATAAAGAATATATATTTAGTGTTAATCATATGCTTTATTAATAGTATAATTAAGTTTTCGACTTATATTGTTTTATTACAATAAAGCACTAAACTCAAAGTATAATATGTGGCATCTCTTGTCTAACTTTAGCAGCAACATGAGCAAGCACTTCCTTAAACTACACAACTCCAGCATCACTGTCAGCGCATATCTTGCGAGCAAGTCAGGAACACTGTTCCTCTCTCGATTAAACCACAATATTTGGACATCTCATGCATGCCTACACAAAGTCAGAATCTCTTCCATTTCATTTGTTCTTGTTGGCGTTCGCTCGTAAATCTTCAAATACTTCCATGGATATCTTCTAGCTCCTCTCCAGTGCTAATATATCCAGTCAGCAACAATACCTGCAAACACTGAAAACACAGTTCGAGTCGCGTCCTCAGGGACACTTTACTTAAGAGCTATTTCACGACTACCGGCAAAAGAAGTCGTGTGCTCCCCAGCATTAAACGAACCCTTCCTTTAAATCAGGGTGAACAGAACTATGGGAGATAATTTACTTAGCAAGGCAACATTATGTGAGAGGAAGAAAAGAGTGCTCTAATACTCTAGAGCCAAGAGCCACACCTTAGCTCTACTCTGATTTCATAGACGTTATATAAAACGTCATTCTCATGAAGGTTGGGCAACAATTAAATAAATAATAAAACACTGATTTATTATTATTTAAAGTGATTAATAGGATTGAATAATCAGTTTCATACGTTGACATTAAAACCATTTATATGAATAATAAATCACATTGAAATCCATTATGGACTTGATGACAACCGTTGAAAGCATTTGAAAGGCTTATTATGCCATAAATTAAAAGTAATAAATTACCATATAAATTGTAAAGTCAACTTTGTATGATAACAATTTATAAAATTCTTTGATTTAATTTTATAAATTGCCCATTCTATATTTAACTCAAGTACAATGGTGTGGGAATAAATAGCCGGATTTGGTCTCCAGTGGACCATTGTTTTATGTGTTAACTCTTCCTCTTGACACATATAAGAATCCTAGTTCACTTATAATTTGGACCCTACAATCCCAAACAATATGAGACTTGTTCCTATAACACACCCATTCAATATTTCCAACAATCCCCCACATGTGTCATAAGGAACGCCTTAACTGAGTACACATGAAGTATTATCATTGTATCTAGTGGTCCTCTGGACTTGAACTAGACCTAGACGGGTAATACTTGGTACACAGAGAAGCCAATGTTCCTATGGAATTGAATTGACAACTCTTGGCGTATACCAGAGGCATTATGAGTCAGATTATACGTCCACATTTCTGATGTTAACGTCGGTTTTGCCCGTTAAGACGGCCATGAGCGTGGCCAGTGCATAACGAATGCTCTAGAGATTTCGCTACGATCTCATAGGAGCGGCCCCACTCCGACATTCGTAGAGGTGATTTCATTAAATGTGCCTGCAATGAGCACACCATCCCGTAGAATTATGAAATCATTAAGAGTTTATACTCAGCCTCATGATTGGACCGAATTTTATGCCTTTAAGCATGTGAAATTGAGCTTAATTAGTGTGATTTAATTGATATATTTGATCATTATTTTCATATTTTATTGCGCATGCTTATTGGAATTAATTGGTGAATATTAGCCTTATTACTTGCATTTTAAGAAACCAAGGGTATTTTGGTCATTTTGACTATTTGATGATATTTTATTGTAGGGGGTCCCACGTGGGCCCCACACACCCTTGGTAGAGCTTAGATGGAGCTTATGTGGCAAGGAGGAGGCTAGATGACAAGGCATGTGACATAAAGCAACTTTACCATTTTTGGTAAAAGGAAGAAAAAGGCATTTTTGGAGCATCTTTCCAAAAGAGGCAAAATTGGCTCCAACTTCAAATTCAAACTTGGAGGCCTCATTACGGGCAATTTTGGAAACACAATCACTTGGAGAAAAAGGAGAGACCTTTAGGAATGCATCTAGACCACATTAAGTCCATATTCACCCACATTTTCACCTAAATTCCGAAAATACCCCTTTCCCCTTCACAAATATACCTCTCGACCTAACCTTCCCTAAACACCATCAAAATATCTTTTTGACAACTCATTCATATCATTTGACAGCTCATTAACTCCCTAATCCAACTCATCAACTAATCTCCCACTTACTTAACTACTAACTAACTTCATTTGACACAACTCTCACTTTTCCACTTTCTCTCTCTTCTAACAAATTCTCTCAACTTTCTCTCTTCTCCTTCATCTTCAACCTTTCGGCCTCCCTCCATTCTTGACCATTCCACCATGATTTCACCACGCAACCTTCATCCTTCACCTCCATGATGTGCAACTAAGCTTCCTCTCCTTCTTCTCCAAGGAAAAGTGCTTGAAGAACTCAACATTTGGCTTCATATGCTTGTAATTTGCTCTTTTAGGTTTCAAGCTAGATGTATATTTTTGCCTATGTATGACCTTGATTTAGGCTTGTATAGGTTAGAACACCTTGATTTTAGGTGTTTTACTTCATTTTGGCTTGAAATCTCTCTTTTATGTTAAGGACATGAAAACCTAGGCTTTGTGTTTGTAGTTTCATACTTGTATGTGTGTGCGATTAGCTCCTCTTGCATTTACGGAATGAATGTGTTTCTTAAGTACTAGATCTAGTGCTTAATGTTGCTATAGGTATGTTATTGGCTTGAAAGAGCTTTAGGCTTGATTAAATTAGTTAAATGTTTGTAGATTTCTTTGATTAAAGAGATCTCAAGGATTTAACTAGTTTATATTAAGTGAAACAAGTGTATGAAGTCTAATTCATCAAAGCACTAAGTACTTGGAGAAGGAGGTGATTTCTCAACTCATTTCTTCACTCTTTTAATTCGGCTAGTTTACTTTTGTAACTTGAGATTTTAATTGTTTTTAGTAATTGATAATCAACACTCTCAACAACCTTGTTAATTTGTGATTATTTGACCTAAGCAAGTGAATTAACCAAATCGTGGAATTGACCTAGGACTTGCTACTAACTATTGTAGTTAATTCTAGTTTTTATTTGTTTAGCTCTTTTAGGCGACAAAAAGAGTTAATCACCTCACCAAAAATGCAATCTAGCACTTTCCGGGTCATAGGAATGGACTAGCAAATTATTCAACAAGTGCTACCAGAACTGACGCACGACTTGTTCTTACCCATTGAACCTCCTTCATGGGATCACCAATCACAGAGGTTGGGTTGCCATCGCTTGTCAATTTCAGGTTGGCTTTAGTCACATTCCCCTCGACTAATTATAACTTCCCGAGGATTTTGTTAATGGTACCGATAGGTCAACTTTTGACCCCACAAAATCAATTGAGATATCTCCACAATTTTCAAGCATGCTTATATATATTATATCTCAAAAGATTTTCACATATACCATTATTTTTCTTCATAATGGTTAATGTCTTTTTGCAATCACAGCTCATCAACATTAAATGTTGGCTTATCACCAATTTATTTGCTAATTTTTATAGCCATTTGGTCTCAAACAATTAAAAGGCAATTTAAATTTATGCCCCCACAGTTCCAAATATCTCATTTATTTAGAAACTTGGCATATAATACATCAACACTATGTGATGGATTTATTCCAAAATATTTTATTTTTATTTTGGAAACAAGTGGATTTTCTCATTTTACTTCTGTGTATCTCAATATACAACAGGAATCCACTTTACACCATACCAATATTTATGCTGCCTCTAGAATATTTTACCCTCCTCACGAGAGTTTTATATATGCTTCATTTTTTACAGCATAAGCTATACCTCATGGATTCATCTAATCCAATAATGCATCTGTTGGAAATATTTAATCAGATCCGCCCTTGATGGACCGGATCGTCCGATTACTAAATCCGACAGCCTTTAGGAAAGCAGACTAATCAGCTTTAATATGTGATTGATGCTGATTGATTTGATTAAAATCAAATCAGTTAATAAATCAACATTAATATGTGATTGATTTGATTAGTGAATCAAATCAGTTATTATTGTTGATCGGTGTCATAATGACTGCAATATTGACGGTGATATTTCTACCTTTCTTAGTGACACTCTTGTCACTATAAATAGAGGTGTCCCGCTCATTTGTCAGTAACCAAGAAGTGTGCACCTCAGCCACTCTGCTTTCCTTCTCACAGTTTTTCCTGAGAGGGTGATTCGCTGTGCGTATCAAACCCGGGTTCTAGTAACCCGGTTATGCGTGAGCTGAATCCTTCGGGCTTCTTGGCTCCGAGTTCAATTTTGTTATCACGGCTTTTGTTTGTTCTGTTGTTGTTACAGGAACTCTGTCCGAGTTCGGGTTCGGGTTCGGGTCGAAGCTCCAGGATCCGGGAAAGCTCGTGGGCCGGGTAACCGAATATTCCTTCATTGGCATCAGAGCCATAATGATTCTGAGGCTGGAGTTGAGGTAGGGCCTCGAATTAAAATTTTTCCGCTGTGTGTTTAATCATGATGGATAGCATATTTTTATTTAATATTCTGTGTGATTATTTTATTATATGTTTTAATGTTCATGATTAATCTAAAGAAAATATTACTGGACATATATGTGTTTATATGTTTATTTTTAATTTTCCAGAATTATGGCATGAAATCCCATAAATGCTTGAACTTTAATATATGCTTTTAGAAACATATATACAATGTTCATCACGTTCATACTCTTGCACTTTCATGTTTTATACTGTGTGTCTCTGAAATATATTATTGTGTGTGTATATTGATAAGCATGAATGTATGAATATGGAATTTTCGTTTATACTGCTTCTGTTGTGTTCAAAAGCATGCTCATAGTATAGACAGACTGTAACACCCCAAAAATTTAAATAAGAGATAATACAGAATTATTGATAGGTTATTTAGAAATTTAAATTATTAAAAATGAATTCAGGATATTTGAGGTGTTTTAGTGATTTCAAAATTTATTTTCTTTAGAGATTAAGGAAATTTAATATAAAGGATTATTTAGAGTTAGGAATTTTTGAAAAGTACTTTATACTTTAAGACTTTATTTAACATTCCAAAATTTCATTTTAAAATATAGTTGAACTAAATAGGAGGAGGGATATAAACTATAAACCAATGCTTTGTACAATAGGAAAAAAAAAGAGAGAGAGAATTTTTGTACAAATTAAACTAAGTTGCTAGTAAATAGGAAAAGAAGAGTTAAATGGAAAGAAAATGGTACAAATGACATATAGGATTTTAGGGTCAAAGTATAATTAAAAACAAACATATGGGGGAGTTAGTTAGAATTTTCCCTAATCATTATATTGATGTATCTAAGTAAGAAACCCTAGCCTCCTTATTGAACAAAAGCATCGGCCCCTTTTCTCCCAAACTCAATGCCTTCATGTTTCTCTCCAAACCCTACATCTCTTCTCTTCCTCCCACTGCTCCCTCACTCCTCACACTCTCTTCTCGTTTTTCTCTCTGTGTTCACCCTCCAACGGCGGTCGAACGATGAATCACGAAGGTGGATGCCTCCAATTTTTCATGCAACACCAAAATCGAACCTAGGTAACTTCTCCATACCATTTTTTATTTGTGTTTCGCGAGATGGAGAGGGATCCGAAATGGGGTTTGGGGTTTTCAAAACTTTCATAATGATTAAATAAAGATTAAGCTTTCAAAATGAAAACTTGAAAGAAAAGTGATGTTTTGAGATTGTGTTTTATATTGGTTTGATTTCTCTGTTTGGGATTATAAGTGATGTTCCCTCTGCTATTTAGTTTGCTATATGTAGTAGAGATTGTTTATTGTTTCCTCTGTTTGGTAGTTTGCTTTCTTGCTTTCTCTTGTAAGTTTATGTTGCCATTTTTGAAATCTAAGTTAGAGATGTAGGAATTATTTAAAGTGATATATATGATTTAAACGATTCTTCCTCTTAATGTAATTTTCTTTGTTGGAACTTGTTTGCAAGAATATCCATGTGTATAAAGATGGTACTTAATCTTGAAATTATTACTTGAAGTTTCAGTTTTATATTGAACAAGAAAGGTCTCAAAGGGAGAATTTATATTTTAATGAGTCTAAATTTTACAACGTACTTACTAAGGGAAGATTGTCATTGAAATTCAAGAATATGAGAACCTTGATGCTCCTTTGGATGCACTTGAATTTAATCACTATTTTGTTAAAATTTGTTATAATAATTATTTTAGAAATATGATTTGATGGATTGATTTATTTTTATTTTCTTGAATGTTTTATGGTTGTTTGTTTTGCTTAATTAGTATAACAGTTTCCACCTTAATAAATTGAATCTTCCTATTGTTGTTAATTGATATTTGGTTCCATATATGTACCTCTACTTTCCTTTTATTCCTCTATTACGTAATAATGTTGATTGATATGCTTTAATTATGCGATTTCATTGAGGAATCTTAATATGATGATGCTTGAAGTTGTTGAAATGATTTGTCTTTACGCTATACTTGATTTGAATTCAACATGAGTTATTAACATGGTCAAGTTTGAGAATATGGTTGATTTTGAGAATTGGATGAATAAGTATGATAGATTATATAAAGTCAAGGAAGTAGGATTTCGAAAAGAAAAAAAAAGGATTGGGTAGTTTGATAGGAATGAGAGGCGCAAAATATATATATGTACCATATAAGGACAATTATTAATTCTCTATTATTACTTGATGTAATAATAGGAATAAATGGTGGATTGTGACTTAAGGTAGTGAAAAGAAAAGAAAAACAAAGAAGTTCAGATCGTATTACTGAAGAAGTATTATTGGCTGGAGCCTAGGTAGCGGGTTATTTTAGTCATAAAAAACTAGCATGCTATAATTGATTATAAATATAAATTTTAAAATTGCCTCAGATTTTGATAGGGTTTATTTCTGCATTTATATTTTTGGTGGAGTACTCCAGGCATGAGGAGGGTCGCTCCCCCCATGCCATATTGTTGAATTTATTTTTCTTAGAAAATCCTGTCAGGTGTTGCCTACTACGAACGGCAAAAATATTGCTAGTTGTAGTTGGTGGTGCATTAGGCACATGCAATAAAATATTCTACCTATAACAAATATATTGTTAAGGTAGGGGCCCTGTATGAGTGTTATACTAACGGCAGTATGATGCCAACAGGTAGCGTCACTATCATTATCTGAGCAGGTTTAAAAGATATATGAATGAAATAAAAATATATATGAATAAAATAAATTGCTATTGGGATTCGTTGAATCTCACCCGTTTTTCAAAATGTTTTTCACAGATGCAGGAGAAGGTTAATTTGAGTAGCAGAGAAGCTTGCTAGGCCCTATGAATTTCTAGAAATAAATAGATAGTTTTAATTTGATTTTGTTATATCATTATGTAATAAGCTAAAAGCTTGTGATATACATAAATAGGAAGCTATCACCTGAGATAGCCAATTTGTATTAATTGTAATTATAATAATAGGTGTATTTATTTAGATAATTAAAATAAGGTTCTAGATAGATTGACTAATTAAGGAACCTGATAGAATTAAGTATTATATTTAAATTTAGTCATTTAATAAATTTATATCCACATGAATTTTCATAACAATATGATTTATTTATTGAAGCTTATTTTACAAAAGAAAGATTTTAAATATTTTACATAACAAGAATTATTTATTTATCTTTCAAAATAAAAAAAAATTATTCATATTTTTGGGTTTTCAATGACATAATTGTGGTATAAATTGATTAAATCACTTATATATATTAAGAAAAATCTAGGTGTTACAATTTGGTATCAGAGCAATGATTCTGGCATAGATTAGCTAGAATACTTTACTCGTACGTCACCTATTTACGGATACCATTAGATAACATTTAGTATACATTAGGAATGACAACTATAGTATTAGATAGAGAGAAAATAGAAGTAGATCAGTAAAAAAAATTATTAAGAATATTTTATTGAGTTTGATTTATATAGGATTCTTACTATATAGGAAACAATTGAAGCTAAAAGAGGAATACCCTAATAGATGGAATAAGATTTGAGTGATTCTTTCCTTGAAGATGGAATAGGTGATTGAGTGTTTCTTTCCTTATAGATGGAATAGGTGATTGAGTAATTTTAAAGAAATTAGGTGATACTTTAATATTATTGTTGAGGGTAAGAAATGTGTGAATAAAAAGGAAAGATAGGAATTGTGGAGCAGTTGTTTATTTATGAAATTATTTGAATCCACATATTGGAGATGTGGGATTCAAAAGTTTAGGTTTATGATTAGATAGTTGACATTTAATTTTGTAGTAGTACATTATATAATAATAGCGTTGTATGGGCCTAGGGGTATTCTTATAAAGATAAGGAATAAATGGAACATTACATTGAATTGTAGAAAATTTTGTAAAAGAATATTGAAATAAATGGAGTGATATTCATAGGATATGAAGCTAGTGAATAATTTCAAAACAATTTATTAGCAAAGCTATGAAGAAGAAATATGATTAATAAGAATGTGAGGAGAGTTTAACGGAATAAGGAATTCTTCAGTGGGGTCTCAAGTATAATTATGATCCGGACATAATCATAGTTGAGGCATCATGGAAGACCTTATTGGGATCAGGGGAGTAAAGAAATTGAAGAATGTAAATTGATAAAGAGAATATTAACTTCATAATAAAGAAAACATTAATTTATTGTATTGACTGTTTTGTGGTATTGTTATAGTGTTTAGTTAATTGATGGTTAAAATTGATTTATTATTTCATTTAAGCTAGTTGTATAATATTGTTTGTTTTATAATTTTTAATCTTAGTTTGATCCTTTATTTGGCTTGTGATTGTAATTTCCCACTATTAGTTGGTTTGTGATTGTTTTATTGTTTGGCTTTTGAGTTGGCTTATGCTAAACGTATGAATGGTAATTAAGTTGTTTGTTTGAAAGTTGTTATTGTTTCAATTCTGAATAGATATTTTTTTAAAAAAAAATAATTTGTCAAATTGTTTGTGAAGCATGACTTGTAGTTATTATATTTGGGATTGATATTGTTTTTAAAATGAAATTGATTTTCATCATGGTTGTTTAATTTAGTTGGGATTTGTTGACATTGGTTTTAATTAGAGTTTGAAATTGGTAATTGGTAAATTCTAGGTTTTCTGTAGCATGTGTTTTGTTTTATAATTCATATACCACTTTTAAATTATCTGCAAGGATTTTGATTGTTGTCTGCAAGGTGAATCAATTGAGTTGATATAAATTGTGAAAATGGTTTGGTTTCTTTGAGATGTAAAAATTGATTATGGGTTGCTTAATAAATCATATATACTCTTTGATATTGAGCCATTATAATGAACATCTTGGGCAAAATAATTAATTTGTAAGTATGAATTAATGAGGGATGTTATTTCTTGAAGATTGGGAATGGGAATATATGTTGTAGGTGAAGGTGCATAAAGTTAGGTTCTTGATTTCCAAATATAAACTCATCTATTAAAAAAAAAATCAATCGATTGGACATATAGGGTAATTTTGGTGTTTACTAATAATACTGGTTAAATGAATACTCAAAAAAAAAATATTATTGTTAAATTGGAAATTAAAGTTTTGAAATATACTCATGATATAGTATGACGACATTTGAAATTGGAATTGGAAGAAATTTGTTTGAAAATGAAACTACACTGTAATTATGTATTTCTTCTTCTTTTCTTTGGAGATTACTATAAATATTTTGGTAAATGTGTATATTAAAGTGTATTAACATGTTTAATGTTGGATTGAATGTGAAACCTAAATTTTCTTCTTTCTTGTCTAGTTTATGACATGTTTTATCATATTTGGTATTGATTCTTCATTGACTAACAGTTGGATAGCTATTAGATATATAGTAGGTTTTCAATTATTAGTCAAATTGAAAGGTTTTATGGTGTTTTAGTCAATTTACTAATTAAAATATAAGAATTGGATTTCTTCTCATATCAAAGTTGTGAGAAAGTAATTATTGTAATTTTTATACAAGCGTATAGTTATATCAAATAGGGTAGTTTATAACTCCAAATAATTAGGCGTTAAATTGCATAAATGAATGAAAATATATTTGGAATACTTGTAGTATATGCTAAAAGTGATTAATTTCATGTGAGATAGTGATATTAAAATTTGGGATAGTTATACTATCAAGATTTAAGTTGTAATTGGTAAATTCAATGCTATTTAATAAATTAAATTGAATTAGATTACAAATGATTTAAATTGCTGCTTGATGCATTTTTTTTAAAAAATGTTGCAATAAATATATAAGAATGTGTTAGAAATTATGAAAATAATGTTAATATTTCCTATTATGTATTATGTAGACTATTTGTATATATTAGTCATTATTGTGAATTATAATATTAGGATATTATATGATTTGATTAGGAAAAATTAATGCTACATAGAATCAATTTAGAATATGTTTTTATTTTCTATATTTCTCAAATCTATACAATCATGGGATATACAAACATGGGATCGATTGATATCTCTTGTATTATATATTGGAAGCTAATGATCAGAGAAATATATGAGACTATTCAGTCATCTTTCTTTCCACGGAATGGTATACATGGGTATGCGTAAATAATTATAAAAATGTCAAATTGATTTAGAGTGATGGTATAAAATCTCATGAATGAGATTTATTATTTCCACAGGAATGCCTTTAATAGTTTAATTATATGTAAAAAACTTCGATTTTTCTAACTGTTTGTGAATTTTTGAATTGTTAGCATTTCTTTTGGTTATCTTATTTTTTTTATTTAAAAATTTTACAATGAATTTTATATGACTTGTGTTGAATTAAAATGTTAATGGGTTATAGTTCAAATAATAAATGAAGTGGAATTTTAAATTAGCTATAATATGAAGTTTAAGGAAAGATAACTGTTACTAAATTGTAATTTTTAAAGTCCATAAGTGACAATTTTGATGACACCCTACCTTCCTAAGGTTGATAAAATCATAAAATATCTTGTTTAAGCTATGAATTTCTTGAGCTGCATTAATTCTCTTGCCTTGTTAGCAAATGGATGCTGGTCTGATTAATAAGAGTTTCTAATGGAAGATATTAATGACCAATTGTTAATAATTTAATGGAGTTCTTTGTTTATTTTGAGGATTAGTATGATTTAATGCAAAAAAAAAAAACAAATAATAAAGAAAAGATCTATCAATTGTTCTCTTCCTTGCTATTCCGTTTTCATCACTAATTTCCCTAAATTTTCTTTTCGATTCAAAATTAAACAGGGATTAATATGGTGTTACATTGATCCTAACACCGATTTTTGTTTTCATGAATATGTTGAAAGAATTTTTGTTTTTCTCTTAGTTCTTTGATTGGAATATCTCATTTGTTTAATATGGATCCTTATCTCTTAGTTGTGGAAAAGTGACTAGTATGTGTAAGGAAGTAAAATGAATTGCAAGTGTGTTTGAAATCAAAGGGCATTGTTCATATTTGTTCATGCATATGTGTTAAAACATCTTTACTTTTATTGAAAAGCTGAACTGATTTGAAGATTGGAGGTGTTTAAAATTAAAATGAAAATATGCTAAAATGCAAGATGTAATGATTTAAGAAATTATATTTTATGCTAGACTTCAAATTAAAGTTATGAATCTTCTGGAATTGCTGTCTCATTCCTATACTAAATTAGATGCCTTGTTTTGATATTGTCCATATGGTTTCCTTGTTCACTTTCACCAAGCTATAGGGGAGAAGTGATGTAGTAAAATTATTAATGTAAGATTGGATTATTGTGAAATGGAACCAAGAAGGCATATTATTGGTGCTATTTTGTTCACGGCCGACTCTTCTTTTCTTCCTTGTTTGATTAAGGAAGTGAAAATAAAGATGAAAAATTGTTTAAAATTTTGAATTTTGATAGAATTTAGTATTAAGTAATGTAAATAAAAAAAATTAATTTACTCCCACTTATGATGAGGATAATTTATTGATTTATGGAATGATTAGAGTTTGTAATGGAAGATATGCTACAATGATGTGAAAAAAAATGTATGAACCGAGATGATTAAAATAATTAAGAATGAGGTAGTGATGTGAAATTTTAGATAGATATAGGTTGGAAAATTGTTTGGATTGAATATTGTAATTTGCGCTGATAGTGATTTGAGGAAATTGACGTTTATAAGTTGTGGTGAAATAAATAAATTTGTAGGTTATGGTTAGAAGTTGTTGCATGGAGTTTATTGACATGCTTGTAGTTTGTTCTTACTTCTTAGTGTTATTGTCCTTGATAAATTCCTTTCTTCATCTCACTTACTTCTGTGCACTTAGGTTCTCAAGTAGATTCACAACGGTAATGCATCTTAGTTTTTCTCTTTACCCGTATGTGCTGTACTCTCAGATCCCTTTTGCCTTTTCAGTAAACTTTACCAATACACTCTATTCAAATCAGTCTTAATTGATTTTGTCTCTTGAATTTTTAAGATTTTTTTTTTTAAAAAAAAACTATCTTTGTGTCATCAATAGTTCATGCCTCACCACTTTTCTTTACAGCAATCTCGTTTGGAATAATGTAAAGTGCTAGTTTAATCTTCCCTAAGATATCCTGAGTTTTTCCTTCTTCTTACTATGTAGCTAAAAGTTATAAGATATAAATCTTCGTTTTACACATATGGAAGATTTTTCTTTCAATTTCGAGGACGAAATTATTTTTAGGGGGAGAGAATTGTAACACCCCAAAAATTTAAATAAGAGATAATACAGAATTATTGATAGGTTATTTAGAAATTTAAATTATTAAAAATGAATTCAGGATATTTGAGGTGTTTTAGTGATTTCAAAATTTATTTTCTTTAGAGATTAAGGAAATTTAATATAAAGGATTATTTAGAGTTAGGAATTTTTGAAAAGTACTTTATACTTTAAGACTTTATTTAACATTCCAAAATTTCATTTTAAAATATAGTTGAACTAAATAGGAGGAGGGATATAAACTATAAACCAATGCTTTGTACAATAGGAAAAAAAAAAGAGAGAGAGAATTTTTGTACAAATTAAACTAAGTTGCTAGTAAATAGGAAAAGAAGAGTTAAATGGAAAGAAAATGGTACAAATGACATATAGGATTTTAGGGTCAAAGTATAATTAAAAACAAACATATGGGGGAGTTAGTTAGAATTTTCCCTAATCATTATATTGATGTATCTAAGTAAGAAACCCTAGCCTCCTTATTGAACAAAAGCATCGGCCCCTTTTCTCCCAAACTCAATGTCTTCATGTTTCTCTCCAAACCCTACATCTCTTCTCTTCCTCCCACTGCTCCCTCACTCCTCACACTCTCTTCTCGTTTTTCTCTCTGTGTTCACCCTCCAACGGCGGTCGAACGATGAATCACGAAGGTGGATGCCTCCAATTTTTCATGCAACACCAAAATCGAACCTAGGTAACTTCTCCATACAATTTTTTATTTGTGTTTCGCGAGATGGAGAGGGATCCGAAATGGGGTTTGGGGTTTTCAAAACTTTCATAATGATTAAATAAAGATTAAGCTTTCAAAATGAAAACTTGAAAGAAAAGTGATGTTTTGAGATTGTGTTTTATATTGGTTTGATTTCTCTGTTTGGGATTATAAGTGATGTTCCCTCTGCTATTTAGTTTGCTATATGTAGTAGAGATTGTTTATTGTTTCCTCTGTTTGGTAGTTTGCTTTCTTGCTTTCTCTTGTAAGTTTATGTTGCCATTTTTGAAATCTAAGTTAGAGATGTAGGAATTATTTAAAGTGATATATATGATTTAAACGATTCTTCCTCTTAATGTAATTTTCTTTGTTGGAACTTGTTTGCAAGAATATCCATGTGTATAAAGATGGTACTTAATCTTGAAATTATTACTTGAAGTTTCAGTTTTATATTGAACAAGAAAGGTCTCAAAGGGAGAAGTTATATTTTAATGAGTCTAAATTTTACAACGTACTTACTAAGGGAAGATTGTCATTGAAATTCAAGAATATGAGAACCTTGATGCTCCTTTGGATGCACTTGAATTTAATCACTATTTTGTTAAAATTTGTTATAATAATTATTTTAGAAATATGATTTGATGGATTGATTTATTTTTATTTTCTTGAATGTTTTATGGTTGTTTGTTTTGCTTAATTAGTATAACAGTTTCCACCTTAATAAATTGAATCTTCCTATTGTTGTTAATTGATATTTGGTTCCATATATGTACCTCTACTTTCCTTTTATTCCTCTATTACGTAATAATGTTGATTGATATGCTTTAATTATGCGATTTCATTGAGGAATCTTAATATGATGATGCTTGAAGTTGTTGAAATGATTTGTCTTTACGCTATACTTGATTTGAATTCAACATGAGTTATTAACATGGTCAAGTTTGAGAATATGGTTGATTTTGAGAATTGGATGAATAAGTATGATAGATTATAGAAAGTCAAGGAAGTAGGATTTCGAAAAGAAAAAAAAAGGATTGGGTAGTTTGATAGGAATGAGAGGCGCAAAATATATATATGTACCATATAAGGACAATTATTAATTCTCTATTATTACTTGATGTAATAATAGGAATAAATGGTGGATTGTGACTTAAGGTAGTGAAAAGAAAAGAAAAACAAAGAAGTTCAGATCGTATTACTGAAGAAGTATTATTGGCTGGAGCCCAGGTAGCGGGTTATTTTAGTCATAAAAAACTAGCATGCTATAATTGATTATAAATATAAATTTTAAAATTGCCTCATATTTTGATAGGGTTTATTTCTGCATTTATATTTTTGGTGGAGTACTCCAGGCATGAGGAGGGTCGCTCCCCCCATGCTATATTGTTGAATTTATTTTTCTTAGAAAATCCTGTCAGGTGTTGCCTACTACGAACGGCAAAAATATTGCTAGTTGTAGTTGGTGGTGCATTAGGCACATGCAATAAAATATTCTACCTATAACAAATATATTGTTAAGGTAGGGGCCCTGTATGAGTGTTATACTAACAGCAGTATGATGCCAACAGGTAGCGTCACTATCATTATCTGAGCAGGTTTAAAAGATATATGAATGAAATAAAAATATATATGAATAAAATAAATTGCTATTGGGATTCGTTGAATCTCACCCGTTTTTCAAAATGTTTTTCACAGATGCAGGAGAAGGTTAATTTGAGTAGCAGAGAAGCTTGCTAGGCCCTATGAATTTCTAGAAATAAATAGATAGTTTTAATTTGATTTTGTTATATCATTATGTAATAAGCTAAAAGCTTGTGATATACATAAATAGGAAGCTATCACTTGAGATAGCCAATTTGTATTAATTGTAATTATAATAATAGGTGTATTTATTTAGATAATTAAAATAAGGTTCTAGATAGATTGACTAATTAAGGAACCTGATAGAATTAAGTATTAGATTTAAATTTAGTCATTTAATAAATTTATATCCACATGAATTTTCATAACAATATGATTTATTTATTGAAGCTTATTTTACAAAAGAAAGATTTTAAATATTTTACATAACAAGAATTATTTATTTATCTTTCAAAATAAAAAAAATTATTCATATTTTTGGGTTTTCAATGACATAATTGTGGTATAAATTGATTAAATCACTTATATATATTAAGAAAAATCTAGGTGTTACACAGACATAGACATAAGTGATTATATCCCATAGCTTCCAGATTAGCTTATTCCTTGAGTTTAATAACCTGCGTGGACAATAAATCATCAAAGTATAATAAATCTGGAATTTTTCATAAGATTTAATTACAAATCGAAGGTCAAAACCGAGTTTTTCCTCTCTCGGCCGAACGCTTTTTGGGTGAAAATTGGATCTTCGTTTTCCAGTTTTTCGCGAATACCCATAGGAATAGGCTTGTAGAGCTCGTCGATACGAATCCAACGGCGCAAAAATCGCGTCAAACGGAGGTCGTATGAGGGAGAAACAAGTCCCCATAGTTTCGGCGGCGGCCGCTGGTGTTGGCGGCAACTCGCCGGAAGTCTGCCGCGGCGGACAGAGGAAGAAGATGAAGAAGGGGCATTTTCGTAAATTCGCGTTGGTTTAATGAAACTGTGTGTTCCATGCATTCGGGTTGTTCGAACTGGGTCGGTCCGGTTTAATGCAATCCGGTTCGGCCTTATCTAGTAAAAAAAAAACTAATGTAGTATTGGGCCGTGGCCCAATCCGACAAAATAAAAAAGGGGCAACACTGCTGGGTCGTGGCCCAAATTAGTGTTCGTTCAAAAAAAAAAAAAGGACTTACACAAGCTGGGCCGATGTGTTCGGGCCCAGCCTATTCAAAAAAAAGTTTAAAATAATTATTTTAATATGGGCCATGACCCATTTCGGTTTTGATTTTATTATTTTAAATGTTACTGGGTCGTTTTGGGGGCCCAGTAGAGAAAGTTTTTTTTAAGGACCCAATTTATATTCTGGGCACATTTTTTTTAAATTAGATTAATAATTAGTTATTTAATTATTTTTCAAAAAAAAATCCTTATTTTTTTTCCTTTTATTTTTAAAGGTATGTAGGTCCAATTTTTTTTATAAACACATTAAAAATTGATTATGTATCAATTAAAAATAAGGATAAGTGATCCTTATTTGACTAAATTGATAGTGTATCAATTAAACTAATATTCACCAATTAAAATAGAAATAAGTGATTTCTATTTAACATTATGTAACATTCTGTTACTTAATCCCTAATTAAATAATGATATCCATTTTAATCCTATAATGTATTTACTAACTATGATAGGAAAAGGATTTTCCATAACATCAATATACCTATCATAGTTAGAAAAAGAATATCCTGATGATTAAAATATTATCCATGATAGAAAAGAATAAACTAATACAACAGAGCTGCTATCATGGATAATTTATTGCTAACCATGTTAGAAAGGATTTGTCTAACATGGTTAATAAACAAAACTAATTGATATTAAACAATAATAAATATATATATACATGCGGAAGCAGATGCAGGCCTATACAAATTGGCAATATACAACTCTAAATAAATTATATAACCTCTACTACCTAATTCCCTTTCCTGATGCTTGTGCCTGTGCATGAATACCTGCAAAGATGTCAGTAATCGTGGGATGAGACAATTTGTCCCAGTAATCACCGCTTAACTCACTATAACAGTGAGATGTGCGGTAGTAAGGGCGTCTAAAGGGTACCACAGTTTTAAAATCAATAATACATATATATATTTCTCATTTCCTTTCATCCATCACTTAAATCCTTCTGTCACGTCTCAATCAACTCAAATTCATCATCTCTATTTCTCATGTATCACTCAACATCCCTCAGTCAATTCCACACTAACTAAATTTCATCTTTCCATACTCCAATCAAATAATACTACCACAACAGCCCTCACACTCACCTAAAGATGCATTGTGCCACCACGGTGCATTCAAGCATCTATTCTTCACTATATAATTTGACACTGTGTCCCTCTCCATAATGAGGGGACAATTTCCCTCTCTAGCAATCTCCAGAGAGGGAACCCCAATTCTGTTTCCATTACAGAACGGGAACGGTTGGACTCTTCAATGCCAAACAACCGTAGGGGCGGTTGGGCTCTTCAATGCCAAACAACCGTAGGTCACTTCTCTCAATAAGTCGACCTATGAACCCCGATTCAATCAATCCGAAAAGGATCATCAGTACAAATAACTGTCGATTGGCCTATCGACAGTTATCATCGCGCGATGGTACATATATATCAGTGTCATGCAATACTCACAATATCCATAAATCTCATCATTCAATATTATCCATCAATTTGCCTTACAATCAATCAAATTTAACATCTAATCCTTTCCTTCCACACAACTCTCAACATCTCTGTCAGAATACCTAGAACAACTCTCAACACCTATTCAGTACTATCTATGTCTCTCATATCTTATCCAGAAACATAAACCACCAACCAGGATAATAGTATATATGATGTATCAATCTTTTATACAAAAATAATCGCGTTTGAAAGGCACCCGATAGTCTATTTTGTAGAAAAATCACTTTTCAAAGATAATATATATATAATGAGGGTGAGAAAGGATTTTCAAAATCCCCAACTAACGTCACTCTCAATGTTATAGTAAGGTAAGTGTGATTACCTGTCGCCCTTAGCATTTCACAGCCTTGCCTTACCATTCCTTGTAGATTTTTCCTTTCAATTATTCTCCTCTTAGGTCCTCCTATAATGATAGGATACAAAATGATAAATTAATATCATTTCACTTTATAACGCTTTGACGTCTCTCTCTCGTATCATTTATTACTACCTTTTCCCCCATTTATGTACCCTATCTTAATCAACCATATCAAACATATTAACACATCATTACAATTAAACATTTGTATATGAACTCGAAAATAATCAAAAACTATATATCAAGCACTTCCTCTTTATCAATATCATTCATCCAATTAACTTACAAGATACCAAGAATACTAATAATGGATATTGATACAATAATGCACATCAATCAAACATAAACCATTTTCCACACCATTCATGGTAATTGGTAAACCCCTTTAACTCTTAAAAATCTTCACCATATTCAATCATTAATTACTCAAAATTTCCAAGACAATTTAAGTACTATTCACTCTCACATCATCCACCCTTCACAGTTTCAAGGCTACCAAGTATTTAATAACTCTCACTGCCAAGCACAAAAACAATGCCATAATCAGATTAATTCTAACATTTCCAGCCTCATTTAAAACACAATTAAATCAGGAATGTTCCAATAAGATTTGATTCTCAAAGGAAGAAATTTCAGCAAGAAATCAGATAATACTCCTTTCATAACATTTAAACTTTACTCATTTTAAAACCCCTTAATACTCTTAAAAATTTTCGGACCCACATAGCAAAGAAGAACAACTTTACTTGCAAGGAAAAAGAAAATGATATTTTTCAGCAAGCATTAATTAGTTCCAAACAGTAGAGAAGGAATAACAAGTTCAAGAATTATATGACTTCAATTAACACCTACATGAAAACAAGTCATGACAAGCAAGATCGAATATCCTTAATAAAAATTAGCATTTAATCACGTGATACTTCAAGTATTACATTCATATTTCAAAGCAATTAAAATTATTTTAATTGCCTCCTCATGCAATTAGTCAAGACAGTAAGTAAATATCCCCGTGCCTTCTCAAGTACAACCATACTTATCCACATAGCACATACTAATAACCATTTATAATCTGCCAAGCATCAGATTCACACACCCATATCAAAAATCTATGGAGCCAGTATAAGAGGTGGACACAAAACATCACAAATCAACATATAAACATCAACTAAAAGCATTTCTTTTCTTAAATCCTTTCAGCCCAAACCAGAATTTAAATTCCTAAAAATAAAATACCCATGAAACCATAGTCATTCATTATTTCCTTTGATGAATCTAACAAGGCCATAGCAATACCTATCAACTATAACAAGGAAAACAGCAAACTGAATTTCAGCGTTAACTTTCAAGTTTTATCTCCATTCTCAATAATCCATAGCATCATTCATAGATGATTTTAAGGTATGTGTCGCCAAGACAACCAACCTAAGCTGAGAAGAAAGATTTAGATTCAACTTCACAAGTTGAACTCAAGTTTTCTTACACATTAACACAAATATGCACTTACACAAGAGACATTAATACAATTTCCTTTAGCATTTTTCAATTAACACCATAAACTTCACACACACAAGCCAACAATTCAGCCACAACCGAAAAGAAAGAGACTTAGAAAACCATCATTCTAAACACAATCAAACCTGTACATGCATCTTATAACCCAACCAAACTTGTACACCAACTAATCCAAGGTTTGAAACCACAAATCCCTCTAAATTCGTCAGATATCATAACCCCCACAAATCAGAACATAAACAATGGCTCCTAAAATTAATAAACCGTTTGGCGAAAATGTAGAAGCCACTTTGCAAATCATCTATTTTCCAGCCTGAGCAAAACACAAAACCAGAAAATTCAAACAAACATGCCAACATTGAACATCAATAACACAATCACATCTACCACCAAAAACTTCAACCTTTTAATTATTAATATCCCATATTCCCAACTCAGTTCCAAATGAACAGATCCCATGGAAAAGCTATAAATTTGTGAAGCACAAAAACTTGCAGAATCAATCAAAGCCATTTTACAGTTTTGATAAACATATGTATTAAAAGTTCATAACTTTGGTCCCAAATAACCTCAAATCCAAAATCAGTTCTGACCCTTCCCTCTCCTCTCAAAATCAGCGCAAGACTAAGTATGAAATGGAAGAAAAAAAATGTTACCAACTCATTTTTGGCCTTAAGTGCGTCGCCCATAGCTTCCCATCGCCGGAAAAACTTCAACAGTCGCCGGAAATTACAACTCGAATGCTTAGGCCAAAAAGAAACTGAGGGGTGAGGGGGAAATGTGAGAAATCAACATGAAGAGAAGCATAGCTCGAAAAACACAAGAAAGGTTGAAGCTTTACCTATTATTTCCGTTAACCACCGTGAGTTCGCCGGAAAAACTCGCCGGATTTGCAAGAAGAACAAAGAAAACCGAATGTGAGGAGTGGAGACTGTGGGGAAGAGAAAGGAAATGAAGTTTAGAAAAGGAACATGACTTAAGAAACCAAAAGAAACCGAAAAGCCTACTTCCCGCCGCCGTACGTCGCGATTTCCGCCGGAATCGACGAAGCTTCGCCAGAAAATGAAGGGGACGAAATGAGGAAGTGAAGGCGTGGGAAAGTGAAGGAAGGCGGGTTTCAGTAGGGTTGAGGGGAAGGAAGAGACGACGGCGTCGCCGCCGTGTGCCGCCGGAAACGCAGAAGAGGAAGAAGAAGGCGACGGAGGAGAGGAGGGAGGGTCTGATGAGAGGGTTGGAGGGCGGAGGGCTCGAGAGAGAGAGAGATGTCGGGTGAGAGGGAGTGAGTTGAGTGTTTATATATATATATATTTGTGAAAATTACCATTAACTACCCTATTATTTATTCTTAATTATATTTTTAGCCCAAAAGTTTGTATATATTATTTTACCCCTCTCTTTCTATCATACTATTTCTAAGTTTCAAAAATACTTGTTCATAGAAGTTTATGGCTCCAATTAATCCTTTTAACTATATTTCTTCAAATTCTAAACTAACTAAGATTTAATATTCATAAATTGCCCAGAATATCCTAAAATTCTTCCTCAAACCCTTAAATTTCCTTAAGAACACCTCAATAATCTCGTATTATTTTTAATTTAAAAACTGGGATGTTACAATTTACCCCACCTTTTAAGAATTTTGTCCCCAAAATTCGCTACACATACCACCTAGCATATAAGAAACACTCACTTCAACTCTGCATTCTTCTCATAAACTCTATCTATTCATAAAACTTCCACTATCAAACCACAATTTAATACTCTTAACATCATCCTTCACCTTGCATCTTCATTCAATATGTAAATTACCCACCAATTCCCATCCTACCTGCCTTAACTATCCATGATTTCTCCAAGTGTTTGACAAAAATTCCCTTAAAGTATGAGGTAACTATCAAACTTCTATGAAATAATTTCACAATCCACTTCTCTAACATTTCACAAATTACCAACATTTCTCATTATACTTGACCCTAATAGTCTTCATAGATGTCTAGCAAAAACCTATGGCTCTTGACATTTTATTCAACAAATCCTGATATCAAACACACAATATCTTAATTATCGTTAATAATGGAAACCATGTACCTATTGTAAGTCATTTAACATTTTGAACAAGATTTAAATCGAACTACAATAAAATATGTTTGTCCTACATACCAAAATCGTAATTGTAACCTAGAATGGTTAGCAAATCTTACACCATCTTGCGACTTAAAATCCAAAATTCATTTGATATCTCATAACTCTTCAGTCAATATCCAATAAATAACTGAATTTCATGTCCTTTTACTACCTCATCCTTTACCCTCATCCAAAATCACATTTCCAATCCTTACCATAATCAACCACTAGCAATTCACAAGGTCATATTCTATTTTTCACAATATTGATCATCCTTATTCAATCAATTTACCAATCAAACATAGTGCCAATCCTTTATCTTTAAACATATTTACTTAAGCTTTAGCCCAATTTATAAAAACAAGGCCTGCCAAATTAATATAACCTAACACTCCATTTTGCAATCTTCAAGTAATTATCCATTACTACCAATTTCATTACCTTTCTACCAAAACATATTAGTGATCCATCAAAGAATGAAACGATAAAGTTTTAAGAGCATCTACTTTTATTTTCATTCTATTCTAGACATCAAGATTCACGTTAGCAGAAAAATTTAATCTTCACAGCCACTAACTATATACCTTCCTAAACAGATCCAAAAATATTCCACTCCATGATCACTAAAGTGTATTCATTCCATAATTCACGATAAAAACTCAAATCCAACCCATTATACTACATACTCCTCAATTCATATCCAAAGTATTACTATTAGTCATCAAATCCCTGTGTAATCCCAAATAATCCCTTTTCACCATGAAAATATTCATCCGACACGTCAATTCAAAATTTCTCAACACTCACAACTTCATCAATTAAATTCCCCTCACAGTACATCTCCCAAACAAAATAACTTAGGACACCTTTGCTAAATGACATCAAACCTCCCATTTAACAACAGATAAGAATAAAACCATTCCAAACCACAATACCTGTTAACTCCAGAAACAAACAGAAAATCCTAGTTTCCTTTGAGCATTTCAGGATTTATAAATAACCACACCGCTAAGATTTGACAAAGTTAGAACCAAAGAGATCATAAAACAATAGCATAACCTCCTTTCACTATACCAATTTACCTCATTGCCAAAACAAACACAAATAGAATCAGTTTCAACAACTTTAGTTACCTTAACAAATATTATTATCTTTGCTATCAACCAACAAAAATTCACTTAAACTTGAATCAATTCACCTCTATAACAACAATTTACAATTTCACCAATAATTATCACCTACAAATTTACATCCACTCAGTATTTAAAAAAAAAAACAAATTCTTTCAATTACATTTGATTTACTTGCAAAAATATTCAATCATATATAATTAACAACATAAAATTCAATCAATAATCACTTTCAAACAAACAACTTACCGTTCTGCCGTTTAGTAATGTAGAGAAACATCCACTCATGAAGTAGTACGGGCTACCAACATCTATTATTAAGGGGCTGCTTCCAGTCACTAATATAGTGAGGAAGCCTCCAGCCACTTAATATAAATGGGCAACAACCTCTTACTACTCATGATAACGTAATCTCCAACAATTACTGGGTGATAAATAATCAAAATATATTCAAAAACCATAGCATATCTAATGTTGAAGCTTATAAAACAACAATTTCAAGAGAATTTTATTCCAAACAATATAAAAGCACAAGTCAAATCATCAATAAATCAAACAATTTACTGAACAAAACAAGAAACCAGGTCAATAATTTCTTATTCCACCACCTAAATGTCACTATATATTGTTATTTTTGAATTATTTTAATCCCTTAACCCAATAAGGTATCTCATGATGCCTCGACTATGATTATGGTCGACTCATAATTATAATCGAAACCCCAGAGAAGCATCCTTATTTCGTCATTCTTCCTAAACTCTTATCAATTACTTTATTTATATAGTTATTCTTACTATATTCATCTCAATCTCTCCACAATACCTATTCATTTGCTCTTATCACTCTCTCCCCACCACGGGATGAGTGATATTTCTCTCAAAAGGCTAGATATTCACGCACATAAGAAAGGGAATACTAAAAATGTATATTGCCAATCTACATGCAATGCAGCACAGTCCTAGGTTATCGTATACCAAATACTGATAACCAAGTTGTAACATTCTGTTACTTAATCCCTAATTAAATAATGATATCCATTTTAATCCTATAATGTATTTACTAACTATGATAGGAAAAGGATTTTCCATAACATCAATATACCTATCATAGTTAGAAAAAGAATATCCTGATGATTAAAATATTATCCATGATAGAAAAGAATAAACTAATACAACACAGCTGCTATCATGGATAATTTATTGCTAACCATGTTAGAAAGGATTTGTCTAACATGGTTAATAAACAAAACTAATTGATATTAAACAATAATAAATATATATACATGCGGAAGCAGATGCAGGCCTATACAAATTGGCAATATACAACTCTAAATAAATTATATAACCTCTACTACCTAATTCCCTTTCCTGATGCTTGTGCCTGTGCATGAATACCTGCAAAGATGTCAGTAATCGTGGGATGAGACAATTTGTCCCAGTAATCACCGCTTAACTCACTATAACAGTGAGATGTGCGGTAGTAAGGGCGTCTAAAGGGTACCACAGTTTTAAAATAAATAATACATATATATATTTCTCATTTCCTTTCATCCATCACTTAAATCCTTCTGTCACGTCTCAATCAACTCAAATTCATCATCTCTACTTCTCATGTATCACTCAACATCCCTCAGTCAATTCCACACTAACTAAATTTCATCTTTCCATACTCCAATCAAATAATACTACCACAACAGCCCTCACACTCACCTAAAGATGCATTGTGCCACCACGGTGCATTCAAGCATCTATTCTTCACTATATGATTTGACACTGTGTCCCTCTCCATAATGAGGGGACAATTTCCCTCTCTAGCAATCTCCAGAGAGGGAACCCCAATTCTGTTTCCATTACAGAACGGGAACGGTTGGACTCTTCAATGCCAAACAACCGTAGGGGCGGTTGGGCTCTTCAATGCCAAACAACCGTAGGTCACTTCTCTCAATAAGTCGACCTATGAACCCCGATTCAATCAATCCGAAAAGGATCATCAGTACAAATAACTGTCGATTGGCCTATCGACAGTTATCATCGCGCGATGGTACATATATATATCAGTGTCATGCAATACTCACAATATCCATAAATCTCATCATTCAATATTATCCATCAATTTGCCTTCCAATCAATCAAATTTAACATCTAATCCTTTCCTTCCACACAACTCTCAACATCTCTGTCAGAATACCTAGAACAACTCTCAACACCTATTCAGTACTACCTATGTCTCTCATATCTTATCCAGAAACATACACCACCAACCAGGATAATAGTATATATATGATGTATCAAAATCTTTTATACAAAAATAATCGCGTTTGAAAGGCACCCGATAGTCTATTTTGTAGAAAAATCACTTTTCAAAGATAATATATATATAATGAGGGTGAGAAAGGATTTTCAAAATCCCCAACTAACGTCACCCTCAATGTTATAGTAAGGTAAGTGTGATTACCTGTCGCCCTTAGCATTTCACAGCCTTGCCTTACCATTCCTTGTAGATTTTTCCTTCCAATTATTCTCCTCTTAGGTCCTCCTATAATGATAGGATACAAAATGATAAATTAATATCATTTCACTTTATAACGCTTTGACGTCTCTCTCTCGTATCATTTATTACTACCCTTTCCCCCATTTATGTACCCTATCTTAATCAACCATATCAAACATATTAACACATCATTACAATTAAACATTTGTATATGAACTCGAAAATAATCAAAAACTATATATCAAGCACTTCCTCTTTATCAATATCATTCATCCAATTAACTTACAAGATACCAAGAATACTAATAATAGATATTGATACAATAATGCACATCAATCAAACATAAACCATTTTCCACACCATTCATGGTAATTGGTAAACCCCTTTAACTCTTAAAAATCTTCACCATATTCAATCATTAATTACTCAAAATTTCCAAGACAATTTAAGTACTATTCACTCTCACATCATCCACCCTTCACAGTTTCAAGGCTACCAAGTATTTAATAACTCTCACTGCCAAGCACAAAAACAATGCCATAATCAGATTAATTCTAACATTTCCAGCCTCATTTAAAACACAATTAAATCAGGAATGTTCCAATAAGATTTGATTCTCAAAGGAAGAAATTTCAGCAAGAAATCAGATAATACTCCTTTCATAACATTTAAACTTTACTCATTTTAAAACCCCTTAATACTCTTAAAAATTTTCGGACCCACATAGCAAAGAAGAACAACTTTACTTGCAAGGAAAAAGAAAATGATATTTTTCAGCAAGCATTAATTAGTTCCAAACAGTAGAGAAGGAATAACAAGTTCAAGAATTATATGACTTCAATTAACACCTACATGAAAACAAGTCATGACAAGCAAGATCGAATATCCTTAATAAAAATTAGCATTTAATCACGTGATACTTCAAGTATTACATTCATATTTCAAAGCAATTAAAATTATTTTAATTGCCTCCTCATGCAATTAGTCAAGACAGTAAGTAAATATCCTCGTGCCTTCTCAAGTACAACCATACTTATCCACATAGCACATACTAATAACCATTTATAATCTGCCAAGCATCAGATTCACACACCCATATCAAAAATCTATGGAGCCAGTATAAGAGGTGGACACAAAACATCACAAATCAACATATAAACATCAACTAAAAGCATTTCTTTTCTTAAATCCTTTCAGCCCAAACCAGAATTTAAATTCCTAAAAATAAAATACCCCTGAAACCATAGTCATTCATTATTTCCTTTGATGAATCTAACAAGGCCATAGCAATACCTATCAACTATAACAAGGAAAACAGCAAACTGAATTTCAGCGTTAACTTTCAAGTTTTATCTCCATTCTCAATAATCCATAGCATCATTCATAGATGATTTTAAGGTTTGTGTCGCCAAGACAACCAACCTAAGCTGAGAAGAAAGATTTAGATTCAACTTCACAAGATGAACTCAAGTTTTCTTACACATTAACACAAATATGCACTTACACAAGAGACATTAATACAATTTCCTTTAGCATTTTTCAATTAACACCATAAACTTCACACACACAAGCCAACAATTCAGCCACAACCGAAAAAAAAGAGACTTAGAAAACCATCATTCTAAACACAATCAAACCTGTACATGCATCTTATAACCCAACCAAACTTGTACACCAACTAATCCAAGGTTTGAAACCACAAATCCCTCTAAATTCGTCAGATATCATAACCCCCACAAATCAGAACATAAACAATGGCTCCTAAAATTAATAAACCGTTTGGCGAAAATGTAGAAGCCACTTTGCAAATCATCTATTTTCCAGCCTGAGCAAAACACAAAACCAGAAAATTCAAACAAACATGCCAACATTGAACATCAATAACACAATCACATCTACCACCAAAAACTTCAACCTTTTAATTATTAATATCCCATATTCCCAACTCAGTTCCAAATGAACAGATCCCATGGAAAAGCTATAAATTTGTGAAGCACAAAAACTTGCAGAATCAATCAAAGCCATTTTACAGTTTTGATAAACATATGTATTAAAAGTTCATAACTTTGGTCCCAAATAACCTCAAATCCAAAATCAGTTCTGACCCTTCCCTCTCCTCTCAAAATCAGCGCAAGACTAAGTATGAAATGGAAGAAAAAAAATGTTACCAACTCATTTTTGGCCTTAAGTGCGTCGCCCATAGCTTCCCATCGCCGGAAAAACTTCAACAGTCGCCGGAAATTACAACTCGAATGCTTAGGCCAAAAAGAAACCGAGGGGTGAGGGGGAAATGTGAGAAATCAACATGAAGAGAAGCATAGCTCGAAAAACACAAGAAAGGTTGAAGCTTTACCTATTCTTTCCGTTAACCACCGTGAGTTCGCCGGAAAAACTCGCCGGATTTGCAAGAAGAACAAAGAAAACCGAATGTGAGGAGTGGAGACTGTGGGGAAGAGAAAGGAAATGAAGTTTAGAAAAGGAACATGACTTAAGAAACCAAAAGAAACCGAAAAGCCTACCTCCCGCCGCCGTACGTCGCGATTTCCGCCGGAATCGACGAAGCTTCGCCAGAAAATGAAGGGGACGAAATGAGGAAGTGAAGGCGTGGGAAAGTGAAGGAAGGCGGGTTTCAGTAGGGTTGAGGGGAAGGAAGAGACGACGGCGTCGCCGCCGTGTGCCGCCGGAAACGCAGAAGAGGAAGAAGAAGGCGACGGAGGAGAGGAGGGAGGGTCTGATGAGAGGGTTGGAGGGCGGAGGGCTCGAGAGAGAGAGATGTCGGGTGAGAGGGAGTGAGTTGAGTGTTTATATATATATATTTGTGAAAATTACCATTAACTACCCTATTATTTATTCTTAATTATATTTCTAGCCCAAAAGTTTGTATATATTATTTTACCCCTCTCTTTCTATCATACTATTTCTAAGTTTCAAAAATACTTGTTCATAGAAGTTTATGGCTCCAATTAATCCTTTTAACTATATTTCTTCAAATTCTAAACTAACTAAGATTTAATATTCATAAATTGCCCAGAATATCCTAAAATTCTTCCTCAAACCCTTAAATTTCCTTAAGAACACCTCAATAATCTCGTATTATTTTTAATTTAAAACTGGGATGTTACACATTAATTGGTTATATATATCAATTGAATAGGGATAAGTGATCCTCATTGTGCATCAATTAAAATTAATTATGCATCAATCAAAATAGAAATAAGTGATTTCTATTTGATATTTATTGATTATATATCCAATTAAATAAGGATAAGTGATCCTTATTTGACCAAATTGATTGTGTGTCAATTTAAACTAATTGTGCATCAATTAAAATTAATTGTGTATTAATTAAAATAAAAATAAGTGTTTTTTATTTTAAAATTAATTGATTGTGTATCAATTAAATAGAAATTAAGTGATTTCTATTTTACATATATATGTGAATAATCATGATTAAACTTACATAAGTGATGTAAGTGTTTAAAATTATTGAGATTCTTTGTGATTCCTTTAATTTTTCTTATTCATGATTAGTATATATATGGAAAATGTGTTTAATATAAAATAGTTTTTTGGACCAATTTTTTTTAAACTTAATCATGTGTTGATTAATAACTCTGGTGGCATAGTGAACCAGAAAATACCCATGCATCAATGTGTTTGATGTTATGAGCAACCAACTTCATAAAATGAATCGAACGTTCTATGAGGGAACAAGTTTGTGTGACTGTGGATTCTAAAGATGAAATAAAAGAATATGACAAATTAAACATTGTCAAACACACAACAACAAGATCATGAAGCGAGGAATGTAGAATACTGTGTGGATCTATTTCCATTATCATGATCTAAGTCAAATAGAGTGTAAACCCCATCTTTCTAAGACGCTTTCGACCACGTTTAATAAATTAAATTTATTAATTGAATTACATGTGTTGTTTTTCTATTTAATAAATTTAATACTCAATTTGACTGGGAGTTAAATCTAATGAATTTCATGTGTTGTTATTCTTAAATTTAATAGTCAAATTGAGTGGGAGTTTACTTTAATGAATTTCATGTGTTATTATTCTTAAATTTAATGCTCCAATTGAGTGAAAGTTGGCTACATTGATTGAATTACATATGTTGTTATTCTCTTAATGTCTTTCAACTTAATAATAATAACAACAAATAACTTATTAAATTACACATCCTCATAAAATTTAATAAGATTTAATTGAGTGGGAGTTTATTAATAATATGCATGTGTTGCTGTTATTAATTTAAACTGTTATAGTTCAGAGAATATAAGAAAAGTTCAATGATGAATAGCGAACTAGAATGAGTTGGATGGGGGTCAACCTAGTTGATTCCTGAAAACAAAACTAGTAAGCTACCATTGTTGGTTTTTCTGAGGATTCATAGAACTATTAATCTCATGCCGAGATTATGTGTGCATACTTTATAGAAAAATATCAAATTAGATGTCTATATAGGTCAAAACATATTCATCACTATCCTTATGAGAAGTGACAAGATGAATAGAGAAAATTATGACATATGTCGTCATAAGATCTCTTATGTCATGGTGGAGCAAGAAGTCACTAAGTCCTAAAAGGTGTTCTTCCATGACACAATGCAAAATGTTCTATAGAGGGAGCAACATGCATAATATGTCTGTCTGGGAAAGGAAAGACATTATCGTTAAAGTCAGAATGCGTGCGGCTATGACTAACGATGTAGTATGTCTAATTGAGAGACATGTTACCTCTTTCCGATGCACATTAGGTGCAAATTGTCTCAAGAATGCTCCCATCTGTTGGGACCACATGAGACATATGAACACTCATAATGATGAGATTAGGATTTTTTGCTGACGTGGCTCACCAAAACCCGCTTAAGATGACAATGGATCATGTGGAACCAAAAGGTCGTATAATGTAAATTAAAGAAATAACTATTCATTAGTTGAAAAGTAAGTCCATGAATGACAATGGATTCCAAAAGAGGAAAGAGGATCCTAAAGGCTTAAAAAGGAAACAAGTCCTTTAAGAAAGGGAAGAAGCAAGTTTGAGAAACTTGATCTTTCGTAGATCAAGTGATATACTTGTAGAAATCCAGGCCATTATGCCAAGGGCTGCTTTGGGGAAAGGGCATATACAGACCATGCGATTAGAGATTGTTAGAACTTCACGGATTTTCGCCATGTTACCAACAAAGAGCATGTGGCTTTACGTTGGAAACATTACGAGTTGATGTTAAAGAGATTGGTACCTACAAATTAGATTTGCAAGGAGGCCAAACTTTGACGTTTATGTGAAGTTCTCGACATGCCGGATATCCAGTGAAATCTAGGTCTGTTATTTCTTTAATTAAAAAAAATTTTGAGTTTAATGTCAATAAGGTTGACATTAATAATGAGACCGATCTTTTGTGATTTGGTTATATTTCGAAAAGTTCCCTTGTTTTTAATGAAATTGTGATTTCATTTTTTGCTACTCAACATTTTTGTTAATGTTGATTACGATACATATCATGTTATAATTAGGATATATTTTTCATAATCGTATGACTAAATTATCCAAATAAGGGCATGTTGAGTGATGTATCGAAAAGGGAATAGTCCTGTTGTGAGAATAGTCTTGCACACAAAAACACAAGGAAACCTTTTAGAAACAAAACCAATGCAATGTACCCCTCTTATACTTATTCTTTTGAATGTATGCGGATAGGCACATCATAGAGCATGATACTTCGTTACATTTGTCGATGATTTTTCACGATAATGAAATGTATACTTGATATCTATCAAGACTGAAACATTGGAATGTTTCAGGAAGTATCTAAGTTTGGTAAAGAACAAACTTAACTTTAAGGTAAAACCCTTAAGAACTGATAGGGGCTAAGTGTACCTCTATGAGCAGTTCAAGATACTCTGTGATAAAAAGAGAATTGTTATGCAGGTAATGATTCTTGGCATACCACAGCAAGGTGGTGTTGCACAAAGAAGGAACAGAGTTCTTTTTGTAATGATTAGGTAAATAATGTCCATGATAGAATCGTCTATCTACTAAAGAGTGATACACTCTTAGCTGTGACATTATTACTTAATTATGTGCCTATTTGAAATCAGTCACCACAACACCATATAAGTTATGGACAGGATGTAAACTAGACTTAACAGTCCTGCGACCATGAGGGTCAGCGTCCTATTTCCAGAATTTGTCTTACAAGTATGGAAATGTTGGGTTTAGAGGCTTGAGTATCTTTTGTAAGATATTCTATGAAATCTAAATGATATGTCTTCATTAGTGAAAATGAGGACGGATCAATGACTGAAGTTGATTCTAGAAACACAATATTCATTGAAAAAGATTTCCCTAACAGAGGAAGCCTTTATTCCAACACTCTCTGTGAGTACGAGGAAGAAGGCGTTACTCAGTTAACTGCTCCGAGTGGGAGGATTGAAACCATTTTCACTAGATGACAGTGGTAACCACAATCCAACACAGGAAAGTGAACCTGTTGAAACCCCAATTCGGAAAAGCCAAAGGGTTTTCCCGTTGAGAAAGCAATACTTAATCCTCAGTTTGTAGACATTGAGGAGGATCATAGAAGTGTTAGAGATACACTTTAGAATCCGGCTAAGGAAAATTGGCAAAAGGCCAAATAAGAGGATATGGATTACATGAGAGCTAATAAAGTGTGGGAATTGATTGATCATATTGAGAATAAGTGAATTCTCAAATACAAGCAAAAGGCTGTTGGATCAATCGATAAGCCAAAGGGTATACCTGGTGAGAAAAGGTAAATCAAGAGGATACCTTCTCTCTAGTGGTACGTTTTAACTCAGTTAGGTTTATATTGGTTTTCCTCAATGGAGGACTAGATGAAATGTTTCTTACATGAAACAACCTAAAACTTTATGCAATAGGAAAGCGAACAAAAGGTTTGCAAGCTTCTAAAGTCAATTTGTTGGCTGAAAAAAAACATCTAGTCAATGGCATTTGAAGTTTCATGTAACTTCATTCAACTTCGAGATGATCGAAGACCATTGTAAAACGGTTGCGAGATAATTTGTGAAATCATCTCTTTATTTTCCTCCCTAGGACTAGACCTTTGATGTTAAAGCAGTCAAAGACTTGTTGTCTTTGAATTTCTATGTGAAATACATGGGTAGAGCAGAAAATATCTTGTGTGTCAAGATATAAAAGTATTTTTCAAAAAGGATGCATAGCAAAGATCCTGGAACAATAGAGACTGCGAACCTATGCATACCCTTATGGTGAAATGACACTATCTTAGAGAGATATGTGTCTTGTGAAACAATCCAAGGTACAACGCATAAAAATAGTCTCATACTTAAAGGTGATTAAAAGTCTAGCATAATGTGTTGCATGCTAGACTGGACATATGTTTTGTCATTGGCTTTATAAGCCGTTTTCAGTCTGTGACGCTGAAAAGCAAAAGTGATATGATACCAAAAGGGTAATGAAGTAAAAGTTGTGCTAAGTAGGAGAAAGTTTTCATCCTGAAGGATTCTCTAACGCCAATTGGGTAAGAGATCTGGATGGAAGACACTCAACTTAGCAAACATGACACCATCATCTATGGAATCTGAATTTGTGGCTTGTGTGGCTACTATTCAAAAAGTTGTGTGGCTTAAGAGATTCCTAAAGCGTTTAGGCATAAATGTTATGGATATCCATTGTGACAGTGAAGTCGCGATAGCCTACGCTGTGGACCCTAAGTATCATAATAGACTAAATATATAGACATCAAATGTCATTTTATAAGAGATGTGTTCTCTCAGAAAGAAGTGATTGTTCAGTACTATTTTCACTCACTAAATGTTTGCTGATCCACTCACTAGCTTAAAAAGGGTTTTAAGCGTAAGCAACATTTGATGTATTGAACAACTTTTAGTTTCTGGAATAAAATGATGCATTTTTCAATTCGGAATTGTTTTTCGCACACATATACCATGCTGTGTGTTTGTATATATAAAACATGAATGTAAAGTATGCAATATGTCGTACAGATCCAATAAAGGTTGGTCCACTCACACGGACAACCGTCTTCCATACATGCTGAGGGTATGGGAAGGTAAGACGTGCAAGAGATCATCATGTGTTGATGAATACTTCACATAAGTCGACATAATAAGTTTGGGGAATGACAGTTCAAGTCATGATAAGGAATACACATGTATTCCGCCGGGTCTGTAGCCAGACATGAAATTCTCCCGTGGGAGTTTAGGGGTCCGTTGAGGGACTAATGCCTGTACGGTGATTTTTATTTTAAAAATCGACATACGACAATTGGTCGATCACCGTAACATGTAAATCGTATTACATGTGCTTAATTAACCGCAATCGGGACGTAGGTGGAAAATCAGTGATCCATAACAGTGTGAGTCCAAATAAAAGGAGAATGGATATGATCCTCTCTATCGATACCCTTGTGACTTAGGCGGCATCAAGGATACTTGCTTTTGTGACCGCTACTCTAGCCGAAACTCCATGGTCATGAGAGATCCGGCCTAACGAGTGATAGCTGGGCAAGCGGCAAATGCAAGTAGAATTGATGATCAGTCAGAAAGGAATGGTCTTAATTCGAAACACACATGTAACGCTAGATTTCCATGACCGGTCCCTTACTAGAAGTGCTAGTAAGTGTGGAATTTCTAGGAATACGTGAAGGCATCTTAGTTAATGCGTGCATATTAACTCGTGAGGGATCAAGAATGCCACTTGTGTGTGAGTTAGCCTGGGGAATCAGAGACAACCGGACTGAGAATCCATATGCATTGATGTCCTTGCATTTTGATCTTGTTCCAAGGATTACTAGTTTGAAAGCATCTGAATTGCATAGATTGTGCTCGCGCGGTCACGGCGGACGCCCATACGAATGCTCAAGAAAAACGAATCGCAAGATGGTGTGTCCATCAAGTGCGAGTGGGAGATGTTGGAAATATTTAAATCAGATCCGCCCTCGATGTACCGGATCGTCCGATTACTAAATCCGACAGCCTTTAGGAAAGCAGACTAATCAGCATTAATATGTGATTGATGCTGATTGATTTGATTAGAATCAAATCAGTTAATAAATCAACATTAATATGTGATTGATTTGATAAGTGAATCAAATCAGTTATTATTGTTGATCGGTGTCATAATGACTGCAATAATGACGGTGATATTCCTACCTTTCTTAGTGACACTCTTGTCACTATAAATAGAGGTGTCCCGCTCAGTTGTCAGTAACCAAGAAGTGTGCACCTCAGCCACTCTGCTTTCCTTCTCACGGTTTTTCCTGAGGTGATTCGCTGTGCGAATCAAACCCGGGTTCTAGTAACCCGGTTATGCGTGAGCTGAATCCTTCGGGATTCTTGGCTCCGAGTTCAATTTTGTTATCACGGTGATTTAACCGATTCCTATTCGCCTTGGGGTTAAATGCAAGTTATTTATAAAACCAAGGATTGCAACACAGTGGCGCAACCTCGGGTCGTCTCTCTTGAGGAGTCTTGTAACTACCCTAAGATGAACTAAATGTGAATTAAAAGTGACAAAAGGAAAGGGTTTTGTTTGGATTTTTGGAAATTAATTGATTAAATTAGTAAGAAAATGTAAGTGCTTGTTTTTGGTATTTTCAAGTAAGGGTTTTAAAGTTTAAAATCAATGCAATGCAAAGGGGCTTTGATGGTGATTCAATGGTTCAATTGCTTCTTTAAAAATGATCATGGGAGTTATATCATTCATCAAGTCTCTTAGAAAAATCCCAAAGCAACCACTAAGGGTCCTCCAACACTAATTAATAGCTAATCAAGCAACCACTTAAAACTAGCCATTACTTAGGGTTAGAGTTAGGTTCCACTTGATGTGTATTGGAAACAAGTTTGTAAATCAAAATCCTCTTCAAGGAAGTGCAACCACAACAACCTAATTGAAACACTAGCTATTCAAGCCAAGCAACCACTTAAAACATGTAAAGCATGATGAATCAATTCACATAGGAAATAGGAAATCCATAACATTTGACATACAAACATAATATCCAATACATATGATATCAATCCATAACAAATAGAAAGATAAAACCATGTCTCTACCCAAAATACACAAGGAATTGCAACCACATATCCCAAATATACAATGAAAGAGCATGGAACAAGATAAACTCCCCTATGAAGCCCATTGAAGCAATTGACCATCTTCACACCACCAAAGCAACAACAACTTAGCCTCTCATGGAAGGAGGAGAGGAATTTCGCCCAAAATCTACCCAAGAAGTGGCTGTGATGAGGAGGGATGAAATGAAGAAGAAGGGTGGTGAAAATGGAAGAGGAGATGGAGATGGAGAAGAAAATATGGAAGATTTGAGGTGAAATTTCATGGAAATGGAAGTGGGATGAGTGGGTTTGAGAGATTTTGAGTGAACCCTAACATGGCCACCTTATTTTCGTGCAAATGGGGCTTGGAGAGAGGTTTGGAGGCTCTTAGAAAGCTTATATAGGGCCAAGAAACCCTAAAATTCGCGTCTGATTTTTGACAGCGTCAGGCTCGCCAGTGGCTCGCCAACTGGCGAGAAAGTGGCGAGTTACCCGAAGGTACTCGCCAGTGGCTCGCCAACTGGCAAGCAAGTGGCGAGTGGCTCGCCAGTGACTTGCCAGTGGCTCGCCAGTTGGCCTGCCTCAGGACTAAAATGCAAACTTCATCTAGAAACGTTATTTTGACCCCTTTTCTTGAATCTTCACCTTCAACCTCCCAACCTACATATTCAAATGTCTCAAAGGTAGCATCAAAATGTTCTTGAAAACATGTAAAACATTATAGCATGCTAAAAAAGCCTAAATTGCCCTTTATTAGAACAAATTCCAACAACTAGTGCAATAGTTAGAATCTATGCAAATTAGGTGCAATTATCATCAAAACATGCATTAATTCAATGGATTTGGTCATGAAAATATATGCAAAAGTATGGTGCAATCATTTCCCCCACACTTAGACCTTTGTACTCCTGGACAAAGGGTACAATGCAAAAAAAATACAAGGTTTTAACAAATCAATAGTCATCAAGTTAGCATGAATCAATCGGCAAGAATATGCAAAGTGAGAATTGGCAATGCAATTGGACATAACTTATGGCGATGAGAACTCTCAAGATTATAGTGTTTCACACTCCTCACCTAATGTGGAATTTGTCACTCTACTTGCTCAACAAACAATTTAACCATAGGCTTGTGACTACTCTAATATCTCCACTATGCATGCACTCATGATTGGATCAAGAGGACTTTGTGGGGTTGAAATGATGGATAAGGCTAATAATGAATGATGAATAATGGAATGAAGTCAATGACCAATTATGTAAACAATTATCCACCACATATAAATGCAATACAAAAAATGGTAACTCAAGTCATAACAATTCCATACTAGCATGTTACATGTCATTCTTTTTCTCACTTTTTTTCAAGCACTTTGTGCTTCCTCTCGCTTTTCTTTTCACACTATGCCTTTGGCATACATTAGCACTTTGTGCTTTCACTATCTCTTATTTTCTTGGCATTCTTTCTCTCTTTAGGCCCTCGGCCTCCTTTTTTTTTACTATGTATCATGCTTTTTCAAATCATACAACAATACAAGAACAATGGAAATGCAAGTATATGCTATGGATGCATGTTTTCAAATTGGTCAAGGTGGAAGAAAAGAAAGTGATGGCCCAAAGGGGTGAAACAAAGGATATATTTGTTTGGTTAAGTGTTTGGGTCATAGGGTTTAGAAATGAATGGCCCAATCATATCCAAACATGAATGCATAAGCTTTGACTAAGAGTAGAAACAAGTTCTAGAAATTGAATAATTGAGCAAGTCACTCTTGAAATGAATTAAAGGCTCAAAAATCCTCACAAGAAGGGCTACTCTCATGCTAAAGATAAGTCTAATTGCAAGGCCAATTGACAAAATGCATATGCTTGGTATTGATTCAATACTAACTTGTTGAAAATTTGGTAGGTTCTAATCTTGCCCCATAGGTTTTCAAAAGTTATTCCACATTAGGTTTAAAGGAAAAAAAAGTGAAAATAGGTAAAAAGTGCAACTTTGTTCCATATTACAATGAATGTGAACATTCAACACAACATGAAACTTGGAAGCTTGGAAGTAAATTTTTATTTTATTTTTTGAAAAAAATTGACACTAATGTGGAAATGACACAAATCCAATGAATCAAGCGTGGCTACTACAAGTTCCTCCCCCACACTTAAATCATGCATTGTCCTCAATGCAATGTGGCGCAACAAGAGAATGACATCATAAGGGGTTCTTATTGACTCAACTAACACTAAACTACCTTTTCTACTAGATGTGTCCCTCCCCCACACTTATCGGACATGCATCACAAAATATCACCAGCCAGCCTGAACATGTATAACAAAAGGACAAGAGAGGAAAGGGACAACCTGGCCTCATGGAGGCTTGTAGCTTGAGAGAAGGATTAAGAGGAGAATTAATTTTGTCCTCCTCGGTGGTGGTCTAGGCTCCATCAGTAGGTGATCCAAAAGTGAGGGTGATAAATGGTATATATGGGATCCTCCCAAATGATAGGCCTGAAAAGGGTTAGCCAACACAAAAGCAACACTACCAACTCCAAGTACACCACATGAGTCAAAGTACTTAAATCCATGGAAAGAATTAGCACAAGTAAAGTGACAAAGTGGTGTATGCAATGTGAGAAGTTTAGGCTTAAGCACATAAGAAAGTGGATGTTTCTCACAACCAATAAAGTCAACCACATTCAAACATCTATCAAAGCATGGTATTACAAAGTCAATGTGGTTTGTAACAATGGTAGTATCACAGACAAGTACTACCCTTTTATCAACAACATGATTCAAACCAACACAACTTATACCACAATCATGTCCAAGTATGTCAGGAGGTAAATCACATGATAAGATTTGAGAATTAAAACACTCATGGGCACATGTATCAACCAAAGGACTAGTGATCAAATGGAAATCATCATTGTTGTCCTCACTCTTGGGTGGAGTGGGAAAAATTGTAGGGTGTATCTCAACATCATGTAAAACATGCATATCACTAAGTCCTATAGATTGGTCATTCTCAAACTTATCATCAACACTACCACTTGGACTAGACTCACCTTCTTCAAAAGATTCATACTCATTCCTAATAGCAATCATAGTATTATGCAATGCATGTTCACGAAATTGGACAAGCAAATGACACTTACGATCAATGCAATTCATACAAATGATATGCTCATCACAAGAACATGACAATTGATCAATTTTTTCAACATCTTCAACATTGCTATCAAAAGGAAGATAAGCATGATCATCACAAGAAGAATCAATAATGCAATTGGTAGGCTCAAGTATGGTAGTACTATTAATGGCATCATGGTGAGCATGTTCAATGGTAGGTATATGGGGAGATTCAACAATGATTTTCTCATCTATCACATTATCATTCTCACTAGCCAAAACAGTTGTAAGAGGAGGATAAGCCTCTTCTAGAATAGGAGGGGTATTACTTATGCTTGAAAGTGCATCCTCTTGCACTTGAGGTACCAATTGCTCAATCTCTTCACTCTTAGGATCATAGGGCCAAGGGGTTCCCTCTTCTCCATTAGTTCTTTTCCAAAGCACATGCATGTAAAATGCATTGAGGTATTCCCCTAACTCTTCCAATTCTTCCTCCAATTGCTTGGAGAGTCCACATGCAGTTTTCTTCCTATATAGTTCTAGAGATCGGGTTTTATTAACTGCATACATCCTCTTGAGCTCTTTGGTATGGTCATCCATGTTGGGATAGTCAAAGAAAGCATCAAGGGGATTTTGTTTACGGGTGATGGGTTTGGGTGGGGGTGGCGGTGATGGTTCACGTGGAGGTGGTTGGTATGTAGTTTGGCATGAATGGTGATATGGTGATGGGTAAGGTAGAGATGAAGAGTATGGTTTTGTATATGGTCTATGTGGTGGAGGTGAAGGCTCATATGATGAGGTTTGATATGATGAAGGATATGGATGGTGATATGGCTCACGGTAGGTAGAGGAATATGGTGGAGAAGGATAATCAAAGTATGTGTGATATTGTGGTGGGGGTAAAGGTGGATCCCAACATGGTGTACTATTGGATTTGGAGGAGGAATCGAGAATGGCCAACATTTTGTCCCTTTCTTTGTATAATTCATCCATGATTGAAGAAGGTGTCTCTTCCATCCTAGTGGTATTTCTCACAAAAGAGTTTGAATTCTCAAGAATATCATGATTGTAACCAAAATTTGTGAAATTCCAAGACATGAGAACTCAATGATTCAGTCTCAAACAATCTCAAGAAGACAATATATATGCAAACAAGAACAAAAACTAAGAAGAAGAAAAAGTAAAAAATATGGAATGCATCTATCTTAATCCTAAATGATGAAATGATGCATATGAACTAAATCTAATCCTAATGACTCCTACCCCTTGTCAATGTTTCAATTGACACTTAGCTACCTTAGGGAGTCAAAAATGACTCCCCGGCAACGGCGCCATTGATTTAACCGATTCCTATTCGCCTTGGGGTTAAATGCAAGTTATTTATAAAACCAAGGATTGCAACACAGTGGCGCAACCTCGGGTCGTCTCTCTTGAGGAGTCTTGTAACTACCCTAAGATGAACTAAATGTGAATTAAAAGTGACAAAAGGAAAGGGGTTTGTTTGGATTTTTGGAAATTAATTGATTAAATTAGTAAGAAAATGTAAGTGCTTGTTTTTGGTATTTTCAAGTAAGGGTTTTAAAGTTTAAAATCAATGCAATGCAAAGGGGCTTTGATGGTGATTCAATGGTTCAATTGCTTCTTTAAAAATGATCATGGGAGTTATATCATTCATCAAGTCTCTTAGAAAAATCCCAAAGCAACCACTAAGGGTCCTCCAACACTAATTAATAGCTAATCAAGCAACCACTTAAAACTAGCCATTACTTAGGGTTAGAGTTAGGTTCCACTTGATGTGTATTGGAAACAAGTTTGTAAATCAAAATCCTCTTCAAGGAAGTGCAACCACAACAACCTAATTGAAACACTAGCTATTCAAGCCAAGCAACCACTTAAAACATGTAAAGCATGATGAATCAATTCACATAGGAAATAGGAAATCCATAACATTTGACATACAAACATAATATCCAATACATATGATATCAATCCATAACAAATAGAAAGATAAAACCATGTCTCTACCCAAAATACACAAGGAATTGCAACCACATATCCCAAATATACAATGAAAGAGCATGGAACAAGATAAACTCCCCTATGAAGCCCATTGAAGCAATTGACCATCTTCACACCACCAAAGCAACAACAACTTAGCCTCTCATGGAAGGAGGAGAGGAATTTCGCCCAAAATCTACCCAAGAAGTGGCTGTGATAAGGAGGGATGAAATGGAGAAGAAGGGTGGTGAAAATGGAAGAGGAGATGGAGATGGAGAAGAAAATATGGAAGATTTGAGGTGAAATTTCATGGAAATGGAAGTGGGATGAGTGGGTTTGAGAGATTTTGATTGAACCCTAACATGGCCACCTTATTTTCGTGCAAATGGGGCTTGGAGAGAGGTTTGGAGGCTCTTAGAAAGCTTATATAGGGCCAAGAAACCCTAAAATTCGCGTCTGATTTTTGACAGCGTCAGGCTCGCCAGTGGCTCGCCAACTGGCGAGCAAGTGGCGAGTTACCCGAAGGTACTCGCCAGTGGCTCGCCAACTGGCGAGCAAGTGGCGAGTGGCTCGCCAGTTGGCCTGCCTCAGGACTAAAATGCAAATTTCATCTAGAAACGTTATTTTGACCCCTTTTCTTGAATCTTCACCTTCAACCTCCCAACCTACATATTCAAATGTCTCAAAGGTAGCATCAAAATGTTCTTGAAAACATGTAAAACATTATAGCATGCTAAAAAAGCCTAAATTGCCCTTGATTAGAACAAATTCCAACAACTAGTGCAATAGTTAGAATCTATGCAAATTAGGTGCAATTATCATCAAAACATGCATTAATTCAATGGATTTGGTCATGAAAATATATGCAAAAGTATGGTGCAATCACACGGCTTTTGTTTGTTCTTGTTGTTGTTACAGGAACTCTTTCCGAGTTCGGGTTCGGGTTCGGGTCGAAGCTCCAGGATCCGGGAAAGCTCGTGGGCCGGGTAACCGAATATTCCTTCAGCATCAAATTCTCAATAACTTGTGCATAGCCAAATCACTTCAAACAAAGTGTTTTGTAAAGGCAATAAAATTACACATTTTTTATTAATGAAGCATAGGAACTCTATGTTGTCAACTATCAGATTGTCGCCTATCACATTGTCAACTATCAGATTGTCAACTATCAGATTGTCACCTATCACATTGTCAACTATCAGATTGTCGACTATCGTGATTTTGTATTGTTTGCCAACAATTAATGAAGCATAGGTGCTCTATGTAAGGCACCCACACACTTTGAAATATCTCAAAATATTTTCACATCATTGTTATTTCTAACAATGGTTATTGTCATTTGACAATCACAACACATCGACAACAAATGTCGGATATTCTCCAATATTTTTACTAAGAGGTTTCTAACAACTTAGTATCAACATATTTCAAAGTACATTACATTTTAGGCATACATAGTACTAAATATATCAACTATATTTAGTAATTTGGAAATTACAATCAAATTGAAATTTCATCACATGATATGTGTTAAATATAATTTCACAGAGAAACCAATTAATCCAAAGATTACATTGAGATTATATTTAAACACTATTAAAGTCACAGAAAACAATAATAATTATATTGTCTTCATAACAAGCAAACAATGCATTTCACTCACAGTTAATAATTTTGATTTGCCAATTTAATGCCAATCAAGTCCACAATGACTAAATTGAAATTTCAATGTAATGTGACCCTTCACATGTATAATTTCTTAGGTGACTACTACACTCTAAGAAAATCACTCAATTAAATTTTGAAAATAAAACCTCATTAAGAGGAATTAAATTTACCAATGAAATGCTCATTATTACCAAAATGATATAACAGCCAATATTTATAACACTATATAATAATTGACCCTCAAATTGGAAATTTGATAATCATTCACATAATATATTTAATAACCATATATATCACCAATCATATCTCACACCATACCTTTCCCATAATTTCTCACTTAAAGCACATTAATTTAGCTTTTAACAGCTAACATTAAAATTGTAATGCACATACACATGTATGATATCACCAATCATATTGATGGATTTTTTAAAAAAAAACAGTATATAATACATGTTTAAAAATCACTAAACTCATGAGCTCAAAAGACCGCAAGATCATTCAGTGGGAATTGAATTTAATTAGAATTAACTTATTATTCAATCGAATAAAACTCCATGTGGGATTAACTTTTGAAAACTAATCCTTCACTCATATTTAACGTTTAATTTGAAAATTAAACCTCCAATAAATCCACCAAGCAAAGGAAATAAAATACTGAGCATAATAATTTCTCATTTCCATTTAAAATTTTTCCAGATTTTAATACTAAAAACTAAAACACAACTTTCATCTCTCGAAAGCAGTAAACCAATTTAATCAATTGGAATTAGTTTATATCAGACAAATCAACCATGGCTTCTCACATGCCCTATATTGTCCACTACAAACATTCAATGACATTCAAAACAAATAATGGTATTTATCTCAAAATTCAATTAATAAATTGAATATAAACCAAGATATTTACCAAAGTGATGTTGTGTGCCCTTCTTTGTGTATTTCCCTTCTACCACCTCCACGTTATTTTCATGTTGACGCGCATTTTTTCCAAAATTCAAGCAGTCATTTAGAGGTATAAACAAGTCCAACTATTTACCACAATGGCCATTATGTGTATAAGCATATGACTCATGCCTTACAATATGGTTTTGTTCACAACTCAGGTTTGGACTCAACACCTCAATACATATTTTCATTGATTTCACTTACCTCACAAGGTAATTGTGCTCAGCTATCTCTTTGAGTTAAAACTCAATTCTCATATCATCTCTAGTATTAATATAGAGGTTTTACACATGGTTCCTCAATTCCACACAGGAATGGGTAGATACAAAAATCTCAAAAATTTGTCCACAGTAACAAACAAATGTAAGACTCAATTCTTACATCAAATCATCTCTAGTCACTAAAAGTTCTAGAGGCTTATAACTTTTCATCTCAATCCCCCCCACAGGAATGAGGAGTAAATTTGTTCCCAGAGAAACAAACAAAACCTAAGGCTTAATTCTTACATAAGATCATCTCTTGCTCTTTAGAGGATTGTGCTTCTTCATCTCAAATTTGCCATAGAGACTAGAAGTACTTTTCTTTCTCTAATTTCATTATTATCTCAAAATGTCCTGGACATAGACAAAATAGAGATATGAGTTCAATTATATAATTCCTACACAATAGGAAAATATAAAAGTAACACAATTAAATTTAAACAAAGTTTAGAGGTCTCCTTATTTGGTGAATCTGCCTCTAACGAACGCCATATCTATATATGCAGAAATAGCTCTTAAGATTGTTGGCGTTCGCTCGTAAATCTTCAAATACTTCCATGGATATCTTATAACTCCTCTCCAGTGCTAATATATCCAGTCAGCAACAATACTTGCAAACACTGAAAACACAGTTCGAGTCGCGTCCTCAGGGACACTTTACTTAAGAGCTATTTCACGACTACCGGCAAAAGAAGTCGTGTGCTCCCCAGCATTAAATGAACCCTTCCTTTAAATCAGGGTGAACAGAACTATGGAAGATAATTTACTTAGTAAGGCAACATTATGTGAGAGGAAGAAAAGAGTGCTCTAATACTCTAGAGCCAAGAGCCACACACCTTAGCTCTACTCTGATTTCATAGGCGTTATATAAAACGTCATTCTCATGAAGGTTGGGCAACAATTAAATAAATAATAAAACACTGATTTATTATTATTTAAAGTGATTAATAGGATTGAATAATCAGTTTCATACGTTGACATTAAAACCATTTATATGAATAATAAATCACATTGAAATCCATTATGGACTTGATGACAACCGTTGAAAGCATTTGAAAGGCTTATTATGCCATATATTAAAAGTAATAAATTACCATATAAATTGTAAAGTCAACTTTGTATGATAACAATTTATAAAATTCTTTGATTTAATTTTATAAATTGCCCATTTTATATTTAACTCAAGTACAATGGTGTGGGAATAAATAGCCGGATTTGGTCTCCAGTGGACCATTGTTGTATGAGTTAACTCTTCCTCTTGACACATAAGAATCCAAATTCACTTATAATTTGGACCCTACAATCCCAAACAATATGAGACTTGTTCCTATGACACACCCATTCAATATTTCCAACAGTTCTATCCCCATCCATCTCACAGTATCGCTCAATATCTTGGACAAGTTCAAGCCAATCGGATTCAAGTATGAGATGTCTAACACCAAACTCCGAGCTCCACTTTAATCCCATGAGAATAGCCCACCGCTCCGATACGTAGCAGTCTCCTCTTCCCATATTGAATAAGAAGCCTCCCCTCACCTTTCCTTTATAATCCCTCATAACCCCCGCACACGCCGATGCTCCTCCATCCGGGTTACATGCTCTATCCACGTTAACCTTCACATATCATTTCCCAGGAGCTTCCCATCCATCAGTATCCCCACCACGGTTCAACCCATGAGGTATACACTCCTCACTCCATGAGGCACATGCTCTAACTTTAGCAATAATAGTTCTAGCCGTTACCTCTTCATCATTAAATATCTTGTTATTCCTTGCGAGCCATAATTGTTGACAAGTTAGGGAAAATATAATTTGCCACGGAATATCATACACTTTAAATTGGGCCTTAAGATTCCATTCCATCCAAATTTTTATTTCTCCATAACTAAAAAAAGTAGAGCAATACCTTCCTGGTACCATTAATAACCAAACCTCCATCGCCTTATAACAGTCTCGTAGAGCATGTAAGTCGCTTTCAGGAAATCTTGTACAGCATCCACACTCATCTGAAGTAGTTATATCACGCCTAACACGTTCCATATTTGTTAAAAGATTTCCTCTACAAGCAAGCCACATAAACATTTTGCATCTCTGTGGCACATTCAATTTCCACACCTTCCTCCACTGCCATTCATCTCGCCTGCTATTATTCTCCACCTGGCTCATATACGCTGATCTAGTGTAAAAATCCCCAGAAGTGGTATACCTCCAACTTGGGGAATCCTCCACATCCACATAAAGTCTCTGGTATAAAATTGTACGTACCATATCTGGTGTTAAGTACGGTACAAAATGATCTAGATTTCATTCTCCATCCTTAGTAATAACTTTAGCAAAAATAGTTTTTAACTTATATTACTTGGGATAATTTAGTTCATTTATATTAAGTAATATTAATTTATAAAGGAGACTAAAATATTTGTTTTCATTACATACAGTGAAAATCGCACATTGTCTCAATTTAATCCACCGTTAAAACAACTGAAAAATTGAAGTCCTTCGAAGTGAAGCATAAAGTTACCTATTATCAAGAATGTCGATGCAACCGAAAGCTTAAATATCACATTAAGCTTTTTTTTGAACTGAAAATATGGCATTAACCTCATTAATAATTGTTGTGTTAATGTAACATGACTAACTCAATAAATGTAAGCAAATTTCATTTGACATGCGTGCACGACAAATTTATGTTAATCGAGTAAATGTTTTCCCAACAATAATTGAGGTTCGCGGACACTTCTATGCTCAAGATAGGTAGTCCGCTGAAAAAGTAAGAATACAGATTACAAAAGTATGACATGAATTACTTAAACAAGATAACCATGACAAGAGACTTTACCACGTCATTTCTCACTCTCTTTTCTTGACTTACTAAATGACCTGATCTCATATGAGTCATCCAAATTCCTTCTTCAGTCCAGCCATGGAGTATTGGCATTAATCCTCCAAAGATGTTGTAATCCCACCTATCCATTATATGTTTCTTACCGTAATTCTCTTGACTGGTTTTTTCGGCAATTACTCTAAGAGATGTGTTTGCTTATTTATGGTGAAGGCATCCTATTTATAGTATGTAGATAAATTTTGGTTATATGCTTGCTTACATGCATGTTGATGGTATCCATATCTGAACATTATAATAATAGGAAGAAAGAAAAACTTGGTCACCAGGTTTTGTGGTAGATATAGGTTATACTGCATGTTTAGAAGTAATGTGATTAAACTCATCAACTCAGCTTGAAAAAGCAGCAGATGCAGACATCATTAATGGCATTTCATTTTTTACATTTTGTTCTTTTAAAAATTTAAATGTTTTTCTGTATGTGTATCCTGTAGAGTCAGAAGACTTTTGACTTAGGTGTCTTAAAAGTTAACATTTTGTAAATTATGTTGTCTTGTTCATCCGCATGCCTATACCTTATTTATATGAAAATAAATTATACTTCATTTGACCCTTAATATAAGAGCTAACCACCAAAAGCACGGTTCTTATGTTGAATATTTGGAGGTAATGTTTCTTTTTCCAATATTATCTATATTTATTATGAGACTTTTAAGAAAGAGAAATACATAGGTATTAATAAATACTAAAGATATTTAGGGTTAAAATAAAAAAGATATTATACGAGGAGAGTATATGAGATTATTTCTTATATTAGAGATAAAAAAATTCAAATCTTTGACTCTCATATTAGTGACCGGAAATTCTATAAGACAGACTTGTAAGGAAAAAAGATTTTCAAGGTTACTCCACTCCATGTTCATTTCCAATTTATAGAGTGTACGTTATGTAAATAGGTTCATTGACTAATATTGACATCTGTTTTTTCTTTATTTTCAAACTGACAAGAACTTTCTGTCTTGTCACATCACATGGCCATGGATTCATGATTTTTTTTATGAAATTGAGAAAGTTGTTAAATATATATTATTATGAAGTATTTTTACTTCGCAGTTGTAATGTTTTTTTCTAAAAGTATTTATTTTCGTTTATGTTAAATTGTTAATATATGATAAACTTCACAAATAGAATTCTTTAGGGTGTATATATAAAAGCAATGCATTAAAAATTATAATACAAAGTAGGAGAATAAATAAAGTTCGTAGCTGAAGTTTCCAACCCTATGATGAGAAAGAAAACTAGTAAAGGCTATTTATAAGGAACTTATTATGTCTATTTATAAGGAACTTATTATACATAATAAGTTCCTTATAAATAGCCTTTACATGTTTTCTTTCTCATCATAGGGTTGGAAACTTCAGTTACGAACTTTATTTATTCTCCTACTTTGTATTATAATTTTAAATGCATTGCTTTTATATATACACCCTAAAGAATTCTATTTGTGAAGTTTATCATATACTCCCTCCGGACCTAAATATAAGACCTAGATGACTTTTTTCTGGAGATGTTAAGGTTACAAAATATGTTATTAAATTATGATATATTTGATATATTTTTAGATTAGTCATTAGTTTATAGGTTAAATAAACTAGTTTAAGGGGAAAAATTAGGTAAATCAATTTATAATTGACTTATATTTTGCTTTTTTTAGGATTTTTCAAAAAAATAAATTAGATCTTATATTTAGGACCGGAGGGAGTATTAACAATTTAACATAAACGAAAATAAATACTTGTAGAAAAAAAAAACATTACAACTACGAAGTAAAAATACTATACCTAACAACTTTCTCAATTTCATAAAAAAAATCATGAATCCATGGCCATGTGATGAGGTACTGTGATATGACAAGACAGAAAGTTATTGTCAGTTTGAAAATAAAGAAAAAACAGATGTCAATATTAGTTAATGAACCTATTTACATAACGTACATTCTATAAATTGGAAATGAACATGGAGTAACCTTGAAAATCTCTTTCCCTTACAAGTCTGTCTTATAGTATTTCCGGCCACTAATATAAGAGTCAAAGATTTGAATTTTTTTATCTCCAATATAAGAAATAATCTCATATACTCTCCTCATTTAATATCTTTTTATATTTTAACCCTAAATATCTTTAATATTTATTAATGCCTATGTATTTCTCTTTCTTAAAAGTCTAATAATAAAATATAGATAATATTGGAAAAGAAACATTACCTCCAAAAAAAAATTCATGAATCCATGGTCATGTGATGAGGTATATGTGATGTGACAAGACAGAACGTTATTGTCAGTTTGAAAATAAAGAAAAAACAGATGTCAATATTATTCAATGGACCTATTTACAGAATGTAACTCTATAAATTGGCAATGAACATGGAGTAACCTTGAAAATCTCTTTCCCTCACAAGTCTGTCTTATAGTATTTCCGGTCACTAATATAAGAGTCAATGATTTGAATTTTTTAACCAAGCGCGGTTGGCGTAGTGGTAGCCTCACTTCGCCGCTTAACCAGAGGTCTCGAGTTCGAGCTCTGGGAATGCAGCCTGCCCCTTGGCCAGCACTTTGCCCTTAAGTGGAGGTTCCCGGTGCGGATCTGGATTAGTCTGAGCTCGTTGAGTTCCCCGTGACATAGGGGCTGGCCCAGGACACCGGATTAAAAACTCAAAAAAAAAAGTGATTTGAATTTTTTTTATCTCTAATATAAGAAATAATCTCATATACTCTCCTCATTTAATATCTTTTTTTAATTTTAACCCTAAATATCTTTAGTATTTATTAATGCCTATGTATTTCTCTTTCTTAAAAGTCTTATAATAAATATAGATAATATTGGAAAAGAAACATTACCTCCAAATAAATGTTCAACTTAAAAACCGTGCTTTTGGTGGTTAACTCTTATATTAAGGACCGAATGGAGTATAATTTATTTTCATATAAATAAGGTATAGGCATGCGCATGAACAAGACAACATAATTTACAAAATGTTAACTTTTAAGACACCTAAGTCAAAAGTCTTCTGAATCTACAAGATACACATACAGAAAAGCATTTGAATTTTCAAAAGAACAAAATGTAAAAAATGAAACGCCATAAAAGATAAACGATGTCTGCATCTGCTGCTTTTTCAAGCTGAGTTGATGAGTTTAATCGCATTACTTCTGAACATGCAGTACAACCTATATCTACCACAAAACTTGGTGACCAAGTTTTTCTTTCTTCCTATTATTATAATGTTCAGATATGGATGCCATCAACACGCATTTAAGCAATCATATAACCAAAACTTATATACATATTATAAATAGGATGCCTTCACCATAAATAAGCAAACACATCTCTTAGAGTAATTGCCGAAAAAAACCAATCAAGAGAATTACAGTAAGAAACATATAATGGATAGGTGAGATTACAACATCTTTGGAGGATTAATGCCAATACTCCATGGCTGGACTGAAGAAGGAATTTGCATGACTCATATGAGATCAGGTCATATAGTAAGTCAAGAAAAGAGAGTGAGAAATAGTGTGGTAATGTCTCTTGCTATGGTTGTCTTGTTTAAGTAATTCATGTAATACTTTTCTAATCTGTATTCTTACCTTTTTTCAGTGGACTACCTATATAAAATGTGCACCAAATAACACTCAATGTGAGAGTTACAAGGTAATCCTTTAGTTCTTAATTATAAGCCAACTATGACTTTTTTAAAAAAGTTATATAAAGTTACAAAGTTTATCATTTTAAATTGTTTAAAATTATCTTTTTTCCTCAAAACTAGTTTATTCTGGTTATAAACTACTCCCTCCGGTCCTAAATATAAGACCTAATTGACTTTTTTAGAAAATCCTATAAAAAACAAAATAAGTTAATTATAAATTGATTTACCTAATTTTTTCCCTTAGATTAGTTTATTTTACCTATCAACTAATGTATAATCTAAAAATATATCAAATATGTCATGACCTTAACCTCTCCCAAAAAAAGTCAATTAGGTCCTATATTTAGGACCGGAGGTAGTAACATACTCCCTCCGGTCCTAAATATAGGACCTAGATAACTTTTTTTGGGCAGATTAAGGAATACTTAATTTTAGATATCTTTCCAATAATACCCCTCATTAATTAGTTTAATTACTTAGTAGCCCTTCCATTATCAAAAAGGAGTTGTTAAGAAGAAGAAGGGTAATTTAGGAAACAGGTGACCAAAAATGTAATTAGGTCTTATATTTAGGACTAAAATGAATCTTCTATCTAGGTCCTATATTTAGGACATGAGGGAGTATATTGTAATTACATTTATTTTATGTTATAATTTAGTGGTCCAATTTGCTACTTAACTTTCACAATAAAAAGTCAAATAAAGTTATAATTAGGAAAAATGTAATTGAGGAAGAAATGGAATGGTAAGAGTAAGAGATTTTATTATTAGTTTATAGAGTACTATATTTTTTTTTCAAAATTACGTCTTTTACCGCGCTTATGAAAGTTCACGAAACCATTTCCCGCCTTTAGTAAGCGCCCAAGTAGGAGTATTTGCGAGCGGACTAGAAGAGGAGACGAATCGAATTCTGAGACAAGACAATGGAGTATAAAAGATGTGCTGACAGAAAGCCACAGCCCTAATTTGCAAATCGCACCCATGTCTTCATGGCAGCTGTTACCCGACCACGACGGCGACTTCCGGTGGGAGAGTGGTCGCCGTTTCGAACCAAACGCAAACGCTGCCCCCATTGCTTCAACCTCTCCTCTTCCTTCCATTTCCGACGTTGTTCTCCAAGGTCATCCGTAATCCTTCCTCACATTCTACTCCTAATATGTGGTAACATATATCGTGCGTTTATTTACCTTTAGCCATTGTGTTTGATCCACCACAGGCTGCTCAGTTCTCTCCCAGAACCGTAACGACTATGAAAGAGAGAAGCGTACTCCTACCTCTCCCTCCTTTCAAACCAATCAATCTTCCCTTGCAAAAGCATCACCTATTCTTGCTGAACATGCTCACGCTGCTGCAGGTACTACCTTTGTCTTCGCCCGCTAACTTCTTCCAATGCGTACTCTCACGCAGGCCTAAATAATTTTTCCTTTTCATTTTTGTTATTATTTTCTCTCTGCATTTTGGGTATGGCAACAGTGAAGTTGATTTTAAATGCTTTATGTTACCTTGAAGTAGGGTTTTGCCCTAGAGAAGGGACACTTTTGTGCTCGGAATATTTCTTCAGTTCAGGGGACTTTGTTCCTAAGCAGGCAATGCTATTTCTGAATCTGGTCACTTTTGCAGCTAACGAAGAAATGCTGTGCGCATTGCATGTGTGATTTGAAAAACATTTCCATTTTGATTAATATTTGTTTGCCTTTTGGCCGTCTGGTCTGGACAACTATTATGCAGGCACAGAGTTTGCAATGGATGTTGATGGCCACTCCTCAAATTCTCTTTTTAGGACAGGCACTGGAAAAAGGGTTAACATATCTTCTAGTGCTCTCGCTGGAGCTAAGGTGTTACTAGAAGCAAGTGAAGATGCCTTTGATTGTGATCCTCAAAGCCTTCAGCAAACGAAAAAATTGCATACGATTGGTGATGCATGTGGACTGCAACACTCATCTAAGGCACAGTTACATAAGGGTGTCAGCAGTAATGGGATGAAGAGGGTGGGGCTTCGTTTAAGTCCATTGTCCCGTGCAAGTCCACGGTCAATGAATGACGCTGAAAGATTTGGTGGTAATGGTCGGGACAACTATTCTGCACGAAACGAGCTCGGGATAAATGGTGACTGCTACTCATCGAATTCTCTGTTCAAAACAGGCTCAGGTAAAACGGTAAATATATCTTCCAATGGTCTTGCAAGAGCTAAGGCATTGCTGGAACAGAAAGAAGATGCCGCTGATGGTGATTCTCAAAGCCTTCAGCAAACAGCAAATGTTGGTGAAGCATATGAACCGCGGCACTTATCTCGGGGGCAGTTAGGTAAGCATGTCAGCAGTTCTGGGATGATGAAAGCGAGGTCCCATTTTAGTCCATTGTCTCGCTCATGCACCTCATCAATTAATAACACTAAGTCAGCTGGTGGCACTCATACAATTAAAAATGACTCAAAAATAAACCATGTTCAACCTGAAAATTATGGTTCCAATTGCACAGAAGGATCAGTTAAATTCTCTACTGCTGGTGGAAGATCTTTATCTGTTTCTAATGACGCCCTTCAACAGGCTAGGAAACTTCTTGGTGACCCTGATCAGGGGGGTTTATTTGATGAAGGGGATGCAGGTACTGCTATCTTCTCGTTTCCAAAGGAGAGGCAATCTGAGAATACCACATCTTATGAGGGAAACGTTCATCATTCCCCTTTGTACCATAATGTAACAGAGAAGAGCAAGTACATCAATCAGAGTTTCACGTCCCCCATGAAACCTTCTGGTCATATGGAGTATTCAACCAGATTTCCAAGTGTAGGTACTGGAAGTAACTTAATTTCCAAGTTCAATGCTGTAGGAGAGGAGATTGATTGCTTGCAAAATAGCGTCAGTAGTCAGCAGGCCACTTTTAACAACAGAAAACAAGTGTCAGGAATTGTATCTACTTCATCCAATGGTTTCTCCGGAATTCAAAAGTCATCAAGCCAAACTCTAGGTGAAATTTCCAATACCGTAGTTAAATCACATTCAAATAATAGGCAACCAGTGTGTGGAAATCGGAGGCTAGGACCACGTGTTAATGTCTCTTCCTTCAAACAGCCCCGCAGTAACAAACCTTCTGCTCTTTTGAAGCAGAATGTTTCAGTATCTCCTGATGGTAACTTTAGTTGAAGTCTTTCAAATCCTTAAGTATCTTTTTTATATATAAAGATTTGTACTAATTTGAAGCATCTTGTCTTCAGGTTCTTCTAAATTATCCTCCAGTAATTTTGGCTGCAAGAAACAGGTCTCTACTCGATATCCTTTTCAAAATCAAAGAATGAACATCAGGGATTTTTTCGGAATACCTCTGACAGAGCAAAAAATGGTGAGTGTAATACTCATAAATCATAGGGCATATGTAGGTTTCATATTCTCCTTACCCTAAGACTGTTGTCCCTGTCACTGACATTGGTTTTTGTACCACAATTAATTCAGTTGGAGCTTTGTCCCAACAAGCCAAGACAGGCAACGTCAGGTAATGGTGAAAAGTACGTGCATGATGATTACTCTGTTGTTAATACTATGGGATCAGAAGCTTTCTTCAATATGTTGGCTCAAAGTGGAGCTTCTACCCATTATGCTTCTAAGGAGTAAATCTCTTCTCTTTCGATTTTTTTGTTACATCCTCTGTTCTAAAGTTTTGGCCTCTATGGAATTTGTCAAGGAATCACCTTGCTATATGATACTGTTGTCCAAAGTGTAACAATTAGCTAGTTGAGAGATGCGATAAAACTATTGGCTACTTCATTTGTATGGGGTTTTATGTTACATCAAAATACTCTTTAACTTTACCCTCTCAAAGTTTATTGTTGTAGATTCTTGTCCTTTTTTGGTGTATAGATTCTATTCCTTTTCTATCATAATTGTGAATCTTCATTCTTCATCCTTCTAGGTGGGTCACAAATCATTACAAGTGGATTCTCTGGAAATTGGCATGTTATGACAGATGTTACTCGGGTAGATCAGGTGGAAAATTTTTAACTACATTAAATGTGCTTGAGGAATTGAAGTATAGGTAAGTAACTATTATAGAAGTCTTTTTTTTAATTTTTTCTACAAGATCATTGAGAACTACTGCCTTGCAGATATGAAAGAGAAGTAAATCACGGCCAGCGGTCTGTTATTAAGAAATTTCTGGAAGGGGATGCATCCTGTTCTTCAATGATGATTCTTTGCATTTCGGCTATTCAACCCAGTCAAGAACTGAAAATTGAGGACTCTTCTGAGGGGAGACTTCAAGGGCATGTGAGTAATGAGGCGATCATAATTGAACTAACTGATGGATGGTAAGAAATTCCAGTTTCATGTTTGTCTTCTTGAAATATGTTTTAGGTTCCTTGACGTGTAGGAAAAGCTTTCTTTTTCAGGTATTCTATAAATGCCATTTTGGATGTGCCGTTGTCAAAGAAGCTTGCTGCTGGAAAGTTATTTGTGGGACAGAAATTACGGGTAATTTGTTGGTCTATATTGTTTATTCACCTTATTTGATCATTACAAATAAATTTGCAGTCAGTGTATTTCTTTTGGTCACAGATCTGGGGAGCTGCATTATCTGGTTGGTCTGGGCCAGTTTCACCGCTTGAGGTTCAATGCTTGGGATTATAATTGAATGTCGACATATATATTACTCTTTTAAGATTTTATGGATTTAATTTGACTATTTTCAACCTCAGGCGTCGACTTCAGTTTGTTTAGTGTTGCATATGAATGGAACATATAGAGTCCATTGGGCAGAAAAATTAGGACTGTGTAAGCATCCCATTTTAGGTGGATTTCAATATTTTAAATTTACAAGGAAGTGTCTATTTCTTTTTCATATCTTATGCATTTAAGTCTAACACAACAGGTAAGAATGTTGGTCCGCCTCTAGCATTCAGATGCATAAAAGACAATGGCGGTGCAATCCCTCAAACATTGGTTGGAATTACCCGTATATATCCTTTACTCTACAAAGAAAGGTAACAAATGAATTCGTAATGCTTTTTCTCATGTGATATACATGTCTATATTTCTTTTGTTCAAAACTAGGTCTTATTGTCTTAGTAAACCAAGGTAACAATTGCATCCTCCATTAGGTTGAGCAATGGCGAAAGTGTTGTAAGATCAGAGAAGATGGAGGCTAGGATGACAGAGCTGTACAACCAAAGGTAAACTTCTTTGTTCACTGTTGCTGGTAAGTTTGCATTCTATTCCAATAATATTAATCTATCTGGTATTATTTGTTCATGAGAAGCTAGAGTGCATGAACATGCTAGTTTAGGTGTCAAATTTATATCTGATTCTCGGTAATATCAGATGAGAGTGTTGTAAAGATATGTGTGCACCTGTTCCTTTCTTTTCATTCATAAGTTGTTACATCCAGTTAGCATAGGTATTATCTATGAGTTATGGTTCTAGTTCTGATAGTTCTTCTATTAATGTTTCTGCCTGATATTTTTCTTCTATTAAACTTAGAAAGATAGAACCGTGTGGGTATGAGGTCGTGGGTTCGAATAAGCCACTTTGCAAAAGAGCAGAGTTTAGGCTGCCTAGTATATTTCCTTACCCAGCACCCTCACTAAGTGGGGACTAGAACTGGGTTGACCCCTTTTTTTATAGAAAACATCTGTTGGAGCCACAAAGCATCTTCTCATCACAAGAAATTGTAACCTCAAAAGATCATACTTTGATTAAATCTCCCAAGTATTATACAGTTAGTTCAATTTCTATAGATTATCTCATGCATGTGTTTACGTGATTTATATTCTGATCCTGGTCATATGGAAAAGTAAGCGCGGATTTGATGATGTTTTGGAGAGGCCCAGGATCCACTCTATGTTGGAGTGTATGAAATTCACTTTTTTTGGTTTTACAAGCCTGTCACGCGTGAAAGATTTATGGAACATTCTGTAAAGTTTAGTGTGATGAACAGAGTTCTGAAACATTTTGCATTTTGCTGCAATGATTGCCGGAGATTGTTTTGTGGGAATAGGGTTTAAGGCAGACTCAATGAGGCTCCCTTGTAACACTTGTTTGGTTTTCTTTTGTTATCAATATTACAAACCTCAGGATCTCCCCTTCAATAGCTACTGCAGCTATAGTGTTTTCCTATAATTATTTGCTGTATCAGTGTGTCATGTCCGCACTCTGGATCACTTGTCTATGTTGGTTATGTTGGTATGATGCATGATGGTTTTGTTTTGGGTTGATGTTTGACTTTTCTCTTTAAGCTATTTTTCATCTCCCATATGGCTGTAGATGCACCGCTGTTATAGAAAGCATCACTTCCCTCTTTCAAGAAGAAACAAACGAATTTCAAATTTATGATGATGGTAGTGAAGAAGCTAAGATTTATTACATGCTGGAGACTGCTACCGATCCTGAATACCTGATGGCTGATATGACTGTTGAGCAACTTAATTCTTTTGCATCTTTCAAGGCGAAACTAGAGGTATGGATATATTTCTGGTTTAAGAGAATTATTTGTGTGGAGAGAAATGTTTATGACTTAAAGTTTGCCTTCAGGTGACCAGGCAATCAAACATGGAAAAATCAATTGAGAAAGCTTTGAAAGATGCTGGCTTGGGTAAAAGAGATGTCACCCAGTTTATGAGAGTGAGGGTAGTTGGTTTAACAAAAAAGAATAGAAATGACATGCCACGAGAAGGCTTAATAACGTTCTGGAACCCAACTGACGATCAGGTGGGCCACTTAAAGAACATCACTGCCTTGTATTTATGATTTTCAGTATCCGTGTGGTTTTGGTTGTGTGAATGTATTATTTTATAGGAGTCCGCATTCTGTTATTTCTTCTGACCTTAGTGTACTAGTTTATGGTGGATGTCATCAAGATTTCTCACAAGTTTCTATGTGCTACCAATGTGACAGCAACAAGAGCTGCTGGAGGGTCAAGCATATTTGATTGCAGGTCTTACACCATCACGTTTTGATTCAAATGTCCTCCATTTGCAAGCGAGAAGATCTACCAAATTGTTGCCTTTGTCTTCCAGTGCCCGGGAGAATTTTAAGTATGTATTTTCCAAATATGAAAGATCATAAAGAAAGTTTCTTGAAGGGCTTATCTGGACATATTGACTTCATTCATCAAACTTACAGTTTTTGTTGTTGTAGGCCTTTTTTCAACTGTCGCGAATCAACCTCACTGTCCAGTTTTAATGTTATCCCGATTTCCAGGTTGTTTGATACTTCAATATTATAGATAAATATACATATATTGTTGTACTCAGTCAAAACAATAAGAACAGAATATAACATGACAATGTGTCCTTGTTTGCTTATTTCATACAGCGAGTTTGATACTGCTGCTTATGTTGTGCACGTCGGAGAGGTTAATATATCTGGACATCGAAAGACACAGTGGGTTTTTGTAATTGATGGATCAAAGTCTAATGTAAAATTTGGAAATTCAATCAATTTGCTTGCCATCTGCTTTTGCTCACGGTCCACACAATATGAGTTGACTCCTCCAGTTAACTATAACCTTGCCGGATCTACAGTAAGTAATATATATTATTCGGTTTGGTGTATAAGAGGTTTTTAACTTTTCCCACTACTGATCTATCTTTACTATTCCAGTGTGTCCAAGATTTTTGTCTCAAGTTAATTGCATGACTTGGTTTCCATTCGGAAAAAAAAAATTGCATGACTTGGTATGATGGATAAAACCTATATCTTCCATTCTAAATGCAGGTTGGCTTCTGTAACCTTGTGAAAAAAGAAGAGGACCACAAAAACCATATTGGGGTTGCTGAAGCCACGGAAAATTCAACATATCATTTGACATTTGATTCACCACAAAGCTCTCATTTTAGGATTGCTGCATCCTCAATCAAAAGATGGGCAAACAATTCTAGCTTGGTACATTTCAAACCTTGACATGTCGAGTCATGTGATGCTTGATTCACCTCCACCGAGTACTAACTTTTCTTTCTCTTTTTTGTTTGATCCCATCTGCAGACTATAGGTATGGTCAAGGAAAGAGTTTTATCAATCGTTGGTGATTGCAAACACTAGAATGGTAAAGGTGCTGAACGAAGGAGGTAAACTGGTTATCTACATTATTTGCTATCCTTTCTGAAACCTGACATAAGTTGCTGCGAATTCTCTTAAAGGTTATACAATTGGTTTTTTTAATCGAGTAGGGAAGAAAGGCCTCTGCTAGCTTTGAACAAAAGGACATGGATCATGCTCCCCTCCAAGACCTACTGGGATTTCCTTTAATTTATTACTTCTGATTTGTATATGGTTGATTCGGACCTTCTCTCTAGTTTCAACTTTGTGTTTGATTTAGTCATTAACTTTTTTATTTGATTTTAGATAATCCTGAAATTATACAAATCTACTCTTCCAATGTCTTTCTCTCATTTTCTCCCTGAAATTTTACATACAAAGCTCTTGTGCCTGCATTGCGTATTAAATTTATGCAACGGGTGCATGTATCTTAAGCAGCAGAAGGCTGCAATGGCCTCTTCACTTAGTCATAATGCAATCGCAAAAAGTTGGCAATTCTTTTATTTTCAAGATTCTGAAGCTTGAGCTGTTTGCCTTGCAGGTCCTTTAGAAGTCAGTATAGTAGCATTTGGAATACAATGATGGTACCGCTTTGTTTTTGACAATGGAAGGTAGGAAGTTGTAAAGCACTACGCTTTTTGTTATTACAATTGTAAAGCAATTATTTTTGTAGTTCAAGCTGGTTGCCTGTGGATTGGACAATAGCTTTTGGTGCACTTCATCCCTTAAATTAAAGAAAGGCATAACTGAGTTTGTCTATGAATAACAATACTTTTCCACAGTTGATTCACATTACAAGTGCTGGCACCAAATTGGACCTTTGTATATATCTCTATCCACTGACTTGTTGAATTCAAAGCCTAGCACATCTCATATTTTTATTATGTCAGGCACATCCATGAAATAGAGCTAATTTTAGAATGGAGTCTTACTACTATTTTTCCCTTGAATTTGAAGACACAATTTTTATTTTTTTTTATCGAAATACATGATTGTTATTCCACAAGATTAAATGTTTTGTTTTTTAAAAAAACAGCTTCAAACTGCAACCCACCAAGATTTGCTCTTCCTGAACAAAAAAAAGAGAAAAAAGAAAAAGAAAAAGAAAGAGAGAATAAATACTATTTAAGTAACCTTATTGCAAGGAAAGTGAGGCCTTTGTGCTCTTTCTCCGGTGACCTTGGAAACCATCTCCACAAGGTTTATTTTCTTTGGCTCGTGTGAGTCATTAGTTAAATTGGAGTCCTGCAGTGCAATGAACTAAAAGCATTAGAGTTGGATTTGATACGTTTTTTTATGGAAGAAATATACTATCTCCGTTCTTAAATATAAGATCACATTGGCTAATTTGGAGAGATTAAGGAAGGCTTTTCAATGAATTAGGATTACATGATCTTCCCAAAATACCCCTCACTTAAATTTAAAAGACAAATAGGGATTTGAGAGAGAAGTGAGGGAGCTAAGAAGTATAGGGGTAATTTGGACCATAATTGAGACAAAATAGAAAATGATCTTATATTTAGGAACTTATTCATTTCCCTAAAGTGATCTTATATTTAGGAACAGAGGGAGTATTTTCGAACTCTTTTTAAAATATTTCTTAATGGTGATGAGTGTTGATTAGATTGTATGTTTTTATATAAGTAAGGTGGGTAAGGGACCTAATCTGCCCCCGAAGTAACCAGCAAGGAGCGCTGAACACCCTGAACTAACAACAGGCCCGTATCTGCACTCCAAGTAACCAAGGTGTTTAAAAACTACCCCGGTTTGACGGTCAACAACGTTTGACCGTTAGTATGCATATGTGGACGCCACGTGGAGACCTGTTTTGCCACCCGGCGCCTTGTCATCGCCACGTAGGATAAGTTAATGTGGGTCCCACATTAAATAAAAGAAAAAATTCTCCCTCCCTCTTCACCTCCCACCCACCGCCCCCCACACCCCCTTCACCTCCCTTCCCAGCCTCCCCACCACCCGCCCCACCATCACCATGGCTCCCTTCTCCCCAAAGCTGATGTGCAAGTCAAAGCTTCGATCCATAAGTCTGCCCACCAGATCTCACCCCACCACCCTTGCCGTGGAAGAACACCTCTCCTCCCTCAAGTCGTATCTATCCTCTTCGTCCTCTTCTCCGTCGGTGGAATCGCTATGCCGGTGCCTCTCCGCCCTGGCCCACCTCTACCAGGCGGTGGAGCATCTGCTGCAGCTGCCGCTCACCCAGCAGACCCTCTCCCTCCACCACCGCGACAGGTGGATGGAGCACCTCCTGGACTCCCCCCTCACCTTCCTGGACATCCTCGCCCACGCGCGCGACTCCATCCTCTCCATGGAGGAGGCGTCCGCCACCTGCAGTCCTCCCTCCGCCGCCGCAGCCCCGACGAGTCCCCCCTCCTCCTCCACTCCCACGTCTCTTCCTACTGGAACCTCCGCAAGACTCCATCTTCATCTTTCTTCCAGGTGCTCAACATTCCCACCAAGATTAACAACTGAAACAGGGCGTGTGGTGAAGGGAGGGAGGGAGGTGAAGGGGGGTGGGGCGGGTGGTGGGGGGGAGGTGAAGGGGGGGTGGGGCTGGTGGTGGGGGGGCTGGGAAGGGAGGTGAAGGGGGGCGGGGGGCGGTGGGTGGGAGGTGAAGAGAGAGGGAGAAATTTTTTTTATTTAATGTGGGACCCACATTAACTTATCCTACGTGGTGATGACAAGGCGCCGGGTGGCAAAACAGGTCTCCACGTGGCGTCCACATATGCATACTAACGGTCAAACGTTGTTGACCGTCAAACCGGGGTAGTTTTTAAACACCTTGGTTACTTGGAGTGCAGATACGGGCCTGTTGTTAGTTCAGGGTGCTCAGCGCTCCTTGGTGGTTACTTCAGGGGCAGATTAGGTCCCTTACTCTAAGTAAGGTCTATGTAATTTAGGCACGACAAAATGGAAGGCCATGAGTTTACTGTAGAAACTATTATTGCAACTTTAATCCCAAGATGGCAGCAATACACGTGAAGTGTCAATTTCCAATGTTGCTCCTTGTGAGGTTTTTTCTCTCCTCGTGAGTGTCAACAGTACCACCACTAGGGTGGGTGAGAGTATGCTGCAGCTTGCCGAAAACATTATCCTCAACCCTTTTTAGGTAGGGGAGTAGTGACGGCCTCTTTGGTTGTGGGAGATGGGGTATAAGAAATGGATATGGAAAGTTGAGTGAGCTCAAACTATAAAATGTGTCCTGGTGGAACTCATTTCTGTTGTGGTAGTGAGAGGGTACAGTTGCACCACTACCCTTGCCTAACCTGAGAACTAGAGCAAGAACTAGGTTAGACAAAATGGAGAATTGTGAGGAAAGCACAAATAGGATTAGGTTGTGTCTCAAGGTTGTACAGAAAAATTGAAAGGATGGATCTGGTGTAAATAATATGTTGATAGGCAAGTTGATGGCTAACAAATTTCAACAAGAAATCAATTATTGCAACTAGGGATGGGAATGAGTTAGGCCATGCCACACCGTTAAAAGGCCTGGCCTGAGTTGTCAAAAGGATGTTTGAGCCTGACCTATGGCCTTTTATAGGAAATTTTTCAAGCTTGTGGCCTGGCCTAAGGCTTGGCTCATTAGGTCTATTATGAGCTTGGAAATTAAAAAGGCATAACAGCCCGAACCAAGCCTATTTTTTCAGGCCAATAATTTTAATAAAAAAAACATCACTGCATCAAGTCAATAATTTTTTTAGGCCTATTTGAAAAAATTTTCAAGCCAATAATTTTTTTCAAGCCTATACAAGTTGTGCTTACAAGCCAATTTATTTATTTTTTGGTTACCCAAGGGTATCCCACCTGCGTGTCAAGTGAGACTAATCACTCGCTGTTCTGAAGTCCCATATAGGGTGTAGACAACTGGCCTATGAATTTGCTCCATTTGCAAGAGTTAGAGATCGAACCCCCAAACCACTTGGTTAAGGGACGAGAGTACTTACCACTCACGCCAACCCGCTAAGTTTACAAGCCAATTTAGAATTTACTAATATAAAGCATCTTAATAAAAAAACATTATAGCTTTTTTCTACACTTTGAAATGTAACTTTATCAATATTATTAGCCTCATCTAGAGCCGGGAAAACGGGTCAGACGGCTTTAAGCGGGCCAACCCGACCCAACCCGCATTAGAAGTGGGACAGGCCGAGCCGACCGGTTCTAATGCGGGTTGGAAATCATAACCCGACGCGCATATACTGTTAAGCGAGCCAGCTCGACCCGACTCAAATTTCGAACTATGTTATTTTCAAAAAATAAAAATGAACATTCGATTAGTAAATTAAACACAAAATTTTGACAAAATCAATAACAAAACAAGTAAATTGTTCATTTTAATTGTCTGAATTCCAAGAGAATAAAGTAAACAAATTCAGAATAGTCCAATACTTTTAATAATCCTTAACATAACCAATCTAATTATATAGTCAGCTAAGTAGTCTAGTATGTAAATAAAGAATTAAACATCTAATGATATAATTAGTGAAGCATCATCAACTGAGATTTGTCGTTGAAGCATTTTCTGAACTTGAACAAATTGGAAGAGGAGCAGTTTCCCTTTTCTCGGCCTCGGAGTCCTCTGCCATATACACATGAATAACACATAAATAATAATGTAATATTTGATTGAGAGTATGAACAACTAACATATTAATCAATGCATGCAAAGCTAATAAATATAGTTGGTAATATTACTATTCCATGGAAAACCAACAAGCCAATTTCGTGCACAAATGAGAGCTTCAACGTTTTCTGGGACAATACTACTCCGATGTGAGAACTCAAAATCCAATGCTAAAATCTGATTCACTAGCAACAGTAGTAATCGGAATGCAAATAATATCACAAGCTATCTTGGAAAGACAAGGGAATCTAGCTTTGTTAGACTTCCAAAAGTCTAAAACATTGAAATTTGCGGATATTGTATGATCAATTATTCCTTCTTCGAAATAGTAATGATGCAGTGTGAGTGTGAGAATAGAGAGTTTAGAAGTAGAGGTAGAATAAGAAGAGAGAAGAGTGAGAGAAGAGAGAATTTAGAAGGAAGAGAGAACAAGAGAAGAGAAGAGAGCAAGAGAAGGCAACACAATATTATGTTTATTATTCAAATCATCAAAGTCTACATAGCAAATAGTTGAGAGGCTATATATAGGCCTCAACATAACCCTAAATATTAATGATAGAAAACTCTAGAATATAATCATACTTAATGCTAATTGATAACAATAAATGCAAAATTAAAATAGAACAATCTAGAAATACTAATTGATGATAATCAAACCCTAACATGATAATCTTCAAATCTCTTTGGAAACTTTCTGATTCTTTTGTGATTCCCATCAAGTAATATAGTTATGACTTTTCAATTGATTTCTCAGTTGAACACTGCATTGTTAGTAAATCCTGTAACATATGAAAAGAACGGGTAAGTGTCATTGTTATTAATATTAAGATTTCATAACATTCAATTGATGAAATAAATATTTGTAGACCTCAAATATTTCGAACTTACCCCAAAAACATCATTGTCATTCATTTCTTCCTCAAAAAGAGAAGTTGAACTTGATCCTGCAAATATATCCGGTGCACGGGAAGACACATTGTTGTGAGATCTTGATGTTGATGCAATTTCTTCAACTTGGGTATGATGGTGATTCCAGAAACTTGTATTCATTAAAAACATCATGCAACATCCTCTTTATATCTTCAACCTTCTCTTTGAGAATTTGAGGGATCAAGTGTTGTAAAAGTATACTTGATGCCTACAAGCTTCACGCGAGGATCAAGAACAATAGCAAGTGAGAGAATGTCACTGTATTCACTCCAATATTTGTCAAATTTCCTAAGCATGCTTGTTACCATACTTTGAATTATGATATCATCATGATTCAAATTCCTTTTAAGTAGCATTTCAATCTTAGCAATCTGAGAAAAATACTTGTTAGCAGTGGGATATGTTGACCCGGAAATCAAGTTTGTAATCACAGCAAAGGGCTTCAAGAATGCGCAAATTGTCTCTGCCCTAACCCACTCCTCATTAGATGGACAATTAACATAGTTGGAATCATTCAACGCTAAGCTAGAGAAAGCACGACGATATCGGATAGCAACTTCAAGCATTGCTTGAGTTGAGTTCCATCTTGTCGGGACATATAACCTCAAACCAACAAAACAATCAATTCCCCCAACTTGATTTACTCTATTTTTGAATTCATTCATCCTCGCATCTGATTGCCTTACATATCAAATACTTTATCTTATATTTTTCACAGTATCATCTATCACAGTCAAACCATTTTGAACTATAAGATTCAAGATGTGGGCACAACATCTCACATGAAAATAAACCCAATTACAAATTAAGTTATTACTCAAATTCATATTCTCTTTCAATCTTTCTTGCATGATGAAATTTGCCGACGCATTATCCAAAGTAATAGAAAACAATTTTTTTTCAATGCCCCAATCAACTAATATCTCGTAAGCTCTTTTTGCCAACGCGACACAAATGTGTGGAGGCTCCATCCTAGAGAAGGAAAGTATTTTGTTGTTGAGATGCCATCTCTCATCAACAAAGTGGGCGGTCAAACAAAGATACCCCTCACCGGTAATTGCAGTCCAACAAAAGATGTTAAACATATTCTACTTGTACTTAACAATAACCGTTTTTTGAGCGTTGCCTTTTGTACAAGGTATAAATTCAAAACATCAGTTACAACAGTTTTTCTACAAATACTCTTATAATCTGGATTCAAGTACGAGAGTAAATCCCTAATGCCATCATACTCAACATAGGAATAGGGAAGATTGTGTTTAATGATACAATAAGAAATCTTTTTTTTATTCACACAATAAGAAATCCTTTCTCGAACAATATCATGTTCAATTTTTCTTCCTTTGGTCAAATGACGTCGAAGTGAAGAAGTTCCAATATTCTTGCCTCCAACAACATAGATTTGCCCACAATGATTACATTTAGCTTATTCTTTACCATCTAGTATACCTATTTTTGTAAAGTGTTTCCATACCTCAGAAGTATTTTTCCTTTCCTTTTTGCCATTATTTGAATTGTTTTTAGCGTCTTCTTCTTCTCCCCCAAGAGATTGTTGTCCATATTGTTCGGCTTCAATTTCAACTTCAACTTCCTCCTCACTGTCAGTGTCATCATTGCCAATAATATGCTTTCTCCTTTTCTCCCTATTTGATGATGAAGCCATTTTACTTTGAGCCACATAAACCACATAGTCAGATGCAATTTCACACACACACACACACACACACACACACTTCCTTATGAGTAGACGAAATAAAATAGAGACAGGAAGAGTAAAATTGATACTTTTATATAACCATATCACCAGAATAAGACATTGACAGAATACTATGGATTGGGATTAAGTTGAAGTTGGGAATCTATGGATGACACAATATTGGCAGATTCAATAAGCAAAAACTTGCAGTTTTAATTTGTAATAAGTTGGATTCCTAACTGACAAAATCCTTGCAAATTTGCATATATAATAACTCCTTCATGTTTTTGCAATTATAATAATTCCTTCATATCACTAAAATTAAAGTAATTTAGAGGGCTATTTGAATCCAAACCAAAATTTCTTCATATATAGTGATATTCGAGTATTATTTTTAAGTACAAAAAACTGAATAAAAATTAGGCAATAGGCTCTCTTCCAAATCGCATAAAACTAAGGGAGCATACAAATTCATGAAGGAGACAAGAGATGAGGAAATCGAGTACAAGAAGAAATAGAGCCTAAGAATTAATGCTTTACCTGAAAAACTTAAACTTTGTTAGCTATCCAATTTCTTCCCAAACAGTCCTCTTGCTGAACCCAAATAAAAGAGCCGATTTTTGAATACCCTGCAGCACGAATGAGAGTGAGGACAGATGGACATGAGTGAGAGTTAGTGAAGAGTATGAGGTTTAGTTTTTTCAATATTAATGCGGGCTAACCTGCCAACCCGGCGGGCTAGCCCGATCGAGACAGTTTATATTGGGTTGGCGGGCCAACCCGACCCGATTTAAGAGGGCTCTATTTTTTCCAACATGACTCGCTTTTTTGGCGGGTTGGGCTGGACCCGGTAGGCTGGGTTGAAAATTCCTGGCTCTAGACTCATCGCTGCATCAGTCATCACAGCTGGAGCCCAGAGAGGTCAAGAGTCTGAAGCTCCAAAAGTTTTCCTATCACAGCAAGAACGGGGCCAGAAAATTGACTGTTCAGCAACAACCTAAAACAGTAAATTGGGAGAGCTAAATTAGTGCTAAATGAAGGCTTATTGTCCTTCAGTATTTTTTTAATTCCTCCATTACAAAGTGACAATCACAACATAAGGTTAACATGACAATCTTCAGAAGAAGTAAGCTAAGGAAACAAGAAGAGGTGTAGTTCACATTAAAATTAAAAAGATGGTTAAGAGAAAATGAATTCTAAACTAGGTTTCTTCACTATATAGTATTATAAACTTTGTTCAATCTCTAAATGCCTTAAAAGATAGTACTACTAGAAAGGAAAGTCATAGTAAGTATTGACAGACTTAGAGCTCTTTCTTGATTATATGGGTGGCGGTGCATGACCATTCTTAGTTGGTGGAGCTCTTTCTTGATGCTATGGGTGGTGGTGCATGGCTGTTCTTAGTTGGAGGAGCTCTTTCTTGATTCTACGGGTGGTGGTGCATGCTGTATAAGCTGTGTTTGGATCGTCACTGTCGGCAGGCTCTTTGCCCGTCCATCGAACTGTCGACAGCCAGTCCCCCTCAGGTTTTTGGGGTTGGACGGTGCCCCGATGTGCCACCGGTTGGTTCTTGTGCTGAATACCCGCACGGCAGAAGCCAGTCCCCGCGATTTGCCTCCATCCGGCGCCTTTTGAGGGGCGCCGGAGGACCCGATGCACCACCGGCACCTCGCACGCCTTTCACAAGCCGTGCGGGACGCCGGTCTGTGCGACGCTCTCGGGCCCAGCCTACAAAGCGGGCCGGGGTGTATCTCCCCCAGCCCTTTACGGAAAACATCTGCCCCTACATGACGGCTGCGCTCGCTCCCTTACCGCCCCGGCGGGGAAGGGTCGAAGCGCGCCGTCGTCGAGGGTTGCTACCTGGTTGATCCTGCCATGAGAACGGGATCGCCGTCCATGAAAATGGACTGCCGTCCATGAAAATGGGACCGCGGTCCATGAGAATGGGACCGCGTTCCATGAGAATGGGATCGCCATCCATGACAATGGGACCGCGGTGCACGAAAATGGGACCGCGGTCCATGAGAACGGGATCGCTGTCCATGACAATGGGACCACCGTCCATGAAAATGGGACCGCCGTCCATGAAAGTGGGATCGCGGTCCACGCAAATTACCCAATCCTGACACGGGGAGGTAGTGACAATAAATAACAATACCGGGCTCAATGAGTCTGGTAATTGGAATGAGTACAATCTAAATCCCTTAACGAGGATCCATTGGAGGGCAAGTCTGGTGCCAGCAGCCGCGGTAATTCCAGCTCCAATAGCGTATATTTAAGTTGTTGCAGTTAAAAAGCTCGTAGTTGGACCTAGGGTTGGGTCGATCGGTCTGCCTTTTGGTGAGCACCTGTCGGCTCGTCCCTTCTGCCGGCGATGCGCTCTGATCAGATATATTTTTACATAGCCTAGCATGTGCATTTGTGCTTAATTTATGGGATTTAATTGGTAATTTTATTCATTATTGAGGTTTAATGTGCATGCTAGCTTGAAAAGAATTGGAAAATATTATTCTGTTTGAACATCTAAAATTTAATTAAAATAGGAAATTGAAAATAGGAAAAGAAATATTTTTAAAGGAATTTACATTTTAATGGGAATGTATAATTATTTATTGTAATTATTTCCTATTACTCTTTTTCTATTTTATAATATAATGATGCAGATAAAAAAGGATCAAATACACATATAACAGTCAGGAGATATTTAAGCAAGATGAGCCAAAGGATAAGAGAGCTAACAGCTATATTCACCCAGTCAATAGGATGGAGATATTTATGCAAGCAGAGTCAAGGAAAATAAGCAATAAAAGAGGAAGCAGCTAACGGTTATATTTACTCGGTCAAAATGGGAGAGAGATCCACGCACCTATTTTGGAGAAAAAGAGGGAAGAGAATAACAAATTATTATTATATATATATATACACACACATCATTATGCAAGGGAGAAGTCACAAGCTGAAAAAAAAAATAGAGAAGCACGTTAGAAGTTGATAACACGCACGCAACACGAGAAAAGGGGAAAAGGAACGAGTGAGAGAAAGAAGAAAGGCAGAGAGTGGATTCATTATTCATTCACATACACGCACGCGTAACGAGGGGAGACATTCATTCACGCATACAAGGCACAAGGAATTCAATAATCCTTCACAAACACGCGAACGCTAGCCGAGGAAGAAGGAAAACTCTTTGCTGATTTGATTAAAATTTGTTTGGAGAAAGTTGTGGTGTTTGGTACGGTTAAGCATCCTTTATCTTCTTAGAACTTTATTTGTCACTATGTTTTCAGATTCAGTTTTAATAATTTATGGGATGAATTTGAACCATATGTCTGGCTAAATTTCTTTATTCAACTTAGAGTACTATGAATTTATTTGATTCTTAGATATTTTATTTCCCACTATTAGTTATGCTGAATTTAATTTAGTTTATTTAATCTTGTTATTATTGTTTATTGTTTAGTGATTGGCCACCATTAGACATGTTTAGGGAATTTAGAATTGGACTTGTGAGAGTGCAAAAGGTAGCTGGAGCATTTGTGAGTCCAAAAGACATGACCAGAAATTCAAAGGAACCGTACCTCGTCACACATGTAGTCTTCGGTTCATCCCCCTCTGCTATCCTCACCTGATAGTATCCTGATCTTAGATCCAACTTGGAGAACCATCGAGCTTGACCAAGTTGATCAAAGAGATCTGCAATGAGTGGAATCAGGTACTTGTTCTTCACTGTGATCTTGTTAAGCGCCCGGTAGTCAATGCACAACCTAAGTGATCCATCATGCTTCTTCTGAAACAATACTGGCGCTCCATAGGGTGCTTTTGATGGACATATGTATCCCATTTCCACCAACTCCTTCAATTGCCTCCTTAACTCCTCAAGTTCTGGAGGCGCCATGCGGTATAGCACTGCCGCTGGCGGGGTTGCACCAGGTACCAACTCGATCTTGTGATCCACCTCCCTCTTAGGTGGCAACCTCTTAGGCAACTCGGGCGGCATCACATCCTTGAACTCTTCAAGGGTATGTTCAATACACTTAGGAACATCCTCCATGGTCGGGACCTCTATATCCTCCTTCAAGGCCGCGAGATAGGTCGGCTGCTTCTTAGAGATTCCCTTGGAGAGTTGCATCGCCGATAGTTGATTCTCTTGAAGTCGGGCTTCACGCTCTAAGGGTACTAGACGCATGTTGCCTTCCTCTAAGATGCACATGGTGTTTGCAAAGGGAATAGGTACTGCCTTGACCTTGTCAATGAACTCCATTCCTAAGACAATTGGATGGTCGTCCATGGTGACAAATGAGAAGTCCATGAGACCGCTCCAATCTCCTAGGTTCACCTTCACATCCCTTGCAACTCCAAAGGTGGCCTTCGGCTCCGAGTTGATAGCCTTAAGCCATCCTTGCTTCTTCTCATAAGGGATCCCCATCTTCTTTGCCTCTTCTACCCGGAGAAAATTGTTGGAAGCTCCCGTGTCCACAAGTGCTTTCACGGTACGTCCTCCAATCTTAGTCTCCACAAACAAGCGCCCCTTTTCTCCGGATTTGGGCACCTCAACTTTAGCCTTGATGGCGTTAAGAAGTTGTAAGGATCCCACCCTCCTTTCTTTTTGCTCTTGCTCCTCTCTCTCTCAATGAGGGCAGAGAGCTTGGCCTTCTTTGGGCAATCCCTTGCCCTATGTGATGTGTAGGGGAAAGATTGAAATCTTCAACTTGTAGTCTAGCCATATTTCAATTGGATTTACTATGACATGTGATAGCTTAATTTTCTTGCATGACTTTGCCCGGAGTTCAAAGATTAAGTGTGAGGGATTTGATCAGATATATTTTTACATAGCCTAGCATGTGCATTTGTGCTTAATTTGTGGGATTTAATTGGTAATTTTATTCATTATCGAGGTTTAATGTGCATGCTAGCTTGAAAAGATTTGGAAAATATTATTCTGTTTGAACATCTAAAATTTAATTAAAATAGGAAATTGAAAATAGGAAAAGAAATAATTTTAAAGGAATTTTCATTTTAATGGGAATGTATAATTATTTATTGTAATTATTTCCTATTACTCTTTTTCTATTTTATAATATAATGATGCAGATAAAAAAAGGATCAAATACACATATAACAGTCAGGAGATATTTAAGCAAGCTGAGCCAAAGGATAAGAGAGCTAACAGCTATATTCACCCAGTCAATAGGATGGAGATATTTATGCAAGCAGAGTCAAGGAAAATAAGCAATAAAAGAGGAAGCAGCTAACAGTTATATTTACTCAGTCAAAATGGGAGAGAGATCCACGCACCTATTTTGGAGAAAAAGAGGGAAGAGAATAACAAATTATTATTATATATATATACATTATTGTGCAAGGGAGACGTCACAAGCTGAAAAAAAAATAGAGAAACACGTTAGAAGTTGATAACACGCACGCAACACGAGAAAAAGGGAAAAGGAACGAGTGAGAGAAAGAAGAAAGACAGAGAGTGGATTCATTATTCATTCACACTAGCGGTACCTCCCGTGCGTTGCACGGGAGATATACGTGAAGGAAATAAATGAAGTAAACGCCAATAAAAGAAAATGATTTTCATATTTTTAGACAGATATTGGTCCCAAAATACCATCATTGATCTGTTAAACCTATGGATCCACAAGATGAATACATATAAAAATAATATGTGATGTAGATATAACATCATTGGTCTGCTAAACCTATGGATTCATAAGATAAATACATTCAAAAAAAAATGTGATGGAGATAGACTTCTAAGTTTAAAGGGTAGCCATAAAAAATACTAAAAAGTGAAAACTGATGAAGAACTCTCCTGCAAAAATACTTGCAAGTGAAAAATGATTGAGATTGAAGAAAATTAGCAATAAAATAGGAAAACTATTTTTATGAAATAATGGTAATGTAACCTTAGAGTAATCACAATAATCATAATGTAACCAATGATGATACATTATGATTAAAATGTAACTAATGCTACAAAATTAACCAATGATGATACTATGTGATGAATGAGACAATAAGAACAAAGGGTGTTTCCCACGCAATCCAAACAGAACATATTACACTCACTCTTGTTAGAATCACCATGGCTTGGGCAGGTAACAAAGTAATCAGCTTTAAGCATTGGTTTCAGCCATGGAGGTCCTATGTCACACTTATAAAAGTTAGCTATTGGACTCACCTGAATCAAAGGATACAATATTACATTCAGCAAGAAAATCAATCACATAAATTTGATACAAAGAAATCTAAAATTAGCTTGATCTGATTCTTCATTTTCTGCTTCATCACATCCTTCATCATTATTTTCATAGTCAACATAAAAAATTATGCGTTAATGAGAATTGATATAGTCAGAGGTGTGAGACAATATTATTTAGAATCATAAATAAAAAGACCAAAAAGATAGGAATGCTGATTGCACAGATATACAAAATGTACAGCAGCAAGCTGAATGCAAAGCTGCAGTAATAGGTATCTAAACAAAAACTGAGTGGTGCACGGTATAATAAAAAATATAGACGGGAACCATAAGAGATGACAGGAAATTTCTGCAAACATCTAGCTCCTTATGTGTAACAAATACTATTTTTGCAGAACCAACATCTGTTCAGATATATAAAGATGTTTATTTCTTTTTGTTATTTCCTTCACCTCAAAAATCTCACTAATGTTGTTCCACTTTCATCCTTCACAGTGTATGTTAGTCTCATCCTTCTATTGGTTGACAAAAAGCAGAAAATCAGATAGGACTTGACAGATACATTAATTTCACATTGCACATATCAATACAAATTAAAAGAGTAAGCATCTAGTTCTAGAAGAACTTGATCACTTTGATTATATGATCAGGTCTAGAAGGAATCTATTCATTTTGTTTGTTTGATCAGCATCCAGTTCTACCAACATCACATGTCTATAGAATATGTTGAGCAAATGGAGCAAGTGAGAAAGAATATCCAATAGCTGTAAATATGTCTATATTTAAAACCATACTTACCAATCAAAGTGAACTAAAAAATAAGGTTATTGCTGCACCTTTTATGCCATGTTATAAGATTTGCATGTTGAAGAAACCATACAATGCATGACATCTCTTTCATATATATAGAAAATCTATAGTGGCAAGACCTGAATGCATGGCATAAAAGGTGCAGGAATAAATATTATTTCTGTCACTTGAAAAAGATTATTCGATAGGAAGGTATGAATACAGTGGTGCCAAGTAAGCTCCGAAAATGTAAGCTTAGGTTCTTTTATCCAAGTTGCGATTTATGTAGATGTTACTTTTCCAAACAAATGACCTAAAAAGTGGGAAAACTAATTAAACAGACCAATTTCAGATAATTTCAAATAGGCTTAAGAAATGAAGAAAAGATCATACCTTGCACATGCAATTAGCTGTATCACAGTTCCGAAGAGGCTTAATAAGACAGAAAGCAGAAAAGAGCGCACAACAGCACACATGTAATAAGAAATGCATATAAACTAATTATGCAGTCATTAAGTAGGAACCACACCTCTTGATAAGCCATATCGTGTAGCGCAAAAACACAGTAAACAATAATGGATGATACCAAGGGTCAATTCAAGAAGAGGTTTTCATTTTTCTGAACTCTTTTCACTGTGGTTCCATTTTCCAAAGCTTCTATATCCTCATGGGACTCATTGCTATCATTGTGTATGTGCAATGTTTCCTGCAGCAGCACAGATTTCATAAAAAAAACTATAACATCTCAAATTATTCCTTGTTTGTCAAAAAGAAACAGTTTGAAATATAGCACATGCAATCTTTGTTTGTCACATGAATTGTGATACCGCTAGACAGAGCAAATGAGTCAAGTTTATGAACTTTTTTCAAGGCTATATATAGTATTTTCATCCTTAGCAGCATTTGATCTTTCCTTATATTTTATTATGTTTTCCCAAAACGACCCTTAAAATCTAGGCAAAGATGTTACCCAATGCATAAGGAATTCCACTAACATCGTTTTCTCAGTAGGATGAAACATATCATCCTATGTCATGGAAATGCCAAATTCTATTCTAAACATATAATTCAATGCACAATGCACAAAAACAAAAGTACCTGAGCCAAATAGCCTCCCAATGCTGGGCCAACAACTAAATTGATCCCCCAAGCTGCACTGATCTGAAAATTGATCGGACTAATAATTGGGTCCTGGTAATATATTTTGAGTCCTAGCATATCTATCATAATTAATAATTGGGGGTTATATTGTTACTGTGTAGATGTGAGAAGAAAGATTTGTTATTTTCCAACTTCCAACAAAAATACCAAAGAGCATTTTTGCCCAAAAAACTGTCCCGAAGACCAAATTTGAAGTCATGGTGTCACATCTGCAGTGTAAAGTACGCTAGAAAAATGGACAAAACAAAATGAGATCATACAACCTTAGCATTACTATTTTACACACAACATGACCCACATTTAATGCACCTAATGTAGGCAGTCCTTTAAACTATTAGTGTGAAAGTGAGCATTTAATGGGGAGAAATGAAAAAGAAGTATATCCTACCCTTGGGCAGAAAATAACTGTAATACAAAATTTTTATCCCTACAGATTTATTAGATATCATATGGCCAGAATCATTAATCAGATAAGAAGGGCAAAGAAGAAAAAACATACTGAAAGGATTTTTGGTAAAGATGAAACTCCATTATCATTTTCAGTGCAAATAAAATCTTAAAATACACACATTTAGTTTTTTTAAAGACATTGATGTAATAAGGGATTAAATAAACAGAGCATAAGCAATGTCATGAATGTTATGAGATTCAAAATAGATTATAACAGTTCTAATAACTCTGATATGAAGTCAAGTGCTGATATGAGTCACTTTAAGCGTTACCTCACCCAAAACATATTCCAAGGCTAACCAATTTATGAGTGAGACTTTTGATTTCTACAGTGTTAACATGATTTAGGATGCATAATTATTCAGAATAAGTAACACCCAAACAGGAATTTTCCATAAGGAGCATCAACATCAAAATGAGAGGCTTTGGGTATTTGATTTGAAATACCAGGTTAAAAGTTATTACAATGCCAACAATTTCATCTTCTTAGCATTTAAGGCTTTGGGTATTTGATTTGAAATACCAGGTTAAAAGAAATGATCAATGATATCAAATTAAATCCACAGACCTGCCTCACAAGTGTAGAATAAGCAATTAATGATTTAGAGTAGCGCCCTGGTACACCAGGAGGTAACCTTCCATCAGCCTAAAGTCAAACTTTCACAAGATCGGTGGGATTGGCTATGGTAATTCCCACAGCACCTGTTCATGTGGCAAATGTAAAGGGAAAGACAGCTCAATAAAGTTGAAGTGTCACCCCTATTTGTGTTCAATTCAATAGAAAGAGTTCAATCAAATAATAAAAATGAGACTCATTTGCTATTAAACAAAGTCAAGTTACACAGATAATACTGTATGAAGCTCACCCTACTAAGTTGAGCATGCATATTCTTGCAAAGAGAATGGCAACAATTCAAAGATATACAAACAAAATCATTTGTATTCCCATAGAACCTAGAACTGGACTTACCAGTAGTAAGGGCAGCAAGAATTTTCTTTGATTATGAAACATCTCCAACAAAGTGACTTGATGAAGAAAGAGGCTGACAGTGGCGATCGGCAAGTCCACTATTTCTAGCTTCTATATCCTCACGGGACTCATTGCTATCATTGTGTATGTGCAATGTTTCCTGCAGCAGCCACCATTAAATGTGAGAGAAAAAGACAATAGGCAAGCAAAAAACTGAGAAAGATGCGTTTTTGGCATATAAATATAATTGATAGCACCTTATAGTGTAATATTACACATTCATTGTTTCTCTAATTAATACAGATTAAGGCAATCACACACGACGCCACAAATAAATGTGTCAGCAAAATATAACACGCACAAAAGAACAAATCCGTCTTAATCACCTTCAAACGAATGGGATGAGTTTGGTTATGCATTTATGACACTTGGCAGATTAAATGCATTAATAATGTGGACACGAATAGTAAGGTCAAGCAATAATTTTTCGCCCACACAAAAAAGGCTGGCAAAAGCACATGGGTTGTCATTTAGTGAGGAAGAAAAAGCAGAGACACCATAGGAAAACATCCAAAATGCGCATCAATATTTGTCCTCAGTAAGTGGGCCAACAATATTTATATTCATCGTAAGAAAAACTACTGAGCGGTCACGGAAAAAAATTCGTCCCTAATGCTTTATTTCTAGCAGCCAAAAAAACGCAGGAATCACCATCTGAATGTCCACACAATTCGCATAAAAGAGCACAGTGACATATGATCAACTGACTAATTTTTCTTTTCTCTCTCAAATATTATGCGTAGATTACCTGGACAGCACACCTGCAAGCTTTCCTCCATATCTGCTATGGCAAGAAATATTGCAGGGACGTATGTGATAGCTCTTGCACGCAAACCTTCAATAGATTATCCATAAAATATATCTTTTTATCTTTTACTCTGTCTTGGTTCATATCTGATTTGGCTTGAAAACGTGAAATATGATCTGCGAAAAAAGCATCATTCCCAAAAAAACAGAAAAGAATTACATATTTCTATGCTCTCTTTGTTCTTAAATATAAGATTATTTTGGTAAATTTGAAAAGTTTAAGGAAGTTTTTCTAATAAGCTAAAACCATATGATCATTCCAAAATATCCTCAGCCAAATTTAAAAGATTGAGGAGTAATTTACTTGTAAAATGAGTATAAGGTTAATTTGGGCAAAATTTAGGAAAAAGTAGAAAATAATTTTATGTTTAGGAAAATATCTACATCTCTAAAGTAATTTTATATTTAGGAATGGAGGGAGTAATGTTTTGTTATTTTTTTTGAGTAGAAATGACAAATAATATGCTATGCCACATCAGCATTAATAAAAGAGAAAAATATTACATATTTCTATCCTCTTTCTATTCTTAAATATAAGATTATTTTTGTTAATTTGTAGAGAATAAGAAAAATTTTCTAATAAATTAGGATCACATGTCCTCCCCAAAATTTGCTGATATAAATTTAAAAAATGGAGAAAGTCCTTTATTTGTAAAATGAGTATAAAGGTAATTTGAGCAAATTTTCACAAAAAGCAGAAAATGATTTTATATTTAGAAACTCATCCACATATTCACAGTGATCTTATATTTAGAAATATAGGGAGCAATATTTTATCAGTTTTTCTTGCGCATAGATAACAGAAATAGACAAAGAATAAATAACCACGTTAAACCCCAAAAATATCACACTTAATATGTGGAGAATAGTCTAACGCATAATTTGGTAATGTTTTTTATTGCACAACACTGAATGAATGTTTTTATCTTGAATGTCTTTATTTTCTGCTTTACACATGACCAGTAAGCAAATCTAGTATACACAGGGCATTGATCATTCGAAATATTCCAAGCATACATGAGTCAATGCTTTCATGTGAAATGGCAAAAACAAACTAATAAAGTATATCTTTTCATGTCTTGGCATACTTTTATTTATATATGATCAGGAAATATAAGATGCAATCTAATCTGGTAATATTTTAAGTATAACATTTTTGACATATAAGTTCATAATTTTTGGTTCCAAAACAGAGAATATTTACATTCAGAGACATGGTGTCACTTAACTAAAAAGCATAGATTCTTGCCATAGCAGCCGTCAAAATACAGACTAAAACAGATAACACCTGAACACAAGGATATCTACATGATCCACCATTTATAGGACATAATGGACCATCAAAACAACAGAAAAGACCTCAAAAGATAGGAGATTTGATTCACTGTACATGTTAAAAGATAGCATAACTTAAGCAAATTCACATATTGTTGGCATAGCTATCCTTAGAGCACAGACCAAAATAGACTACACATATAGATGTCCTTAGACTACTAAAATAAACCCTAAACACTGAACATCACCATGCCTACACAATTCAGAGCTTATAAGTCTGAATGGACCAGGAGCAGGACATGGACAAACTACTTCTCTTGTTTTATATTCTTGAGCAATCTTTCCCCAGAAGTAACAGAACTTGGATATGCATAAGGAATCCCACTAACATCGCTTTCTCAGGAGGATACAACATATCATCCTATGTCATGGAAATGCCAAATTCTATTCTAAACATATAATTCAATGCACAATGTACAAAAACAAAAGTACCTGAGCCAAATAGCCTCCCAATGTTGGGCCAACAACTAAACCGATTCCCCAAGCTGCACTGATCTGAAAATTGATCAGACTAATAAATTACCCTGATGAAATGTGTTAATAAACACTTAGTATGGATCAAAGTAAAGTAAACTTACAGTTGAGAGTCTTATAGCTTGGTATTCATCTCGAAAATTTCAACAGCGTAAGCCTAGTGAAAGCGAGTGTGGGTATGTTAGTGGGGTCCACAATCATATAGAAAATAAGTCTTGTAAATAACAACAAAAAAATGGACTGCTTATAAATTACACCAACTCAAAATTCTGATTGTGAAATTTTTAGATTCAATTAACAAATTAGACAACTAAAACTACCATCTCAGTTTGATCTCCTCAGTTTCAGGTGGATGTCTCACCTTAATACTTTCAAAGAGCTTTTCATCTCTGATATTTTCATTATGAGCCTTGTGTTGAGCCACTTAATAGATAACTAATGAAAATGGGCTATATGACCTACTACAAAGCCAACATAGCCCCTGGATCATTTGAATTTTCCATGGCAAAGGACTAAAATAGAATAGTGTTGTCAAGCTAAAAGCACTTTGTGATCATGTCGATGTTTCTTCAAGCCATTTTATCCGTCTTAATGAATTCTCTAGGAGCAGGCTTACATAAGAACAGAACTGAAGACAAATATTCTTTCATAGTCCAAAATTAGACATCAAAAGTTTAGAGGGCCAAATTGAGTTTAATTGCACTTTTCATAGACCACAAAATCAATTCGCTCAATTTAGAACAACTACCAGTTGGTCTGTCTATAAATGGTACCTTCATTGGCCCCAGCAATCCATTCAAGGCCCCAAGAAAGAACCTTGATGTAACAGCCATCCAAAAACTTGTGCTAACGCCAAAAAGATAAGAAGCAATATCAGTATTGCAAACCTTGTCATTAAAGGCTTAGAAGAAACCATCCACACCAGTGGCATGCTTGCTTACACTGGAATAATTCCCAAAATTGCAACAGGTGGTCGACCATATCGATCTGCCACTATTCCCCATGGTATAGATGTCAACCCTCTACCAAACATGAATGCAGATCATACAGCACAATTTTAGTGGGGATCAGTAATTTAACTATTGAAAATTGACTATTTCATAATGATGAGAAAGCATAAGGTAAAACAATTGCATCCATTCAAAGAGTCTATTAATATATAAATATCCAAACACATAGGCACAAGCAATAAAAGCACAAAGAAATTAAAAATATTGAAAATTGACTTAAACCCAGATAATTGCACCAACCCACAGTATCTGATAACAGTATAAACATCCAAAGACATACTTAAAAAACCCATATATTATAGGCAATAAGGGAAATTGAACATACTGTTAGCAATTTCAGCTGCACTTTTGTATTTAGTGAAAAGTTCAGGAGAAGAGAGATCCAACTCCTTCCCTTCTCTCTCATCGTCTGACATGGCAACACAGATGCTAAATCTCTAAACCTTCTGAAAACCCTAGAAATGAGCGAAAACGGAAGAAAAAAACGAACTTTAGATGTAATACCAAGTAATTAAAACCTAAAAATAATGATTTTTTTTTAAATTGATGAGGTGCTTACTGAAAGGAGATAACTTGACGGCGATTTTGGGGAAAAGAGAGAAAGAGAAGAATAGGGTTCCAGGGAAAGTTGAAGAAGAAGAAGAAGAAGAAGAAGAAGAAGAAGAAGAAGAAGAAGTTTAAAGGAGGCAGTGTCGTATCAGCCTCTTCCAGGGAAACCGAGGTTCAGCGAGAGAGAGAGAGATATGGGGAGGCAGCGGATGTGGGTGACGGGAGGAGAGGTAGAAATGATGAGAATGAGAATGAGAATGAGAATGAGAAAAGAGAAAAAGAAAAATAATGAAAAGAAGGATCGGCTTCTTAGGCAGCTAATGAACAGTGTAAATGAGTGTAGAGCCAAGCAAAAACATCGGCTTCTACAGTGTTTTGTGTCTATGGGAAGGATCCCAATGCATCATAATCTGGTGGAACGCTTTTATTTGATATATGATACACGCACGCGTAACGAGGGGAGACATTCATTCAACACAGTGGCACAAGTTTATTTAACCGTTTCCTATTTGCCTTGGGGTTAAATGCAAGTTTATTTATGACCAAGGATTGCAACACAGTGGCGCAACCTCGGGTCGTCTCTCTTGAGGAGTCTTCTAAACTACCCTAAGATGAATTAAATGCAAATTGAAATGAACAAGGGAATTGGGGTTTGTTGGGTATTTTCTATGTAGAATGCAAATGAACCTAACTACAATATTTTTTTATCTTTTATTTGATAAGGTGGGATGATTGAATGGTTGAAGTTTAGTGAATTCTATGAAATTGATCTCTTGAGTCTAGGTGAGGTGACAAACATTAGCTCAAATCATTTAGGGGTTCAATGCATCAAGTGTAATTCCTAGATGTGTGAAATAGTTTGAGTCTAAACACTTGTGGCTCTCATGAAGTGCAACCACAACAATCATGAATGGATACAATCAAGTAATCTCACTAGCAACCACTAAAATGAGACTAATTTAATGCAACCACAATGTAGATATGAATTCATAACTCAAGTGTTTAAAGCCCAAAATAGACACAACTTAGTCCATTCATGATGTGATGTGCTAATTTAGATTTGGTTAATTGCCTTTTTCCTTTTCCAAACTCAATCGAATTATAGAGTGTCCTATAAAAGAGAGCTCATACAATCATACACATATCTAAATAAATCATGATGAACCCATGCTTGAACAACCATCAACCCATCCTCAAGAGATGAAGAATCCTCAATCCAACATAGAAACTCCAAGAGAAACTCCAAGAAGAAGAATCATTTGAAAATCCATGGAAGAGAAAGGTGGAAGAAGGTGGAAATGTGAAGAAAGGATGGATGGGGTGGAAGGAATGAGGTGGAAGTGGATGAAAATGAGTGGGAATGGAAGGGAATTGAAGAACCCTAGGTTTGGGGGCTTATTTTCGGCCTATGGGTGCTTGGAGAGAGGTTTGGGGGCTCTTAAAAAGCTTATATAGGGCCAAGAAACCCTAAAAATCGCGTCTGATTTTTGACAGCGTCAGGCTCGCCAGTGGCTCGCCAACTTGCTAGTGGCTCGCCAGTTGACCTGCCTCAGGACTAAAATGCAAACTTCATCCAGAAACATTATTTTGACTCCTTTTCCTGAATCTTCACCTTCAACCTCCCAACCTACATATTCAAATATCTCAAAGGTAGCATCAAAATGTTCTTGAAAACATGTAAAACATTATAGCATGCTAAAAAAGCCTAAATTCCCCTTGATTAAAACAAATTCCAACAACTAGTGCAATAGTTAGAATCTAAGCAAATTAGGTGCAATTATCATCAAAACATGCATTAATTCAATGGATTTAGCCATGAAAATATATGCAAAAGTATGGTGCAATCATTTCCCCCACACTTAGACCTTTGTACTCCTGGACAAAGGGTACAATGCAAAAAAATACAAGGTTTTAACAAATCAATAATCATCAAGTTAGCATGAATCAATAGGCAAGAATATGCAAAGTGAGAATTGGCAATGCAATTGGACATAACTTATGGCGATGAGAACTCTCAAGATTATAGTGTTTCACACTCCTTACCTAATGTGGAATTTGTCACTCTACTTGCTCAACAAACAATTTAACCATAGGCTTGTGACTACTCTAATATCTCCACTATGCATGCACTCATGATTGGATCAAGAGGACTTTGTGGGGTTGAAATGATGGAGAAGGCTAATAATGAATGATGAATAATGGAATGAAGTCAATGATCAATTATGTAAACAGTTATCCACCACATATAAATGCAATACAAAAAATGGTAACTCAAGTCATAACAATTCCATACTAGCATGTTACATGTCATTCTTTTTCTCACTTTTTTTTCAAGCACTTTGTGCTTCCTCTCGCTTTTCTTTTCACACTATGCCTTTGGCATACATTAGCACTTTGTGCTTTCACTATCTCTTTTTTTCTTCTTTCTCTCTTTAGGCCATCAGCCTCCTTTTTTTTACTATGTATCATGCTTTTCCAAATCATACAACAATACAAGAACAATGGAAATGCAAGTATATGCTATGGATGCATGTTTCCAAATTGGTCAAGGTTGAAGAAAAGAAAGTGATGGCCCAAAGGGGTGAAACAAAGGATATATTTGTTTGGTTAAGTGTTTGGGTCATAGGGTTTAGAAATGAATGCCCCAATCATATCCAAACATGAATGCATAAGCTTTGACTAAGAGTAGAAACAAGTTCTAGAAATTGAATAATTGAGCAAGTCACTCTTGAAATGAATTAAAGGCTCAAAAATCCTCACAAGAAGGGCTACTCTCATGCTAAAGATAAGTCCAATTGCAAGGCCAATTGACAAAATGCATATGCTTGGTATTGATTCAATACTAACTTGTTGAAAATTTGGTAGGTTCTAATCTTGCCCCATAGGTTTTCAAAAGTTATTCCACATTAGGTTTGAAGGAAAAAAAAGTGAAAATAGGTAAAAAGTGCAACTTTGTTCCATATTACAATGAATGTGAACATTCAACACAACATGAAACTTGGAAGCTTGGAAGTAAATTTTTATTTTTTTTTTGAAAAAAATTGACACTAATGTGGAAATGACACAAATCCAATGAATCAAGCATGGCTACTACAAGTCCCTCCCCCACACTTAAATCATGCATTGTCCTCAATGCAATGTGGCGCAACAAGAGAATGACATCATAAGGGGTTCTTATTGACTCAACTAACACTAAACTACCTTTTCTACTAGATGTGTCCCTCCCCCACACTTATCCTAACGTTCATCACAAAATATCACCAGCCAGCCTGAACATGTATAACAAAAGGACAAGAGAGGAAAGGGACAACCTGGCCTCATGGAGGCTTGTAGCTTGAGAGAAGGATTAAGAGGAGAATTAATTTTGTCCTCCTCGGTGGTGGTCTAGGCTCCATCAGTAAGTGATCCAAAAGTGAGGGTGATAAATGGTATATATGGGATCCTCCCAAATGATAGGCCTGAAAAGGGTTAGCCAACACAAAAGCAACACTACCAACTCCAAGTACACCACATGAGTCAAAGTACTTAATCCATGGAAAGAATTAGCACAAGTAAAGTGACAAAGTGGTGTATGCAATGTGAGAAGTTTAGGCTTAGGCACATAAGAAAGTAGATGTTTCTCACAACCTATAAAGTCAACCACATTCAAACATCTATCAAAGCATGGTATTACAAAATCAATGTGGTTTGTAACAATGGTAGTATCACAGACAAGTACTACCCTTTTATCAACAACATGATTCAAATCAACACAACTTATACCACAATCAAGTCCAAGTATGTCAGGAGGTAAATCACATGATAAGATTTGAGAATTAAAACACTCATGGGCACATGTATCAACCAAAGGACTAGTGACCAAATGGAAATCATCATTGTTGTCGTCACTCTTGTGTGGAGCGGGAAAAATTGTAGGGTGTATCTCAACATCATGTAAAACATGCATATCACTAAGTCCTATAGATTGGTCATTCTCAAACTTATCATCAACACTACCACTTGGACTAGACTCACCTTCTTCAAAAGATTCATGCTCATTCCTAATAGCAATCATAGTATTATGCAATGCATGTTCACGAAATTGGACAAGCAAATGGCACTTACGATCAATGCAATTCATACAAATGATATGCTCATCACAAGAACATGACAATTGATCAAATTTTTCAACATCTTCAACATTGCTATCAAAACGAAGATAAGCATGATCATCACAAGAAGAATCAATAATGCAATTGGTAGGCTCAAGTATGGTAGTACTATTAATGGCATCATGGTGAGCATGTTCAATGGTAGGTATATGGGGAGATTCAACAATGATTTTCTCATCTATCACATTGTCATTCTCACTAGGCAAAACAGTTGTAAGAGGAGGATAAGCCTCTTCTAGAATAGGAGGGGTATTACTTATGCTTGAAAGTGCATCCTCTTGCACTTGAGGTACCAATTGCTCAATCTCTTCACTCTTAGGATCATAGGGCCAAGGGGTTCCCTCTTCTCCATTAGTTCTTTTCCAAAGCACATGCATGTAAAATGCATTGAGGTATTCCCCTAACTCTTCCAATTCTTCCTCCAATTGCTTGGAGAGTCCACATGCAGTTTTCTTCCTATATAGTTCTAGAGATCGGGTTTTATTAACTGCATACATCCTCTTGAGCTCTTTGGTATGGTCATCCATGTTGGAGTAGTCAAAGAAAGCATCAAGGGGATTTTGTTTACGGGTGATGGGTTTGGGTGGGGGTGGAGGTGATGGTTCACGTGGAGGTGGTTGGTATGTAGTTTGGCATGAATGGTGATATGGTGATGGGCAAGGTAGAGATGAAGAGTATGGTTTTGTATATGGTCTATGTGGTGGAGGTGAAGGCTCATATGATGAGGTTTGATATGATGAAGGATATGGATGGTTATATGGCTCACGGTAGGTAGAGGAATATGGTGGAGAAGGATAATCAAAGTATGTGTGATATTGTGGTGGGGGTAAAGGTGGATCCCAACATGGTGTGCTATTGGATTTGGAGGAGGAATCGAGAATGGCCAACATTTTGTCCCTTTCTCTTCCATCCTAGTGGTATTTCTCACAAAAGAGTTTGAATTCTCAAGAATATCATGATTGTAACCAAAATTTGTGAAATTCCAAGACATGAGAACTCAATGATTCAGTCTCAAACAATCTCAAGAAGACAATATATATGCAAACAAGAACAAAAATTAAGAAGAAGAAAAAGTAAAAAAATATGGAATGCATCTATCCTAATCCTAAATGATGAAATGATGCATATGAACTAAATCTAATCCTAATGACTCCTACCTCTTTTCAATGTTTCAATTGACACTTAGCTACCTTAGGGAGTCAAAAATGACTCCCCGGCAACGGCGCCATTGATTTAACCGTTTCCTATTCGCCTTGGGGTTAAATGCAAGTTTATTTATGACCAAGGATTGCAACACAGTGGCGCAACCTCGGGTCGTCTCTCTTGAGGAGTCTTCTAAACTACCCTAAGATGAACTAAATGCAAATTGAAATGAACAAGGAAATTGGGGTTTGTTGGGTATTTTCTATGTAGAATGCAAATGAACCTAACTACAATATTTTTTTATCTTTTATTTGATAAGGTGGGATGATTGAATGGTTGAAGTTTAGTGAATTCTATGAAATGGATCTCTTGAGTCTAGGTGAGGTGACAAACATTAGCTCAAATCATTTAGGGGTTCAATGCATCAAGTGTAATTCCTAGATGTGTGAAATAGTTTGAGTCTAAACACTTGTGGCTCTCATGAAGTGCAACCACAACAATCATGAATGGATACAATCAAGTAATCTCACTAGCAACCACTAAAATGAGACTAATTTAATGCAACCACAATGTAGATATGAATTCATAACTCAAGTGTTTAAAGCCCAAAATAGACACAACTTAGTCCATTCATGATGTGATTTGCTAATTTAGATTTGGTTAATTGCCTTTTTCCTTTTCCAAACTCAATCGAATTATAGAGTGTCCTATAAAAGAGAGCTCATACAATCATACACATATCTAAATAAATCAACTTGATAGAATCATCAACACAAGGCTAAGCAACTCAATATCAAGAAGAATTTACCAAAACACATATATTATCAACAAAGTACTTAATACATAGTCCTAATCCAAATTATCAAGGTCAAACATCATACATACATATATAGAATCTCAATCCAATACATAAATCCAAACATCTACAAGAGAGGTTCAAATACATAAAGAAGAAATTCTAAATACATATAATGAACTAAGAAAAACTCCCCTCATGATGAACCCATGCTTGAACAACCATCAACCCATCCTCAAGAGATGAAGAATCCTCAATCCAACATAGAAACTCCAAGAGAAACTCCAAGAAGAAGAATCATTTGAAAATCCATGGAAGAGAAAGGTGGAAGAAGGTGGAAATGTGAAGAAAGGATGGATGGGGTGGAAGGAATGAGGTGGAAGTGGATGAAAATGAGTGGGAATGGAAGGGAATTGAAGAACCCTAGGTTAGGGGGCTTATTTTCGGCTTATGGGTGCTTGGAGAGAGGTTTGGGGGCTCTTAGAAAGCTTATATAGGGCCAAGAAACCCTAAAAATCGCGTCTGATTTTTGACAGCGTCAGGCTCGCCAGTGGCTCGCCAACTATGGCGAGCAAGTGGCGAGGTACCCGAAGGAACTCGCCAGTGGCTCGCCAATTGGCGAGCAAGTGGCGAGTGGCTCGCCAGTGGCTTGCTAGTGGCTCGCCAGTTGGCCTGCCTCAGGACTAAAATGCAAACTTCATCCAGAAACGTTATTTTGACCCCTTTTCTTGAATCTTCACCTTCAACCTCCCGACCTACATATTCAAATGTCTCAAAGGTAGCATCAAAATGTTCTTGAAAACATGTAAAACATTATAGCATGCTAAAAAAGCCTAAATTCCCCTTGATTAAAACAAATTCCAACAACTAGTGCAATAGTTAGAATCTAAGCAAATTAGGTGCAATTATCATCAAAACATGCATTAATTCAATGGATTTGGCCATAAAAATATATGCAAAAGTATGGTGCAATCAGTCATACGTCGCCATTTTGCACGATCATAAGTCATACCTGGTGATAAACCTTTTGCTGAAAGATCTCTTTGAACAACTTCATTAAGAGTTCTCTTTGGTCTCCCTCTTTTTCTTATATATGGATCTTCTACTATCTGATCCACTCTTCTTACTGGCTCATCTAATTCTCTTCTTTGAACATGTCCATACCACCTTAAACGATTTTCTACCATTTTCTCCGAAATCGGTGCTACCCCAACTCTTTCACGAATATAATCATTCTGAATCCTATCTTTTATTGTATACCCACTCATCCATCTCAACATTCTCATTTCTGTCACATCCATCTTATGTTCTTGATGTCTTTTAATTGCCCAACATTCACTACCATATAACATTGCCGGTCTAATAGCTGTTCGATAAAATTTTCCTTTTACTTTATCTTGAACCTTATTATCACATATAACTCCAGAAGCATTTCTCCATTTACACCACCCAGCTTGAATTCTATTGTTAACATCACCATCTACTTCACAATCTTCTTGTATAATTGATCCCAAATATCTAAACTTGTTCACCTGTTGTATAACATGATCACCCAATTTAACTTCTATATCCTCATGTACTTGTCTATAGCTAAAACTACAGTGCATATATTCCGTCTTACTCCTACTTATTCTAAAACCTTTTGACTCTAGAGTCCTCCTCCATAATTCTAATTTCCAATTAATTTCAACTTTTGAATCCCCTAAAATAACTATATCATCCGCGAAAAGCATACACTTAGGAATTGCTTCCTGTATACTTGTAGTTAAGGCATCCAAAACAAGATTAAACAAATATGGACTCAATGCCGAACCTTGGTGCAGTCCAATTCTTATTGGAAAATCAATTGTTTCTCCTGCAGGAGTTCTAACCCTAGTCCTTACTCCTTCATACAAATCTTGAATTACTCTTATATACTCAACTTGTACTTCTTTCTTTTCTAAAACTTTCCAAAGTAAATCTCTTGGTACCCTATCATATGCTTTTTCAAGATCAATAAAAATCATATATAAATCCTTACTTCTACTACGATATTTTTCCATTAAACTTCTAATTAAATAAATTGCTTCTGTAGTTGACCTACCCGGCATGAAACCAAATTGGTTTTTCGATATGCTAGTTTCTATTCGTAACCTACGTTCAATTACTTTTTCACATAACTTCATAGTATGACTCATAAGTTTTATTCCTCTATAATTTGCACAATTTTGAATATCTCCTTTATTCCTATAAATAGGAACTAATGTACTCTCCCTCCAATCATCTGACATTTTCTTAGACCTTAAAATTTCATTAAATAAATTAGTAAGCCACAACAATCCATTTTCTCCCAAACATTTCCAAACTTCAATAGGAATACCATCGTGTCCCTCAGCTTTACCACTTTCCATTTTCTTGAGAGCAATCTCAACCTCACTCACTCTAATCTTATTATTATTATTACCTTTATAGTTGATATTCCTTTCATTAAACCCCAAATCATCTATATTGTGATTCAAAGTTTCAGCACTATCATTAAACAACTTATAAAAGTAATTCTTCCATCTATCCCTAATTTTATCATCTGTAACCAATACATTACCATCTTCATCCTTAACACACCTTACTTGATCTAAATCCCTTGATTTCCGCTCCTTTATTTTTGCTATTCGATACATTCTTTGTTCCCCAGCTTTTGTCCCTAACTCTTTATAAAACTCTTCAAAAGAAATAGCACGAGCTATACTTACAGCTTTTTTCGCCTCCTTTTTTGCTAATCTATATTTAACCCAATTTTCCTCATTATCACACATATGTAAATCCTTAAAACACTGTTTTTTGAATTTAATTTTCTCTTGAACACTAGTATTCCACCACCAAGTCTCCTTTTTACACCTAATATAACTCTTTGATTCACCTAAAATTTCCTTAGCTATTTTTAACACCCTCTTAATCATTTCTTTCCATAAATCATTAGCACTCACTTGTTTATCCCAAACACATTCATTTGTCATCCTATTTTTAAAATCTATCATTTTTCCCCTTTTAATTGCCACCATTTAATTCTTGGATTAAACATTTCTCGCTTTTTCATTCGATTAAACTTCATACGAACATCTAAAACTAAAGGCCTATGTTGTGCTCTCACTCCATCACCTAGAATTACCTTGCAATTTGTACAAATTCTTCTGTCCGAATTTCTTACTAAAAAGAAATCAATCTGTGATCTATTATCTCCACTCTTATATGTAATCAAATGCTCTTCTTTTTTCTCAAAACAAGTATTAACAATTTTTAGATTGTGAGCTATGCAGAATTCAATAATAGACTGTCCTTCATTATTGATCCTACCAAATCCAAAAGCACCATGAACTTGTGTGTATTGTCCTGCGTCTTTACCAACATGTCCATTAAGATCACCACCAATAAAAACCTTTTCATTGATAGGTATTCTTTGAATCATCTCCTCCAATTCGTCCCAAAATTGTTCCTTAATGTGCAATTCTGTCCCAACCTGAGGGGCATATGCACTAATAATATTAATTGCTTCCTCTTCAACTAGTTTTTTTATCGATATTAATCTGTCTCCAATCCTAAAAACTTCGACCACATTCTTCTTCCATTCTTCATCCGCAATTATACCAACACCATTCCTATAACTCACTTTACCAGTATACCAGAGTTTATAACCACCAATATCCCTAGCCTTTTCACCAACCCATTTAGTTTCTTGAAGACATCAAATGTTTATCTTTCTATCCCTCATTACTCCTATTACCTCCCAAGATTTGTCTTTCAAGGTTCCTACATTCCACGTATTAAATCTAATCTTACTCTCATGAACTTGCTTCTTTATATATCGCATCCTATAAGAGTTTGATAACTCTTGCGAAAAACCAGGCAATGACCTATTGCTAAAATGGTTGTGTATGCTCATGCTCGATAGATTCGACAAATTTTTACGTTGACTGCCGAAACCTAACACAACCTACTCTTTTTATCCGGGCTTAGGACCGGCTATAAATATAGGCAGAGTATTTCTCAATATAAAAAATAATAGAACAATACATAAAATAAAATAAATAAACGCTAAGTAAATTCAACAATATTAATAATGAAACTGGCCACAAATAATAGCAATAAAATAAAATAAAATAAAACACTAAAACAATGAATCACAATAATATAAAACAATATAATAAAACCATAAAATAAATAAATAAATAAATAAAATAATAATAATAATAATATAAATAAATAAATAAAGGGTTAAGGTGCATTTCTAGTACTCCATAATATGGCAAAGTGCACTTACAGTAATACACAATTTCGGGGTGCATTTGTGGTAAGCAAGAATAAATATCGTTGCATCGATTATAACCCGTTAAGTGGAGCTCACTTCCGTCAATTTAATGCTGATTTGGCATTAATTGTTGATAGGTGGCCCTTATCTAATGCTCCACAGTGGCAGGTAAGATATTTAGTTGTGCATTACTTGAGTGGAAAAAAAAAGGGAAAAATAATTAGAGGTCCCCCACAAGGGAGTTAATACTGGAAAGTTTTGCCCCTAGCCTTAATAAAAAATTACCCCACATCCTCCTCCCTCACCCACCACCCACCCCCCTCCTCCTCCCCCCCACCCCACCCTCCTCCCTCACCCGCCACCCCCTCCAGCGCCACCCTCCCCCTCCAGCCACCCTCCCCCTCCAGCGCCCCTCCCCCTCCAGCCTCCCCTTCCAGCGGCCCCCCTGTTAGAATCTTAAGTTTTGATGAAGACTAAAATATGAAAGAACTTAGAAAGCAATAGGTGAACATAGAATCCTAAGTAAAAGTGCAACCGGATGTGGACTTACTTCCGGATAGATTAGGACTAGCGCTCGCGGATGAAAGTCTCATCCCCCAGCGGCAGCAAGAAATTCACTTAGGAATTTACTTAGTCCATGAGCACTAGATATACAAAATCCTAAGACTAAGTTAAGATTCAACCGGAAGTGAATTTGCTTCCTGTTAGACTTAGACTGGCGCTGGCTGTTGGAATAGATATCCCTAAGCGTCAGTGAAAGTGAGCAACATCCAGTAGAAGTGCTTCCGATAGCTTAGTGACTAGCACTGGCTGTTGGATTGAATGAACACTGAGCGAGAGTGAGTAATAGTGAACAAAATCCTTCATCCAGCGGATTTACTTCCGGATGGAGAAGTGCTTCCTGATGCAAGGAAGACCTCTTAGACTAAGAACACTCCCACTGCATGTGACTATATGTTTATACTGTTAGACTAACACTCAGTGCAGCACACTCAGTAGAATTGCTTCCGGATGAGAATCTGCTTCCGCAAACAATCAGAATGTCAGAGTGTTCAGAAATGCAGTGTCAGAATGCTTTTGTCAGAGCAGAGTTGTCAGAGCTACTTTTCAGAGATAAAGCAAGTCAACCCTGCTATGCATTGATGAAGCATTAATTGGGCAAACGGTAACATAGGAAAAACGGCCATATTCAAACGGCTATCCCACCTACCAAGAGTCAGAATGTTTGAAGAGTATATAAAGGAGCTCAACCTCATTTATGAGGCTAACAATTATCTTTGAATACTCTTGAGAGAAGTTAGAGCGAGAAACTAAGAACATCTTCAAGCATTCAAAGCTGCCCAGAAAAGTAAAGAGCATTTAACACATCGAGTGATCATTCTCATCTACATATTCTGTACTCTTTGTTGTTAAGTCTCTTTCTGTTATAAGAGCATTGATTGTACTTAAGTGTGTAACACTATCTGTTCTTTAAGAAAACTTAGTTAGAAAAATCCTTTAGTTGTAAAGGTTGAACCCTTGCTAGGTGTAAGGGGGAGCTAGTCAGAAAGGTTACAAGTGAGCCTTGTGTAAAACTTGTAGTTGTAAGGTTGCAAGTGATCCCGTCCAAAACTTGCGGTTGTAAGGTTTCAGGTGAACCCGATTTAAAACCTGAGATAGTGGAACTCGGCCTGGGTGGTTGAGAACTGGACGTAGGTCAGGAAGACCGAACCAGTATAAATCTTGTGTTGGTTTTATTTGAGCATTTATTTTTGTAGCACAATTCACCCCCCCTCTTGTGCATCCATTACCTTCATTTGGTATCAGAACAGGTCTTTCTCACTCGATTCCAACGAATCCAGAAAGCAAAGATCTAGTAATGGATACAGATTACTCCCTGCCAGATGTCTCTATTCAACCCAACAAGCCTCCAGGCTTTGATGGGTATAACTATCCATTCTGGAAGTTTCGAATGGAGACCTATATCAAATCCAGCGACATCAGACTCTGGGACGTAATCGAACGTGGGGATCACACACCACTGGATGAGGATGGTTTTTCCAAGCAGCGATCTAGGTACACAAATGAGGACTATGCTCTAGTCCAACTAAACTACCGAGCCATGCACTACATCCAGTGTGCTCTCAGCCCTAAAGAGTTTCACAGGATCAGCCACCACAAAAATGCTAAAGATATGTGGGAGGCTCTTGAGGCTGCTCACTCTGGAACCAGGGGAGTGAAAGCAAGGCGAGTTGAGATGCTGGTGGAAGAATTTCACAAGTTCGCCATGCTTAGTCCTACTGAGCCTATCAGGGAGCTGGAGCTCAGGTTCACTCACCTCATCAACAATTTGGCCTCGCTGGGTAAGGACATTCCTGAAAGAGAGCAAGTCAGCAAGATCCTAAAGATCTTGAAAGGTGACTGGATCACCAAAGTAACCATCTTGCAGGAAGTCCAAGGAGAATCAACGAGCTCCATCACTGCACTATTTGGCTCTCTGGCTGAATATGAACCTACCCTGCTGGCTCAGAGAGTTCCTCAAGCCTCATCCAAGGCCAAAAACCTTGCCCTTGTTGCTCCTAGCAAGGAGGTTGATGATGATGATGAGGATGATGAGGAGGAAATGGACGATGAGGAGATGGCTATGATGGTGAGAAAATTCAGAAAGTTCTTCAGAAAGAAAGGAGGCTTTCAAAAGGGTGACTCCAGCCAGAGGAAAGGATACAAGAAGGAAAAGGCCCCTATATGCTTCGAATGTAAGAAACCTGGCCACTTCAAGGCTGAGTGTCCCAGCCTGCAGAAGTCAAAAGGCAAAGACAAAAGGAAGGCCTTTGTTTCCTCCATCTGGGTGAATAGCTCAGATGACGAAGCAAGTGATGAGGAAGAAGTTGCCAACCTCTGCTTGGTAGCCAGAGAAGATGATGAGGAAGCATCTTCAGAACTTGACCTCACCCACGAAGACAATGAGGTAACTTTCTCTGAACTGCAAGAGGCTTACAATGAGGTTCATGAAGAATTCTCTCGATTGTGTAAAGCCTATAAAGTGTTAAAAACTAAAAAGGAATCACTTGAGTCCAAGGTGGACTCACTAAGTGAAGAGCTAGCGGAAGCTAGAAAGCATCCGGTAGTGGATGGCCAGGGTTCTCCACAAACAGAACCCAATGCCCCAACACTTGAGAGCTGCCCCAATTGCAGCAAAATCTCAGCAGAGAAAGACAAGCTGCAAAATGCCCTGCAGAAGTTTACAAATGGCTCAGAAATGTTAAACATAATTTTAATGAATCAAAGGGCATATAGGGATAGAACTGGATTAGGATATACTCCTAGAGGGAAGAAGTGGGTGGAACCAAAAGTAAAGCCCTACTTAAAGTTCTTCCATAAAGCCACTAATCATAGCTCCTCACCCTTCAGCTTCTGTAACTATTGCAACAGGAAGGGACACTCAACGTCCACCTGTAATGCTAAGAAGCATGGAACAAGTAGTTCCTACAAATGGGTCCCTAAAGGAACCAAGGCAACAAAGGATCCTCCATCTGCTAAGGAAACTAAGAGAGGACAAGGATCCCGACCTTGGAATCATTCCAAAGGGAAAATCCAAGAGTCCAGAGCCAACTCTAAGCCAGAGGCTCTGAATAATCACAAGCCCAAGGTCAAGGATGACTCTAGACCAAGGGCATTGAAAACTAATGATCGAGGACCCAAGAAAGATTGGGTACCTAAGTTTACTTGATTTTTCCAGGTGTGTCTTAAAGCATCCAAGAACAAGAAATGGTATATTGACAGCGGATGCTCGAGACATATGACTGGAGACAGAGACAAGTTCAAATCTCTGGTGATCAAAGATGGAGCCACAGTAACCTTTGGAGGAAATCAAAGTGGAAAGATCACTGGAGTTGGAGAAGTCGGACCAATGAAAGACGTCTACCTAGTGGACGGTCTCTGTCACAACCTGCTAAGCGTCAGCCAGAGCACAGACAAAGGAAACTGGGTAATTTTTGATTCACATGAGTGCATAATAGTTGATAAGAAGGATCTAAATTTAGATAAGGCCAACTTAAAATGCAAACTTAAGGCAAATAGAAATGGAAACCTATATACTTTAGACTTATGCCAACAACTAGAAGAAAAATGTTTAATATCTAGTGATGAGAATAGTTGGCTTTGGCATAAGAGACTAGCTCATGTTAATTTTACTCAACTCGACATGCTAATTAAAAAGGAGCTAGCTATAGGTATTCCATCATTTAAAGTTAAGCATGATTTTATCTGTGAATCCTGCCAAAGAGGAAAGCAAACAAAGTCCTCATTCAAAACCAAGAAGAAAGTCTCCACCAGCAGGCCCTTGGAACTAATCCACATGGATTTGGTTGGGCCAGCAAGAGTGAAGAGCTTGGGTGGAAACCTATATGCTCTAGTGGTGGTGGATGACTATTCAAGGTTCACCTGGACTATGTTTCTTGCCTCTAAGCAAGATACTTTTGATGCTTTTGTTGTCCTGGCTAAGAAAGTGCAGAATGAGAGAGAGCTCAAAATCACAGCCATAAGGACAGACCATGGAAGAGAATTTGAGAACCATAGCTTCTCAGAGCTATGTGAACAAAATGGCATAGAACACAACTTCTCAGCTCCTAGGACCCCTCAACAGAACGGAGTTGTCGAGAGAAAGAACAGGGTTCTGACAGAGATGGCTAGAAGCATGCTCAATGAAAAAGAGGTTTCTCAAGTGTTCTGGGCGGACGCTATGAGCACTGCTTGCTATATCTCTAACAGAGCCTATGTTCGCAAAGGACTGGATAAGACTCCCTACGAGCTGTACAAAGGGAGGAAGCCCAACATCAGCCACATCAGAATCTTTGGATCAAAATGCTATGTGCATAACAATGGAAAGGTGAATCTGGGTAAGTTTGATCCAAAAGCTGATGTAGGTATATTCATAGGATATTCCCTTAGGAGTAAAGCATATAGAATATACAACATGAGAACTAGAATTGTAGAAGAATCAATGCATGTTGTATTTGATGAAACTCCTACATGGGGACAATCCACAGAAGATGATGAAATACTTAATCTTCCAAAACCACCATCATCTTCTTTACTACCAAAAGAAACACCAGCAAGCAATCTCAAAGAAGAAGATGAACCCAGTGATGAACCTAGTGTGCAGACCGTGCCTGATGAGGCACAGTTGCCAACAGCTAGGAGGCATCACAGAGATCACCCTCTTGATCAAGTGCTTGGTGATGTTTCTTCTGGTGTCAGAACCAGAAGACAAGTTCAAAATGAAGTTGAGTTTGGTGCATTTCTATCTCAAATAGAACCAACTTCAGTTGAACAAGCTCTTGAGGACTGCGACTGGATTATCGCCATGCAGGAAGAGCTAAATCAATTTGAGAGAAGTCAAGTCTGGGAACTAGTCCCTAGGCCGTCTCATCAATCTATAGTAGGGACCAAATGGGTCTTCAAAAACAAACTGGATGAGACAGGTCAAATCACAAGAAACAAAGCCAGATTAGTAGCCAAAGGATATAACCAAGAAGAAGGCATTGACTATGAAGAAACCTTTGCTCCAGTTGCTAGACTTGAAGCAATAAGGATTCTTCTAGCCTTTGCATCCATGAAGGGCTTTAGGCTATATCAAATGGATGTAAAGAGTGCATTTCTTAATGGCTATATTAAAGAAGAGGTGTATGTAGAACAACCTCCTGGCTTTGAGGATCATAAATATCCAAAACATGTGTATAGATTAAAGAAAGCTTTATATGGCCTGAAACAAGCTCCTAGAGCTTGGTATGAGAGACTCAACAGCTTTCTGCTGGGCAAAGGTTTCTCAAGGGGCAAACTTGATAATACACTGTTTATCCTTCACAAAGATAGAGATATGTTAATTGTCCAAATTTACGTTGATGATATTATCTTTGGGGCAACTAATGAAAAACTTTGTGAAGATTTTTCTAAGACTATGCAGGGTGAGTTTGAGATGTCTATGATGGGAGAACTCACATTCTTCCTAGGCCTGCAGATTAAACAGAAGAAGAATGGAATCTTCATATCCAAACTAAGTACTGCAGAGAACTACTCAAAAAGTTTGGGATGGATGAGTGCAAGGAGTATGACACTCCCATGAGCACCTCTGCCGCACTCGATGCTGACGCAAAGGGTAAATCTGTCAGCCTGCTCATGTACAGGGGAATGATAGGTTCCCTCCTATACTTAACGGCAAGCAGGCCTGACATTCAATTTAGTGTAGGCATGTGTGCTAGGTTTCAAGCCAACCCCAAGGAGTCACACTTAACATGTGTTAAACGTATTTTGAGATACCTTGAGGGAACACAAGAACTTGGTCTTTGGTATCCCAGAGGTAACCAAGAGTTCTTGTGGGCTTACTCTGATTCTGACCATGCAGGTTATAAGACTGATAGAAAGAGCACCAGTGGACAATGCGCCTTCCTTGGTGGTTGTCTGGTGACTTGGGCTAGCAAAAAACAAACCTGCGTGTCCTTGTCATCCACTGAGGCAGAATATATTGCTGCAGCAAGTTGTTGTGCTCAAGTGCTGTGGCTGAAGAACCAGTTGAGAGATCTTGGTTTGGAGTTCCCTGAGGCACCCATCCTCTGTGACAACACAAGCACAATCAGCCTCGCCAAGAATCCAGTTCAGCACACAAGGACAAAGCACATTGATGTCAGACATCACTTCATCAGAGACCATGTTCAAAAGAAGGATGTCAAAGTGCAATTTGTCCCCACTCAACAACAGCTTGCTGACATCTTCACCAAGCCTCTGGGGGTTGACCAGTTTACTTTCATAAGAGGTGATTTGGGAATGGTAAACCCAAATGAGGTGTAACCTTTCATTTATTATACTTGATTGTTTAAAACAATACTAACTTAGGCATCGGAGTGCCAATACGTGTTTTTGCAGGTCCTCAATGTTAAATCTTAAGATTTTGCAACCGGAAGCAAAACCACTTCCGGATGATCATTCGCTGACACTGAATGATGAAACCAAAAGAGCGCCAGCACCAGTCCAAGAGACACGTCACTTCAGAAACGTTTCAACTCCCTCTCTAAGAAGGTGTGCCTTATCTGACTAGATGAAGCGACACATGTCATAAGGTGCGCCGTTTCAATTAAATTTTTACGTTACCCAATGTGCAAACGTTTGGTTTTCATCTGAAAAAGCATGACCATTTTACCCTTAGTTACTTCGCCTATAAATAGGATGTCACTTTTTCACTTTCACTTTTTACTTTCACCACATTCTCTCTGCATAACATACTCCATCTTCATCTGAGTTCTTCGCATTCTTCATAAACTCTTTGCATTTCATCTCCTTTCACCACCAACCCACACAAAAATGGCCGGATCTCATGAAACAAACCCAGTTACAAAGAAACATTCTTCATCCAAGAAACACAAGTCAAAATCTGGGAAATCTCGCCATGAACATTCTGGTAAATCTGGGAAAAGCGATGAACACCGTGATGAACACCATAGGACATCTGGGCAAACCCAGGGACTGGATGAACCCACCCAGAATCAGCCTGGAACAACTGGTCGAGTGGCAGAACAGTCAGTGGTTTCTGGGCATGAGCAAGAGAGGGAAGCCCAGAGAAAAGGGAAGAAGAAGGTTCAGTTCGCTGAAGAACCTTCTTCCAAGAGGCAGAGGGTTGAAGACGATGATCCCACAGTGTACAGGGATGGGGCATTGGAGCCAGTTGCCGCCAAGTTTGAGACAGTTCAACCCTACTTCAACCATGGCCTATTCATTGACTTAGCCATGATTGATGAACTAGGGTTTCCCCACCTGCGCCCTTTCCTGGAGAAGTATATGGGCTGGCTAGGAATCAACCAGGACTACAATGTCAACGTCCTGTGAGTCTTCTATCAAACTCTCTCTGGCAAAGTGAAGTACAAGAAGGTTGATGGGAAAGAGCAGATACACAGACTCTCCTTCACTGCCACTGTAAGGGGGAGAACCATCAGGTTCAACTGGAGGACACTGAATGAGATCATGGGGATCACAGAGGAGAACATGAATGAGTGGATATATCCTGAGGTGCTAAAGTTCGACAAGGAGGATCTCGAGAAGTTGTATGGCACCACAGGGAAAAAGGTGTCCAAGATGTCTGACTCAAACAGACTCTTGTATTATGTCTACTCCCGAATTATGACACACAAGGGGGGCAACTTCAACGAGTTCACCCTGATCGACAATCCGCGGTTCCCAAGAATTCTCTCCCACCAGCCAATCAACCCCGGCCAGTTGATATGTCTTGAGCTTCATCGCTGGATAGTTAATGACAAGTCTGGCTATCTTCCCTATCCCACCATCATTGCCTTCCTCCTTGAGAAGCATCTGATCAAGGCCACATCTGCTGTGGAGGAAGAGAATGTCAAGTGCAGACCTGTGGGAGCAACCAACATCAGGAAAATGGGCATTAAGTATATAAGAGCCCCTAAGCCCACTCGCTCAGGATCACTAGCGGGTAGTGCTTCTGGGACTTCAGCCCCCTCAACATCTGGTGCAGGGGATCAGGAAGTTGACTCCCATGCTGGGCCAAGCCGTGCTGCAAGAGTGCCAGCTTCTGTCAAGGCCTTTGCCGAGGAAGTTAAGGAGGAACTCCTCTTTAGACTGCCTGAATCCTTGGTAGGCCTTCTCCGTGCTGAGTGTGACATTGGCTTCCAGCAGCAAGGGGAGCGAATTCAGAGGCTCGAAGACAGGGTAGGCCAGCTTGAAAACCACATTGCCAGGGTGGACGCAAAACTTGACCTCATTCTCCAGCACCTACATATTCCCCAACCATCACAAGGTAACCTACCACCACCTCCTCCTCCTCCCCAAAATCCTCCTCCTCCTCCCTCAGGCAATCCTCAACTTCCCCCTCCTCCTCCACCTAACACTCAACCACCACAGTCACCTCCACAAAATGACCATCAATCCCCTCCATCACCAAACAATGCTCACCAATCCCAACCTTCACCCAACCATGAACACCAAACCCAAGACACACACCAACAATCTCCTAGCCAATCACCCCTTCACTCCAACAACTCCCCATCTCCACAAAACTCCCCATCTACACCTCCCTTATCCACTCGCACACCATCCAACCCCTTAGCCGAACACCTTGGATTTCAAACTGTCATTCACCCCCTCAGCCATATCTATCTACGAGATTACCCACGCCTTCAGCAAATCCCTGAGGATCCTCACGTACCCTTTACCCCATTTACCCCACACTCTTCCACTACCTTCACTGAATATTCCTCCACCTACCCATTCGAAGGTCTATTCGTAGATCCTACCTGGTTCCCCAACCAACCCACATCCCCAGATCATACCCTACCTGCCTCTTCCCCAGAATCCTCACCCCAAACTCCACTTAGCCCTGAACCTCCACCCTCCTCTTCCGCTACTCCATCCCTGGCACTCGCCCTTGTTGATGATGACAAAAGGGGGAGAAATGTGATGACCACTCTTCGCCTATCCATGAACACAAGGGATGTGCTCAGCCAACCATCCCTCTGACTTGATGAAGACATCATGGCTGCCCTTCGCCGTGCCATGGAATCACAAAGGCTGAGTGGTGCTGAAAGCCTAATAAGAGGAGAAGCCATAAGATTCATGGAGCAGCAGAGGACGGCTGAGCAAGGACCACAATTGGAGATGGTTGTCTTTGAGCCAAATGAACAACCTTCACAGCCTGAGTCATCTTCATCAGAACCTCCTCCAACTAAGATAAGTAGAAAAGTTATTGAGGAGATAATGATGAAGTGGGGACTGAAGAAGATCAATCACCCTCCTATTGTGATAGCCAAACCTATCCCTTCATCCACTGGGCAAGAGTCTGAGATCCCCTCGTCTGAGCAATCATCTGCCCCTCCTCCCTCATCTGAGCCAGCAGTCACCTTCAGTGAATCTAGAAAGAAGGCCGTAGCCAAGAAGCGGACCAGGAAAATTATTGCCACCACTGAAACTGCTGAGAGTGAGGAAGAGACTCCATCTGACCAACCTGAGCAAGAGACCTCATCTGCTCAAGTTGAACCTGAAACCCCAGTAGTACAAGCTGTTCCAATTCTGAAGGAAGTCAAGTTGGAAATTGAAGACATGACTCCTGAGGAATTCGAAAGATATGGGTATACGGACAGACTATCCTTTGGTCAGATGGCCTGCCTCGATACTGACAGAGCAAGAGCCATGCCCACTCCTCCGATTAGCAAGAGCAAAGGGAAGAGTAAGGGGAAAGGGAAAAGGAAAGCCCAGGAAGTTGAGGAGGATCCCAACTTCCCTGTATGGAACGTAAAGATTCGGGCTGTTCACTACCCCAATGGAGAGGTCGCCTACTTCGATGATGCTACAGGGTTCCCTGGGTATGAAGAAGTAGAGAACATGAAGAGGGCATTCGAGGAGTCTATTGAATCAGAAAGACTCAGACGAGAGAGGGATGAAGAAGAGCTTCAGCGAATAATTGCCCAGATAGACCAGAATGTGCATGAGGCTGAGATCGCCAAGCTTCAGAAAGAGAGTGAAGAGAGACAGAAGGAGAGGGAGAGGAAAAAGAGACACAAACTATGAACTCCCTATTCCAACCCATCTTTAACTTAGAAAAATTTTCTTTGTTTTCATGCATATTTTATTCCTGCTAAGTGTAGAGTACCTGTATATGTTTTGCTTGTATTCTCTAACATGTAATCTCTGTTCATTAATAATATTGTCAAAGTTATTTGTTCTTATCCATTGCTTTTATTTTTATGCTAATTCTTTCATATGAACTTAATTGATAAAACTGAGTTTGTCATCATCAAAAAGGGGGAGAATGTTAGAATCTTAAGTTTTGATGAAGACTAAAATATGAAAGAACTTAGAAAGCAATAGGTGAACATAGAATCCTAAGTAAAAGTGCAACCGGATGTGGACTTACTTCCGGATAGATTAGGACTAGCGCTCGCGGATGAAAGTCTCATCCCCCAGCGGCAGCAAGAAATTCACTTAGGAATTTACTTAGTCCATGAGCACTAGATATACAAAATCCTAAGACTAAGTTAAGATTCAACCGGAAGTGAATTTGCTTCCTGTTAGACTTAGACTGGCGCTGGCTGTTGGAATAGATATCCCTAAGCGTCAGTGAAAGTGAGCAACATCCAGTAGAAGTGCTTCCGATAGCTTAGTGACTAGCACTGGCTGTTGGATTGAATGAACACTGAGCGAGAGTGAGTAATAGTGAACAAAATCCTTCATCCAGCGGATTTACTTCCGGATGGAGAAGTGCTTCCTGATGCAAGGAAGACCTCTTAGACTAAGAACACTCCCACTGCATGTGACTATATGTTTATACTGTTAGACTAACACTCAGTGCAGCACACTCAGTAGAATTGCTTCCGGATGAGAATCTGCTTCCGCAAACAATCAGAATGTCAGAGTGTTCAGAAATGCAGTGTCAGAATGCTTTTGTCAGAGCAGAGTTATCAGAGCTACTTTTCAGAGATAAAGCAAGTCAACCCTGCTATGCATTGATGAAGCATTAATTGGGCAAACGGTAACATAGGAAAAACGGCCATATTCAAACGGCTATCCCACCTACCAAGAGTCAGAATGTTTGAAGAGTATATAAAGGAGCTCAACCTCATTTATGAGGCTAACAATTATCTTTGAATACTCTTGAGAGAAGTTAGAGCGAGAAACTAAGAACATCTTCAAGCATTCAAAGCTGCCCAGAAAAGTAAAGAGCATTTAACACATCGAGTGATCATTCTCATCTACATATTCTGTACTCTTTGTTGTTAAGTCTCTTTCTGTTATAAGAGCATTGATTGTACTTAAGTGTGTAACACTATCTGTTCTTTAAGAGAACTTAGTTAGAAAAATCCTTTAGTTGTAAAGGTTGAACCCTTGCTAGGTGTAAGGGGGAGCTAGTCAGAAAGGTTACAAGTGAGCCTTGTGTAAAACTTGTAGTTGTAAGGTTGCAAGTGATCCCGTCCAAAACTTGCGGTTGTAAGGTTTCAGGTGAACCCGATTTAAAACCTGAGATAGTGGAACTCGGCCTGGGTGGTTGAGAACTGGACGTAGGTCAGGAAGACCGAACCAGTATAAATCTTGTGTTGGTTTTATTTGAGCATTTATTTTTGTAGCACAATTCACCCCCCCTCTTGTGCATCCATTACCTTCACCCCCACCCCCACCCTCCCCCTCCAGCGCCCCTCCCCCTCCCCCACCCTCCTCCCTCACCCGCCACCCCCTCCAGCGCCACCCTCCCCCTCCAGCGCCACTCCCCCTCCAGCCTCCCCTTCCAGCGGCCCCCCCACCCCCACCCTCCCCCTCCAGCGCCCCTCCCCCTCCAGCGCCCCCCCACCCCCACCCTCCCCCTCCAGCGCCCCCCACCACCCACACCCTCCCCCTCCAGCGCCCCCCACCGCCTCCCTTCCCCTCCAGCTCGCCCCCCACCCCCACCCTCCCCCTCCAGCACCTCCCCACCACCCACACCCTCCCCCTCCAGCGCCCCCCCCACCGCCTCCCTGCCCCTCCAGCTCGCCCCCCACGAGTGGGGGTGGGGGCGTGGAGGGAGGAGGGTGGGGGTGGGGGGCGAGCTGGAGGGGAGAGGGTGGGGGTGGGGGCGAGCTGGAGGGGAGAGGGTGGGGGTGGGGGGCGAGCTGGAGGGGAAGGGAGGCGGTGGGGGGGGGGGCGCTGGAGGGGGATGGTGTGGGTGGTGGGGGGCGCTGGAGGGGGAGGGTGGGGGTGGGGGGGCGCTGGAGGGGGAGGGTGGGGGTGGGGGGGCCGCTGGACGGGGAGGCTGGAGGGGGAGGGGCGCTGGAGGGGGAGGGTGGCTGGAGGGGGAGGGTGGCGCTGGAGGGGGTGGCGGGTGAGGGAGGAGGGTGGGGGAGGGTGAGGGAGGAGGGTGGGGGTGGGGGGGAGGAGGGGTAAAATTTTTTTAAGGCTAGGGGCAAAACTGTCTTTTCACTTTTCAAATATATTAATGTGAGGTCCCTTGGGACCCTACATTAATATTTTCAACTTTTGGGACTTTTCCAGTATTAACTCCCTTGTGGGGGACCTCTAATTAATTTTCCAGTATTAATTTAATTTGGCCTGACAACTTAATCCAGTCAGCATGCATTGCCACATGTCCGTCCAGTCATTGCCACGTCATTAATAATTCCTCCCCATGTCACCTTTTAACAGTCAAATGTTATTCCTAACGGTCAAAGATGACTTATTTAACGGAGTTATTATAGGGGCAACGATATTTATTCTTGTTTACCACAAATGCACCCCGAAATTGTGTATTACTGTAAGTGCACTTTGCCATATTGTGGAGTACTAGAAATGCACCTTAACCCATAAATAAATAATAAAACAAAATAACAGCAAATGCTCCACAATAATAAAACAATAATTAATAAATATACTATAGAAAATAAAATAACAACAATACTCAACAACAATATTCAAAGATTAAAATATGTATGGAAAACAAAATATTTTAGAAGACTATGGAATTTCAATGAAATAACTTAAAGAAAATCAAACTTCAAACCAGAGATTTCTGATGATGTAAACCGTGATGGTAGGGAAACAGATATAATTCTTGACGTAATGAATTTCTCCAAAAGATTGAAGATGAAGAAGATTGTGAGAATGAGAGATTGAGGAGGAAGAATATTATAAGAATGAGAGGAAACCACGGCTTTTTAGTGAATTAATGTGGTTGTATAAATGTTGATGATAATAGATAAATGTAATCTCAAAATTATCCCTGAGAATAATGAAATTCTTAGAAAGATTATAATAACTTAGGAGAAAAAGAGAAGAGGACAATAGCAATAATCAACAATAAATTAAAACAATAGTTAATAATAATTACTATGATTTAAAAAAAAATGTTCAACAAAAATGATCAAATGTTAAGATATGTATGCGAGAAACAAAAAATTGAAGAAAACTATATAATTTTAATTAAAATGACTTAAAAGGAAAAAATCAAAATTCAAACCAGAGATTTTTTTTTTGATGATGTGAACTGTGATTGTAGGAAAAATGATGATGATGATGGACTTAAATGAAGAAGATTGTAAAAATGAGAAGATTGAGGAGGATGAAGAAGGAAGATTATAAGAATGAGAGAAAGAATAGAAAGGAGCAGATTGTATAAAAGTATATAGATATCTTAATGATATAAATAAGGTAAAACAGTAACGGTCAAAAACATAATTTCCGCAAAAAAAAAGGTCATAAATCGTAATTTTCGCAGATTACCTGGCTGGAATGTAATTTTCGCAGGAAAAAAAAGGTCATAAATCGTAATTTTCGCAGATCACCTGGCTGAAATGTAATTTTCGCAAAAAAAAGGGTCATAAATCGTAATTTTCGCAGATTACCTGGCTGAAATGTAATTCTCGCAAAAAAAAAACTTCTTCAACCCATCATCACCTTCATCCTCGGGCCACTCCTACAAACTTTCTGACTATGCCAAACATGAACACAAACAACAATAAAAAAAAAACTTCTTAAACCCATCATCACCTTCATCCTCGGGCCACTCCTACAAACTTTTTGACTATGCCAAACATGAACACAAAAAAAAAATTCCTACAATCTTGCCACTAATGCCAAATAAAACTCCCTGAAACCAGGAAACCCAACTAACTATAAACCATCTAACTTCACCATCGACAAATCCTCATCGACATCACAACTCCGGCAACTCATCCGCCCCATTTCCGACAAGTTGCGAGAAACAACTACACTACTGTTATACTACCATTAAAATCCTATTACTAAAATTAATGAAGCTCAGAAAACACATGTGAAAAGGAAATTCAAAATCATTTATATAACACCCAGAAACTTGAAACACACACTCATACAATAAATATAAAACACAACAGATGGAGGAAAGGATAGATAGAAAAATCGTACCTTGAGTAAATGATAATACTGAACTGACCTGAGGAATTTTGTGATGGTTTTACTTACCAGGGATTGAGATGTATATGTTACCGAGGAAAAATTTTCCAATGATGCGAATGATCTTGCGGCCCTGTTTGTCTTTGCCTCTGATGTTGAAGACGTCCCTTTGATGAAGATTTATTAACCGCGTTCCTTTGTGTGTCATAACTCATAATAAGCTTCTTACTCAGAATGTTTTCCATTCACCGTACACCGTACACCGCACAACAGTATAGATTATGAAAAAGAACGAAAACATTCTCTTCTAGAAATTATACAAGAAAGCCCAGGAATCATTTTATTTTTCAGAGATCGCTATGATAATTGAAAATACTTTTCCAGATTATAAAAATAAGGGTAATGGACCTAATATGCCCCCCAAGTAACCACCAAGGAGTGCTGAGCACCCTGAACTAACAACAGGCTCGTATCTGCACTCCAAGTAACTAAGGTATTTAAAAACTACCCCGGTTGGACGGTCAACAACATTTGACCGTTACTAGGCCTATGTGGCTGCCACGCAAGCACCTGCTTGCCACATGTGTATTTTAAATGGATCTAATCTGCACTCCAAGTAACCACCCAGGGGCACTGAGCACCCTGAACTAACAACAGGCCCATATTTGCACTCAAAGTAACCAATGTGTTTAAAATCTACCCCGGGTGGACGGTCAATGACGTTTGACCGTTACTATGCCTATGTGGCCGCCACGTGAAGGCCTGTTTTGCCACCCGACGCCTTGTCATCGCCACGTAAGATATGTTCACGTGGGTCCCACCTATAATAATAAACAATTTTTCTCTCCCTCTAAAGAGAAGGAGAACAAGCATGTGATATCTTTTCCATTTTTTTCAATTCTCAATCTATTATTTCAATTCTCAATCAATTCTCCTTCTCTTTAGAGGGAGAGAGAATTTGTTTATTATTATAGGTGAGACCCACATGAACATATCTTACGTGGAGATGACAAGGCGCCGGGTGGCAAAGATATCACATGCTCGTTCTCCTTCTCTTTAGAGGGAGAGAGAAATTGTTTATTATTATAGGTGGGACCCACATGAACATATCTTACGTGGCGATGACAAGGCGCCGGGTGGCAAAACAGGCCTTCACGTGGCAGCCACATAGGCATAGTACCGGTCAAAAGTCATTGACCGTCCACCCGGGGTAGTTTTTAAACACATTGGTTACTTTGAGTGCAGATATGAGTCTGTTGTTAGTTCAGGGTGCTCAGTGCTCCTGGGTGGTTACTTGGAGGGCAGATTAGGTCCATTTAAAATACACAAGTGGCAAGCAGAGGTGGCAAAGCAGGTGCTCGCATGGCAGCCACATAGGCCTAGTAACGGTCAAACGTTGTTGACCGTCCAACCAGGGTAATTTTTAAACACCTTGGTTACTTGAAGTGCAGATACGGGCCTGTTGTGAATTCAGGGTGCTCAGCGCTCCTTGGTGGTTACTTGGGGGGCAGATTAGGTCCATTACCCTAAAAATAATACCTAGAAAATAAGGAATAATAATAAAAAGAAGAAAAAGTCAGATGTGAAATATAATATATCACCACATGTGAAGTCGAAGATCTTAATCATAAAAATCATAAAAATCACAGTTCCCTTATTTCCCACTATTAGTTATGCTTAATTTAATTTAATTTATTTAATCTTGTTATTATTGTTTATTGTTTAGTGATTGGCCACCATTAGACATGTTTAGGGAATTTAGAATTGGACTTGAAAGAGGGAATTTTAGATAGACCATGAGATTAGATAGTGTAGGATTAGATTTTTAATCTGATTTGCGACTAGGATAGACATATACCTAGAAGTCCTACATAGTCACATTAGAGCGGTACCAGTTTAAATTAGACCTAGTAAATTAGTGCAAGACATTGTGTAATTAAGCTAGACAAGGATATAGATGAAAACCGAAAGGCATTTATAGACACTAGTACTCTAGATTAGCTATTTTGATTAATTCATAATTAACTTAGTGGGGAATAAATACTAAGAAACAAATAAGGGATTAGTTACTCTAAGTTGATCTCTTGACTTGTCAATTTCATTCGTGTTAGCGTAGTTTTTCTTAGATTATATTTAATATTTTTCACTAGCTTATAAAATTAATTCTCTTGTTTTACTCAACTTAAACGAAAGTAGGAAATCTAGTGCCTAAGTAATAATTGTCTAAGTCTCTGTGGGATCGACCTTGATTTTACTATTTTACGATCCGTATACTTGCGGAAAAATTTTGGTAGCATCACGCTCCTGGCCTTAACTGGCCGGGTCGTGCCTCCGGCGCTGTTACTTTGAAGAAATTAGAGTGCTCAAAGCAAGCCTACGCTCTGGATACATTAGCATGGGATAACATTATAGGATTCCGGTCCTATTGTGTTGGCCTTCGGGATCGGAGTAATGATTAACAGGGACAGTCGGGGGCATTCGTATTTCATAGTCAGAGGTGAAATTCTTGGATTTATGAAAGACGAACAACTGCGAAAGCATTTGCCAAGGATGTTTTCATTAATCAAGAACGAAAGTTGGGGGCTCGAAGACGATCAGATACCGTCCTAGTCTCAACCATAAACGATGCCGACCAGGGATCAGCGGATGTTGCTTATAGGACTCCGCTGGCACCTTCTGAGAAATCAAAGTTTTTGGGTTCCGGGGGGAGTATGGTCGCAAGGCTGAAACTTAAAGGAATTGACGGAAGGGCACCACCAGGAGTGGAGCCTGCGGCTTAATTTGACTCAACACGGGGAAACTTACCAGGTCCAGACATAGTAAGGATTGACAGTGTAACATCCTGAAAATTTAATACAGGATTAAAGAGTGTTTTGGGAAATGATAAATGGAGAAATTAGGAATTTTGGAATTTTTGGGATATTTTTGGAAATTTTGAGTAATTAATGTGCATATAATTAATTAATAAATGAAGAGTTTGAAATATGAGGGAGTGGTAAAGCTAAAAATATTTTGAAGTTTAAAAAGATTGGAGGCTGGTTTAAATGGTTTTAGAATTAAAAGAGTACACTATGGCAAGTTTGTGCTACAAATCATCAGAGAACCCTTTATTTCAGCAAACCAAACGCTCCCTCCCCCCTTTACTATAAAAACCGGACTCCCTCCTCCTTCTCACCCGCGCGTCGCCCTCCTCCCTCCGCCTTCTTCTTCGTCTTCTCCCTCTGAATCCGGCGACGGGCGGCGGCCTAAGGCGCGGCGGCGCCAGCTCCCTTCCTTCTTCAACCACCCGATCTCCCTCCATCTTTTTCCTTCTTCATTTTCAAACTCCCTCCGCCCTTCCAAACCTCTCGATGCCCTTCCCCTACCCTTCATTATCCGTCGCTCAGGACGGCCAAGATGGCGGAGCTAGCCGTTGACGGTGCGGCTGGCCCTCCCTCGCAAACAACCCCAAACCCACTTCCCATTTCCTCTCTTTGTTTTCTCCTCTCTCCACCATCGTTCTTCTTCTTCTTCGGCGTCGGCGAGCTCGGACGGCAACGAACAGCGGCGGACGACGGCGGGGATAAGGTAAAGATCCGGCCTTGGCTTGTTTTTCGCTGTTTGTGTTTCTTTTCTGTGTTGGCTTTCATTTCCCATTCATTTTCAGTTTAGCCACCACCACAATACCGTTTTCCGGCAGTATCTCCGGCGACGGCGAGCTTAGATCAGACCGGCGGGAGCGTAGGGTGAGCTTTTTATGGGATTTATACTCTGTTTTGTGATTTCTATGAGAGTTGAGAGGGATGTCCGAATTCTGGTTTAACAATTCCCTAACATTTACCAAGATACAAACTTTATTAAAGATGAGTTATTGTAGTGCATGTCTGATGGTTCTGCTGTTGTGTGGCTCATGGAATCCGATTCTTTTTCTCTGCTCAGCCCTGTGTGTGTGTGCAGGGCTGTATATGCTTGTGTGTTTCTGCTAGATGTATTTTTCCAATTGAAAAACTTATTGTTCTATCTTCCCATTGGATTTATGCTTTGACTTGTCACAAGTATTAGTGTATGGTGGTGATTTTTGGGGCTTAAAATTGTAAACAAGGCATTATTTTCTATTATGAAATTAGCCTTATGTGTGATATAAATGTGAAAGCTTGGGTTAATATGATTTTATTATAAGTTATGGTTTAATTGAATATGGAGATGTTGTGGTTGCATGTGTGCAGTGAAATGGTGTTAAAAACTTGTATTATTGCTCCTATATGGACCAAATAGATTTAATGGAAGTTCTTCATTTTTCTGTTCCGACAATTCCGTTGTGTGGTTGTAATGAATGAAAATAACTCATGGGGATGCGGTTGTATTAAAGGAAGGAATGTTGTGGAAGTTGATTTTTTGTATGTGTGCGTGAGAAGCAATACTTTCTTGCTATGTTTTGGGATGTTCTGTTTTGGCTATCAATGCTTGTTTGCAAA